>CM074728.1:27879023-28479023 GCA_037306005.1 Rhinophrynus dorsalis
AAAAAAATTCTAAAACTATAGCAGAAATGTTCTCTTGCCTGTGTCTTCACCAAGGAACAAATCTTTCTGGAGCTGGTTGGCTAGCTGTAGCCAAGGAGGGAAGGTAGGCTCCACCCCCTGCATACAATTCTAGAATTGTTCCTGCCTACAATTAAAGGGGCAGATCGCCTACCCAAAGTTACAAGTAACCTGTATTGGAGAACAGAGAAAAAGCTATTAAATACTTTCCAACACACCTGAAGTATCTGAAAACACAAACTCCTCAAACAAGAAACTCCACTTCCTTACAGCCCTTACGGTAAAAAAGAGAAACCAATTCCTTTGCTGTAGTACAAATATTTTTTCTCTAGTCTTAATGTACACCCTCTTGTTTTGTTGTTTAGTCCCAGAGGGTTCTTTTCATTAGCCTTAAATATATTTGAATGTCAATAATATTCCCCCTTAGATGCTTCTTGTTTAATGTAAACAGTCTCTGTTTTAACTCGTTTCTCTACCTAAAATCTTTCAAAATCACTTAATCAACTGTGTGTGCATATAATAATAAAAATTATAAAATAAAAGTATTTTACCAGGAATGAAACAATGAGATTGTCTCGTGTTTTCAAGTATGTCCTGTGGGTATGTATGTTATTATCCAATTTAATGGTACTCATTTTATCTACCTCAGAAGGATGAAAGGCTGAGTTGACCCTGCTGGGACTAGAACCTGTGACCTTGTGGTGTGAACAGTTTCTACAGCTGGTGCATTAACCAGCTGAGCCATCTCAGCACCGTTTCCAGTTCAGCAATGTCCTTTGTTAAACATGTAAAGATTTAGTTAGGAGATATATTTTAGAATGTTCTTACTGGTGAATAAAACAACAACTGTTGAGATGTGTCCTCCATAGGTTACCACAGCTGAAACATTTTCACTGTAGTCACCAGGAGGTGCTGTTCTTATAACTTTTTATGGAAAGCCATAGTCTATGGCTCAAGCTCTCAGACAGAATCTTATTCCTCAAGAGGAAGAAGTGCAATTATGGTGCAAAAAAAAAAAAAAAATCCCCCAAATTTCCATTTATGTAAATGTTTTTTTTTTTTTTTAACCCCTTGCTAGAGAGGTTTCCAATGCATTGCAAAGCATTCAAGTTGTTAAAAAGATCAATTTCACTCAAAAAGGGATGTTTATTTGTTCCCTGTTGTGCATCAGATTTGTGCCAAAATTTCACCTCTTTAGCTTGATGAAAAGGGCCCAGACAGCATTATGACAACAAACTGACCTTATCAACTTCAGTTTGCACAGGTAACTTTGAAAGAAGGATCTCCCATTAATCGAAATACCCTTATTTAAAGGAGTAACTCTTTACTTTGAGGTTTTATATTCTGTAAATTCTGTAAAGTGCACTCAAATTACCTATACCTAATATATTACTATTGTTTTGTTTTGTTACACTTTTGTTGCTAACAGAGAGCTCCCTGACTTTCTGTTTTGAGAGATTTTTTGTTCAGTCGACCATCAAAGCAGGACAGTGATACAATGAACACTATCCCTACAGCACGGAGTACTCTGTGTATATATACTGTAGCTTTATAACATTGTATCTCTCTAGATCTACTACATGTTCCACGACAGAAAGCTCTCTTCAAACAGATCCAAGGCTTCAATATCAGGGATATAAAATGTAAAAAAACAAATAGAAGAAGATGACAAAAAAAATATATAGGTAATCTGGCAATATATTAAACATTTGCAGAATAATAAATAAAAATAAATGGTTACTATTTAACCCTTTGAGTGCCAGAGCAATGCGTTGTGTACCCGCCTGGAAAGCAAAGGTTTAACGCAACAAAAATATCTAACACACATTGTTCATAAAAGGTTTATGAGTCCTGCAAAAACTGGTGCTCAGAACTGTATGTTCTAGATGAGGCCTTACCAAGCATTTACAGATATAGAATTATACCCATCTCGTGATTTTAAACCCCAGAAGCAGATTTATATGGAACAACAGTCAGACCTTTGCAGTTTGGTTTCCTCTGTGGCACAGACAGTGTCTAGAGATCTACAAGAAATCCAGGAGCAACCCAAGTTTTTCCAGAGATGGGTTTCCAAAAACCACAAACACAAACAAGGAATCTAGAATTTCTTTTGGACAATTCTGCATCAAAAAAATCCATTGTAGCTGCTTGTACATAGGTATACACATGCCAGGAGTGGGCAACTTACACCCCATCAGTGCTGTTAGACTACAGTTCCCATCATCCTCAGTGGGCAAACAACTGACAGGGGATGATGGGAATTGTAGTCTAACAGCAGCTAATGGGAAGCAGGTTGCCTATCCATGACAGACATTGGGTAATAGGAACTGTAATTTTCAAGTTTTCCCTTTAAGACTTTGCTGGTCTTTATTTGATAAGGAGCAAATTTCCCCTTTACGCACAAAACCATTAAAAGAAAGTGTACTTTTTTCTTTATTTTTATCATAAATAACAAGTTATTACAAAAAGGATTACACTGCCACTTGGAGACATTTTATCCTTTTTTTGTATTTCAGCCATATTCATAACCCCATTATAGTGAATAGTAAAGCTGAACCCAAACAAATTCATGCTATGTTCAAGCATTATTACAGCTCACACTCTCTAAATGCACATACATGTGTAGAATTTCTTATTCTGGGTTTGACAATAAGAATTCTATGTGGTTGCTTAACCAAGCTGCGTTGCAATAAGTTGGATACCTCTCCTGCCCTCAAAGAGTTAATGATGAAAAGCAGCAGACTCAACCACAGAGATAATTTTGCAGCTTACTGAAAAGAAACCACACACTGTTTATGTACAACCTGCTACAAAACATGATAAGCATTACTTGCTCTTAAAGGGATAGTAAGGTTTAACAAAAACCGAAGCTCCAATTAATCTTCATAGTATTTGGGCCATGGAGAGTGTTATTTCAATTCTGTCAGAGCTGTAGTTCAAGAGTAATTGAATGAGAACGCATCTCCCTCCCACACCTTTTCCCCTTTTAACTAGGGTAAGCTGCCTCCCCTCAGATGTGGGAATCTGGTCTCTTGACCAGACAGGTGGCATCAAGGGACAATCTTCTTACTGTGAACATAAGAAAAACCCTGCCCCCTTGACAGTTTTTTCATGTTTTTCCTTATGCTCACTGAATATTGCCCCTCTCTGCAATCCATCCGGACAGTCTTGCTGCTTTGAGGTGAGCAGTGTTACATCAGAAAAAGGTGTGGGAAGGGGATACTTTATCATTCAGTTACTCTTGAACTACAACTCTGACAGAATTGAAATAACACTCTCCATGGCTCAAATACTATGAAGAATAATTGGAGCTGTTTGTATTGTGAAAAATTATCCTTTTAACCTCTTGTGGACCATAGGGGTGCGCTATGCAAAGCACATGTCTGTTGTCCACAAGAGGTTAAACAACCAGGCAGACACACACCACTGCTACTGTGCAAATCTATTAAGTAGACCCCTCTGTTTTTGCTCAGTCTGGGCCTTGAGGAATAAAAGTTTGGACAACTCTGGCATATGGCATCAAGCAGGTCAGAAACGTTATGAAATAATCCCAGGTAGGGGCACTGGTTAAAGGAATGAAGCGTGATTTTAGCGGGTCATTTCTCCTACTCCCCCCCCCCCCCAATGACAGGCCAACAGTATAAAAGAGGATAGAAACAATGGAGTGAAAGAGGTTTCACTTGGCCATAATTTCCATTATGTTTGGGCTATGAAAATATGTCCTAGCACTAGCATTGATGTATTTTTTTCTTTCTGCTGTTCATGCACCCTCACCCACATACATTGTGCCACACTGCCACTTTATCTGGCTGCTTTCACAAGCCACACCTCTTCCCTTAAAGTTATAGTAATGTTTCATAATAAAAGCAGCTCTAATTAATCATCATAGTATTTGGACTTGGAGAGTGTTATTTCAGAGCTGTAGTTCAAGAGTAATTCAATGACAAAGTCTCTCCCTCCCGCCCCTTTTACTGATGTAACACTGCTCAGCCAATCTTCAATTAAGATAAGGGAAAAACCTGAAAAACATGTCAAGGGAGGCAGGGCTTTCATTGTTGTCACAGGAAGAAGATTGTCCCCTTCTGTTATCTGTCTGGTCTATGGACTGCATTCCACATCTGAGAAGAGATGGCTTACACTAGGTAAAAGGGGCGGAAGGGGGAACTTTGCTTGTGAATCTCTCTCAAACCATAAAGGTTTGAGAGATAAGACTTATATCGTTCATGTTTTTTTAATGCCTACAAAATAGAATAAAGACAGAAGTAATGTAAATAGCAAGCATCACAGAGCTAAAGAATGTGGAAATTTGATACATGAGGAAAGACCATTTGTGTGCATTCATGCTGGGAAAGCTGTGCCTATGAGGATGCTATAGGGACTAAGGAGCAAAGTTGTAAAATTGTACCTATATCCATTTTCTAAGGAAAATGCACTAATCAGTGAAGCTGCCAACATGCCTCCCTAAACTTACCTGGACAAGGCCTAAAATACACCACTGAACAAGTAATGAGGTGCATGTACCCGACTTCAATATATTTAGGTCAGGGGTAGTCAATCTTTGGACTGTCAGCTGTTGGCGACTACAAACCCGATCCTTTCCAATCAGGAATGATGTGAGTTGTAGTCCACAACAACTGAAGGCCCAAAGATGGACAACTCATAATTCAGGAGGTATACGGAAGAATAGGCCTTATGTATGAGATGTGGAGCAAACCAACTGTATCATAGGGTAGAAATAAAATGTGACAAGCACTGGAGACTTCTCTAGCATTCAAGGGGTTAAAAGCCCCATTTAAGTTATTGTAACAGCAAGTGATTTCTGCTCCCTGGAGTTAGTTTGTCCCAGAATAGCTCCACTTTGCCTTTAAACCCTTTGAGTGCCAGAGAGGTATCCAATACATTGCAATGCAATGTTTTGGATACCTCCCAGGCATTCAAAGGGTTAAAATAAGGCACCTTGAGCTGTTGGCTGGCCAATTTATGCACACAAATAAGATACAGAATCCCATTTAAGTGTCTAAAAAGTATTGAGAAACCGGAGGCCCTCCAGCTGTTGAGGACTATAATTCCCATCAACAGCTGGTCAGTGATGATGATAATTGTAGTACTGAACAAGGAAGGAGGGCCTCACTTTGCCCATGTCTGCTCTAAGTGCTTCCCGTAGTCCCAGACGGGCACAGTTATAGTATGTGCAAAACAGTTGTAACAACATGAGAATTAACTAGGGATCTTAAACTGCATTCCTGAAAGACTGCGACAGAACAGAATACAGGAATATCCCAGACTATGCATACTCAATAGCACAAGCATTTAAAAAAAAAAAATGACCAGTATAAAAGCAAATAAATAACTAAGAACTGCATTCTCTGTCCTCAAGGAATGCAGACAGAGATACTGAACTTCTCTGAGTACCAAAATGGCCACTTGGCCATCCGTTTTGTACTATGCCCCAGATGACTAATAATGTTCATTACCTACTGCTACCCCAATCCCCACAAGTTAGTATTTGCCTCAGAGGAGATTTCCCTCCAATTTACAGCCAGCCAGCCACCCCTACACACTAACAGGATAGCCCAAATGATTCTAAGGGAATGCGAGAATAAATAAAAACCCACATGAATGAAAAATATGTTGCCTTAAACTCCCATGGGGCACTCATTTTTAAGCAGAACAGGGGTCCTTCGTTCTTAAAAAAGGAATAGTTTGGGGACACGGAGTCTTTCAGCAAAGAATTACGTCCATGTCTGTGAACATAATACCCACACAAATTAATGATCAAAGGGATAGTAATACTTCGTTTTATCTTTATTTTATTTTGTAGGCATTAAAAAAATATGAAGAATGATATGTCTTATCTCTCAAACCTTTATGGTTTGAGAGATATTCACAAGCAAAGTTTCCCCTCCCACCCCTTTTACCTAGTGTAAGCCATCTCTTCTCAGATGTGGAATGCAGTCCATAGACCAGACAGATAACAGAAGGGGACAATCTTCTTCCTATGAAAACAATGAAAGCCCTGCCCCCCTTGACAAGTTTTTCAGGTTTTTCCCTTATCTTAATTGAAGACTGTCCCTCTCTGCAGTCTACCTGGGCACCTCCCTTCTGCTCTGGCTGAGCAGTGTTACTTCAGTAAAAGGGGTGGGAGGGGGATACTTTGTCATTGAATTACTCTTGAACTACAACTCTGACAGTATTGAAATAACACTCTCCAAAGTCCAAATACTATGATGATTAATTAGAGCTGCTTTTATTATGAAACATTACTATCCCTTTAATTCTGGAGAACCAGTCCTTGTAGTTAATTCATAGTGACCATTAGGATTTTATGCCCACGTTAAGGAACTGAGTTTTTTCTTTTCTAGGAGGTATTAGTGTTCCAAATTAGTTTTCTTAATTCCTAATGTGTTCGTTATCAGAACATGAATCTTAATTAGTATTTTACATTACAGTGCTGATTTTCAGCCAAGTCAAGCAAACATTGTTAGTTCGTATTACATGTGAATAGCAGAGCAATATAGCAATAAGACCAAGAAGACAATAGCCACCAGCAGAGCAATACAACATTATAGTAACAGATAGTGCCTGGTCCTGCTGTTGTCATGTTACATTGCATTTCACACATACACACAATCTGGGGAAAGAACAAATCATGGCAAACATAGTAGGGAATAGGACACTTTCATAGACAAGTTGAAGGTGTCCTAGTACCTTTCTTTGTAGAAATATCACCCTGTAAAAAATACATACATACATACATACATACATATACACACAGCTCATTAAAATTATAATCACAATTTTTTCAGCGATCTGAAGGAAGAAGGGAGTCTGATCAACCTGCTGACAGAGTTATTCCTGGCATCCTGCTCCCTGCCTGATACAGGGGCATATGAGGAGGATTGGAGTCTGAATTCCAAACACAGTTAAGCTCTGGAGCCTGCGGCCAGGTGTCTGAAGCACCACCAGCTTCAAGAATGCAGGAGGAGGGCAGGTTTAGGGTCAGAAAAATGACAGTGCCACAGTAAGCCCCTAAATACCAGGACCCCTGGGGGTAAGCATGGTTTTACTACAGCTTATTAAGACTTCCACATACCTTTCATCTTATCCAGTGAATGGAGAAAGTAAATGAAGCAAGGAAAGCTGCAGACCAACAAAGTAGAAGCCCTTTGAAGCCTGAAAAGTTCAGGAAGTGCAAAGGGACCTGGGAGCAGGTTTATAACAAGTGAACCAGTGGGTCAAACAGAAGGGACAGAAAAGGACTATCCTAATTGAGAACACTGGCTGTTCAGCTGAAGAGAGAGCAAGACAGACCAAGATCTTAGGATGGATTCTTGGCAAAGAGTTGTCACTTTTTTTTTTTTTCCCCACACACTGCAATAGGGCTGCAACTAACGATTATTTTGATAATCGATTAGTTGGCCGATTATTTTTTCGATTAATCGGATAAAAAAACCAATATGCTAATTTTTCATTATTTAAAATGATTTAATGAACAAACTGAGTGTTAAAAACAAACAGCAGAATAAAAAACTTTACACATTTAACATGCGTCATTGTTATTATTTTACTATGAGGTCTACCTCTCTTTCTCCCCCTTGTGCCTCTCTTTCTCCCCCACGTACTTTCTCCTCCCTTGAACCTCTCTTTCTCCCCTTTGTACCTCTCTTCCTCTAGACTGTCGCTCTCTTTGTCACTGCTGCACTCCTCTTGCGTTGAGTTGGCGGGCTAGGGGGTAATTTGAGTGGCATCCAGTCCCCTGTGGCTGGCTGGCTCTGAGTTCCCTCCTGCCCGCCCGCATCATCACGCGCCCCTGCGGGCCGTGATGACATACAGACAGAGAAGAGGAAGAGGGCAGAGGCACCGGAAGAGAAGCGCTTGCTGCCAGACAGTAACGATCAGTCTGCTGGCAGCAAGCGCTTCTCTTCCGGTGCCTCTGCCCTCTTCCTCTTCTCTGTATGTATGTCATCACGGCCCGCAGGGGCGCGTGATGATGCGGGCGGATGGATCTTGTCATATTGACACTGGCGGCGGCGGCAGTCTGGGGCTGCAACTAATCGATTATGAGAACCGTTGACAACGATTCTCATAATCGATTTTTATCGATAATATCGATTAGTTGTTGCAGCCCTACACTGCAAGTAGATGGCGCAAACACTGCAGAGAGTGGAAGGAAGAAACAAACTGCAAATACCAATACAAGACAAGTACAGAGAGATAAAGAAACAAAAAACATTATATATACACTGCTAAAGGGATAGTAATGCTTCATACAAACAGCTGCTCCAAATAATCTTCATAGTATTTGGGCCATGGAGAGTTATTTCAATACTGTCAGAGTTGTAGTTCAAGAGTAATTGAATGATAAAGTATCCCCCTCCCGCCCCTTTTACCTAGTGTAAGCCACATCCCCTCAGATGTGGAATCTGGTCACTTGACCAGACAGATCACAGCAAGAGACAATTTTCTTACTGTGATCATAAGGAAAACCCTGCTTGACAGGTTTTTCCGGGTGATCCCTTATTCCAGTTGAAGATTGTCCCTCTCTGCAATCCATCCGGACACTCTTGCTGTTCTGAGGTGAGCAGTGTTACATCAGTAAAAGAGGCGGGAGGGGGATACTCTGTCATTCAATTACTTTTCAACTACAACTCTGACAGTATTGAAATAACACTCTCCATGGCCCAAATACTATGAAGATTAATCAGAGCTGCTTTTATTGTGAAACATCACTATCCATTTAAAATGAGAAGTGAATACAGTAGGACTATATCAGTGCTGAGGAACATGCTGAAGCTTTACAAATAGGTGATACAAATATTATACCCCCCATCCTATAACATATCTCCATCAGCTGCTCCTCGTACATTCTCACCTACTTCAGAAGATCCTTAGGGGCATGATATAAACTACCATTCACTTGGACGATGGGGTCACACTACCTCCCCCTAGTGGTTAGTGGTGCTCTGGGATTCGAGAAATCAAGTTCCAGTTCTGAATCTCCAAAAGAAGAGGTGGGGGCCCATATGGTAGACAAACAATGGGGAGAAGGTGCCTTTTATCAGCATCTGTTCTTTCACTCCCCTCAATTAGACCAAAGTTCTGGTGACTGGAGGTAAAGACCTTCTGGCCTGATGTATAAAAAGCAAACTGGAGCAATTATGGATCAAACCAGTTATACTACAGGGGACAAAGAAAAAAATCTAATTGATCTAAACTTGAATAGCACAGATTTCTTTAAATAATTGTTTCTCAATACATTGTAGACCTCTATAGCATAAAGGGGGGTTAAACGCCCTACTACAATCAATGGAATATTGGGAATATGTATATACCTGCTATAGTGCAGTTGGTTTACCCCAGAATTGCTCCAGTTTGCTTTAATACATGAAGGTCCACATCTCAAGTGCCCCTAGGCCAGATACTCTAGGTGCCCCCAGCTCCACCCACAGCCACACCCCCCACTCATGTGATCCCACCCACTCCTTGGCACAGAAAATATAAGTAGCCTATAACAAGAAAGGGAAAACTTTAAAGCGGAACTTTCAGCTTTATAATATTGCCCCCAATACATTAGTATTATAGCAATAGGCAAAGTAATAGTTGTATTATGGTGAATAAATCTATGTTATTGAAGTAATCCAACTTCTTCAGCAGGCATACAGCGGACAACAGCGCAGACATCTTAGAGGGAGGTTGCCTCTGAGTCTGCTCTGTCTGTCCCGTGCACTGCCAGGAATGGTGGTGACGTTTGTTGGTTACCTTATAAAACTGATGCAGGGACAAGAGATTGTTTTGGCCACACGCACATTAAAGAATATGGGTGGAGCCAGCACAGCTGAGATGCCCCTCAAAATATGGAGCGCTAGCATACCTGGGAACTTCCAATTGAGGGCTGCCCGGAAGGGAGTCCTCTGTTCAGAAGGGGGTGACAATAATGACGCTAAATCACAGCAAAAAAGGGCTGGGGCTCTATGCAAGTGTGGGGGGGGGGGCAGGGCTTAAAAGGTGTCACACAGAAGGCTGGGGAAGGAGGAACAGCGGGAGAAAAAGTAGAAACTCCCCACATCCGGAGGAATCAACCTCTGCCCTGGAGACCCGGTAAAGCTCTGTCAGAACCGGAGTCTCCGGGGCAAATCCGGAGAGTTCCCAGGTATGAGCTCTAGGCAGTTTCCTACTGTGCCTAATGGGAAATTTGGCTCTGCCTACAACGCTCTATGCACAGGCAGGGGATGGCAACCTTTGGCTCTTCAGCTGATGGACACTGAAAGTCCCATCATATATGACAATCCAGTGCCTAGTTGAGAACGATGGAAGTTGTAGTCCCAAACAGCTGGCGGCCAAATGTTGCTTGGCCCTGCTCTACAGTATTTAATATGCTTTACCCTAAAACATATCCCCAGCCACAGCTAAACTAGCAGACACCAGGGGCATATTCACACAACTGTCGGGCAAACCAATTTCACCAAGAATTGTGGGCACACACACACAAACACACACTCCTATTTTGCAACTCGAGATTAGCAATGTCTAGCAGTCAAGAGTTTACAAACTCCATTTGATGCTGATAGGAATTTGCATTTCTCCCTTATGACGCACTGATATGTCTAATAATTATTCCCCTTTTACTCTGTGCATATGGCCCAAGTGTCTGCATGTTTTTAAATGACCTTTACATCCTTAACAGAAGGCACGGTAGATTCACGGAGAAGCCTCTCTGAAGGGGTGGGACAAGCTAAAGCTATAAGAGAATTCAAAAAATGCTTGAGACAGGCTTACTTATCCTGCACGTAAGGTCCCAATAATCCCACGTGCTCAGCTTACATCCGAACGGTAAAACAAGGGTCAATGTGGAGACTTAACCCTTCAAGTGCCAGAGGGGTACGCAATGCACTCAAAGGGTTAACGACCTTCCAAGCACAGCGTGTGTGTATACGCAAGAGACAAGCAAAATGTCTTTCACTCAGACCTTGCAGGGTTAATGATAAACTTGGCTACACGCTGGCACAGGGCTTGCTACTGCAGCAATCTGCAAATGCCAAGTTCAGTAAATGGGTTTGTGTTGTTCTCTACCTCCGCCCTCCCTCCCCGATCAGGGGGAAAGAAAAGCAGGATATACATACACCTGTTACAACAGCACATTCCTTGTACACAGACAGGGGGAACTGGAACATACCATGCACGCAGATTAATACATCCATGGTTTTACTACATACATATAGCTGAATGGTACTTTAACCTCTTTAATAGGGTAACCAGACCTCCCCTTTAACCGGGGACGCATTTGAAAAATACATACTGCAGGACTACTTTCATTTCAGTGCAGTCCTGAAATATGCCTATTTCCTATGTGTCCCCAGTTAAAGGAAAGGTCTGGTCAGCCTACCCTTTAATGCCAGGGGGTGCAAAGCACATGGTCACATGGACTTCATTACTTAACCCTATAAATGCTCTGCAATGTGTTGGGGACCTCTCTAGCATCCAACGGGTTAATGGCAAGAAAATAATCCAGCAGACTGAACGAGTTTATTAAAAGTACACAACCCTTTCACTGCCATGGCTTCCACAACCACATTAATTAACATAAACACATAAAGGTGGCTTTAATAAAGACTGGAGCCATTCTGAGGCCAACTACTTCAGAGGACAAATATAAATTCCCTTTAACCCTCTGAGTGCCAGAGGGGTACGCATCACAATCCCCTCTGGCACTCAAAGGGTTAATTACAATGGCATTCAAATTATGTTAAAAGCCCCACAGAACTCAACAGCAGGATCTATTTGTCCCCTAGAATGAAGATAGTTTGCCTTAAAATTGTTAACCCCTTGAGTGTCAGAAGTATCCAAGGAATTGCAACGGAATGTGTTCAATACCTCTGAGGCACTCAAATGCAGAGGGGTATCCAACACATTGCAAAGGAATGCGTTCGATGTTCCCCTGGCACTCAAAGGGTTAAATTAACCTCTAACAGTGTAAAGCAAGAGGTCAAAATAGGGTCAGGGATTTAACCCAAACAGGTATTATATTACATACACAGACAGACACTAAGATATACACCCACCCCCTGTTGGAAATTCATTAAAAATCAGGTCTGAGATAACTTGGAACTTCTTTAGTTATCAGACATTACATTTAACCCTTTAAGTGCTAGTGGGGCAATGTAACTACTGGAACTCAAAGGTTTAGGGTATTCGGGATGTTATAACAAAAGTTGCAGTTCAGTTGGACACAGGAAGAAAAATCATTACCTTAGCAGATGTTAGGAGCAAGTGCAGAGCCAAGGGAATGGGGTCCTGTTCTTGTAAATCAGTCACATAGAGATGCTTGGGGTCTCCTGCAGTAGCCTAATAGATAGAGTTCCAGATAATTCCCCAGGGACATGCATAAAGTCCTACACACAGCCAGGCAGAAAACCGTTTGCAGAGAGAGCTGTGTGTAGGAGGAACTCCCTGCAGGCGGGGACTTACAATGCTTCATAGGCTCTGAAAGGAAACAGCCCAGCCAGAAACTAGTGTACAGAATCCTTATCCCTCCCCTCATGCAGGAAGTGCCTTCAATTACTTCATACTTTCTCCCTGACAAACATTCCCAATGCCTGCCCATTCATTTCAATGGACACCAATTCATTATTACAATATGTTACACACTTCAGTTATCACTTTCTCTGTCAGATTAGCCTGTAAACATATGGGACCGCAGTCATCAAGAAGTAGTAGTGCAATTTTGGTACAAATCAACTTCAGGAATTACAATTGATTTAAATGAGACTTTTAACCTCTTGAATGCTAGAGAGGTCTGACTGGACCTCCCCTCCACATATGAAAAATACACAGTACAGGACTGCTTTGTTTTCAGTGCAGCCCTAAAATTTGCATATTTCTTATGTGTCACCAGTTAAAGCAGAACTACCACCACTAAAAAACTTGATCTCTAATAAACCCTATCTGGTGACTAGCTGCTTAGTAGCGTTAGTCGCCAGAATTATTACCTTGTTAAATAAAATTCTGCATTCTTCCCGGGCTGACAGGCAGGACGGAGCGCAGACATCTTCCCATAGCGACGTCTGCAGCCTACGCTGTCCGTCCCTTTTGGAGCCGAATGGCTCCTAGCAACGCCTCCTAGAGCAGGCTGGGACTGACAGCGCAGGCAGGCAGACGTCACTACGGAAAGATGTCTGCGCTCTGTCCTGCCTGTCAGAATGGGAAGAATGGCGAATTCTATTTAACAAGGTAATAATTCTACTGAGCAGCTAGTCGCCAGATGGGGAATTATTAGAGATCAAGTTTTTTAGCGGTGGTAGTTCCGCTTTATCCGTTTGAGTGCTGGAGGAGTGTGCTCCGCAAAGTCTTGCACACCACTATAGCACTCAAAGAGTTAAAGCTCAGGTCTAATCTGCTTACCCTAGGGCAGTGACTTTCAGCTCCAGTCCTCAGGGTACACCAACAGGTTAGATTTTCAGTATAGCCCTAATTGAAGGTATAGTAACACTCAATAACTACACTTCAGCTGGTAGGCTATTCCACTTATCTACCACCTCTCATCTCTACCACTTCAGCCGGTAGGCTTTCCACTTATCTACCACCTTCTCACCTCTACACTTCAGCAGGTTGGCTATTCCACTTATCTACCATCCTCTCACCTGTACCACCTCTGCTGGTAGGCTTTCCACTTATCTACCATCCTCTCACCTCTACCACTTCTGCCAGTAAGCTATTCCACTTATCTACCATCCTCTCACTTCTGCCAGTAAGCTATTGTACTTATCTACCATCCTCTCACCTCTACCACTTCTGCCAGTAAGCTACTCCACTTATGTACTACCTCTCACCTCTACCACTTCTTCCATTCCATCTATCTAAGAGCTTATGCACAAAAGAAAAGAGGATAAATTGTGAAGCAAACCAAGAGCACAACAGGGGAGAAATAATACGTCCCTTTGACTTAGATGGGTATTTTAACCAGGTAAATACTCTATACTTCTCTAACATACAAGAGGTTAAAATTCCCATTTAAATCAATTGGAGTTTTAGGAATGTTTCTGTGTCCTTTAGGTGCAGTAGGTTTTCTCCACAATCGCTGTCCTTTTCACTTTGTACATACACATCACACTGGCCATTGACATTTTTTGTCCAGATTAAACCTTTTAAGGACCAGAGTAGAATGCAGTTTAACCCTTTGAGTGCTACAAGGGTACACAATGCATTGCTTGTATACCCCTCTTCCACTCAAAGGGTTAAATCAACCACATATCCCTTTTAAATTAGGGACACCTGTGAAAATGGCATTCTGTAAGATTGCTCAGGAATCACTCCAACCCGGCAATGTGTGTTTTTAATAAGCATCTATGATTTAATAGGATATATGGTCACCTTATATGCAATGCAATACACATACTGTGTTGTACACCACTCTCACCCATTAAAGGTTAAGTGGGAGTTATTACTAAGTACTATTAGTGCTCATTTAAAACAACACAAAGACAAAAATGAAATTGGTTGCTAAAACTTTAAATATCCCATACATACAGGTAGCATAAATAAAATTATGTGTTACATTCCTAAAATATAATCCTAAATTAGCTTTTTTTTTTAAAATACTTGTAAATTGTGGTGTTCATTGAGCGTTTATTTATTGCCCCACAATGCATTGGTCTCCCCTCTGCCACTCAAAGGGTTAAGGACCACAGGAGTGTACATCGCATTGCAAAGCAATGCACCCCCACACTGATCATTAAATGATTCATTCTGTTTGTGCTGCTTGTAGTGAGAGACAAGAGATAAGTCAGTTCATTGACTGTGAGCTGTGACCAATGCTCTTGTTCTCAGAAAGGTCGTTAGCTTATCTCTGTCAGTTAAGATAATGATGGAGGACGACTATTCACTAAGAGCATATATAAGACTAGATTTGTGCCTTAAAACAAATTGAGAGTTTTTAAATATGATAATGAAGTATATGGTATGGAAGTGTAAGTAACCCCAGTTTCTTTACCCCTTTAAATGGATAGTAATACTTAAGTATTACTAATCCCTATAGTAAAGTCCTATTAAAAATACATGTATTGCCCCCAGTGTCATCTCTTAAACTTTTACATTTTGAGAGATAATCGCTCATAAAGTTGCCCTCTCCCTCCCCCTTCCCAGAAGTCAGAGTTGTAGCTGACTGAAGGGAAATCCGGTCATAGATCATCAGGTGGCTCTCCAGCACAGCCACAATCACGTTAATTAAAAAAAAAATATTTCACTAAAACAGTCTTCTACGTGTGCTTGCAAACCATGCACACGTAGAAGACCATTTTAGTGAAAGTTTTCTTTTTTATTAACGCGATCCGGCTGTGCTGGAGAGCCGCCTGACGGTCGTACGACAGGCTTCCCTGCAGTCAGCTAGAACGCTGACTATGGGGAAAGGGGAGGGAGAGGGCAACTTTAGAAGCGTTCATCTCTCAAACCATAAAGGTTTGAAAGATGACACTGGGGGCAATACATGTATTTTTAATAGGACTTTAATATAGGGATTAGTAATACTTAAGTATTACTATCCCTTTAAAGGGATAATAATACTTCAGTATTACAAATCCCTATATTAAAGCCCTAGTAAAAAAAAAGCGTATTGTCCCCAGTGTCATCTCTCAAACCTTTATGGTTTGAGAGATGAACGCTTCTAAAGTTGCCCTCTCCCTCCCCTTTCCCCGTAGTCAGCATTTTAGCTGACTCAGGGAAATACGGTCAGAGATCATCAGGCGGCTCTGCAGCAGAGCCGCGATCTCGTTAACTAAAAAAAACTTTCACTAAAACGGTCTTCTACGTGTGCTTGCAAGCCAAGCACACGTAGAAGACCATTTCAGTGAAAGTTTTTTTTTTTAGTTAACGCAATCAGGCTGTGCTGGAGAGCCGCCTGAAAGTTGTACGACTCTCTTCCCTGCTGTCAGCTAAAATGCTGACTACGGGGAAGGGGGAGGGAGAGGGCAACTTTAGAAGCATTCATCTCTCAAGCAATAAAGGTTTGAGAGATGACACTGGGGGCAAAACGTTTTTTTTTTACTAGGGCTTTAATATAGGGATTTGTAATACTGAAGTATTACTATCCCTTTAAGTGCCAGAGGGGTATGGAACGCACTGCAAAGCAGTGCGTTCCATACCATTCTAGCACTCAAAGGGTTAACTAAGGGCACATTTGAAATACACAAATTGCAGGCTGTACAGAGATCAAAGAATCCCTGTAACATGCATTTTTCATTAGTGTCCCACTATAATGGGAAATCTGGTCAGTTTAAATTAGTCCCACATTGATGAGGAACATCCCATAATACTGACTGACATTCCCCTTAACACTATAAATGCCAAAGCCTATTGCACTGGCACTCAGTGGAGTAACCCTGTGCCTAGTGGTAAATAGTTCTCATTGCCCTCACTCAACATGGAACGTTTGCCTATTTTATACCCCCTGACAATTATTAACAGAGGACATAGGTAGAAGGTCACAGGTATAAATGCAGTTACACAGTGGTTATCTCCACCAGCACAAGAGCTTTACAATTACCATTCAAATCTCCATTAAACACATTATAAAATCTTTAATGATAAACAAGTTTTCACTGAAACATTTTAATATGATAAAAATACAAGAATATTAAACCCTCAAGCTTCAGGAATGTGTGCCATGGATTGTGCACCCCTCCAACACATTCTAAAGAAATGAATTAAAAGCATACCTGCCATGCAAGGGGTTATCTAAGGGCTGGTCAACCTGCAGCCCTCCAACTGTCCCAATGTTGCAGTCAAGCAACAGCTGGTGGGCTGCAGGTTGATCAGCCCTTAGTTAACTCCTTGGATGACAGGTATGCTTTTAATTCATTTCTTTAGAATGTGTCGGAGACATTTCTAGCATCCAAAGTGTTAAGTGCACCATATTTTAGCGAGTTTAGGAATTACTTGATAATGAATTAGTGGCAATGGATTAACCTTTTAATTGCCAGAGAGGTATCAAACGCATTGTGCTGTAATGCACTGGATACAACTGTTATTAGAACAGCCTTCCAGTGTAGGCGGAAACACTAAAACAGTGTAATAAATACATATTCTGCTTGTTTTTGTTGTTGTTTTTTACAACATGGCTATGGAGAATATAAAACAAAGATAGGGATCACTTAGGGCAGTGGCAGGAAACAGGCAGCTCTTCATTATACAGGGAAGGAACCTCATAGGGGTTTGTGGGGCGGGACCTGATTCTGAGTGTGTGCTAGTCAGTGTGTATAGTGTGTACCCGGCTTGAGCCCAAACACAATGCTATCTTTGCTCCTCCGGCCACATCATTGGAGGACACCAACAAGCTCCTTCCTCGTGGATCGGAGGCACAGATAAGCAGTGGGAGGGACATGGCTCGTGACTGTTTGGGGGTTGGGACCCTGAGATGCTTTCCAATCAAGCAGACATATAGTGAGTGTGAATTCGTCTTGTATTTTTATCTCTTTTATTAAAATATACTACGCTTAGATATTCTTATTTTTCTTTTTTCTCCTCCCTTTTGAGCGCTGACTGCGATATTGATTTCTACTGATTTGATGGACTGTACAAGGGACAAAAAGATTGTATCAATTGGAGATTGAGTGACCGTGACTGTATTTCATTCCATTTTCATCTTCTCAACCTTCTCATCTCATCACACTGTCCATTCATCACATCTTCATTTGTCATTTGTTTTTATTGATTTCATTGGATTACAAGGTACTGTTTCTCCAACACATCATATGACTCAACAGTTTTATCAGTTCAATAGGAATGTCATCCGATCAGTATTTTCTCAATATTGGACAACTTTATCGACTTTCAAGTGAACAGTTATCAAAATATCCAGGGACTGACTCACCATTACTTAATACTGGTACTAATACCTAAGTCATCATCTCATTCATTTCATTTTCATTTGTCTATTTTGTCATTATTTTATCATCTTTTTTTTAGATGTCACTTACCTGTGATTCATTTTTGGAGTGAGAATTTTAATCAGTATATTATTAGATTTGGTTCGTTTTCACAGGTTATTTGTCTTCATTCACAAATTCACATTTCTTCTCTCTTTTAGTGACTGAGCCCCTGATAGATTTTTGACAGCTCAGTTATTATCCTACTCACTTAGCAGGACTCAAAATTTCCACTCGCCAATGGCGAGTGAAAATTTAGCCCTGGCGAGTAGAAATTCAGCCCTGGTTGGTAAGTTATGGCTTGCAGTGGCGAGTAACTTTTCAGGTCTGGCTAGTAGCAATGGACTTCAAATTTTAAGCCCTGCACTTAGTATATTTATATTATAATCTTTTTTTCCCTCTCCTGTTACTCTTTAGAATACCGTACGCTCATCTTGTCACTACATAGATTATCCCCACGATTTCTTTACGACTTTAGAATAGGATACTCTCAGAAGAGTGGTTGGTGCGCAATATTTGATGATTGTATTGTTTCCCCAATTACAATGCCAGTCTTTACAAGATGACTATGAAGTGATTGATTGGCTTGTCTGTAAATTGACTAAGTTAAGGTAACAGCCTTTCTGAACAGAAGAGAAGTGGGTTCTAATCTCAGTACTTTAACAGTATTATCTCTGCACAAACAGTTAAACCAATATGTGTCTGTATAGGGCAGCACTGAAGTGCAAGTTTAGGAATATATTTTATCTATCAAACAATAATTACATTCTACAGATGCTAGCTGGCAGTATATGATGTTTACTTACCCCTTTGAGTGCCAGTGTGGTATGCAACACATTGCAGATCAATGCTTTATACACCTATCTAGCACTCAAAGGGTTAGAATGCTATAACCCAACTTCACTTTTGGGTGTTAGTGTCCCTTTAAGCTGGAACAGCAAAATGAGAAATCAGTTCAACAGAACACGAACACCAAAAAAAATGGCGTTATATACACTAAGGGCAGCATTTTCAAAAGAAAAGTTGTAATTCTGTAACAAACCACATCCCTCAAATGTCCATCGATTAGCATGGGTCTCTTTGTTAAATGCATGTATTTAAATATATATATATATATATATATATATATATATATATATATATAAATATAATAAAAAAAAAAAACAGTGGATATTTGTAGTTCTCCCTTAGTTGGTTTGTCCAGAATTACTCCACTTTTCTTCTGAAAACACAGCCCTAAAATGCAATGCACGATAACATCGGTAAAAAATAAAAAATGAATCTGTACAATCTAGTTTAACACATACTCTCTGGGAGCAGCCATTCCTGCTTCCGCTAGGGCTAAATGACCCCATTACCATAGCAACAATGATGTGTATAAGAAGCTGTATTGTTTGCAACTGGACATAGATAAGGAAACTGCTTTTTTTGTAGGAGTTGTGGGTACCAGTCTCAATACATTAAATGACTTAGCTCTCATCTTGCATTTTAAATTCCAGAAATCAAAATGAACCAAATGGTGGCTGTGTATGACCGTCTGCACATCCATTAACCCTTTGAGTGGCAGAAAGTTATCCAACACAGTGAGTTGCACTGCACTGAATACCTCTATGGCACTCAAGGGGTTAATAAGGCAAGTTTAGGATTAGACTGTAATGTAAAATATTTTTTGGGTACTTTCCTGTTATCTGGAACCATTTTGAAAACAAATTCCTGTTGTTATTTCCTGTCAGAATCTGTTATAATATTATAATAAAGATGTTATAAATATTATAATAAAGATTTTGTTTAAAATGTTTGAAAAATGTTTTGAAAATGGTTCTGGATAATAGGAAAGTACCCCTAGCTGTAAATACCTGATAATTAAAAGTACATAACACAATTTAATTTTAGATGTTAATGTTCCTTTAACCCTTTGAGTGCCAGAGGGGCACGCAACGCATTGCTTTGCAATGCGTTGCGTACCCCTCTGGCACTCAAAGGGTTAACTCCTCGGATGTTATTGGTCTCCAACGCACTTAAAAGAACAGTATATCCTTCTGGCATTCACAGAGTTAAGAGTGCAGGAAAGACGAAAATATCAAAAACAAACAATAAATGCCACAAGGACCTAGAATGCGAAACAAAGCAACAGGTATAAAGTGTGTTAGGCTGATTTTACTGCAGGAGATAAAGGGTTAAAGTTAATTAGCGGATAAAGGAGGATAGCTCCTGCTGAGACAATCCAATAATCTGGGTGAGATGTTCCTAACAGACTGTTACTTAAATAGAAAAAGGCTCAATGGAAGATTAGCCACACTGTATAGCTGTGGCCTGCAGATACACTAGGCGAGGGGGCTGGGTGGCGGCTGCAAGGTGTGGGCCTCCAGACACCTTAAGGCTGAGGAACAAAGTACAACTGGAGCAAACCAGATGGCCTGCACCATGGGGGGAGATATACGAATTCTCACAATTACCAGTAATACTTTGTTTTACCTTTATTTTATTTTGTAGGCATTAAAAAAACGTGAACAACAATATAAGTCTTATCTCTCAAACCTTTATGGTTTGAGAGATATTAACAAGCAAAGTTTCCCCTCCCGCCCCTTTTACCTAATGTAAGCAATCGCTTCTCAGATGTGGAATGCAGTCCATAGACCAGACAGATAACAGCAGGGGACAATCTTCTTCCTATGAGAACAATGAAAGCCCTGCCCCCCTTGACAAGTTTTTCAGGTTTTTCCCTTACCTTAATTGAAGATTGAACCTCTCTGCAGTCTACCTGGCACCTCCCTTCTGCTCTGGCGGAGCAGTGTTACATCAGTAAAAGGGGTGGGAGGGGGACACTTTATCATTGAATTACTCTTGAACTACAACTCTGACAGAATTGAAATAACACTCTCCAAAGTTCAAATACTATGCTGATTAATTAGAGCTGTTTTTATTATGAATCATTACTATCCCTTTAAACACCTGAATGCTAGAGGTCTCCAATCCATTGAGAAACCTCCTAACATTCTAGAAGTTAAAAACTCAATTTAAAGTAATGGAAATATGTATTTGCTCCCGTTAACCTTAGTACATCAGCCTCATTGTGTGGGAGGGGACTAGGAGGTGTGCTCATAAGTCAACCCTTGGATGTCAGAGAGGTGCCTGCTATTGCGTTGGGCACCTCTCTGGCACACAATGGGTTAAAGGCATTTAAACCTACGTATACAGTACATAAGGACAGATATTCATACAGATGCCTCTCTGAGGGAAGGAGTGTGTTTGTTTAATGTGTCAGGCGTAAGGCTGGTTATACAACTAACTGATGTGAAGAGACAAAGACACTGATGAACTAAGAGGAAATTGAGCAATTCTAGAGTAAACCAACTGTGCAGGGAGGGGATTAAATTCCCCTTCATTCAAATGGTGTTATTAGCTTCTTAACCCTTAGAGCAGAGCTTTCCAAACTTTTCATGTTGGTGACACATTTTTTTAGATGTGCATCAGTTCGTGAAACAGTAATTCAGTTTTGCTAGCAAACCAGAGGTTAAACTAATAATCCCTTATAAGAGATACGGACACATACATAAATTGTAATAACAAGATATATGGGGACACAACATATCTCATGAAAACCTTTAATTCATACTGAGGAGGCATTAAGCATGTTGTGTGGTTTTTAAAAGGACGACATGAGAATGTTGCGCTACATATAAGCACAAGATTCTCATGTCGCATTATTAAATAGATAGCGCATAACTGATTTTAGAAGTGCTGTCCGTCTTTCCTGTCTCATCGGCACCACAAGCAGAAGCAGCAGCCATGTGACAGCCAGCCTCGGCGCAGAGGGACACTCCAGCCTGGCAGCCCAAAGAGAGGGCAGAGGTATAGAGGAGGTGGCATCTCAAAAGATTTTAACAGCTGAAGCGCCAAAAGATTTGTAACAGCTGGAGTGCCTCCGTGTGCTGCATACATATTGTGTATGCAGCACACAGAGGCACTCCAGCTGTTACAAATTTTTGTGGCGTTCCAGCTGTATGCAGCACACGGAGGCAATCTCCCGCTGTGTAAATGCGACCATTAAGTAGTAGCGTTTTATCCCAGCTCCCAGTGTAGTTCGTGCTTGGGTTGAATGACAATCTCGTGCTGTGTAAACGGCACCTTTGCCTGTGACACACTTACACACTGCAGCCAACACACTAACGTGTCGCGACACACAGTTTGGAAAGCACTGCCTTAGAGTGCCAGAGGGGTGCATGATGTTGCATACCCTTCTGGCACTCTCAGGGTTAAATTCTAGTGAGGTCTACAACCATTGATAAAACACACAGGAACATTAATACATTCTGACCTTGGTGCCTTAGCTAACTAAGCCATTCCGTCTTCAGTGGCTTCACTATTCCTTAAAGGGATAGTAATACTTAAATTGTTTAAAAAAAAAAAAAAAAAAAAAATATATATATATATATATATATATATTGTAGGATTTACCCCCCTGAGTAAAACAAAGGTACTGCCACTGCTGAAAGGTGTTTTATTTAAAAGATATTAGAGCTCAATCTCAATTTTTTTAGGTGCAGTATCACAGTGGCCTAAAATTGTACAAGTGGCCGTGTTGCTACACCATCATATGGAGATTTATGGTCAACTGACCAGAGCTGTCCACAGGATGGTATAGCAACAGCGCCACTGTACAATTTCAGGCCACTGTGATACTGCACCTCAAAAATGAAAGCTTAAGCTGTAATAACTTTTGAATGAAACACAATTCAGCAGTGGACATACTTCTGTTTTACTCAGGGGGATGAACACACTACACTAGATATATTTTTACATATTAAGTATTACTACCTCTTTAATGTTGACACTATTATTCATTACTAGAATGTGAATCATACATGCAGACAAACAGATATGTGCAGATATACATACAGATGTGCACAGACAGGCAAATGGTTAGTACAACATACAGGTTGTTTTTTATTCTCTTTAAAACTTATATACATTTGTTTTAACCCTTTGAGTACCAGAGGGGTGGCCAAAGAGTCAAAGGTGACAGGTGCCTATTATCCCCCTTCAAATGTGTTGGAGACATCGCAAGAACACACATTTAGGTAAATGTTACTCAGCTCTATAGCACTCTAGGCCAGTGGTTCTCAGCCTGTGCCCTCAGTGGCCACTAACAGGCCTTGATTTGATGATTTCCTTGTTAGAGCACAGGTGAGTTAATCAGTGTGAATGAGCCTCTGATCACTACTCCTGTTCTCTAGCATGGAAATCCCTAAGTCCTGGCCTGTTAGTGGGTCCTGAGGACACTGGTTGAGAACCATTGCTCTAAGCTTTTTTCCTAAAGTGTATGGTATTTTTCCCTCTGCAGGCTAAGGTGCTTTGTTTACTCCTCTCACTCCCTGCCCACTCCTCGCCCCCAGTGACAGCACTACGCTTTGTGGATTGATCTCAATCCAACACTTATTTGGAAGGAAGTTAAGAGCTCTGAACAAACTGTGCTAATGCACACAGTCTTAGCAGGACACGATCATGTGGCAATTAGTCTTTTGCTAGGTCTACTATCTGGGAGCCAGTCTGCAGTACAAGCCCCAGCAAATCAGTAGAAGAGTTAGGAGTATCAAGAGTGACTCTGGTGTTCTCTATCATATCTGCAGTCTCACAGTTCAGCATCCAATCCTATGTGAGAATGTCCCCACGGCCCTTCTGTATCACTCTTAAAGGCACATAAATACTTAATATGGAAAATTATACATTGCAGAATTTATCCTGTTGAGTAAAACAATGTTACTCCCACCGCTGAACGATATTTGATTTGAAATCTACTGCAACTCAAACTCTCACTTCTTTGGTGCAGTACTTTAATGGCCTGAAGATTTATGGTGGTGCTGTTTCTACAACAGTCCAAGGAAATCTATGGTCAGTTGAACAGAAACCTCTATAGGATGCTGTAGCAATGGCACCACTGTATAATTTCAGGCTATGAATGTACTGCATCCAAAAAATACATAGTAACATAGTAGATGAGGCTGAAAAAAGACATGCTTCCATCAAGTCCAGCCCATGCCAAAAACACCCCTGTTGATCCAGAGGAAGGCAAAAAAAAAGCCTTCTTGAGCCATTTCCAATCTAGTCCCAAGTGTGTGTGTGGGGGAAATTATTCCCTCCTGACTCCAAATGGTAGTCAAATAGTTCCCTGAATCAATATCCTATCTGCTTTGAAGCCATCTGTCATAATTGTCAATATTGTTCTGTGCTAGATAGGCATCCATTGCTTTTTTGAATGCAGCTGCATTATCTGCAAGCACAACATTCCGAGGCAAAGAATTCCATAGCCTTACCGCCCTTACTGTAAAGAATACCTGCCTTTGTTTTAGTCGAAAGCGCCTTTCCTCTAGTCTTAATGGATGACCTCTTGTTCTTAGCTCAGCTCTTTGCATAAATAATTCATTGGATAGTTCTCTGTATTGACCTTGAATGTATTTGTAAATGGTAATCATATCACCCCTTAGACGTCTCTTCTCTAATGTACAAGTTTGAGCTGCACTAACGTTTGAATAAAACACCCCTCAGAAGTGGCATAACCTTCATAAATTACAGGATTTATCCTGCTGAGTAAAATGTTTTTCAATAGTAACCATAAGTATTCCTTTAAAGGCCTGACAGAGGTTTTGTGGAGACAGTGCCCGCAACTCTCAAAGTCTGTCTGTGGCTGAGAGCAACACACTATTGGGTTACATAACAGCATCAGTTTCCTGACCTCCTAAACAACTGATAGGAGCAATTTTGGGGCTGCACAGTGAATTGGTGGTCTTTGTACTAGGTCTGCTCCCATAGCAGTAGACTTCATAATAAATGTGATAATTGCAGTTTAAATAATTATACTGCATAAATCATGGATGTAAACTCTGTGGAAGTAATTTAAAGTGGACCTATCACCATGAATTTTCTTTACAGATTTGAAAATGTAATTCAAAACTGCCTGTTTGTCATGTCAGCCAAAATTCCAGCAGATGTATAGTTTAATGGATAGTCACTCTTTTATATCAGGGAAAAGTGAAAGTGAAAATGTCCTGGTACTGTCCAGAGCTTCATTAGCATATGAAACATCACTGAAACCTTTATTGGCATATGACATATCACCGAAAAAGGTTTAATTAGCATATGAAATATAACTGAAAAGCTTAAAGGGATAGTGATGTAAAAACAAGCAGCTCAATTCAGATGTCTTAGGCTCTTAAAGTTCATAACTTGCTAGTTATGCTGTAAATGTATGATGAATTTTACCTCTCCTGCCCCCTTTCCCTTTCGGAAGCCTCCTCCCCTCAGGTCTGAGAGCGGATCACTACAAGGGACAATCTTCGGTCAGCATTAGGAAAAACCTGCCCTCCTTTGTCAAGAAGGGCAGGATTTTCCTTATACTGGCAGAGGGAAGATTGTCCCTTGTTGTGATCTGTCCGGTCAAGCGACCAGACTCATGATCTGAGGTGAGGTGGCTTCCAAAAGGGAAAAGGGGCGGGCGGGGTAAAAATCAGCATATGATTAAAGCATAACTAGCTGGTTATGAACTCTGAGAGCCTAAGACATCAGTACTAGTCAGTATAACAAATGATCTGAGCTGCTTGGTTTGTAAACATTACTATCCCTTTAATTAGCATATGATATGTGACTTGTACTGCAATTTTCATACCATAGCATACAGTAACAAGTAACAGTATCTCCTTAAAGGGATAGTAATGTTTCATAATAAAAGCATCTCTAATTAATCATCATAGTATTTGGACTTTGGAGAGTGTTATTTCAATTCTGCCAGAGTTGTAGTTCAAGAGTAATGCAATGACAAAGTATCCCCCTCCCACCCCTTTTACTGATGTAACACTGTTCAGCCAGAGCAGCAGGGAGGTGCCCAGGTAGACTGCAGAGAGGGACAATCTTCAATTAAGATAAGGGAAAAACCTGAAAAACTTGTCAAGGGGGGCAGGGTCTTCATTGTTCTCATAGAAAGAAGATTGTCCCATGCTGTTATCTGTCTGGTCTATGGACTGGATTCCACATCTGAGAAGAGATGGCTTACACTAGGTAAAAGGGGCGGGAGGGGAACTTTGCTTGTGAATATCTCTCAAACCATACAGGTTTGAGAGATAAGACTTATATAGTTCTTCATGTTTTTTTAAAGCCTACAAAATAAAATAAAGATAAAACTAAGTATTACTATCCATTTAATATCTGTACAAGTGTATCTTTGTTGTGTATGTGTATTAAATATATATAATATATATATTATATTATATTATATACACACAGACACACACACACATTTTATTAGTAGTACCCATAGAACCATAGTAGCATGTGACAGGCTACTTTGTTCCACTGGTAGGCAGCACTTGAAGTAGGCTATGGGGGGGGGGGATGTGCAGGTCAGCCTTGTTCCACTGTTTGGCACAGAAAAACAGTACATTCTTTGTGAGTGTATGCAATGGGTGAGCTACTTCAACTTTGCAGTTAGAGATAGAACTAGACAGACTGATTTTGAGCCTTGTTGCAGGTACTTGCAGAAATAGACATATATTGTAAATGATAGACCAGTGGTTCTCAACTCGTGCCCTCAGTGACTACTAACAGTCCAGGATTTGAGAATTTCCTTTTAAGAGCACAGGTGTGATAATCAATATGACTGAGCTTCTGATCAACACACTTGTGTTCTAGCAGGGAAATTCCTAAGTCCTGGCCTGTTAGTGGCCACTGAGGGCACGGGTTGAGAACCTCTGTGACAACATTTCAAAGTACAGTGTCATTGGGCTCATTAATATTTTCAGAAAGCGTCAGTTGTGATTGGAAATATGTCATTTTGTCATTGAAGTATGATTCCTGACTGAAATTGTCATATGTAAAAAATGTGTCATTATAAAGGTATGGTCATTGAGCTTTTGTTGTGTTTCTTTCAATTATTATAGGTTTCTCTCATTCAGAACTTCACATTCCCTCCACTTTTTTCTTGATGTACAAATGTCTTTTGCAAGACATTTTTTTGCCGTTGTATACGACACTGAAGAATAGTTTAGCCCAACCCTTGCCCCACCCCTTTGCCTGGCAATTCTGGAATTGTGTCGTACACAAGGGACATTGCTAGCTTTTTGTCATATACTCTATAGAAAATGTCGTTCATGCATGCAATTACTTATCCCTTTTGAACATATGGCCCAAAGTGTACAATTTTGTTGTGCTGTCCATTTTCAGTGTGAGTGTTCTACTAGTGTGTGGGTTCAGGGGATGGTTCTTCAGCCTTGTTTCATTGTCCCTTTGGTGTGTGTGAGGTATGTTGTACCATCCTGGTACTGCGTCTTTGGAGAGGGAGGGTCTTGTGGCTTCTGCAAGATCTTCCGTCAGCAGAGAGAACACTATGAAGTAGGTATACCTCAACACAGAAAGACCATATGGAAGTGAGCTCCAGCACTCAGAGACACCACAGGCAATTGACTTTGGGCACACAGAAACAACCCATGATAGTGTAGAAGAAGGGTGGGCTCAGTGTGCAGGGAAGAGATTGATATGCAGGGGATTAGCAATGTAATGAAAGAATGTTATAATTGGGGGGCGTGGAGACTGATGGACTGGAGCAATGAGAAGGGTAAAGGTGATGTTTTGAGTATTGGGAACTGAGCAGGGGAATAATCAATGGACATAGAGAGACAAGGAGGATGAGGAGAGCATTAGGCACTGAAGGAGAGGGTGGGATTACGGGTTCATGGCAAATCCCAGCTCTGATTAATGCATGCTTTGTGTGTGTTTGGATATGCATTTAATTCATATTAAATCACATCATATCCCAACATCCCATTCCCACTAAATCAACAAATGCTGCTGCAAGATTAAATTACCATTTTACTTAAAACCTCATCTGCTGCTTCGTTTACTGAATCCATGTTCTGGCTACCTAGATCATTCACACTTTAACCCTTTGAAAGGAAGAGGGGTAATCAACGCATTGCAAAGTAGTGCTATGGCTACAACTCAAAGGATTAACCCCTTAAGGACTGGACAATTGCTTACTTGGCCGGCACTTAAGGCCCACAGACCATTTTTTTTCAGCATCCGGTTCAGAGCTCCCTGAACGGCGTATAGCCGCATGGGGAGCCCTGAATTCCACGAGGGTCCTTGCACGTCATGGGTCCTTAAAGGAGCAGTAAACTTTTTTTTATGAAAAAATATATATTGTAGGGATTTTCCTATTGAGTAAAATAAGGGTACTCCCACTGCTGAGAGATTTATATTTCCAGAGTTATTACAGTTTAAACCCATGTTTTCTTACATTAGCAGTGTCCCCTAGTGGTCAAATTCTAATTAGATTTCCTGTTACATTCTAATGGAGAGGAAAGTCAGAAAAGTCAGAGACATACAGTTCTCCATAGAATGTGATAGAAACTGCCTGTCACTTCCTGTCAGTTAGAACTATCAGGAAGTAAACACAGTAAATTCACTTCCTGATTATTTGAACTGCTATAATTTTTGAATAAAACATCTGACAGCAGTGGGAGTGACCTTGTTTTATTCAGCAGGAAATGCTCTGTAAAATATGTGTTTTCATAAATAAAAGTTTACTGCTCCTTTAAGGGTTTAAGGTCTAAAGGGGTTTTGCAGTGCATTGCAAACAATGTGTTCACACACCCCTGGTCCTTAAACAGCTAAAATGCTGCCACTAAACCACAAAGCTCTCTATAAATCCACTACTCTACACTAGAATTTGGAAGTGTGGGCAAAAATGTATCACCCACCACTAAATTGTACAGAAGATCTACACACCTTCTCACACCTTCACACCTGGGAGAGGATGAAGACCTGAATGACATCTCTGGTACCCATAGCCCCACCCATGAACAAACAAACAAAAAACTCTTACCTCTGAGTGCCAGAGGGGTACTACTCTGGCACTCAAAGGGTTAAGTAAAATGGTCTGTACAGGGGGATATAAACTAGTTAATAAAATATACCGATTTGTTTATATAGACTGGACAGTTCATTTTTAAGAAACCGATATATCTTAAAACGAACCACCTTAAAGGGGCAGTATACCCCAATTATGAAAAATACTAGTTGAACAGCCCGTTACACGGGCCACAGTGCCTCTGGCAGCCGGTCGCGGGGCAGTCACACGCGGTGGAGACTGCCCGCGCCACGGCTGATACAGATCCTTCGGAGCGCCCAGCTCTGTATCAGCCGCGGCGCGAGCAGTCTCCACTGCGTGTGACTGCCGCACGCGCAGCAGTATCTACTGCGCATGTCGGGCGTTACACACAACTTGGCGAATTATTATATAGGATGTTGTAGGATTTTTCCTATAGAGTAAAATTCAGATACTTCTAATGCGTGGAAAGTTTCTTTAAAGGGTTATTAAAAAAATAACTTGGCATTTTTTGCTAGTTAGAGTTCGTGTTTTTCATCTGGGTAGCGTTGCTACAATTACAGCCTGTGAAGAAACTAAGTACTGCTCATACAAGCTTCCTACGGATGAAATGTATTAACATCGCTACCTGGCTGCAAAACATCTTCAATTCAAGAGAGCACAAAAAACTTATATTTTTAATAACTTTTGAAAAAAGCTTCTCCAAGAATTTGGAGTACCCCTGTTTTATGCTATAGGAAAAGCCCTACAACACTTTTTTTAATCATTAGTATTTACTGTCCCTTTAAAGAGCAACTTTAGTTTTGTAAATATGATTCTATCTGTGGAAGAAGTGGGTCTGTGGGATCAGGAAACTGCCTCTTTGGCTCTCTGGGTGTCAGGACTAAAGCAAGTGAAGCTTGAAACTCAGCCTTGGGGTTCTCCAGCATCAGCATTGTCTGATATAGGCAGCATAGCGCAAGACTAGATATTCCACTACTATGGAGGCTTCAAAAGAATGTTAGGCCAGAGGCTTCAAAGTGTCAGGTTTCATTTACCTATAAGAAGCCTGCAAAACAGGCACAGGAGACAGTATTCTAACCCCAAAACGCTGTTGTTATAGAGCAGGGGTTCCCAAACTTGTCCACATTTACCATTAGTAGACTGTTTGGCATATGTATAAGTCTGTTGGCAAAACTGTACAATTTGTAAACTTCCCCATTAACTAAAATGAGCCTGAGACCAATGCATAACAGATTTCACCAATGCATTATGAAGCTTTCTGTTGGAGATCTATAGTAATATTTCTCTATTGCTTTCCTGCAGGACTGCTCCAAGTCTTTGGGATTTGCCTGCCTCAGCACAGCCGAGTCATTATGTAATTTACCCACCTGTGCTCAAGCAGGGACATCCTATAAATATGGCCTGGACAGGTTTGGGAACCCCTGTTGTACAGCATATGTTAGTATCCTAAGTCCCTCCAGCTGTTGCAGACTGCAACTCCCATCGTCCTCAGCCAGCCAACAGCTGGCTGAGGATAGCGAGAGGTGCAGTCCACAACAGCTGGAGGGGCTCAGGATGCCCATTCCTGTTCTATAGGAACTAGAGGCCACTGTGAAGCAATGGGTTGGCTACCCCTCTGGCACTCAACGGGTTAAAGGGGGGGAATCACTCTTAACACAGATGTTACATTTTGGGATTCCACCTAAAACCGGATGCTTCTTGTGATCTTTTGGTGGTCCCTAAAGTGGCTGACAACTCCACAGCTTTTATTAAATTACATCATTTTTTAATTAGTCCTGACCCAACAGCATGTAGGTCTAAATAATATCTGACCCACCCCATGAAAAAACAAAATCGCACTTCCTAAATGATTTTCCCTGTGTAAGTTTAACTGGCCTCCTTCCAGCCTCATGCAGACTCCTTCCTCCCCTCCAATGGTCTGGGAGCATAAGCCGGTCACAATTAGTTTTATATAAACAACAAAAGGTTGTCTTCAGGAAGACGAATAGGAACAATTCTGGATCAATACATTGTGCAGCAAAGGGGTTAAATGACAATTCCCACTAACGTACATAGGGTCTCCAGGATATTGCACTGGGGTAAAGGATCCCGTAGGATACGCAGGTGTATATTACACCCAAGATTTTAGGGGAAAACTATGCCTATGTATAATACGTACCCTTGTTTTCCCCCTTACTAAAAAAATAATGGGGCTGGCAGATACCTTCCCTCCCTCCCCTCAGCGCAATCCGATGTCAATATAATACTTACTTCCTGATGCTGCACTTGTTATATGGTTATTGGGTTAAACTGCATGTGAGAACGCTCCCTCTGTCCCATCTTCCCTGTGGGCGGAATTGCTTGCATTTGCCACCCGCTTCCTGCAATGGATTTTCAGGACGTTCCGCTTCCAGCCAATGGTAATGCCCTGTGAGGATCTCAAGGTCCTCATAGGGCAATATCGCAGGCGGAAGGTACTGACAGCTCATTGAAGGAAGCGGATATCAGACCAGTAGCAGGTTGGATGACAGTAAATGGAATGCTTAAGCACTGCTGAATAAATTTGCTGTTTAAAGTTACAGTAACACTTGATATGTAAAAAAAAAATATATATGATAGGATTTATCCTCCTGAGTAAAATAAGGCTACTCCCACTGCTAAGAGGTATTTTAGTCATAAGTTATTGCACCTCAAACTTGAATTTTGTAAGTGCAGTATCACAGTGACCTGAAGTTGTACAGTGGCACTGTTGCCACACCACTGTGGAGATTTATGGTAAACTGATCAGATCTGTCCATAGGATGGTGTGACAACAGCGCCACTGTACAATTTCAGGCCATTAGGCTACTGCATCTAAGAAAATTCAACTCTGAGCTGCAAGAAATTGTGAATATAAAAAACTCTTTGGCAGTGGGAATAACACTTGTTTACTATCCCTTTAACCCTTTGAGTGCCAGAGGGGTACGGAACACATTGCAAAGCAATGGGTTCCATACCCCTCTGGGACTCAAAGGGTTATGTCACCTGTGTGACCCCAATCTTATCCTGTTGCCCAGGTGCTGTTGGACTAAAATACCCCCACATCCTCAGCCAGCCTGTGGCCAATGGCTGGTTGAGGACATGGACGAACTGCAGTCAGCAGTTGGATAGCTGGTTTAGGATCATGCAATTTGTAGTCCATAAACAGCTTGAGAGCCAAAAGTTGACCCTCCCTTTGAGTCACAATGGTTACAATACAGTTCTGCTGTATGGAGCATTTCATAAGCTGGTGTTGATAAAGGGAAATGGAGGCAACGTACTATTATGTACTTATGTTCTGTGAAGTTTAATATTGATAATTCATCTAGGAAATAAAATGTGTCCACCCAAGATGGTTTCCTCAGCAATGTCCGAGTGTGTGTGTGTTTCAAACCTTAGACAAAGTATTGATTTACACAGTGACGCATGGGCACGATCCTGATCATAAGATCAGCACCCCCAAGGTCAAAGGTTAAGTAGTAAAGAAAGGCCAAGCAGACCAAAGCTCTTAAGCTGACTTGGTTTTTCTACAGTGATACAAACTAGCAGATTGCTTAGACAATCACCAAACCACCACAACTTCCTGACTAGGAATGATTTAAAATGGATATTTAACCCCTTGCGTGATAGAGACTTCCAACTCATTACTTCCCAATGCTCTGGCAACCTTGCTAACATTCAAGGGGTTAAATGCCACATTTAAATTTTCCAGAATTGTCATTTCAATCCTGCTGCGCGGTTGGTTTTCTGTAGAATTGTACCTCTTTACCTTGATTAATAAATAATCTACAGGCGATGGTGCTTACTTAGATTCAGAATTCTGAAAAACAGAGGGTAAAAAGCATAAGCAGCACTCCGGTGACTAAAAATTTTAACCCTGGGAGAAATTATTAACTCAAGGTATTAAAAGTGTGACATATAAATGAGAATCAGGGCGATTCTCCCCCATGATGTTGTTAGTATGCAATTTAAGATAAGATCGCTGCTACAGCGATCACATGACCCGACACAAGGAAGAAGGGCTGAGACTGAACGTCCCGGTCTCAGAGCGTTCAGTCTCAGCCTGGAATTAATGATAGCAGCATGCACGGAGACACGCTGCTATATTTAAGCCATGACAGTCCAGGACCGTCATGGGTCCTTAAGGGTATAGCAACCCATGACGGTCCAGGACCGTCATGGGTCCTTAAGGGGTTAAAGGACCAAAAATAAATAAATGAATAACAATTCTGTGTTTGTTGTGCAGATGTTTCGGTGCTCATTGGAATCTTTATCAAGCACCAAAACTTTGAATGCGCAATGAACACAGCATTTTTGCTTTTTCCAGTGAGTAATGATTTCTGTGTATGTGTATGTGTGTGTGTGTATGTGTGTGTGGAAAATGAAACAGGATGTGTGTTTTGGGGATGAAAACAAGGCGTGTGTGATGGAAACAGAACTAGCTAGTTACCCCTGCCCCAGAAGAGAGACTGTGGGCCGCAGACAGAGCCTCCAATGTCTGCATACAGCCCTCCAGCCACCTGCTGCCCACCACTGCCCTAAGAGAGAAGAAAATCTGAAGTAAACTATAAAACAGGGGAGAATTACATTTCAACCTCATTTATTGCTTTTCAGCACATTGGAGACACCTCTAGCAGTCAAAAGACTAAGACTATAATTTCAATAAGTTGTAGATTTAGGGATGTTTAATTCTCTCCTGTGGTGGCGTTAGTTTGCTCCAGAATGGCTCTTTTCTTCTGAAGATAAGGTGCCCAATGTTATAAAGTGTATGTGAACTGCACTGCCCTATAAGCATACCTGGGAACTCTCTGGATATGTCCTGGAGACTCCAGTTTTGAGAATGCATTATTCTGGGAACAGAGGTTGATTCTGCAGATGTGGGGAGTTTTCATTGAAACTCTGCCCACTTTTTTTTCTTCTCACCCAGTTCCTCCCACTTTTCCTCCTTCCCCACCCAGTTCTTCCCGCCCACTTGTGTGATGCCCCGGAAAGCCCCGCCCACATTCATCATGATTTGCAGCAATTATAGTCCCCAAAGGGGACCCCACAAATGAAAGTTCCCAGGAATGCCTGTAAGTTTAGGGTACAAGTGGACCTGTCACCTTAAAGAGGAACTACCACCCCATACAATCTTTACCTTTACTAAGACCCCATCTGGCGACTAACTGCTTAGTAGCGCTAGTCGCCAGAATAATTACCTTATTTAATAGATTTCTCCTCTCTTCCATGGGTGACAGGCAAGACGGAGCGCGGACATCTTGCCACTGTGATGCTGTCAGTCCATGCCGGGTCTAGGAGGCATTGCTAGGAGCCATTTGGCTCCGGCTGGGACTGACAGTGCAGGCGAGCGGATGTCACAATAGCAAGATGTCCGCTCTCCATCCTGCCTGTCACCCATGGAAGAGAGCAGAAATCTATTAAATAAGGTAATTATTCTGGCGACTAGCGTTACTAAGCAGCTAGTCGCCAGATGGGGACTTAGTGAAGTTAAAGATTGTGTGGGGTGGTAGTTCCCCTTTAAAACAAGTTATGTCTGTTTTACAGAGAACTCGAATCTGCCTATATGTTGTATAGCCACTTTTTTTTTAGAAAAGAATACATTTTTGTTTATGTTTTGGTAGCATGGTATGATATTTTATTGGAATTACCTGCACAGGATGCTAATTAGTTCCATTCAAGGCCAAACATATAACTCACTGTGCTACTACAATGCCTTGGGTACATTAACTCACATCACAGTGTTAAAATAAAATGCCACACTGTGCCACCAACAAATAAGGGTAAATATCTCAAAAAAATCATGTCCACTCTAGGTTGCAATTGTTCACCATGTTTCATTAGCATTCAGCTGTTTTTATCTGATCTGCCTTTTGCTATTTCAGACGCTGTACTGATATTTCTGTTTGCTGAAGCATTTTTGTATCTGACTTTACTTCAATAAAGCTTTTTTGAAGGGAAAAAAAAATCTCAAAAAATATTTATACTACAAACAAATAGACAGTACAACATTGGGGCAGCTTTTAACACTGTTTAACCTGAGTGCCAGAGGGGTGATAAATGCATTGTGAAGCAATGCGCTGCACACCCCTCTTGCATTCAAAGAGTTAAAACTGAATAAACATATTCAAGGCCCTTTTTTGACCCTTTTGATTGACAGCAACAAGAGTACTCGGGTTTTACTCAGCAGGAAAGTTCTATAGAACATTTTTCCATAATAGTTTACTGATCCTTTCGACCTTTTGAGAGCCAGAGAGGTATCCAAAGCATTGAAATGCTCTGGCGCTCAAAAGGTTAACATATTGAACAGTACAAAACTGTATGACCCTTTGTTATTTGCATTGCTGAGTGTGTGGGCCTGGCACTGCTATACGTATTAAAGGGTACGGGGGCTTTTTTCATCTGAAAAGCAAAGCAGGTGTTTGAATCTTTTTGTGCTTCTCTATTTACAAGTCAGCACAGCTGCTAAAATAAATAGTGTAACAGGCAAACACTAGGATGAAGGTGCTGTGCGTTATTTACTTTGAAAACAGTCCTCAGTGCCTGCTTTCAAAAGGTATGGTTTTGCATGACAAGTTTCCCTTAAAGGCATAGTAACCCTTTATTTTGACTTCACATGTTCTTCAAATACATATGTATAATGCCTATACTTTATCCTTTCAATACAATAAGCTACTTGGATCTGTTAGCAGAGAGCTTCCTGTCAGGGAACAGGAAAGCATGTCTAGTGATAAAAGTACAAATGATGCAAAGAGAAGAGCACTCATTTCTGCAGGGAGAGTGTAACATAGTAACACAGCTGATGAGGCTGAAAAAAAGACGTTTCCTTCAAGTCCAGCCCATGCCATATCACCCCCATTGAGTCAAAGGAAGGCAAAAAAAAAACAAAAAAAAACAAAAACCCTATTGGTTCCATTTCCAATTAAAGGGATAGCAATGTTTCACAAAAACAGCAGCTCCGATTAATATTCATAGTATTTGAGCCATAGAGAGTGTTATTTCATTACTGTCCGAGTTGTAGTTCAAGAGTAATTGAATGATAAAGTTTCCCCCTCCTGCCCCTTTTACCTAGTGTAAGCCCCCACGCCTCAGATGTGGAATCTGGTCCACAGACCAGACAGCTCATAACAAGGGACAATCTTCTTACTGTGAGAACAATGAAAACCCTGCCACCCCCCTTGACAGGTTTTTCAACTTTTTCCCTTATCTTAATTGAAGATTGTCCCTCTCTGCAATCTACCTGGACACTCCCTGCTGCTCTGAGCTGAGCAGTGTCACATCAGTAAAACAGACAGGAGAGGGATACTATGGGGGGGAGCTGCTTTTATTGTGAAACATCCCTTTAAAGAACATCAGCAGCTCTTAAAAATACACCCCTACTTATCATAAAGAGGTAGAAATGTACAATGTTGAAAATATATATATTGCAGGGTTATCCTGCTGAGTAAAATAAGGGGAGTCCCACTGCAGAAAAAAATGATTTATCTAAAATGTATTGCAGCTCAAACATGATTTTTTTTGGTTACGGTACAACTATAGCCTGACACTTTACAATAGTAAAAAGCTGGCCATAAATTCATGTAGCAACTACCATTACATTTCAGGCCACTGAAGTACTCTGCAATAACTTCTGAATGAAACATTTCTTAGAAATGGGAGTACCCTTGTTTTACTCAACAGGATAAACTCTGCAATATATATGTTAATCTATATTAAACATTACTATCCCCTTTAAAGGGATAGTAATGTTTCAAAATAAAAGCAGTTCTAATTAATAATCACAGTATTTGGACTCTGGAGAGTATTATTTCAATTCTGTCAGAGTTGTAGTTCAAAAGTAATTCAATGACAAAGTATCCCCCTCCCACCCCTTTTACTGATGTAACACTGTTCAGCCAAATCAGAAGGGAGGTGCCCAAGTAAACTGCAGAGAGGGACAATCTTCAATTAAGATAAGGGAAAAGCCTGAAAAACTTGTCAAGGTGGGCAGGGCTTTCATTGTTCTGACAGGAAGAATATTGTCCCCTGCTGTTATGTGTCTGGGCTATGGACTGCATTCCACATCTGAGAAGAGATGGCTTACACTAGGTAAAAGGGGCGGGAGCGGAAACTTTGCTTGTGAATATCTCTCAAACCATAAAGGTTTGAGAGATAAGACTTATATCGTTCTTCATGTTTTTTTAATGCCTACAAAATAAAATAAAGATAAAATGAAGTATTACTATCCTTTTAAAGGGGAAACTTTAGTCTAAGGAGAGGTGGCTCTATGTGTGCATCAGTAGCACTTACCTACTTAGCATACCTCCCAAGAATCCATGTTTTGGAAGGACAGTACCACTTTGAGAGACCAAATCTGCCCCTCTTTTCCTACACTGGTGTCACTCTTTTTAAGAGATCCGAAGTGTGTGTATATATAAATGTATCACATTGCTCAACAACAATACAACTCACATTAATGTTTGTTTAAACTTCAGTATGTGTTTATAAATTAGCCAATAAATAAATCAAATATTTTTGTCTTGTTCTAAATATTTTTCAGATACATAAAGAGCTGTCCACAGGTCATGAAACAACCTAAAAGTTCTAAGTACCACCCTGCTCATAAGTTGCACCCCCAGCAACAGCACCTGAAACTAAGGTGCCCCATTTTGGCCATTTGAAACATTGCAAGGCTAGAGGTAGGTGCCTATCAAACAGCAGACAGTTATTTTCATTTGGTCTCTGTTTTAGTTTCCTGCTATTTGTTTCAGTTTCACTCAGTTTTAGTCACTAACTATCATTCATGTCTAATGAAGTCCACTGTTTGCCACCAGGGCACACCTCTGCACAGAAGACCTCAGAGATCCTTATATACATATTTAATGCAAAACTTAATGGATAGATACACCTGCCTGCAGTACAGAGGACACCTACGTAGGTAAATCAATGTGTTAAATGAAAGGAACATTAACACCTAAAAAAATAATCTGGGGTAATATGTGCTTATATACTTTGTGCTCCATGGTAGCTTGTTTTCTGTGGCCTAAAATCTACTCTCCTTCACAATTTGGTTTGACTGCAGGAGCCAGGCCACAGCTGTGTGTATGCGTCCAGATGTGGGGGGGATCGTCACACAATGTATATGAGATATCTGTGACTACCAGTGGAACCAGGAGGGGGCACTGTATGTGGGGCCTTGAGACTACCAGTGAAAGAAGGCTGGGGTGTCAGATAGTGTATGTGGGTTTCTGTGACTACCAGCAGAACCAGAGTAGGGGGCGGGGGGCAGGCAGTGTATGTTAGGATGTGTAGCTACCAAAGGGCAAGGGAACAAGGCTGGAGGGAGTCAGAGTGTATGGGGACATCTGTGTCTGCCATTGGGCAAGGAAACAAAGCAGAAGGGGGTCACTCAACGTATGTGGGATTTGTGGCTACCATTGGGCAAGGGAACAAGGCTGGGGGGGTCCAGACAGTGTACTAGGGATCTGAGGCTACCAGTGGGCAGGAGAACAAAGCTGAGGGGAGTTTCTCAGTATATGTGGATATCTGTGGCTACCAAGTGGGCAGGGGAACAAGGCAGGTGGGAAGTCAGACAGTGTACATGGGGATCTGTGGCTACCTGGGCAAGGGAACAAGGCTGTGTGGGATCTATGACTACCAGTGGACAGGGTAACAGGGCTCCAAGGAGGTGGCATCAGGACCCCCTCCTGATGCTCCCCCTGGAATGGATTGCTTATCTGTTAGGATAGGCAATCACTGCGTCTCCTCTAGCCCCCCTCTTCAACCAAGAATTCTATGAAACTCTTTCCTTAAATGCAAGGCAAGTTTGCTGGGCCCCAGGTCCCAATTTCTAGTTGCCATGGCGATCTGGAATATGTTGAGCCCTGTTGTAATTAGCATATGTTGAAGGGAACTGGAGTGAAGCGCCACCAAAATGTATATGCTCATTTCTCTGAATTGATTTATGTATAAATCTGACGTGATTTTTTAAAAAAGACATCCAGGAACTTTTTTTAACCCTTATATGAGCATAATTTCCACAGATGATACAAGCATTGAGTTTGGAATTAATAGATTATATATACAATATTTCATACACTTGCACTTTTTCGGGATATAGATGGCAATGGAACAATGCTTGGGAAGCAGACAATGTGTTTGTGATTCAATGGCTACCAGATAGCATTGGAAGAAGGCTGAAAACCTCTATGTGAGAATCTGTGACTACCAGTGGAACAAGACAGGGGTGTCAGAAAATGTATGTATGGCCAAGGCTGAGGAGGCACTATATGTGGGGGTCTGTGGTTACCAGTGGGACAGATGAAGAAGGCTAGGGAAGCAGACAGTGTATGTGTATTCCTACAGCTGCCATTGGACAGTGGAACAAATCTGGGATGCCAGACTGTGTATGTGGGAGCAGTGACTACAAGAGGATAGTGCAATAAGGCAAGGGATTCAGACCATTAACCCCTTAACGACCCTTGACGGTCATAGTACGACCCATGACGTACTATGACCGTCATGGAATTCCAGGCTCCCCCCGCGGCTGCACGCCGTTTGGGGAGTCAGGAATTGGAAAAAGAAAAAAAAAAGCTCCATGGTCCTTTAGTGGCTGCCGCGTGCCTGCACGGCTAGTCGTTAAGGGGTTAATGTGTGACAGAAAGGTGTCCAATGAATTGCAAAACATGGCAGTGAACGTTTCTCCAGCACACATTGTGATCTGTATTTTTTTTTACATCTACTCAGACCATCACTGGGGTGAGCACCTCAGGACCCCTCTTGATGTCTCTCCTGGTATTGATCTCCTACTTCTGACTACTAACCTTTGAGTGTATATATGAATGAATATGTTTATTTATGCAGCGCCACAAGTGTACGCAGCGCTTTATAATTTCAGGGTTTAAACAATACAGGGTTACAGGTGCTTTGTAGAGTGGAACAGTGGGTGCGAGGTCCCTCCCCGAAAGCTTACAATCTATAGATATATATATAATTATATACACACAAACACATACATATATACTATACCTCCCACCGTTTCAAACAACCAAAGAGGGACGTCCTTTGTTTTAAAGGGATAGTAACACTTCGTTTTAACTTTATTTTATTTTGTAGGCATTAAAAAAACATGAAGAATGATATAAGTCTTATCTCTCAAATCTTTATGGTTTATGAGATATTCACAAGCAAAGTTTCCCCCTCCCGGCCCTTTTACCTAGTGTAAGCCATCTCTTCTCAGATGTGAATCTGGTTGTAAGACCAGACAGATAACAGAAGGGGACAATCTTCTTCCTATGAGAACAATGAAAGCCCTTCCCCCCTTGACAAGTTTTTCAGCTGTTTCCCTTATCTTAATTGAAGATTGTCCCTCTCTGCAGTAGGGTGACCACATTTCCCTTCTGCCATTCCGGGACGTGGTCACCCTAGTTGCCCCGTCATACCTTAAGTCCCTGGTGGTCTAGCGGCGTAGAATGTGCTCTGTGCCTCCTCCGGCACAGAGCTGAAGCTCCCGCGCGGTATGGCCAGTAATGCAGAGTGCTGGGAGTGATGTCATCTCCCAGCGCTCTGTATTACTAGAGCGCTTGCCTCCAGGTAAGCTGCATTGCCACCCTGGATGTCAGCCTGCAAGTGGTGTGTCATATCATGGACGCCGCGAGCGGCGTCCATGATGTGACACACCGCTTGCAGGCTGACATCCAGGGCGGCTTGCCTTCATTCCGGGACACTTCATTGTCCCGGTTGAAGGGGACCCGGGACGCGGGACATAGCCCTGAAATAAGGGACAGTCCCGGACGTTCCGGGACCCGTGGTCACCCTACTCTGCAGTCTACCTGGGCACCTCCCTTCTGATCTGGTTGAACAGGGGGGGGGGGGGATACTTTGTTTGTGAATATCTCTTAAACCATAAAGGTTTGAGAGATAAGACTTATACCATTCTTCATGTTTTTTTAATGCCTACAAAATAAAATAAAGTTAAAACGAAGTATTACTATCCCTTTAAAGGGATAATAATGTTTCACAAAAACAGCAGCTCCAATTAATCTTCATAGTATTTGTCTACCATTGGAGCCATAGAGAGTGTTATTTCAATACTGTCAGAGTTGTAGTTCAAGAGTAATTGAATGATAAAGTATCCCCTTCCCACACCTTTTACTGATGTAACACTGCTCACCTCAGATGTGGAATCTGGTTGCTTGACCAGACAAGGGACAATCTTTTTACTGTGAGAACAATGAAAGCCCTGCCCCCCTTGACAGGTTTTTCAGCTTTTTCTCTTATCTTAATTGAAGATTGTCCCTCTCTGCAATCTACCTGGGCACCTCCCTGCTACTCTGAGCTGAGCAGTGTTATATCAGTAAAAGGGGAGGGAGGGGGATACTTTATTATTCAATTACTCTTGAACTGCAACTCTGACAGAATTGAAACAACACTCTCCATGGCCAAAATACTATGATGATTAATTAGAGCTGCTTTTATTGTGAAACATTACTATCCATTTAAGTGCTTTTGCTGGGGGCATTATTGAGAATTTGTAGCTTATTTCATGACCTACTGAGATTTTTATATAATTAACTACATGACTGAGAATAATTCCAAATTATTGTATTTACACAGACTACTTTAGAAAAACCTACAATTTAACCCTTTGAAGATAGAGGGGTGAGCAACCCATTGCAAAGCAATTTATTGCATACCCCCCTGGAATTCAAGGTATAAACAAACAGTAATGTGAGTTTTAATGTTGTGGAGGAATGTCATACACTTACATGTACACCAGAGGTTCTCAGCTCGTACCCTCAGTGGCCACTAACAGGCCAGGATTTAGGAATTTCCCTTCTAGAACACAAGTGTGTTGATCAGAGGCTCAGTCATATTGATTAACTCACCTGTGCTCTTAAAAGGAAATTCTCAAATCCTGGCCTGTTACTAGCCAAAGAGGGCACAGGTTGAGAACCACTGATGTACACTACACATTCCCTTTACCTATAATGAATGACATCAGGGTAGGAAAGAGGAGCAAAGGGTTTTGGGTCTCAAAGAGGAACTGTCCATCCTAAAAAGGGACACTTGGGAAATATGCTATATTCATCTACTATTTCATGGTTTCTAAAATTCTGAAATATTCTGGGTGGCTCCAGTCCTGAATACAATGCAGCCATGTAGAAAACTCTTTATTTACATAGTAGGGAAGATGCTTTGCATTTTTTAAATACTCCTATTTATGTGAACTAGAGAGATTTTCAAGGCATTGATTCACCATGCGCATAATACCTCTGTAGCACGTAAGGCGTTTAACCCTTTGAGTGCCAGAGGGCTACGCAACGCATTGCTTTGCAATGCATTGTGTACCCCTCTGGCGCTCAAAGGGTTAAATAGTATAGCACAGTTTTAGGTTTAGTAACGCTGGCTGTTTGCATAAAATGTGATGGTTCACAAGGGGTTAAGAAAACTTCTTCTTAACCCCTTGCGAAACATCAGCTTCAATAGAAGCCACATAATTAAAGTAATATCCTACAAGCAAGCAGAAAGAATGTAACAAAGCAACAAAATCACTTCTTAAAGGGATAGTAATGTTGTTTATTAATTAATTGGTATATTGTAGACTACTGTAAAAGCCCGTGTACACAAGCCAAGGCCTGGGTGATGTTAAGAGGCCGGTCCTGCTCTGCGTCCTGCTGTTGACACAGTCATGCACTGTAGAGACTGCCTGAAAGCACAGAATGCTTCCAGCACAGAACTCCCAGCATTCCTACACCTCCTAGCATTCTGTGCATTCAGGCAGTCTCTACCTGGCATGATGGTTTCTGACAAACATCCTAGTGAATTATTATATAGGATATTAAAAAAAGAGCTTCATTTAAGTTAGAACAAACCATTATGGTTTGAGAGATATACAATGTTAAACTTCCCCCCTCCCTCCCCTTTCCCTGACATGAGCTGTAAAGCTGTCAGCAGGAGATTCTGGTTGCACAACCAGACGGAGGCTTCTTCAGCAGAGCTGAAATAGTGATACTAAAGATAAATCCCGGGGACCAGGATCCCATGCTGTCAGCTATACAGCCGACGCATGAGAAAGGGGAGAAGTTTAACATTGTATATCTCTCAAACCATAATGGCTTGAGAAATCAGACTAACCTAAATTAAGCTCTTTTTTTAAATATCTACAATATAACAATTAATTAATAAACAACATTACTATCCCTTTAAACCCTTTGAGTGCCAGAGGGATAGGCAACGCATTGCAAAGCAACATTACTCTATCTTACTCAATATTACACAATCTACAACACTGGTGGCCAATAAGAGGCCCTCCAGCTGCTGATAGACTACAATTCCTTTCACTGGATGCTGCAGGATGATGGACACAGTAGACTAGCATCTGGGGGTGCCGCGTTCACACCCCTGATCTACAGTCACCAACTGCACACTGAATCTTAACAAAAATGTGAGGGGCAAGCAAGGAGTTTTAAAACCTTTTGAGTGCCAAAAGGGTACACAACACATTGCAGAGTACTGCTCTGCGCTCCCCTCTGGCACTCAAAGGGTTAAGTCACTGCAGATGTGAAAATAGATATATTTATATAAAAAATGTAAACATTACTGAGACACAAGGAAAATTCCAGGATTTTCCCACCCTTGCTTTAAGGGTTCCAGTATTAACTAGTTGGGGGTCTGATATGGAGAATATATATTGCAGCAGGTTTATTATCAGAGGGTAGAGACCTCAACATCATGTTACAGTCCAGCAATCTCTTGAATGTAGACACCTAAGGTTATTTTCAGGAAGGTAGGAATGTGCAATTCTAAAGCAAACCAACTACATCATGTGGACAAATGAAACCTCCTGCAATTCCCATTGATATAAATGTGGCTTTTAGTCCCTTGAATGCCACAGAAGTCTCTCTCTAGCATTCAATTGGTTAAAAGCCCCATTTAAATCAATGGGAATTTTTATTTCTCCACTAAAATGCAGTTTGCTCCAGAATTGATCTTGTAGAACTTGCTCAATATGGCCGTTGACATCATTATACAGTGCATCACACCCATTACCAGTGTACAGATCCCCACTTCTTGTACAATGCATCAACAGTGTATATAGATAACCATCTTTGTACACAACACTGTATTCATTTCAAGTGTAGAACATAGAAACATTATACAAATGAATATATTAATTATCAGTGTATGGATACTCAATAGCATTACAGTATAACATGCCCATGCACTGTAACTTTACAGCACAGCAGGTCAGTTTTCAAAGTATATCATTAAAGGGTTAGCAATGTCTTTTTAAAACAAAAATGAACTAATGTAGCTATTACAAATATAAACTAAATTATCCCAATCCCATCTCTCAAACCTTTATGGTTTACAAGATATAACATTTTAAAACCCCCCCTCCATCCCCTTGCATTCACGCCAGCCTCTAGCTGACAGAAGATCCTGGTCCCAGGTCCAGCAGGCTGCTCTTCAGCAGAGCTGAAATAAAGCAATCTATAAAGAAATACTTCACTGGAACGCTCTACAAACTGTGCTTTTAAACTAGACCCACTTTGTAGACCGTTCCAATGAAGTATTTCTTTGTAGATTTCTTGCCGTCAACTTTACAGCTAGAAATTTATCACCGTATATCTCTCAAAAGTTTGAGAGATTAGACTGGGATCATTTAGTTTAATTTTTTAATACCTACAATATATTTGTTTTGTTTTAGAAATACATTACTATCCCTTTAAGTGTCATTATAGCGCTCAGCATGTCAGTTATCAGTGTACAGATCTAGGATGTGCAGCATGAGGCTTTCCAGTACTTATTGGACTACAGTTCTCGCTATCCTCTTCCAGCTAATGGCTTTTGAAGGATGATGGGTTTGTAGTCCAACAGTAAACATTAAATAGACAATGTGCAAAGTCTATCACAGTGCAGACTAGAAGGACTTTCTCATACCTCATTCACATGAAATAATCTGCTTACAAGATCCTAGTTGTCCACATTTGTTCTCCAGAAGGTCCAGGAGATGGACGCCCAGTACCATTATAGAGTACATCATGCAAATGATTGGTGGTGTATGGGTGGCCAGTATCATTATAAAAACAGCAAGGTCATTATCAGCAAGTAGATAAGACTGTATTCAGCAACATACAGAGGAGACGTTCTGTAGCTAGTGAACTGTGCCAAATACAAATTCCCCAAATTCTCACTGGTTTAAATGAGGATTTTTAACCCCTTGTATGCTTGAGATGTCTACAACATATTGCAAAGCAATAAATTAGCTCATATTTAGCTACTCGGATATGGCTCTTTCTAAAAGTTATTCTAAGCTTATCAGAGCAACATGATGGACATACTGATCAGTAATAACCAGCCAATTCTAAACTGCCACACGTCCTTTAAAGCAGAACTACCACTTTATTTAAAGTTGCCTTACAATAATTAGGCAGATGGTGACTATCTTAATAATAGTTATATTACCTCTCTGAACGAGCGGATTCTAAAGAAATCCTTAATCTTCCGAGACAGGACTCCAGGCATCAGCGCAGACATCTTGTCTGCACGCCTGAGCTGTCAGTCCCGGTCTCCATTAAGAAGCATTGCACTGTGTTGAAAAGCACCGGAAGGGACTGGCAGTGCAGATGTGCAGACTGAACTAACCTCGCCGTCAGTCTCCGAAGATTAAGGATTTCTTTAGAATCCTCTCGTTCAGAGAGGTAAGATAACTATTATTAAACTAGTTGTCATCTGCCTAATTATTGCAGGGCGACTTTAAAGGGATAGTAATACTTTGTTTTAACTTTATTTTATTTTGTAGGCATTAAAAAAACATGAAGAATGGTATAAGTCTTATCTCTCAAACCTTTATGGTTTGAGAGATATTCACAAGCAAAGTTTCCCCTCCTGCCCCTTTTACCTAGTGTAATCCATCTCTTCTCAGATGTGGAATGCAGTCCATAGACCAGACAGATAACAGAAGGGGACAATCTTCTTCCTATGAGAACAATGAAAGTCCTGCCACCCTTGACAAGTTTTTCAGGTTTTTCCCTTATCTTAATTGAAGATTGTCCCTCTCTGCAGTCTACCTGGGCACCTCCCTTCTGCTCTGACTGAGCAGTGTTACATCAGTAAAAGGGGCGGGAGGGGGATCCTTTGTCACTGAATTACTGTTGAACTACAACTCTGACAGAACTGAAATAACACTCTCCAAAGTCCAAATACTATGATGATTAATTAGAGCTGCTTTTATTATGAAACATTACTATCCCTTTAACTTTGGTGGTAGTTCCGCTTTATGCTGTGATATATTTAGAAGAAAGCAATGTGATTCATAAGGTGGAGATAACTTCTGCAATGTAAAACGCTCCAAGTCCTATGTTACTCTGTCTTATCCAGTAGGAGAGATGTTAGCTCATAAGCTCCATAGAACATAACTGGAGAGTTTATCACACTGGATTAGCAATCTCTACTATATCACTTCTATATCACACCTTAGTACATAACCTCTTTGGTCTTCTAATTACAGCATCATTTCACATACTTGTCACAAACACTGATGACACAAACACATGCACAAACTATCTGCGCTCACCTTTACAACAACAATGATGGAAGAACACAACCCAGGGCGGGAAGGCCATACTAAAGGGCAGGAGCTGCTCCTCCAAGGCAGCCACAACCTCTGTAGGGTCCCAGGCTCCTCCTCTTCACCATTATCTACTGCCTGTCCCCGCAGTAGCAGACACCAGCAGTGTAACATCAAGGTTGCTCCCAGCTCAGCTGGACTGAGACAGTGGAGAAGGGGTAATCAGGGAAACTCGAGGCGCACATATTCCAGACCATCACTACTGCTGTACATCTGGAGACTGGAACATTTTCCACCAATTGCAGGAGTAACACAAGGATTGTACATGCTTACTGGGACCGATCATGCACAATAAACAAGGTTAGTGGGTGAAGATGGTACCTATCACCACAGCCACACTATCCATGGGCAAGTTGTAGCACTGGAAACATTCAGAGAACACTGTAGAGTGAGATATGGTAAGATTTGTTCTGGGATGAAAGTCTAGCAGGAGAATCTCAAGTGCCTCTATACTGCTGAGGGGGAAGGGGACAAACACTTGTAAAGGGGGATAGGTTTAGAAGATGATTAACCTCCTGCAGTGGAATGGAAGTAGCCTGTAGTGTACGGGAACAGCAGACTAAGCTAACGTCACACATCAGTGTGACAATGTAATAAGGGATGGGTAAATTGCCCCCTCCAGGTGTTGGCCTACAGATGCTCTTCTATAGACAGCCAAGTGCCATCTGTGGGTGACGAGAGCTGTAGTCCAACAGCAGCTGGTAGCATCATATTAAAGGAGCAGTAAACTTTTTTTTTGAAAAAAATATATATTGTAGGGATTTTCCTATTGAGTAAAATAAGGGTACTCCCACTGCAGAGAGATTTATATTTCCGGTGTTATTACAGTTTAAACCCATGTTTATTTACATTAGCAGTGCCCTCTAGTGGTCAAATTCGAATTAGATTTCCTGTTACAGTCTAATGGAGAGGAAAGTCAAAGACATACAGTTCTACATAGAATGTGATAGAAACTGCCTGTCACTTCCTGTCAGTTACAACTATCAGGAAGTAAACGCAGTAAATTAACTTCCTGATTATTTAAACTGCTGTAAATTTTGAATAAAACATCTGACAGCGATGGGATTGACCTTGTTTTATTCAGCAGGAAATGCTCTGTAAAATATGTGTTTTCATAAAAAAAAAGTTTACTGCTCCTTTAAAGTGGACCTGTTACATACACGTCTTTAGTCAAAATATGCTGGATACCCTTCTGGAACTCAAAGGGTTAAATGTATGTTCTTAAACTGCCTGTAACATCTGATTTTTTCTATTTTTCAAACAGGTTAATAGTTTGAGAATTTTGATTTAGTAGCTGAAGAATCTTTTTTTCACAGAGCTTCCCTCCCTGACTTTGGTAGGTAAAGCTACATAATCACTCAGATGTCCAGAAAATCACCTCTTTCCACTTTCTTAGGCTGCTTAAACCTATGCATTTTCCTCAAAGGGTGGAATAAATTGATAAGGAGGAACGATTATGCCAACCCTTTCAAGATGCAATCCCTCATTAAGGGGAGGAGTTGGAAAAGTGATTGGTCCTCTTTACAGGATCAGTAAAGTTTTATTATGGGGGGGGCACTGTTGGCCTTTAACTGCTGAGTAAAAAAAAAATGTAATCCCCCTGCTGGCAGTTGCTTTAATCAAAAGATATTGCTGTTTAAATTGTTACTACTATCACATTCTATGAATAACTGTAGCCAGTGGTTCACCTCTCCCAGTGAATGCAATAGATAACAGATGAACACTGTCAACTGTCTGAACACCAGGTGGCACTGTTGCAAATAGTATACTATTACAATAAACAGGTCCGGACTGGGAATAAAAACCAGCCCTGGAAAAAAATTGCTTATCAGCCCCATAGCATTGTGTCATTATACCAGCCCCCTGTGTCACTTTAGTCTCTCCTCCCAACCCCCTGTGTCACTGTTAGTCCCACAAGCCCCCTGTGTCACTCATAGTACCCCCAGCCCCATTGTCACTCTTAGTACCCCCAGCCCCCTGTGTCACTTTAGTCTCTCCTCCCAACCCCATGTGTCACTCTTAGTCCCACAAGCCCCCTGTGTCACTCTTTGTATCCCCCCAGCCCCCGTGTCACTCTAAAAATAAGTTCCCCCCAGCTGATTCCTATTGATTTAAATTAGGCTTTTAACACCTAGAATACTCAAGAGATCTCCAATGCATTGCAAAGCAATGCATTATAGTCCTCCCTAGCATTCAGGGGGTTAAAACTCCCATTTAAATAAAGTGAAACATTAATTTCTCCCCTATGGTGCTCAATATTGCACTTATTTCACTTGATAAATATGGCAATCTCTCTATACAGCCTTGCTAAATTAAATACCAACTACAAAAAGACAACTCCAATTGAAAAACAATGAGGATTTTTCATGAGCACCAGAGAGGACTCCCCCCCCCCTCCTTTTACCTTTTATAATTTTCTGTAGTGAGTGGATAACCAGAGGGCACCACCGCTGTGATGCTCTCTGTTGAAGTTCACTGTATGATGTAAATTGGAGGCCTCCAATTATCCACTCACTACAAAAAATTATAAAAGGGCAAGCCACCCAAGCCCATTTGTATGGGGGCCTTTTGTTGAAGGATCACTTCGTTATGTCACTACTTCCCCCTCTTGCCTGTTTTGCTCTGTCTCGCTCTGCTCTGCCTCTGCTGCCTCCGGCTCCCGCCTCCATCTGCTCCCACTCAGCAAGCTCTTCTGGACTCTGGGCTTGCCTGGGTATGTCACTTAACTTGGGTGCAGGCGGCCCGGTGCGCAGACACAGACACGCTGTGCGTTTCCTCGCGTCGCTGCGTAGCCTGTGTCTGACGTCACGTCACCCGGCCGGCCTGCCTCAACTGGTAGTCTCTCAGTCATCTACTGTACGCGGGTCACAGCCCGGCCCCAGCAGCTGTCGGGTACATAGGTAGTACTAACTTTAAAAAAATCTCTTTATTTTCTCACAGCTGCAGTGATGTGGCCCAGTGTCACCTAGTGGCCGCGGACTGGCAATGCATGTCAGTGATTGATGTCTCATTTAAGGCAGCAGCCCCAGGGAAGCCCAGTGCCGGCGGCCTACTGGGAATTTTCCAGGTATCCCGGTAGGCCAGTCCGGCCCTGACAATAAACCTGAACAGTTTCAGTTGTAATAATGTTGGACTATAACCTCTGACACCAGTGAGAGTACCCCTCTTTAACCCTTTGAGTGCCAGACAGGAATGCACATTTTCTCCTCCAGTAACAAAATTCATCATTTCATTCAACCTGGAAATGACCATATGACAAGAAAACGGTGCTCATCAATTCAGCCGTATACAGTAAGAGTTTCCCAGTCTACTGGACTAGTCCTATGGGTATTATCAGAAAGTTAAAGAAGAGCAATTCTGGAGTTAACTAGCTGCACTATATGGAACAAATAAATGTTCCCAAGATTCCCACTGATTTAACCCTTTGAGTGCCAGAGGGGTACGCAATGCATTGCGCTGCACTCAAAGGGTTTAATGGGACTTTTAACTCCTTGAATGAGAGAGGTCTCCAACACCCTGCAGGCTTTGCTAGCATTAAAAAGGGATCAGTAGAATTGAATCCCCCTCCCCCTTGGTTTGCACAAGAATTGCTCATCTTTAAAGTGATAGTAATGTTTCACAAAAACAGCAGCTCCAATTAATCTTCATAGCAATTGAGCCATAGAAAGTGTTATTTCACTACTGTTAGAGTTGTAGTTCATGAGGAACTGGATGATAAAGTTTCCCCTCCCGCCCCTTTACCTAGTGTAAGCCCCCACTCCTCAGATGTGGAATCCAGCCCATAGACCAGACAGCTCACATCAAGGGTCAATATTCTACTGTGAGAACAATGAAAGCCCTGCCCACCTTGACCGGTTTTTCAGGTTTTTCCCTTATCTTAATTGAAGATTGTCCCTCTCTGCAGTCTACCTGGACACTCTCTTCTGATCTGGCTGAGCAGTGTTATATCAGTAAAAGGGGCGGGAGGGGGATATTTTATCATTCAATTACTCTTGAACTACAACTCTGACAGAATTGAAATAACACTCTCCATGCCCCAAATACTATGATGATTAATTAGAGCTGCTTTTATTATGAAACATTACTATGCCTTTAACTTTCTGAATAAAGTCCCAGTACTCAGATTTACTTGTATTCAGACCAATACTTCTGAGAAAGCCAATAAAGATAAACAAGAGGGAGGAGGAGTTTCCTCAGAAATATTTTAAAAGAAATATAGTGGAAGATCCCCAATGTATACATACACCAGGGAATCTTCTTGTCCCAAGCCTCCAGTGGTACACTAGTATCTGGGGGTGGGAGTGTCCAGTGATGTAATTTAAGTTCAATGTGGGCAGGGCTTGACTGGGGTGGGGTTTGCCCTTAGAAGGTACAAGGAGAGGGATGAACAGGGCAGACTGTGACTGGGGTTGGAAGAGGAGTAGGACAAGTTACAAGGGAACTCACTAAGCCCTGAGTATCAACCTCAGGTTTATCCTGTTGAATAAAACAAATGGATTCCCACTGCTGAGAGATGTTTTATTCAAAAGATATTGCAGCTCAAACCTGAATTTTTAGATCTCCATGGCGTGAAATGTTAAAGTAATGCTATTGCTGTATTATCCCAGGGAGGTTTATAACTGTCCATAGATTGGTGTGGCAAAAGAACCACTGTAAAATGTCAGGCCATTGAGATATTGCATCTAAAAAAATTCAAGCTTAGAAGGGAAGGTGGAAGCACTGGTTATACCAAAGTCCAAACTGCCCAGGAGCACAATCCCAAATGAGTGATATTATAACAAAAGAGAAAAAGGACAGCACCCATGGGACTTGTAAAACAGCACAGGGTAACCTTATTATGGTCAACGTTTCTGTCCAGAAGGACCTTTATTAAACCGGAACTTTCATTCAAATTAAAGTGCCCCCCAAATCGTTATTCACATAGCGATGCACATATCAATACTAGAATTATCCGGAATAAGTCCGACACTACTGAGAAATCCAACTTGTTCGAAGTCTTATCGGCAGGCATCAGCAGGGCATCTATGAATCTGAGCTGTCTGTCCCGGTCTCCACTATGATTGGTGAGGGGAAGTTGCATTGTACCTTAAGGTACAGGAAGGGAAGGACAGCGCAAGCGAACAGATGCCTCTACAGGAAGATGCCTGCCGGGGAGTCTCCAAACAAGCTGGATTTCTCAATAATGCTAGACTTATTCAGGCTAATACTAGTATTGATATGTGTATCACGATGTGAATGATTTGGGGAGCACTTTAACTTGAATGAAAGTTCCACTTTAAGATGGCTGATGCTCTTTTTCTCTTGTGTTAAATATGCACACTTTTTTTTTTTTTTTTTTTTTTTTACATATTAAGGGATATTATTACTTTAAGTATAAACTGGAGTCTCTGGGTCGGATCCGGAAGGTTTGCAGGCATGTTTATACAAAGATTAAAATAGACATAAAGATATAAGGAAAGTATCAGACTTTTCCATATGACTTTAAAGGCATAGTAATGTTTCATAATAAAAGCAGCTCTAATTAATCATCATAGTATTTGTACTTTGGAAAGTGTTATATCAATTCTGTCAGAGTTGTAGTTCAGGAGTAATTCAATGACAAAGTGTCCCCCTCCCGCCCCTTTTACTGATGTAACACTGCTCAGCCAGATCAGAAGGGAGGAGCCCAGGCAGACTGCAGAGAGGGACAATCTTCAATTAAGAGAAGGGAAAAACCTGAAAAACTTGTCCAGGGGGGCAGGGCTTTCATTGTTCTCATAGGAAGAAGATTGTCCCCTTCTGTTATCTGTCTGGTCTATGGACTGGATTCCACATCTGAGAAGAGATTGCTTACACTAGGTAAAAGGGGCAGAAGGGGAAACTTTGCTTGTGAATATCTCTCAAACCCTAAAGGTTTGAAAGATAAGACTTATATCGTTCTTCATGTTTTTTAATGCCTACAAAATAAAATAAAGATTAAACTAAGTATTACTATTCCTTTAAAACTTTTCTCTCTGAGTCACACAAGGTTATTCCCACTGTGGGGAGAAACTTAAATAAAAAATGATCCCAACAACTAACATGACAGAACAAAAAAAAAAAATAGTATCTTTATATTGCAATCTATGAAGAACCTTTGGTTTTCAGTCACAGTTCTGAACAGAACCCCTGCATTCATAATGATACACTTTTATCTGGAATTTTCCACTTACTGTATTCTCTGGACAACTTTTTTTTTTTTTTTTTTACATTTAACTGCAGTTTTCTTTTTTGCGGTCAGTAGGTGGTGCTGTTCCTATCACTTATATGAATCAAGCTCTTCCATAGAATAAATTATACATATAATATGCTTTTCACGCACCATTTGGAGTGGATACAAACAAACGTTCAATTAAGAAAATAAGTCTGAGCTGTTATAACTTTTGAATGAAATCTCCCTACCCATGTCTTAGATCATATTGTTCTAACAATTTAAAAAATAAAGAGAAATACGGATAACTTAATAAAAAAGAGCAATTTGCATACTTGAAATCTAGGAGACTGAACACAAATAAGACCAGCAATTTTAACCCACTAACGTTCAGAGGGGTTTGCAACCCTCTGTTCCTAAAGGATAAAAGCACAAATTGTATCCCCTCCCCCATCTCTTCCTTGGGATTATAGACTCCCCCAGCACAATCCTTTATCCACTGTCTACGAAGTGATAACCCCCCACCACCACCACCAGCACTAAACCTCCCACCTCCTTCTTTTCTTTACCTACATTCCTCAGTGCACAGGAATGCAGACATGGCATTTATCTGCTAATGATACAAGTTTAACCCTTTAGGTATCAGAGGGGAGTGCAATAGTTTGTAGGGCAATGCGTAGCATCTGCCTCAAGAGTTATCCCCCTTCACTTTGGGTTAATTTGCCCCTAATTAACCCCTTGCCTTCCAGAAATATCTCTAATGTACTTTCAAGGGAGGGCTGGCCTGGGCAGCATAGGGGCAATTGCCACCTGGGCCAGTCATATCTGGGCTGGATGGCCACTGCCTCACTCAGTCTCCCACGTGATGCTATAAACGGAGCTACACTTGTGATATCACAGAGCTTAGAATTGAAATGGTGTTATACAAATTATACCACAGACCTACAATCCAAATGGAGCTACACTAGTAGCATAACCCATTTCCCTTGTATGCTCTATGATATCACTAATGTAACTCCTTTACAATTATAAGGTCTGTGGTATCACTAGTGTAGCTCCATTTCAGCTATAAGCTCTGTAGTATCACTAATATAGCCTTGTTTTAATTGTAAGCTATGTGGTATCACTAGTTTAGCTCCATTTCATTTACAAGCTATGTGACATCACATTTTTTTTTAGCAGCCAGTGAAGGGGTCAATAGATTAATATCTACATCAGTGGTTTACATTTTTACCCTCAAGCTGCTGGGGACTACAATAACCATGATCCCCAACAGCTATTGGCTGGTTTGGGAGGATGGGAGTTGTATTCCCCAATTGATGCAGATCCAAGACGGATTACCCTGGATGTTTATAAAATGTTCTCAGTTAGCAGCCAGAAGTATTATTTTAGGATACAAAGCTTCAAGGCTCCTGGGATCATTCCACTTCTGCAGCAGTATGACATAATGGAATATGTTGGCCCACACCATAGCAGAGAATATGGTGGTACACAGTACAGCACAAGGGAATTGGTTGTCCTAGAGTACAGTTAAAAGGAATATGTTGACCAACTGTACAGCGCAAGAGAATATACTGGCCAACAGTACAACTCAAAGGAATATGCTGGCCAAAAGTACAGCACAATGGAATGTACTGGCCAACAGTACAGCACAAGGGAACATGCTGACCAACAGTACAGGACAAGTCAATTTGATGGCCAACAGCATAGTGCAGGGGAATATGTTGTCCGACAGAATAGCCCAACCAAATATGTTGGCCAATAGTGTAGTGCAAGGGAAACTGTTGGTCAATACATAAATGAATAACTAAAAATACCTTCATTGCTGTGTTGTGCCAATTCTTCCAAGTAGGGAACATGTTCCTCTTGTTTAGATGTTTTGGAGACAGACTCTGCAATTAGGTTGTCTTCTTCTACAGAAGAGCAGACCTTGCATCCTGTTGTCTGAGGCTCCGAACAGTCACCTTCATCCTCACAGTTATGTCCTCCTAACCATGGAATTTGTAGGTCAGTTGCTGAAGACATGTCCTTGTCCTTCTAAAACCTCTAGATGCAAAATGTCCTCTTATCGAGATCTAAATAAACACAGTTTCCTCTCATCCAGTGAAAATTCAACCTGCGAAGAAAGAAATACAACATCAGCTATATTGGAGAAACAAAACCTGCAACCCAGGATGAACCACTACAGATTTTCAGCATCAGACACCAGTAGTAGAATTTCTGTGGGGCAGTATTTTTAACAAGCAGGGCATTAATTCACTGGTCTATCTCTACTGAATCTGAAAGGTTATTTTAAAAACATGCAGGACAGAAGAATTGGAGAACTGAAATACAATCAGCTTCTGAGGGGGTAACACTATACGATTTTAAGTTGCCCATACACATGCCAATTTTATTTTTTTTTTTTCACAAAAAATGGAAAAAAGATTGACTGGTTCTCACCCATGTATGGTCCAACTAAATCAGATCAGGCCAACTAAATCAGATCAGGCCAACGTAATTGGTGAATTTGGTCAGTCAGCCTGGTTTGAAATTTTGATCACCTGATGATCAGATTGCTGTACGTTTGGCCTCAAAAGACAAATCCAAAGTGCTTTTGCCTAGGGCTGTGAGATTGGGTAATTCCAACCTTATCTGCTCAGCCTCATGAACAAACATATAAACAGGCAATATGATTGCCTACATTTGGTCTCTGTGTGTGAGGAATCACCAGTCATGCAACCTTTTAAAGATATGACAGGAGATTTTGTAGTAACTTTTTGTGTAGCAACAGAAAATGTTGGTGTGTTTTTAGCGTTACAATGTAGCAAGGTTGTCCCACCATCCCATACTCTAATACTGTAGAATCAGTAAGGAAATAGCAAAGAAAGGCGATACCTAAAACAGCTGTGCAATTTCATCAAAAATAATACAAATTTGTAGCTGCCTTATTGAATTATTGTAGCAAAGCTGAATCATACTACGTCTCTGTATGACAATGGCAGAGCATGTTAACTGTGAAATACACCATAGGACACAAAGATTCGCAACTTGTGCTTTTTTCCCGCAATTTTCTGTCGCTGCAACAATTTTGCCCATGAAAAACGTCCCTTAGGGATGGTAAATAGATTCTGGTAATTTTGTTGTTTTCCCAACCATTATTTATTTATTGTAGCTAAAGAAGCATCTAGAAATCAATGAATCAGCCACCAAAACCTCTTTCTAGCATTGAGAATTCCTATAAGGTGAACGAAGCTGATTGACGGTGGCAGTAGTGAATATTTTTGTCTGTAGTATTATCATTTACAATGGCACTTACTGCCATCTTAATTTTTTGTTCTGAATTTCTTTTTTTGCTACCCAAGTAAACGTTAATGCACCATGTGACTTGTTCACAAAGGAAATTATGAGTAATTTTGGAGTACAACTGAACCAAAGGATGCAATTAATATTAACCGTCAATTTAAATGGATCTTTTAACCCCTGAATACTAGAAAGGTCATGATCACATTGAGAAGCAATAGAGAGGGCTAAAAGACCCATTTACATCAATATGTGTTTAAGGGATATTTATTTTTCCATTATGAACTTACAATTCGGCCTCACCAAATAAGTGTAAATGAGGCCCTACATTTTTTAGTGCATATATATATATATATATATATATATATATATATATACACACAAAGGTACTCAGCCTGGGATGATCCTTATGGTTGAGATGAGACACCTTTGTATACTTATTATTTGGGGACATGCACCAGTCAGTTTTGTACTTAATTACTGCCATTTTTATGTCTGCCACTGCATGCTTTGTGCTAAATGTCTTTCTCTCTCTCTCTCTCTATATATATATATATGTGTGTGTGTGTGTGTGTGTGTGTGTGTGTGTGTGTGTGTGTGTGTGTGTAAAATTGGATATGGTTTACTGTCGGACCCTCCCCAAGTAGACAGGGGAGTGGAGGTCATCCACACAGCAGACAATCGCCACGGGGCAGTGATTTTGACAGGAGTGGCTGGGGGGCTTCACCCCCCGGCCACTACTGTCAAACTCACTGCATCAAGTTGTACTATCCTCTTTCACCTCCTTCCTCAAAAGAAGATGGAGCGCTCCGCCACAAAGGAAGATGGAGCCCTCTGTGGGGAGAGCCACCCACCCCAACAAAGCTCCATAGACAACCAAAATATTCACATTACATACTCTCAGATGCCACAGGAAACACCATGCAGAATTTGCTAGTATATACACTACTAGTTGAAGAGCCTGTTACAAGGGCCACAGTGCCACTGCCAGCCGGACGAGGGGCAGTCATGCACAACAGAGACTGCCTGCGCAGCGGCTGATACAGAGCTGGACGCTCCAGTCTGTATCAGCCTCATCACGGGCAGTCTCTACTGCGCATGGCTGCAGCACCCGCAGCAGTCTCTACTGCGCATGACTGCTTTGTTACACAGGTTTGAGCTAATTATTATATAGGATCCCATGTATACATGCAAATGTTCTGAAATCATTTTCAGGCACATATTTCTCCTGCAGTCACATTACAGGAGTCACCGTTGATTCACTGTACGTCACTGTGCAAAACCAGCAGAGAACTTCACACTACAGACTTACACTGTCACAAGCGAAGACTATAGGCCCTGCTGAGACAGTGGGGAGAGTGTGGGAGGGAATGGGTTAACAATACCAGACCCCTGGTTACCTGTTACTATTCCTAGCAACCACCAAATTAACCCCTGAAATCCCTCCTGCACTATCTCCCCAGTACTACAATTTGCTGCCACCACCAAGACTTTATATCTGGGCATCTTAGGTTACCCCAGACACAACAGAATTACAGTATAAAATCACCTTAATAATCAGACATATAGAATTAACCCTTTAGTAGCGTGTTCTAACTGAGCTTCCTTCAGAGTAGTGAGTTCATGTTAGAGAACAGAGACAAGAGCGAATTAATTGAACATTTAACCTGAAAAAAGGCTTCACAGTGCTGGTTATACAAATACAGAAATAAAGAACATACAGAAATAAAGATTACACATAAGCAAAACAGTCCATAAAATAAAATGGGAGAAACACAACAAATCCTTAAATACAATTACCAATATTCTAAGAGTCCTTACGGGAAATTCAAATTGTATTTCCCCCTTCAGTTGTTACAAAGAAATTCACTGTTTTATCCAAAAAACCCATATTAAATACTTTCCACAGTTCCTTCTAAGAGGCCAAACCCCCTGGGCGTTACCTGGGGGGAGGTTGGCCTGACAGTTTACGGCCACTCAATCAGACCTGTCAGGGATGTCACTGCAGTTCCACCTGAAAAATCATAAGTCTTCCCAAAACATGCAACCCACAGCACATCTCTATAATGTTATAATAATCATATTCCTCATATCTGTGTGAATATCTGGACACCAAACATGCTGGGTCTAACTGGTTGCAAAGAGGATATTCTTGTAACTCATAGCAGGAACACCTTGGCATGTTTGGTACCCACCAGAAGGGTAAAACCTGGGCATTCTGAATATATATTTGTATTGAACCAATTTACACTATATATACACATGTTCTCGCTATTTCATAATATTTGACTGTCCCCTGGATGAACCCCATCAGAGCAGACGGTCCAATATATTTTATGATACTGTCCTGCTCCGGTGATCTACTCATTCAGTTTCTGGTGATGTTATCTACTGAGCTAATTTTATGGCCTAGGACTGGTGCACTTTGAATAACATACAGGTCAGCAAACAAACAAATGAATTATACAACTCAGAGGGCCAACTCATGTCTTAGCATGACATACACCTTGAACCAGGAAAGCAGAATAGGGACATCACAAAGTAAATAAGCAATATTTCCATATTTAAAAGCTTATAAAACTATTAACCCCTTAACAACCCATGACGTGCCAGGACCGTCATGGTTAAACTTTCCATAATGACCCATGACGGTCATGGCACGTCATGAGTTAAATGATAGCAGCGCGCCTCGGTGCACACTACTATCATTCTGCAGAGGCTGAGACTGAGCTCTCCGGTCGACTGGGGCGTTCAGTTTCAGTACTTATCTCTTCTGCCGACACAGGTGATCTCTCCAGGAGCGATCACATGTAGCGGCATTTTCATTCAGAAAGTCAATGTGTTTTACACATTGCCTTTGTGACTGCTCTCTGCCTCTCTCTTGCTTACTATTAAAGTAAGGGAGAGAGAAAAAGAGAGCAAACACACACAGGGAGAAGTACAGGTCAGGACTGGGTGTATTAACCCCTTCAGTGCTGGAGCTTAGATAATTAAAAAGAGTAGATAAATGTAGATTCTTTAATGACCTACTGATTGCAGTTTGTAAATTTTATAAATAAATTTGAGCAAGGTCAATCTATTTTATTTACACAGTTTAATTCACAAACATTTATGCTGGAGTTTAAATAAAAGTTAATGCCATTTTTATTGTTGTGGAGCAATTTAATACATTTATCCACACCATTAAGTCTGATCAAACAGAAAGTGGGAAAACAGGGAGGGAAAGAGGGACATTGGCATTTTCACCCCGGAAGGACAGTGCCCACTTAAAACTCCTCATTTTGTAGGTATGAATGACCGGTCATACCTTTCATGCAGTCTCCATAAAAATTTAACCCATTGATCACAAGAAAAAAAATAAAAAATGTTTTTTTTTTTAATTTTATGTAACCGTTTTCTTTAATTTCAATAAAATAAATGGTGGGCTATTCATATAAGTGCAGTATCAAAAGAAACCCTCAAAGGGATAGTAATACTTTGTTTTAACTTTATTTTATTTTGTAGGCATTAAAAAAACATGAAAGATATTCACAAGCAAAGTTTCCCCTCCCGCCCTTTTTACCTAGTGTAAGCCATCTCTTCTCAGATGTGGAATGCAGTCCATAGACCAGACAGATAACAGAAGGGGACAATCTTCTTCCTATGAGAACAATGAAAGCCCTGCCCCCCTTGACAAGTTTTTCAGGTTTTCCCTTATCTTAATTGAAGATTGTCCCTCTCTGCAGTCTACCTGGGCATCTCCCTTCTGATCTGGCTGAACAGTGTTACATCAGTAAAAGGGGCAGGAGGGGGAAACTTTGTCATTGAATTACTCTTAAACTACAACTCTGACAGAATGGTTTATGAGATATTCACAAGCAAATTTTCCCCCTCCTGCCCTTTTTACCTAGTGTAAGCCATCTCTTCTCAGATGTGGAATGCAGTCTATAGACCAGACTGATAACAGAAGGGGACACTCTTATTCCTATGGAAACAATGAAAGCCCTGCCCCCTTTGACAAGCTTTTCAGGTTTTTCCCTTATCTTAATTAGAGCTGCTTTTATTATGAAACATTACAATCCCTTTAATTGTGTACAAAAAAACAGTATATAACTTATGTGAAATAAAATACTTAGAGGGAAAAAACACTTTTGAACGAAGACATAGTCAAAAAGGTCAGAATTGCTCCGGTCCTTAAAGGGACACTAATGTCCCATAAAAATATTTTTTTGTTTTGTAGATTAAAAAAAAAAAAATTTTGTGCTGCAAATCCCATCTCTCAAACCTTTATGGTTTGAGAGGTATTTGGTCCTAAAGTTCCCCCTCTCTCCCTTTCTCCTGATGTCAGCTTTAAGCTGACAGCAGGAGTTACTGGTCTGGGGACTGAAAGGCGGTTCTTCAGCAGAGCCGCAACAGAGCAATTTAAGAAGAAATACTTCAATGGACCAGTCTACAAAGTGTTCTTCACGAAGGAGATCAACTGCACCACGCCAGGGAGATAGAAATGTTCAACTCGAGCTCAAATACACAAAGAAACATTCACCACGCCAACCTCCGGCAGCGGTGCAGGCAAGGAGTCCCAATCCTTTATTACAATGTTGTAAGCACATTTTTTAGACCATTCCAAAAAGAAGTCATTCTTTTTAAAGTGTGCTATTGCGGCTCTGCTGAAGAGCCGCCTCGTGTCGGCCGACATGGATCTCCTTCTGTCTGATTACAGTTGACATCAGGAGTTAGAGAACTTCTTAAATCTACAAAACAAAAAAAATATTTTTATGGGACAATACTGTCACTTTAAGTACAATCCACCTCATTTTTGCTCTGTCTTTAAAGGGTTAAATAATTACTATCATGTAGAATATGGGGTTATAATTAAATTTTAATACCAGGTACAAAAATGGGGAAGCAGAATCCAGGGAAAGAACTAAAACCAGGGACTGTCCCTAAAAATCATGGACACGTCACAGGTATACAACACATTTCTTTAATTTAACGGTTTCATCAATTTATATTTTACTGCATGAATAAATTAAAATAAAATGTTATACCAACTAAATTCCCCAAATCCTAATAGTTCATCTATGAATTGCTACATTGAGTGCTGGTACTACAGGGGTTTTCTCTCATGTGCCAAATATATATATCACCACCTTCCAAGTGATGCAGTCATGGGACAAAAAAACTAAACCTTAGAGAGCAAATACAATTCCAAAAATCCCCACTGATTTAAATAGAGCGTTTAGCCACTTGAAATCTAAAGAAGCAATATGTTAAAGACCTTTCTAGCATCTCAAAGGATTAACATCCCCATTTAAATCAAGTGGAATGTAACATAGTAACATAGTTGACGAGGCTGAAAAATAAGATTTTAGTCTTTCCTGTTAAATCCTTATCTCTTAGTCCATACAGGTTACTGGTAACTTTGGGTAGGCGATCAGCCCCTTTAATAGGCAGGAACAATTCTGAGAAGTGACTTCTGGGTAGAGCCTATCTCCTCTCCTTAGCTTGCAGCTAGACAATCCCCAACCAGTAAGATTTGCAGATTAACTATTGACTAGGTAGTAAGAAGGTAAAGGAAGACTCCTGTGAGCATGAACCCGAAAGGACCCCCACGTTCTGCCGCAGGAGAGCCAAGCATGGCCCCTTGAGAGGTGGGAGACCAGTAACCTGAATGGACTAAGAGAAAAGGATTTAAAGGGATAGTAATGTTTCATAATAAAAGCAGCTCTAATTAATCATCATAGTATTTGGACTTTGGAGAGTGTTATTTCAATTCTATCAGAGTTGTAGTTCAAGAGTAATTCAATGACAAAGTATCCCCCTCCCGCCCCTTTTACTGATGTAACACACTGCTCAGCCAAAGCAGAAGGGAGGTGCCCAGGTAGATTGCAGAGAGGGACAATCTTCAATTAAGATAAAGGAAAAACCTGAAAAACTTGTCAAGGGGGGCAGGACTTTCATTGTTCTTAAAGGAAGAAGATTGTCCCCTTCTGTTATCTGTCTGGTCTATGGACTGAATTCCACATCTGAGAAGAGATGGCTTACACTAGGTAAAAGGGGTGGGAGGGGAACTTTGCTTGTGAATATCTCTCAAACCATAAAGGTTTGAGAGATAAGACTTATATCGTTCTTCATGTTTTTTTAATGCTTACAAAATAAAATAAAGATAAAAAAAAAGTATTACTATCACTTTAACAGGCAAGACTAAAATCCTCTTTTCTCTGTCGTCCAATACAGGTTACTGGTAACTTTGGGAACTGAACAGGGGTAAAACAAACCCCATGAACTGTTGTACAGCACACTGAACTAGAGCCAACAGGGCTCAAAAGTGAAAGAGTACTAAGAGACTAAAGAAATCCTAGACAGACAAGGCTGTCTCCAGGATCTTCCTCCCAAAACTGGCATCAGCCAATGCCAGCACATACACACAATAGTGTTTAGAAAAAGTGTGCACAGACGACCAAGTGGCCACCTTGCACAACTGATCAGCTGAGGCCTGGTTCTTGTAGGCCCAAGAAGCCCCAAAAGACCTCGCAGAATGAGCCGTGAACCTGAAGGGAACAGGCTTCTTACAAAGTTCGTAAACCTTACAAATCGTGGACTTGATCCAAGAAGCGATGGTAACCCTGGAAGCAGGCTTCCCTGCCCTAGGACTCTCAGGAATGAGAGAGTGTAAGACTGCCTCAAGGACTCAGTACAATGCACACAGAACTTGAGACAATGCACAACATCCAACAGATGAAGATCCCTCTCTTTGTCAGAAGTAGGGTTAGGACAGGAGGAACGGACCACAATCTCCTGATTAATGTGGAACTCAGACACCACTTTCTGGAGAAACTCTTGTGAGGTACGAAGCACCGCCTTGTCCTTGTGAAAGACCAAAAAGGGTGGTCTACAAGACAGGGCATGCAGCTCCGCAACTCAGCAAACAGAAACAATCGTCAGGAGAAAGGCCATCTTCCACGTCAGCATACGTAGAGGAATGGTAGCCAAAGACTCAAAAGGAAAACGCTGAAGTACTCCCAAGACCAGGTTAAGATCCCACTGAGGAGCAGGGGACTTAAACACCGGGCAGGTATGATAAATAAATGCACCCCAGAAAAGCTAAATTAGTCTTATCTGGTAGATGAAGGGTTAAACTGCAGAGGAGAGAAGGAGAGTCCAAGCCCTGTGTAGGATACTCGATCTGCGAATACACAAAATGGCTGCTGCGACGGGAGCCAATTGGAAACGAGCATGCGAAGCGGGCGCTCATGGGAAACGTAGATTTGCTGACAGAGTAACCCAACAGTGCCCAAAGCCCCCAATATCCCTAGACGTTGACCGGATGACAGAGCAAGGGCAAACCCACAAAATGAGCCACTTCTGACCTCTCTACGAGGAGAGGTTGCAGAGATATGTCCCAAACTGTAAAGTCCCATAGAAGTAAATAGAGCAATGGCGTCTATGCGGTAAACGCACGACGGAACATAAAGTTAACAAGGTGAATACCAAAATGTAAAACCATTCAAAAGCCCACTAGAATTAAACAGTAGACCCAATAAACACTGGTCCCAGTAGGGAAAGTGTCCAAAGCCCCCTCAAAACATGCTAACCAGCTCCAAACACCTCACAGACATACAGAATAAACCCAATGAGTGCATGAGTATGTAATAGGAAATCCATATGAGACCCCTGTGTGGAGGGGAAGCATGGGAGATGTGGACCTCAGCACTCAAAGGATGTTCACCTTTTTCAGCAGATCTTCTGTCTTCAGATTACCATATATCAAGAAGAAGCCTCAGTGGGCAACTCCTGGGGAAAGATCTTGCAGTTAAACCAAACAAAAGTGTTTAGAAAAGAAAAGACAAGAAGAAAAAAAATAGTGTGAATACGTATGAGGGTTAATTTTTTACCATCTCGGTATTTTTAAGACCAGTTCAGTACTTTCAAATCAGTTGTTATCATAATTGTAAACAATTATTCCCAGATACAATGGTTTATCAGAAAACGCAAGTAGACATGTGGATAAGATCTTGCGGGGATTTGTTACCTCAATGCCTTCATATGTAAGGGACTCCCAAGATGCATAATAAAATTGGAAGGCATCACTCTAGCACCAAATGAGTATCTGGCGACATTGGACATAGAGTCCTTTTACACAAGTATACAACATGAGGTAGGGATAAAAGCAGTAAAATCATTTTTATCAACAAGAGGTACCCAATATGACAACCACAACAAATTGGTGTTGGCACTTTTGCAGTACCAATACCGGGCAGGGCAGCCTGAACGAGTAGACCAGCTGTCAGATGACTATGACAGCAGAGAGGAATAGGAACAAAGGTCTTACTCAGCAGAAGTCTATTGCCAGGGAAATCGGACGATAGGAGTGGACAGCGACCTGGCCTCAGTACTGGATAGATCAGGAGCAAACCAACGTCCGCACGTTGGGACCTACAATAAATATCTCCACCAGGTTAATGGAGTAAACCAGCGCTTCTGCACGCTGGGACCACCAGAGCATTGCAGCCAGGTTTAATGGAGAAAACCAGGGTCCGCACGCTGGAACCAACAGTGTATATCGCAACCAGGTTTAATGGAGTAAACCAGCGTCCTCACGCTGGGACCAACAGTAAATGTCGCCACCAGGTTTTAATGGAGTAAACCAGCGTCCGCACGCTGGAACCAACAGTGTATATCGCAACCAGGTTTAATGGAGTAAACCAGCGTCCTCACGCTGGAACCAACAGTGTATATCGCAACCAGGTTTAATGGAGTAAACCAGCGTCCGCACTCTGGAACCAACAGTGTATATCGCAACCAGGTTTAATGGAGTAAACCAGCGTCCTCACGCTGGGACCAACAGTAATGTCGCCACCAGGTTTAATGGAGAAAACCAGCGTCCGCACGCTGGAACCAACAATGATAAGCAGCAGTGAAAAGAACAATGTCGCCGGAGCGACGGGGCTAGAGCAGGAGCCCTACAGTCCAACAGGGAGTCCACCGGGGCGAGACTGATGCACTGACAGATGACTGGAACCACCGGAACCGCTGGTGCAGAGCGAACCGGCTGGAGAAGTGGCAGGCAGGAGACGCAGGAACACAGTAGATTAACCCGCTAGGTGCTGGAACACAGGAACACCGGAACACAGCATACAGGAACATTGGAACACTGGAACACCGGAACGCAGGAACAGCAGGATCAGCAGGCCCAGAAGCCTGACATGCAGATCAGGCCAAGTGAAGTCAGAAACATCACGAAAGGGCAACCTGGAAGTGCTCAACCTGGGTTTAAAAAGGCTGTGTGAGGAGGGCTAATAGCAGACAGCCAATCAGGAATACTCAGCAAGTGACAGACACAGAACAGCACGAATCACGGGCACCGTGATACGTCAGTTATACAAAAGGATGCAATTTCATTTCTGGATATTGAAATAAAAAGAAGCATCAGTAGTGAATTCGTCACATCATTATAAAGGAAAGTACGGCTACTAATAGCCTATTGCATGCCAATAGTGCCCACCCAAAACCCCTAATTTCGGGAAATCCTATAGGTCAATACATGAGGATTAGGCGTCTGTGTACAACAATTAAAGATTTTAAAAGAGAAGCCAAATTACTACAAATGAGATTTCTCCAAAGGGGTTACAGTAGAAAGCTATTAAAACATATGTACAATAAAGCCCTTCAAGCAGATAGGGGAGAATTATTAACAAGTAACTTGCAAAAGAGATGTGAAAAAACATCAAAGGAAGTTAGATTAATTGGCGCATATAATGCCCACAGTGATGTGAGCACTAATATTCTTAAAAAACAATGGCACTATCTCTGTCTTGATCCAGACCTGGTTCAAGTTGTAGGTACAACTCCAAGGATTACATATAGGAGAAGCGCTAATATTAAGGATCAAATAGTACACAGCCATTATCAAACATCAACCAGTAAAAACTGGTTAAAATCTTCAATAACAGGGTGTTTCAAATGTAACAACTGTATTGTATGTGTTAATATTAAGAAAACGAATACATTTATTGTAAATCAACATGAATATAAAATCAAAGATTTTATAAATTGTAAAAGTAGTGGTATTATCTACTTGATGCAGTGTGAGTGTCATAAGATCTATGTTGGCAAAACAATAAGACAATTTAGACAACGGGTATTAGAGCACATAGGAGATGTAAGAAATGCCCGTGGCTAGACATATCATTAATGTACATAACTCAAATATTTCAGTTATGTCATTAATTGGAATTCAGAAAATAACATTGACGAATTGAAAAGGTAATTTAGATCTACTACTGCTTAAAAAAGAAGCAGAATGGATATATCGCTTAAAAGCAAAGGGAGAGAAAGGGTTAAATGAAGGTTTTACATATAAACCCTTCAGTGAGTAAATTCAGCAGATATATAATGCAATAGAAGCCTAGCGAGTAACGCATGAGCAATAATGAATTCCGTATTAATGTATGAACTTCGTATTAATGTATGAATTTGTTGAATTGATATAGAGGTATATATATGTAGTGCAAGTAAAGAGCATAGATAGTGGATATAAGTGTATCCAAGGTTTCTTCATTTGGTTCAAGCTGTTTCTGACCTGAGGAAATATTTTGCCGTTGATATAGGTGTTTCTAAATCTAATACAAAAATAACTAACTATTATACTGGTTGAGTCATAACCAAAAGGCTATGACCCACCCAAGGCTACCTCCTATTAAAAAGGGAGTGTTATTTATGCCATAACTGAACACAACCAACACCCCTTAGAATGAAAGTGGCTTTTGTCTTTATTACAAGGGGTAGGTTAATTAGAGTATTGGACACAGCTGAGTAACTGCACCAATCTGGGAGAAGATCTGAAATATCTTGTGTTTGACACTTCCATATACCACACAAGCAGATAAGACAAGTTTCTAACAACTGCCTTTATACAGAAAGATAACTCAGGACATTTCATGGTTCCATTCAAAACATTCACTCTCTCTTTTCCTTCTGTGTTAATTTTAGAAATAACATGCTTCTGAGGGAGTATTCAGTATTCTGTCAGCTCTGTGACCAAAAAGTTGTGTTTAGCACGTGTTGCACCGATGCCGATACTGGTATCGGTATTGGTGCCAATACCAGCATTTGCGTGAGTACTCGTACTCGAGCAAATGCGGCCGATGCCAGCACCGATACCCTGTGTCAGAGTCGGTGCTGCAGAGAGGGAGCCCGGGGAGCTGTTCACAATGCTCCCCGGTCGACTCTCTCCCTCCTGCAGCGTCGGAGAGTTGCCGCGGTTTACCATGGCACTGCTCCAACGTTGACCTCTGCCTGGGCTCGCAAGAGAACAGCAAGCACCCGGCAGAGGAGGGTAAGGCAGATCAACAGAGGCAAGATAGGGCATCAAGAGCAGGTGAAGAAAGAGGCAGAGAGGGGGTCAAGAGAGAGAAAAAGAGGCAAAAGGGACTAAGGCAGAAAAAAAAAAAAGAGGCAAAAGGAGGAAGGATCAGGAGACAAAAGGAGGGGGGCCAAGAAGAGGCAAAGGGAGGGGGGATCAGGAGGGAGAGAGAGAAAGAGGCAAAAGGGTGGGATTAAGAGTCAAAGAGGGGATGAAAGGGGGATCAAAAGGGAGAGAAAAAGCCAAGGCAAAAGGAGGGGGCTCAAGATGGGGAGAATGAAGAAAAAGGTGGGAATCAAGAGGGGAGGAAGAGGCAAAAGGGGAGAATCAAGAGATGGTGTATATATGTATGTAATTTAAAGTACTCGCCAATACCTATTACCGATACTTTTTTTTTGCGGTCATTTGCCAGTTTTCCAAGTACCTAAAGCATTTTATATATATATATATATATATATATATATATATATATATATATATATATATATATATATATAGATAGATATATATATGCTTTAGGTACTTGGAAAACTGGCAAATGACCGCAAAAAAAAAGTATCGGTAATTGGTATCGGCGAGTACTTTAAAAAAGTATCGGTACTCGTAAAAATTGGTATCAGTGCATCTCTATTTAGCACCCTTCATTTCTAATTGAATATTTGCAATGCTAACACACGCATTATCCCGCTCAGTAAAACAAGGGAGTTTTTCCTGGGAGATACCCAATACAAACGTTATTACAAAGCAAAACAGGATTTTATTCATATATTTAGAATGTAGTTCTTTCATTGTGGAGCTGTCAGTATTTAATTTTCTAGAAACTTATTGTATATGACAAAACTCATCCATAAACATGAATAGCAACAGTGTCCGCCACCTAACAAAGATCATGAAAATACCGCACCTTAAAGGAGCAGTAAACTTTTTTTTATGAAAAAAAAATATATATTGTAGGGATTTTCCTATTGAGTCAAATAAGGGTACTCCTGTCGAGAGATTTATATTTCCAGAGTTATTACAGTTTAAACCCATGATTTTTACATTAGCAGTGCCCTCTAGTGGTCAAATTCTAATTTGATTTCCTGTTAGATTCTAATGGAGAGGAAAGTTAGAAAAGTCAGAGACATACAGTTCTCCATAGAATGTGATAGAAACGGTCTGTCACTTCCTGACAGTTAGAACTTCCAGGAAGTAAACACAGTAAATTCACTTCCTGATTATTTAAACTGCTATAAATTTTGAATAAAACATCTGACAGCGGTGGGAGTGACCTTGTTTTATTCAGCTGGAAATTCTCGGTAAAATATGCATTTTCATAAAAAAAAGTTTACTGCTCCTTTAAAAAACTGCAGCATTGCTCTGTAATAACCTTTGAATAAAATATCTTCCAGTAACAGGGGTACCCTTGTTTTCCTCACTTGGAAAAGTCATACATCACACATGTTTTCATATTTTTCTTCTTTAACCAACCCCTAGGCCCAATGAACTAAATCTAGAATATTTCAGATACAAAGATCATCCTGTTCATATTCCATCATTCCAATCCAAATAAATAACTATAGAGGGAAATGCCTATTGTGTGGCATATTTGAAAGGTCTTGTGCTCAAATGTCTTCCCTGTGAGAAAAACATGTGAATTCTTCTTTCTAAACAGAGGGTTCAGCTGTACTAAAAATGAAGGATTATGAGATCTAGTCCTGTTTATATGGCATGAAAATCAAACATGCAGGAGATTTCTCTAACTTTACTGGAATGTACTGGAATGCAAATGATACAATCAGAAAGTAATGAAGATTCAGGGGAAATGTGTGAAGTATTTAATGAAAAAGAAACCTCATTTGGAATCAGGAATGCATTTTTTTACATTCCCCTGGACAGGGCTTATAATTTTAAAGGGATAGTAATGTTTCATAATAAAAGCAGCTCTAATTAATCATCATAGCATTTGGACTTTGGAGAGTGTTATTTCAATACTGTCAGAGTTATAGTTCAAGAGTAATTCAATGACAAAGTATCCCCTCCCGCCCCTTTTACTGATGTAACACTGCTCAGACAGAGCAGAAGGGAGGTGCCCAGGTAGACTGCAGAGAGGGACAATCTTCAATTAAGATAAGGTAAAAACCTGAAAAACTTGTCAAGGGGGGCAGGGCTTTCATTGTTCTCATAGGAAGAAGATTGTCCCCTGCTGTTATCTGTCTGGTCTATGGACTGCATTCCACATCTGAGAAGAGATGGCTTACACTAGGTAAAAGGGGCGGGAGGGGGAAACTTTGCTTGTGAATATCTCTCAAACCTTTATGGTTTGAGAGATATTATTGATATATTATTTGATGATTCTATATATGGACTTGATCTAGAGTCGTTTCTAGAACTGTGTTCCTTTTGTGTTGTGCATTGGATCTGCAGGTTGTCCAGCCATGGGATTAAGGTTCATTCACCCCAACAGCTGACACTAAGGGGAAATGAGCAATTATGATGTATAACATCTTGCACAAATCCCAGACAGAAAGCTTAATAGCTAGATAGTCACCTTGAATATTAACAACATCCCTTTTAGTTCACTTTATAACAGTGAAACTATTACACAAAAGATCACAAGGATTTTGCAATACTGAAACAGCCCAATTTGAATGACAAAAGTGTGAAAGCAGAGCCTGTGTACGCATGAAAGATCTGGAATGATCCTTTGTGGAGATGATTTCCATGTCAGATAAAATTACTGTTAGTTCCAAGGAACATCAGATATTTCCTATTATGTGGTCATAAATACAGCAGAAGTCTTTAACAGCAGCATCAAAAGAGGAACTATGGTTTACGGAACAAAGGTGTCTGTTAATGACACATAATTGTGATTACTAAGCAAAGCCATTAAATACAAACACTGAAAACAGGCTGACCCATCCTCTGTACATTTTACCTACTCTCTGTAAACAAAAAATTGGATCCTAGGTCAGGAGTAGTCATTTTTTGGACCTTGTTCTATCTTTCAGGTAACCAACCCACGGATAACATTTCTACACTAATGTCACCGGTATGACTTAAAAGGATAGTAATGTTTCATAATAAAAGCAGCTCTAATTAATCATCATAGTATTTGGACTTTGGAGAGTGTTATTTCAATTCTGTCAGAGTTGTAGTTCAAGAGTAATTCAATGATAAAGTATCCCCCTCCCGCCCCTTTTATTGATGTAACACTGTTCAGCCAGATCAGAAGGGAGATGCCCAGGTAGACTGCAGAGAGGGACAATCTTCACTTAAGATAAGGGAAAAACCTGAAAAACTTGTCAAGGGGGGCAGGGCTTTCATTGTTCTCATAGAAATAAGAGTGTCCCCTTCTGTTATCTGTCTGGTCTATGGACTGCATTCCACATCTGAGAAGAGATGGCTTACACTAGGTAAAAGGGGCAGGAGGGGAAGCTTTGCTTGTGAATATCTCTCAAACCATAAAGGTTTGAGAGATAAGACTTATATCGTTCTTCATGTTTTTTTTAATGCCTACAAAATAAAATAAAGATAAAAGGAAGTATTACTATCCCTTTAAGCCTCACTCTGTATATAGTTAACCTATTCTACTTATAGTCTGGTATGTATTGTAGTATACACTGATTTATTGCTTTGGTCAAGTGCCAAGTTTCACAAATTATCTTTCAATTGTGCAGAGACTTGTAGTGCACATAAACAGCATGACAATATTATTCTATATTGGTAAACATTACCTTCGTATAATTCTTTTGAAAGTCCTCATCTAGAACACTGAGTAAAGTTCTTAGGACCAATTCTTAAAAACAGTTATTAATGAAATAGAAAAGTATAGTCTAGTAACAAATTATAAAGTCACTGGTTGAAGAACCCTTTACACGGGCCACAGTGCCATTGCCAGCCAGTCGCTGGGCAGTCATGCACAGTAAAGACTGCCCGCGATGCGGCTGATACAGAGCTGGACGCTCCAAAGCAGTCTCTACTGCTCATGACTGCAGCACGTGCAGCAGTCTCTATTGCGTGTGACTGCGTCGTTACACATGTTTTAGCAAATTATTGTATAGAATTGGCTGATTTTAGTTATAAAGAGAAACTAGCAAAGAGTGAAAATGCCTAAGGGCAAAGTAAAGGATCACTATTTACAAGTATATTCAAGACCAATACAAATGACTCTCTGGTGAACACACTACTCTAGGCACTGAGCAAAAACAATGTGTCATCCATTAAGTTTAGTAGAAAGGCACATTTAACAAACAAACAAACAGGGGTGTTTTAATGGAAAGGCAGTAAGGTTACAAAATTATTTGCTTTGGGAAGCTTTGTTGGAATGATACTGTATAATTAGAAATGTAGTACTGGATACTTATTAGCCAAGAACAATTTGGAGAATTAGGGCAAGTGGTTTCAATACAGAAAAGATTATGATCCAAGGAGAAATCTGACTGTCTATTAGAGACAGAAAGGATTTTTTTTTTACCCACTGGGTCATAATTACACATGGCTTCAATGGGGTTTTGTTTGCCTTCCCTGGATAAACTCTTGTCTTTTTTCAACCTCGTTAGTTATGTTACTATTTTAAAGGGATAGTAACACTTAATATAAAGTGAAATTTATATTGTAATGTGTATCTTTCTGAGTAAAACAAAAATTCTCATTCTGCTGAAATGTGTTTTATTCAAAAATTATAGCAGCTCAAACTTGCATTTTTTAGGTGCAATATCTCAATGGCCTGAAAGTTTAAAGTGGTGCTGGTGCTACACCATCCTATGAAAGTTTATGGTCAATTGCCACTGTAAAATTTCAGGCCATTGAGATATTGCACATAAAAAATGCAAGTTTGAGATACTATCACTTTTTTAATAAAACCCCTCTCAGCAGTGAGAGTACCCTTGTTGTATTCAGGAGGATAAACCTTACAATATGAATTTTACTTTATATTAAGTGTTACTGTCCCTTTAAGTGTAGGACCAGTTCCAGGTAAATGAGTAAATAAATACAAAGCACATTGTCTGGTAAAGCAGGACTTCAGTTTGCAGTATACATTTTCCCTGTGTGTTTTCAGCATGGTTGCAGAAACTGGATTTACATTCTTGTATGTATAGATACGAATACACAAAGACTCCATTCTCATACCTCCCGCAGACTCAATATTACAACAGTAAGAAGATAATTGATTGGGTCCCCTAGCCCATATTTTCTTGATAATTCAATATATTCCTAAGCATATGGCAATCCTATACTGAATTACCCACTAACCACCACACCCTTATGTAAAGCATCACTTCCTAATATTTCTAATATTTCTTCCCTATAAAAAGACAAAAAGTGTCTATTTGTCCTGACAAGCTATAATCACCCATAATTAGCAGCACCGAATATGTGGCTTATTTTGGGCTCTGGGTGACCAGAATGAGTGTCTACCCCCTGCTGGCTGTGCTCCCACATCATTAGTAGACTCTGGATGTCTATTAAATTAATGAGCACTCTCCACAATAGGTGACCAGTTGGCAAGGCTGAATGGGTTTCTGGTATGTACAGACTGGTATATAGAAAATAACATCTTCTGTGATAATAAGGTCTTTGAGATAATCTCTTTAACCGTTTGCATACCCAATAGCACTTACTCCTTCTGTGTCAAACCCACCTTCCTCTAGACTGTAAGCTCTCACGAGCAGGGTCCTCTGATCCTTCTGTTCTCCACATTTGATTGTACTATTTAATACAGTGGTTCTCAACTTGTGGGTCGGGACCCCTTAGGGGGTCAAATGACTATTTGCCAGGGGTCGCCTAAAACCATCAGATATTTAGATTTCGATTCATAACGGTAGCAAAATTACAGGGATGAAGGAGCAACAAAAATAATTTTACTGTTAGGGGTCGCCACAACTTGGGAAATTTTATTAAAGGGATAGTAATACTTCATTTTAACTTTATTTTATTTTGTAGACATTAAAAAAACATGAAGAACGATATAAGTCTTATCTATCAAACCTTTATGGTTTAAGAGATATTCACAAGCAAAGTTTCCCCTCCCGCCCCTTTTACCTAGTGTAAGCCATCTCTTCTCAGATGTGGAATGTAGTCCATAGACCAGACAGATAACAGCAGGGGACAATCTTCTTCCTATGAGAACAATGAAAGCCCTGCCCCCCTTGACAAGTTTATCAGGTTTTTCCCTTATCTTAATTGAAGATTGTCCCTCTCTGCAGTCTACCTGGGCACCTCCCTTCTGATCTGTCTGAACAGTGTTACATCAGTAAAAGGGGCAGGAGGGGGACACTTTTTCATTGAATTACTCCTGAACTACAACTCTGACAGAATTGAAATAACACTCTCCAAAGTCCAAATACTATGATGATTAATTAGAGCTGCTTTTATTATGAAACATTACTATCCCTTTAAAGGGTCGTGGAACTAGAAAGGTTGAGAACCACTGATTTAATACCTCTGTGTGTCTATTCCCTACTGTAAAGCACTGCAGAATTTGTTGGCGCCATATAAAGATTAATAATAATTAATAATAATAACAACAGAAGGGCGGACATTCAAAGGGTTAAACCTTATCTCTACATGGGCCTGCATGAAATGGATTAACAACTAAAGAGGTGAAATTCAGGAGTAAACAACTGCAGCAGAGGCCAGATTAATATTTCCATTGATTTAAAGCGGAACTTTCACATTAAAAAAAAAAACTGACCATGGGTTTTAACCCCTTAACGACCGGCGGTCCTGGGACATTTCTGTCCCATAATGACCGCATAGGACCACTTGGACGCGCCGGTACACGTGACCTGTCGCGTGTATCGGCGCGTCACTATGAGGCCTGATAGAGATCGCTCCGATGTTGGAGCGGTCAATTTCAGGCCCGGTAGAGCGCTGTAAGCAAAAAGTACGTGACGTACTATGACCGTTATCGGTCCTTGAGTATTTCAAGGACTGTGACGGTCATAGAACGTCACATGACGTTAAGGGGTTAATTAATAAAACAAGACCAGCGCTGTTTGTTTTGTTTTTGTAACTTACCTACGAGTGGAGATATGAAGCTTTCAAATCGGGCACTTCCACGTTGTACGGCACGCCTGTATGTCCCGCATGACGCCGCAGGACATCCCAGCTGCCCCAGGGAGCACGTTCACACTTCCCTTTGTAGCTGTATTTTTGTGGCCTAACATTACAGCAGGCTCCATTTACAATGCTACTGAGGTTGCAAGTTAAAATTAAAAAAAAAATTAAAAAACGGAGCTGATCTTGCTTTCAAACTCTCTAACATTCATGGGTTAACCATGTGAGTGCTAGAAGGATGTGCAACACACCAATCTGGCATTCAAAGTGTTAAAATCCCAATTTTAAGTCAATGGGAATTTGGAGAATTTTTCTGTCCTCTATGATGCAGTTGGTTTATTACATAATTCTGTTTCTTTAGCTTGATCTCTAAGGCCCTTAGGATTTAACTAGCAAATGCTGCATGTCTTTTCCTTTGGGATTCCCCTTCGACAAAAGGCTGCTACGCAGCGAATGAGACAGGGTTCCCCCACCTTTGCCTTATCACTAAGCATTAAGAGGGGTGTTGAAATGGGGGCCAGGTCCCTGGAAAGTTTTTGAAAGGATAGGACAGGGCTTTACCGTGGAAACACGATGCAGTGGTTTTGATAGGAGTGGCCAGGGGGGCGAACTGTCAAAATAACTGCCCTATGGCAATAGGTTGTTCTCTGGGTGAACACCAAACCCCAGCCGCCCTGGAGAGAACCAGAAACCGTCAAATATATACATAAACTGAGAGAGAGGAGAGAAAACAGGGCTTAACAAATCCCAAAATCCCAGTCTACAGGTCGCCATGGTGAGTATAAGTTGGGACCTGGCACCAAGAAATTTGGCCTGCATTTAGGGCAAGTTTTAACACTTTAAAATATACAAAACCATACCCATGAGCATGGGAGAGATTGTGTATATAACAAAAAAGAAACAGATAGTGTGTGAGGGGTGGGCATCAGGGACCGTTCCTGATCACCTGTCTGGTGGTACAGGCAACAAACGCTGCGACCAGGAAGGTGATTGCCCCCTTCCCTCTATGTCCTCCTCCTCAGTCACATATTCTATGAATGTCTGGGTTGACTAGGAGGACCTTCAAGACCCACATGATGTGAGTGGAAGAGTAAGAGGTAAAGGAAGGAGGCGATTGCCTTCCTGATCACAGAACTGATCGCCTATGCTAACGGATAGGTGATCAATGCTGGGGGGAGGGGCATCCGGAGGGTTTCTGATGCCCCCCCACAAGGTCTGATTTGAGGAAAAAAATATAAATAAACAAATAATAATTGTCAAACGCATGATTTTAAAGAACCACTACACCACAGTTAGGCCTTGTTCACATGGGCAACAGAACATCTGCAGACCCCAGCAAAAGTTCTTCATCCATGTAGTTACACTAAAAGCAGCTCTAATTAATCTTCATAGTATTTGGACTTTGGAGAGTGTTATTTCAATTCTGTCAGAGTTGTAGTTCAAGAGTAATTCAATGACAAAGTATCCCCCTCCCGCCCCTTTTACTGATGTAACACTGCTCAGCCAGAGCAGAAGGGAGGTGCCCAGGTAGACTGCAGAGAGGGATAATCTTCAATTAAGATAAGGGAAAAACCTGAAAAACTTGTCAAGGGGGGCAGGGCTTTCAATGTTCTCATAGGAAGATGATTGTCCCCTTCTGTTATCTGTCTGGTCTGTGGACTGCATTCCACATCTGAGAAGAGATGGCTTACACTAGGTAAAAGGGGCAGAAGGGGAAACTTTGCTTGTGAATATCTCTCAAACCATAAAGGTTTGAGAGATAAAACGTATATCGTTCTTCGTGTGTTTTAAAACTACAAAATAAAATGAAGATAAAAGCTTGTCAAGGGGTGAAGGGCTTTCATTGTTTTCATATAAAGAAGATTGTCCCCTGCTGTTATCTGTCTGGTCTTACTACCAGATTCCACATCTGAGAAGAGATGGCTTACACTAGGAAAAAGGGGCGGGAGGGGAAACTTTATCCTTCAACTACTCTTGAACCACAACTCTGACAGTATTAAAATAACACTCTCGGTGGATCAAATATTATGAAGATTAATTGGAGCTGCTGTTTTTGTGAAACATTACTATCCCTTTAACTTAATATGTAAAAGTAGGTTTCCTTACAAATAATGTAAAGCCAACACCAAGTACCATTCAGCTCTGGAAAGTGTAAGCCTCTATGACAGGGGTAGTCAACTGTTGGGCATATAGTCGGAGACTACAATTGTAAAGACTAAAACTTCAATCATCCCCTGCAAACAAAGGATGAAGGAGTTGTAGTCCAAAAACAGCTGGAGGAAAGATGATTGCCTACCCCTACTCTATTACATCTGCTGGGTCCTATTCAAAAGAATACCCCCCTACAGTAAATTAGCTTATTAAGGGGTATCAATATTTGTGAATCGGTCACCCGCAAAGCTAATCTAGATGCACACAAGCAGTTCCAATGAAAGGCATATTTATCTGCACACAGAGCAGGACACACAATGGGATGGACCTCAGTCTGTCACATGCTTGTTACAATAAAGCTGCTATTCTATAGTCAGGATACAGAAAGCATTGTGAATTCAGCACAACGTGAACCCTGAGCTTCTACAATGTAAAAGAAATGATTGTTTAGGGTGCCCTTTCACTCCACTTAGTGCAACACTGTTTAACCCCTTCCCTACTTAGAGATACTTTCACTGCAAAAGCTTAGCTGTGTTGTGTTAAGACAGCTCTTGCTTTACCACCTTTCATGTCTGAGAACCGGTCAGTGGTGTGCAGTAGGTGGTCCTGGGGCCACATACTGCTCTCTGAGGCTCTCAGTCTAATCTGGTTCAGTGCAAGGAGCTATTGCTCTCTGCTACCTCATTCTACATGACCCTCTTTCTTTAGCCCATGCCTCATTTTATATTACACTGTTCCACATTAACCCTTGGTCCCAGGTAGGTGCGCAGAGAGGACTCCGGTCTGAATTCGGAGCGCCCCACTCTGTATCAGGCACGGGCAGTCTCTACTGCACATGACAGCTTCTGACAAACTTCCTTAGCGAATTATTATATAGTATTTCCCAGAATTCCAATTTGAAATATATTCTAGTATATGCCCTGGTCATATTTGTGGGATATTCTAGCATTTTGTCCTTATGTATCCATTAATGTTTTAATGTCGCAGAAATTATTATTTTTATATAATTCATTTTTTGTAATTATTTCAATAAAATGTTACATGTTTACACAATTATAGTTCATTTATTTTAATCAAGTTATTTACTGTGAAGTAAAGTATTCAATCAAGTTATTAAACAATCTCAGAATGATTATTTTTATGTGATCTATACAACAACATTAATTTGTATTTCTAGGTGTTAATATTCGGTCTCCTGTAATGCCTTCTTATCTATATTGTTGATATACATTCAACAATGCAGCTTCATTGTATATCCCTCAACACAGTACAAGTTGCAGCTCAAACTGGACTATACGTCACAAGCCAGTGAGGTTCAAAGTTGGGAAGTGAACACTTCAAAGAGCAGGCTGAGGTGACATTAGAGGTCAGTTGTAAGGGATGTACCAGACCACAGTACAAGCATAATGCACTGAAACGGATGCACATTCATCAACAAGAGTGGAAACATCTCAAAATGTATGCCTGCACCAATAAGTTAAATCGGGGTAAAACTGATGTGCCCACTCTGGGATCAGTATATGAAGGCACAGTGAAATCGGAAAATGGATATAACTCACAAGCCAGAGCCAGCAGCAAGAAGTGTTGTAGCAAATGTAGGTACACTCCGAAACTTTTCAAGAATCAAAGGCTATTTTTTATTTAACCCTGTGGCCAACGTTTCGGTCCAACACCCATACACACACCTTTCTCAAGATGATTCTCAAGCAATATATATATATATATATATATATATATATATATATATTTATTTATTTATTTATTTTTTTTTTTTGTATTTTTATTTTTTTTTTTTTCTAGAGAGAGATATTATATAGTGGAAAAAGAAAATGAAAGTCACATGCTAAAGTTTCTTGTTCAGTGCCCTGGAAAACTACAACCCTGTAAATCTGATAGAGGACTTTTGCAATGTGTAACATTATTTGTTTCTAGTCTATCACATGTATCTTATCATTTATCTCAGAAGGGTTCCCAGACTGCCAGTATACAACTGCTGCTATTATGAGCACAGACATTAAAAAAAATAAATTAAAAAAAGGCTAAGTAACTGTTGCCCTCCAGCTGTTAGATTTCAATTTCCATCATCCTCAGACTGTGAAAGAGGTTGACAGACTGAAAGCGAGAGGGAGACACACTGATGACTGACTTTGGAAACCGAAGGGCATGCAACCTATTGCTTCACAATGCATATAAAATTTCTCTAGTATTCAATGGGTTAAAAATTGTTATATTTTATATATATATATATATATATATATACACATACACACACAAGTCTATAAGGATATGCACTCTTGCTTAGAGATGTCTTGAGTACCGGGTACCACAGAACAATACGATATATAGGAAAAGGCTGTGCACTCACGGACTTTGAAGAATGATCAAAACCAAATAAGAATAATTACCTTATTTAATAGATTTCTGCTCTCTTCTATGGGTGGCAGGCAGGACGGAGCACGAACATCTTGCCATTGTGACGTCCGCGCGCCTGGGCTGTCAGTCCCAGCCGGAGCCAAATGGCTCCTAGCAACGCCTACTAGACCCAGCTGGGGCTGACAGTGCAAGCGCACGGACGTCACAATGGCAAGATGTCCACGCTCCGTCCTGCCTGTCACCCATGGAAGAGAGGAGAAATCTATTAAATAAGGTAATTATTCTGGCGACTAACGCTACTAAGCAGCTAGTCGCCAGATGGGGACTTAGTAAAGGTAAACATTGTGTGGGTTGGTAGTTCCCCTTTAAAGCTGGTACTTTTTAGTTACATTGTGTGCGGTGGTAGTTCCCCTTTAAGCAGTGCACGCTGTGGTAGGTGAAAGTCACCCTAGTCAGCTCCCCTAAAACAGGGGTGGACAACCATCATCCTCTGCAGTCCAACCACAGGCTAGAGCTTTCTTTCTGCACTGTACCCCAATTCAGTTCATAATCGTAGTCTGATATGTCTGTGGGGTCAAGCAGAGTGCTCGATGACTGCATCAGACAAAAATTTATTTTAAAAATGGTAAAACAATTACATGTGATGTGAGGAAAATTATTTTAATTTTTAGACTGGCTTTTTGATAGGACTCCTCTGACTCATCTTTCACATGAATGGCAGATATGCAATATTAAAACCAATGGGGTGGAAAGATTAAAGCAAAGGAAAGAGCCATGGAACAGACTGTAAATTACCTGACTTCAGTCTTACCAGTGCCAGAGTCCAGCTGTGCTAATAAAGAGAGAGCTGGGAGGAATTACATTCAAGCAGTGGAATAGAATGAGGCCATATATCTAAATGACTGCAGGATTATCTAAAAGGGCAACTAGCACTCTGACTGTGCCCCATCTGTACATCTGTTCAACTGGAAGCAGACCTGCCAGTGAAGCCAGGACTGCATTGTGAGACTTGGTGTACCAATGGGAAAGAAAAATGTGGGTCTGAAAAGAAACAACAGGTACCACTGTAAAAGTTGAAGCCATGACGATACAGCACCCAAAAAATTCAAGTTTGAGCCACTATAATGTTTGAATTAGACATCTCTTACTCAGCAGGATAAATTCTGCAATATATAGTTTTTAATATTAAACATTACCATCATTTGAAGTCATGCAGTCCAGTTTCTTGTCCTGAGCGAACATTCAGAAGGCGCCACAGACATTATCAGACTCAAAAGCCGCACACAGCAGAGACTGCACACACAATCTAGGAGCTTGTGGCAAAAAAACACACACTTCAGGGCTGTGTTCCAGTCAATCAGGTCATTTTTCGTACCCCTCAAATGGCAGATAGGAGCCTTTTTTGCACATATGGCCAATGGTGTCTGTTATCAAACACCGGGGGCAGTAGTTTGAGTCGTTTGCCCCACTGATAAGGGAAGCTAAACAATACCCTTCAATGACTGCAGTACAGCTGGATGTGAAGCCTTATGCCAGGGCTAGTCAACTGCTTGATCTCCAGGTGTTAGACTGGTTGGGGATGATGGGAATTGTAATAACCAACAACTGCAATTGACTGCTCCTGACTCAGACTATATTCATATGGACAATTGTTTGGTAGCAGTGTTTGATGAGATACATGAAATATGGAATTAAAAAAAAAAATTCTCCCAGAATCCATTGCTCTTAACATTAATAATAATAGAGCACACTCTCAGAATTAGCTGAATCGGCAGCTGAATAATAGATGTCATTGTTACCCAATCGATGGTATTCATTTAATGGACATAGGAAGGATGAAGAGCTGTGTTGAACCTGCCGGGATTCGAACCTGCAACCTTGAGGTTTGAACAGGCTCTGCAGTCAGGGCATTTACCACTTACCTACCTCACCAGCTTTCAGCAGTGACACCATCACAGGGAGAATGCAACCATCTATATGTGTGGGATTCCACTGAAATCCATAGTACAAATTTGTAGTTGTTTTAGGCAGTTATGGGGCAAGCCATCTGGAGCTTAGGGGTTCAATAAAAATTCACAGTTTGCATGGATTTAAAGGGATAGTAATGCTGTATTGTAGATTTAAAAAAAAAAAAATAAAGTATTTGGAGCAAGTTCCATTTCTCAAACCTTTATGGCTTGAGATATAAAGTTTTAAAGTTCCCCCCTCCTTAGCGTTGCACTCACGTCAGACAGAAGGAGATCCTGGTCCTGGGACCAGCCGGCGGCTCTTCAGCAGAACCAAAATAGCAATATTTAAAAATAAATTTCATTGGAACGGTCTACAAAGTGTTTGTGGTTTGCAAGCACACTTTGTAGACCATTCCAATTAAGTAGTTCTTTTTAAATATCACTCTGCTGAAGAGCCTCCTCGATTTGGCCAACGTGGATCTCCTTCTCTTAGCTTTACAGCTGACATCAGGGAAAGGTGAGGAAGGGGGAACTTTAAAACTTTATATCTCTCAAACCATAAAGGTTTGAGAGATGGAACTTTCTCCAATTACTTTATTTTTTTTTTTAAATCTACAATATAGCATCACCTTCTAAGAGGACATTACTATCCCTTTAAATTAGCATGTTCACCCCCTAATTGCGAGAGAGGACTCCAATGCATTGCAGTGCACTAGAGCCCTCTCTAGTACTCAAGGTTTTAAAATTGAAATATCTGGGATATTAATTTATCCCCTATGGTGCAGTTGGTTTGCTCCAAAATTGCACCTCTATACAGTCCTTCCCACCCAAACCCCACTGAATTACACTGGGTTTATCTCCTCTGTGCAAGCGAGGTACTGTGACATTAATGAGTGCTACATCCTTGAATTCTCTCATTGATAAACATGAAAACTGAAAATATGCCAGAAAATGTCCACTTTTGCAGGTGTTTCCAGTTCTGGTTTCTTAAAGGGATAGGCTTACACTAGGTAAAATGGGCTGGAGGGGAAACTTTGCTTGTGAATTTCTCTCAAACCATAAAGGTTTGAGAGATAAGACATATCGTTCTTCATGTTTTTTTAATGCCTACAAAATAAAATAAAGATAAAACGAAGTATTACTATCCCTTTAAATATATTCAAAAGAACATTGGAGTAATTCTGGGACAAACTAACTGTATCATAGGGGAGATTTAAAGAGGAACTTTCGCCTAAAATAAAAATTGTCCCATGGATTTTAATCCTTAAAGTGATGGTAATGTTTCACAAAAACAGCAGCTCCAATTAATCTTCATAGTATTTGAGCCATGGAGAGTGTTATTTCAGTACTGTCAGAGTTGTGGTTCAAGAGTAATTGAAGGATAAAGTTTCCCCCTTCAACCCCTTTTACCTAGTGTAAGCCATCTCTTCTCAGATGTGGAATCTGGTTGCTAGACCACACAGATAACAGCGGTGGATAATCTTCTTCCTATGAGAACAATGGAAGCCCTGCCCCCCTTGACAAGTTTTTCAGGTTTTTCCCTTATCTTAATTGAAGATTGTCCCTCTCTGTAGTCTACCTGGGCACCTCCCTTCTGATCTGGCTGAACAGTGTTACATCACTAAAAGGGGAGGGAGGGGGTTACTTTGTCATTGAATTACTCTTGAACTACAACTCTGACAGAATTGAAATAAATCTCTCCAAGGTCCAAATACTATTTGAGCTGCTTTTATTATGAAACATTACTATCCCTTTAACACAACAATAGCGCTGTGTTTTTTTTTTTTTTTTTTTTGCAAATCTCCTAGTAGCGGAGATATTTACCCTCCAAAATCGGGCACTTCCACGTTCTACTGGACCCTGTACCATCTCAAACTCAGTAGCATTGTAAACGGAGTTTGCTGTAATGTTATCCCATAGAAATACAGCTACAAAGGGGAACGTGAACGCGCTCCCTGAGGCAGCTGGGAAGTCCTGTGCCGTCATGCGGTACATACAGGGTCCAGCAGAACGCGGACGTGCCCGATTTTGAAGTGTAAATATCTCCACTACTAGGCGATTTGCAAAAAAAAAAAAAAAAAAACACAGCGCTAATGTTGTGTTAAGGATTAAAATCCATGGACAATTTTTATTTTAGGTGAAAGTTCTGCTTTTTGATTTAAATGGGCCTTTAAATTACCCTTTGAGTGCCAGAAAGGTATCCAATGCGTTGGATACCTCTCTGGCATTCAAAAGGTTACAGGAACACTAACACCTAGAAATAAATGTGTTCTAGATATATATATATAAACACCCTTGAGAACCACTGTTCTATACAGATGTTCTCCTGCCCGCACACACACATATGGTCCTTTTCTCAGTACAGCTGTTTAAACTGACTCAAACCAGATGTCCTTATGTAACATACCTCAAACACTTGTCTAAGGCATTGGGATCTCCAAGCTTGAGGGCTGACCCCAAATCCTCTTGTTCAAAAAAAAGAGCCTTTTCCTATACGTATTAGGGCCAAACAGCCTTTAACTCTCTCACTGACAGAGGTGTCCTCAGGCAGCATAGAGCCAAACATTAATTTTGTTACTCATTTCCTGTGTAGCGCAAGTTTTTTTTTTCGTCCATATCCTGAGTCCATATGGGAAAAAATAACATTTGCTTTGAAAGGAGATACAAAAATAGTTTACTTTCCCACGGCGGCTCCAGTGAGGGAAAAAAAAAAACAATATGAGGGCTTATAGAGACGTATTAGCTGCTGGAATTTCCACATTCCTACTATAGGACCATCTGTTCTGTTGCAATATTGCAAGATTTCTTAGATTTACATTGAAAGTGATGGACTGTAATAGATATTGAAAATATTTAAAGCACTTTGATAGGAAAGTCACCGTCCTCACAGTAATGCAAACACTTACTAATATAAGAGAAAAAACAAACACTCACTTTAAAACAGTATTTCCACCCAGAAGGAAGGGTTGTCAGTAAATACAGCATGTCTGTGTGTGTGTGTGGTGGGGGTGCTTATCCTTGACACCAGAAGTGGCCCCACAAACTTGACCCCTTAACGACCGGGTGATCGGCGCCGCAACGTGACTTAAAGACCAAGGAGAGTTTTTTTTTCTTTTTCCGGTTCCGGTCTCCCCATACGGTGTGCAGCCGCGGAGGGAGCCCGGAACTCCATAACGGTCATAGTACGTCATGGGTCGTTCAGTCAGATCGACCCTTGACGTACTATGACCGTCAAGGGTCGTTAAGGGGTTAAAATAAATAGATTTAAAAAAAAATACAATTTCTCAAAGGCCTCTAAATTCAGATGCCTTCTAACCCCTTCTTCCTCTATGACTCCCACCTATGATCAAAATGAACCACACTGGCCTGGGTGGGATTTAAAGGGATAGTAATATCTCATTTAAACTTAATTCTTCAAGTATTATGTAAAAGTTTCTAAACATATTGCGCTATGTATATTTACTTACATATTTGTAGTTCAAAAGCTATTGAAGACAAAAGGATCCCCCTCCCGCCCCCCTCGCTGCATCACTCTGCCTCTCTGTTTGGTCCAGATGAAGAGCAGCAAATGACAGTCTTCAAGGGATAGTAATGTTTCATAATAAAAGCAGCTCTAATTAATCATCATAGTATTTGGGCCATGGAGAGTGTTATTTCAATACTGTCAGAGATGTAGTTCAAGAGTAATTGAATGATAAAGTATCCTCCTCCCACCCCTTTTACTGATGTAACACTGCTCAGCTTAGAGCAGAAGGGAGTGTCCAGGCAGATTGCATTGTTCTAACAGTAAGAATATTGACCCTTGATGTGAGCTGTCTGGTCTGAGGACTAGATTCCACATCTGAGGAGTGGGGGCTTACACTAGGTAAAAGGGGCGTGAGGGAGAAACTTTATCATTCAATTACTCTTGAACTACAACTCTGACAGTATTGAAATAACACTCTCTATGGCTCAGTTGCTATGAAGATTAATTGGAGATGCTGTTTTTGTGAAACATTACTATCACTTTCAGTATGCATAAGGAAAATCCTGCCCTCCTTCAAGGGGGGCAGGGTTTTCCTTTTACTTACTGAATGAAGATCGTGCCTCGCTGTAATCGTTCTGTCCCATGACCGGATCCCAAATCTAAGGGGAGGTGGCCAGAAGTGGAGTGCGGGGGATCATTTCAGTTCCAAAAGCTTTTGGACTACAAATCTGTAAGTAACTATATTTACCGCAACATGTTAAAAAAACGTGTACACTCGGAGCTAAACTTTAAATGAGATATTACTAGCCCTTTAAGCAGAAGACATCACCAGAAACCTTGAGAGCAGATACGCTGCCCCTTTCCACAGCAACAGAATAAAGGTTGTTCATGTCCACCTCCATGGATAGAGTATCCAGTACTAATCAGAAATATTTTTTGGGAAAACTTCTCCTATCACAAGTGATTCATAATAGTCATTAGGATTTTCTGCCCACTGTAGGAAGTCTTAAAGCGGAACTTTCAGATAACAGCAAGTCGCCATGCATTCATTAAATGCATGGCGACTAGCTTGAAAATAGATGTCTTACCATAAAAAAATATGTGTGTCTAAAGGAATCCGTCCCATTTGGAGACCGGAACTGAAGCTAGAGTGCGGACATCTTGTCTGTGCACATGCGCCATCAGTCCCAGTCTCCACACAGTTGACTGCTTTGCACCATATGGTCACCGGAAGGGACTGACGGCGCAGGCTCACAGACCATACTAACCTGCCCGTCAGTCCCAAAACGGGACGGATTCCTTTAGACACATGTATTTTTTTACTGTAAGACATCTATTTCCAAGCAAGTCGCCATGCATTTAAAGGGATAGTAATGTTTCATAATAAAAGCAGCTCTAATTAAACATCATAGTATTTGGACTTTGGAGAGTGTTATTTCAATTCTGTCAGAGTTGTAGTTCAAGAGTAATTCAATGACAAAGTATCCCCCTCCCGCCCCTTTTACTGATGTAACACTGCTCAGCCAGATCAGAAGGGAGGTGCCCAGGTAGATTGCAGAGAGGGACAATCTTCAATTAAGATAAAGGAAAAACCTGAAAAACTTGTCAAGGGGGGCAGGGTTTTCATTGTTCTCATAGGAAGAAGATTGTCCCCTTCTGTTATCTGTCTGGTCTATGGACTGTGTTCCACATCTGAGAAGAGATGGCTTACACTAGGTAAAAGGGGGCTGGAGGGGAAACTTTACTTGTGAATATCTCTTAAACCATAAAGGTTTGAGCGATAAGATATCATTCTTCATGTTTTTTTAATGCCTACAAAATAAAATAAAGTTAAAACAAAGTATTACTATCCCTTTAATGAATGCATAGTGGCTGGCTATTATCTGAAAGCTCCACTTTAATGTTCCCATGAAACGTTTAGGTTGAAATATTTTATCTGCAACACAAAATTATGTAATATTTGAAGCAATGTGTTGGAGAGGTCTCTAGCACCTAAGGGGTTAACAAACATTTGCAGCCCCATGTTCAAAAGAAAACTGGAGGATTTCTGGGCCAAACCAACTACACTATAGGGGAGAACTAAGAATGCCAAAAATTCCCATTGATTTAATTGGGAATTTTAACCCCTTGAATACTAGTGAGGTATCTAATGCTTGCACAGCAAGGAGTTGGAAACCTTTCCAGCATTCAATGGGTTAATATCCCTATTTAAATTAATGAGAATTTTTAGTTCTCTCCTATAGTGCAATTGGTTTGTCCCAGAAATCCTCCACTTTTCATTTGAATATACGACCCATGATATTTCCTCAAATACTTCTTCTTACTACGCTGATTTTGTGAATAATATCAGATGTGGAAGTTCTATTGCCTTCCTGGAAAATAAACACACACTTTTCCCCAAGGAACGTCCTTAGAATAAAACAATTAACGGTGATATTTTAGTAAACGTTAGCCATCCATATATGGAAGTCCCTGCAGGACTAGGGCTCAGGCCGGGACATGTTCCAGGACGCTTACAAAGGATTATGGGGAACATTAATCACTAATTAGGGCCTTATACACAGGGAAAAAGTTGAGCACTTGTGGAACAAACCAACTGTGCTAAATGGGCAAGTAAAACACTCGGAAATTTCCATTCATTTAAATTGGGCTTTTAACTCTAAGAATGCTAGTGAGAGGCTTATAATGTATAGCTTCGTAACGTAATGACGAACTCTCTGGCATTTAAGGGATTAAAGGGATAGTAATAAAGCAGCTCTAATTAATAATCATAGTATCTGGACTTTGGAGAGTGTTATTTCAATTCTGTCAGAGTTGTAGTTCAAGAGTAATTCAATGACAAAGTATCCCCCTCCTGCCCCTTTTACTGATGCAACACTGTTCAGCCACAGCAGAAGGGAGGTGCCCAGGTAGACTGCAGAGAGGGACAATCTTCAATTAAGATAAGGGAAAAACCTGAAAAACTTGTCAAGGGGGGCAGGGCTTTCATTGTTCTCATAGGAAGAAGATTGTCCCTTCTGTTATCTGTCTGGTCTATGGACTGGATTCCACATCTGAGAAGAGATGGCTTACACTAGGTAAAAGCGGCAGGAGGGGAAACTTTGCTTGTGAATATCTCTCAAACCATAAAGGTTTGAGAGATAAGACTTATATCGTTCTTTATTTTATTTTGTAGGCATTAAAAAAACATGAAGCTAAAACGAAGTATTACTATCCCTTTAAAACACCCATTTAACCCTTTGAGTGTCAGAGTATTGTGTTGTGTACCCCTCTGGCACTCAAAAGGGATAAATACATGGAATTTTTTATTTCTCCAGCGGTGTACACTTGGTTTGCCTCAAAATTGCTCATCTGTCTTCCTAAATATGTCCCTTACTTAATTAAGTAAGAATATAACCATATGTATATAGGAAAAGAACGTGGCGATCCTTTCACTGATGAACACAAATTAGTTTACTGCGCTGGTCTTTTTAATGCTTCTCAACCAACAAGTGACATAACCAACACTCCATTTCTGAATTGGTGTCACCTGTGTGAAATGGACCATATTAGTGACTTACTCCCTGGTCACAGCTGTTAAAGAAACAATAACACCTGACAATTAAAAACATTAACCCTTTACAATGCATTGCAAACCACTCTGGCAATCAAAAGGTTAAAGAATATACTCTTATAGCTATGTAAAATTTTCCTTAAAATTTAAATCTAAGTATACTTGGCACTCAAAAACAATATGTATAAAAATAGAATCTTTATTCAAAGATGCATTAAACTATGATCACATCGAAGGATAGATGAACATACCCCACAGTGTCTAACGCGTTTCACACCCTTTGGTTCTTAATCACAGACAAATCAGTAATCAGCACCATAAATATTTAACCCTTGAAGTGCCAGGGCTATCCAATGCATTGCAGCCCAGTGCACTGGATACCTTTCTGGCACTCAAAGGGTTATAAACAAAAGGGAATATGTACGTCTAATATGGCTCAATACCAGGTCACATAAGGACCAAAAACAGTAATATACACGATATGGCTAGTATCACATTCATAATTCAAACCTTTAGAATTTCGAGCATCTTCACTAAAAATACAATAAGCCTCAGTATGGCTATTAACCCTTTGATTGCCAGAGAGGTACCCAAAGCATTGCAAATTGGATATCTTTCTGCCACTCAAAGTGTTTACTAATAATATTACTTCACATGGTGGAACATTACCTTTTTCTATACCTGTAAATTGTATCATAGACAGATCACCACCATGCTTATCCGCTGTTAATTTAATAGTAATGTTCACGTAAATACTTTCAAAAGGACAGACTGTCTGACCTAAATATTGAACTTGACAACCACCACAGGTACACAGGAAATAACCCCCTTTAGTGCTGCAGTTAATAAACAAGCCTATTTGATAAATATCCCCAGTGACTGTGGAAGTAAAACTACAGACATTTGCCATGTATTGACAAATCCTACAGATACTGGCACCACACTTGTAGCAACCTTTCTGAGTTAACCATGTAGGTTTATATTTCCTAGAACAGAGATGACTTTTACAGACAAAATTACCTATTGTACAAGATCTTCTTGCTATCAATTGACAACCATTAGATAAAAAAACTTTGAATAATTTCTCATCTGTGTACAAACAGGGCCGGATTTACATCTCAGGAGCCTGTAGGCACAGAAATCTGAAGCGCCCCCCCCCCCAAAAAAAAAAGTGCAAAAAGTTTTGACTGAATATTTTTATGAATTACATATTCCACTGATCCATATATAATACACCATTGAAATCCACGACATGAATAATCCCTTCAGGGTCAAAATAACACATAGCCTCAATTAAATAGAGATACAGTATTATCAAAACCTCTAAGTGAAGTGAAGAAAGTAGAAAAAAGTTTTCTGAAAAAGTCAGAAACCAACTAACTAAGTGCAACAAATATAGAATATAATAGTGAATCAGACAAAAGTTTAAAGATATGATAAGTTATACTCATCTAATTAAATGGCCATGTGTTGAAATAAATTGTCTCCTTTTACTCCGATCCCATTACATTTCCAATGTAAAATTCAGACGACATTTTAAGTGTCTCAGTCATCTGGTCGCACGCTTTTTTGAGTGTGACCATTTAAAAGGATACTCTCATGGTTTACTCTACTCATGGATACCCTCATACCAGGCGGCGGGGCAGACTTACATCAAACAATCGCCGACAGCACAATTAAAGGCAAAAAGGTTAGATGGGGCTTTAAATACTGGAGCAGTGGCTGAAGTCCCTTCTAACTCCAATCAAATCCCCTTATCCAAGGGTTTACAAGATGTACACCCAGAATTATTAACTTACTTCTCACGGCCACTTCCTCCTACTGGTCTGTCGCCTCCGGCGGGCATCACTTTGCCAGGCAGCCGACACTGAGAAAGCAGTGCTCATTTGTCCCCCTCCGATGAAGCAGCATGATGACAAACACCCAATACCCCCCACACACACACACACACACACACTAGTCAGCCAGGCACGGCAATGTAACTAGTCAGTATTGTAGTACCTGAGCCTGACACAAGCAGCAGAGGACAGTACACACCAGGAGGCGATTTGAGCACACTTTCTCAGGCGCATCGGTTGCTGCTCAGTGTAATCAGTACACAGTCAGTCCCATTGGCAGGCGCCCCTCGGTGGCATGCGCCTGTAGGCAGGTGCCTACTTTGCCTTATGGCAAATCCGGCCCTGTGTACAAAATGGGAAACAAAGATTTAAAGGGATAGTAATGTTTCATAATAAAAGCAGCTCTAATTATTCATCATAGTATTTGGACTTTGAAGAGTGTTATTTCAGTTCTGTCAGAGTTGTAGTTCAAGAGTAATTCATTGACAAAGTATCCCCCTCCCACTCCTTTTACTGATGTAACACTGTTCAGCCAGATCAGAAGGGAGGTGCCCAGGTAAATTGCAGAGAGGGACAATCTTCAATTAAGATAAGGGAAAAACCTGAAAAACTTGTCAAGGGGGCCATGATTTTCAATGTTCTCAAAGGAAGAAGATTGTCCCCATTCTGTTATCTGTCTGGTCTATGGACTGGATTCCGGATCTGACAGCTAGATGGCAGACTTGACCGTTTCAGTCAGTGACGGGAACTTTGCTTGTGAATATCTCTCAAACCATAAAGGTTTGAGAGATAAGACTTATATCGTTCTTCATGTTTTTTTAATGACTACAAAATAAAATAAAGATAAAATGAAGTATTACTATCCCTTTAAGAATACTCTGGGGGAGATTCAATAAGCGGTAATAAAGTGGAGATGTCTTCTTCAGTTTATCACTTCTCCAATTCTTATGTTAGTCTACGGAGCCTATGCACTAAGTTTTCTTCAACCTTGGAGATCTTAGTGCGTATGCTCCATAGAATGGGATCCAGAGAAGTGATAAACTGAAGAAGTTATCTCCACTTTATAACCTCTTTACCAGCACTTAGTGAATCTCCCCCTCTGTATTTGATTTAATTGTTTACTATCGTTGGTGAAGAAACGAACTCCCCAATTGATGTTGCTTTCTTGTTTGGAATACCAATGTATTCTGATCCATATATTTTGAATAGCCTCTTTCGAGGAATTTCCTACAGAGGATATCAGCTTCAACCACAAACAAGTCAAGTGAGGAACAACTTCTACAGAGTTGCATAAAATGCCCATTTCTAGACATATCCTGAATAAGCACGGTGGTGATCTGTCTATGATACTATTTAAGGGTATAGAGCGTTAATGTTCCACTATGTGGGGTAATCTGACATTGAGCCATATTAGCAGGGTACTGGGTTGTATAGCTAGGGGCATTGGTAGCAGAAAAAGGGAAGTGGTCATGCCACTCTACAGATCTCTAGTTAGACCTCACCTAGAGCATTGTGTACAGTACTGGAGACCCCATCTCCAGAAGGATATAGATACTCTAGAGAAAATTCAAAGAAGGGCTACTAAAATGGTGACTGGTTTACAGGAAAATAAATACCAGGATAGACTAAAGGATCTGAACATGCATAGCTTGCAGGAGAGGAGAGAGAGAGAGGGGATATGATAGAAACATTCAAATACACGAAGGGATTCAACAAAGTGCAGGAGGGAAGCACATTTCAAAGGAGTAAAAATGTTAGGACAAGAGGCCATAGTCTAAAAACAGAGGGACACAGGTTTAGATGTAATGTAAGAAAGTTTTACTTCACTGAAAGGGTAGTAGATAAGTGGAATAGCCTACCAGCAGAAGAGGTAGAAGTGACAGAATTTAAGCGTGCATTGGATAGGCATAAGGCTGTCCTTAACTTAAGAAAAGACCAAGGACCAAAAAAGGTTTGAGGTTTTTACAGTAGGAAAATGGGCAGACTAGATGGGCTGAAATGGTTCTTATCTGCTGTCAAATTCTATGTTTCTGTGTTTCTATTAGATATACATATTCTCTTTATCCAATCAGATTTGTTAATCACTTTGGAGGGAGTTTTTAAATCTTTGTGCTGATGATTGCTGATCTGTCTGTGATTAAGCACCTACAGGTGTGTAATGCATTAGACACTGTAGAGTATATGCCACTTTTTAACTCACATTCACCTTTCCCTGTGCAACTCACATACATGACGTCCCTACTGTTCACAGGCCTCTGTCTACACCAGTGGTTCCCATCCTTTTATGTTCAAGACACCACTAACATGCTGTGTAGAAGATTCGGGGCACACCTAACATTTTATAGGACATTCGTCAAGCACACGATGGAGGATACAAATGCATAAATATACAGATCTTTTTTGTCTTATTATCAGAAACAAATATATTGTGCAGAAACTTTTCTAGAAATATACATCTGAAACTCAGAATTCACATTTTATCTAAGTATTTATAGAAAAGATGGGACACCCTAAACAAAGTGTTGCAAGACATCAATGACTAACAGCAGATGAATCTAAAAGGTGAGGAGAAGGCTGTTCATCTCATAAAATGCCTCAGAGAAGCACTCTGTGTCCCAGGAGACTGAGTGAACTCTGACCTGTTAAAGGGATAGCAATACTTCGTTTTATCTTCATTTTATTTTGTAGTTTTAAAACACACGAAGAACGATAGAAGTCTTATTTCTCAAACCTTTATGGTTTAAGAGATATTCACAAGCAAAGTTCCCCCCTCCCACCCCTTTTACCTAGAGTAAGCCATATCTTCTCAGATGTGGAATCTGGTTGTAAGACCAGACAGATAACAGAAGGGGACAATCTTCTTCCTGTGAGAACAATGAAAGCCCTGCCCCCCTTGACACGTGTTTCAGGCTTTTCCCTTATCTTAATTGAAGATTGTCCCTCTCTGCAGTCTACCTTGGCACCTCCATTCTGATCTGGCTGAGCAGTGTTACATCAGTAAAAGGGGCGGGAGGGGGATACTTTGTCATTGAATTACTCTTGAAATACAACTCTGACAGAATTGAAATAACACTCTCTAAGGTCCAAATACTATGATGCAGTGGTTCTCAATATTTTGTTGTTCAGCGCACCCCTAACACATAATCTAGAACATTCGGGGCACCCCTAACATAGTTAATGTACTTTATCAAGGGCATAAGAAGGGTACAATACATAGACATACAGTTATTATTAGGTCTTATAATCATAATAGCAAAACTAAACATATTGTGCATAACAATTTCTATAAATCTTTATTTAAAAGTCCATTTTGTTAGTCTTTATAGAAAACACAGGGCACCCTAAGTTGATGTTCGTGGCACACCAAAGTGCCACGGCACCCTGGCTGAGAATCACTGCTATGATGATTAATTAGAGCTGCTTTTATTATGAAAAATTACTATCCCCTTAAAGAGCCTCTGTGGTCAGCTCAGAAAAGTTGAATGACATGCAAAGAAGATGGGTGGGATGGTTCTAAAGAATTTCAGGTTTACTGATAAACAAACTTACAATTATAATACAAGCATGTTTATTTGTAGAGTGAAAAGCTCACAGGGGAAAATCTTGGTTTGTCTGTGCTTTTGAACACAAATACTAAGATAAACTATAAACAATGAGACAGCAGGGTTGGTTTTATCACAGTAAAATCAGACAAGTCACAGCTTGAACCTGTGAAAAGTAATACTACATTCAGACTTGCACTCCAACAAGATTATGAAGCCTTCTACTGAGGAAAGGATAACTCAGCAGATGTACAATTCCATTAGATTAAGTATATTTATATATACACAAAGACATTATACATATATTCCCTCCCACACACAAATGTTGCAGCTCAACAACTTGTAAATAAAGCAATTATTGAAACGTGACATCAAAGTTTCAATCCAGTAATGGCCATTGTCAAGATAGCTTGAAAAAAACCACTTCCTGGAACAAAATACTGGTGTGATGTTTTAGAAAAAGTAGATTTTTTTCCAAATCCCAGAACAACTTTTAACCCCTTAACGACCAGCGGTCGCGGGGTGTGTGGTCCTTTAAGGACCCGATAGGGAATTTCGGCGTGCCGCCCCACGTGACTGATCACGTGAGGTGGCACGCCGAACTGAGGGACTGAAAGAGATCGCTCCGGTCTTGGAGCGATCAAATTCAGTCCCCGGTATTACTCACCGCGCTCCTGCAGGAGCGCGGTGAGTAATAGTACGTGACGTACCAGGAACGTCACTGGTTCTTAACTGCCAGACCAGCGTGACGGTCCGGGTACGTCACCGGACGCAAAGGGGTTAAATTCATATTTATTTCTGTGGAAGCACCCAGTCTCATTGGAAGCAGAGTTTTTAATAGCCACTTCTTAAAGCGATAGTAATACTTTGTTTTCTCTTTATTTTATTTTGTAGGCATTAAAAAAACATGAAGAACGATATAAGTCTTATCTCTCAAACCTTTATAATCTGAGAGATATTCACAAGCAAAGTTTCCCCTCCCGCCCCTTTTACCTAGTGTAAGCCATCTCTTCTCAGATGTGGAATCTAGTCCATAGACCAGACAGATAACAGAAGGGGACAATCTTCTTCCTATGAGAACAATGAAAGCCCTGCCCCCCTTGACAAGCTTTTCAGGTTTTTCCCTTATCTTAATTGAAGATTGTCCCTCTCTGCAGTCTACCTGGGCACCTCCCTTCTGCTCTGGCTGAGTAGAGTTACATCAGTAAAAGGGGCGGGAGGGGGATACTTTGTCACTGAATTACTCTTGTACTACAACTCTGACAGAATTGAAATAACACTCTCCAAAGTACAAATACTATGATGATTAATTAGAGCTGCTTTTATTATGAAACATTACTATCCCTTTAATTCCATGAGGCTACATTCATGAAAGTAACAATACTTCAGAGAGCCCATTGTTATACACAGACAACCATAAAAAGCTGAACCAGCAATTCCACTTGTGAAGTTCACTAGCCCTGGCACTAGGGATTTGCTATCTGAACCTCACATTGTTGGATATCAGCACTTCCAGTTTATATTAACACACAAAAAATACCAGATCACCTCAGTCATGAACGGCAAAAGTCTGTTACTCCACAATTTGTTGACCAAGATGTATTTGTGTAAAGTGTGCACGTGCTTATCTGTGCATGAGATATTTCACAAAATGAACCACTTCACACACTTTTGTTGTGTTTACAGTCAAATTACTATTTTAGACATTTTTAGTGAACAACCCATAAATGTTATTCACTGTTTTGTTTTTTGTTCAGCAGACCCTGTACTTTCAAAACATACAATTAATTTGATTATAACACACAAACATAATATACAAAATATAGACAGGATGCAAAAGCATGGTTTGTAACTGAAAATCCAATAAACTAAATTACAAATAACACTCTGGAAGTATATATTTTTCATAATTACAGATGGTGGTGCTATGGGGAAAAAAAACAATACATTGTTACATTTACACCACTTGAAAGATACTGGAACAATGGAATTTACTACCGTATTCAGTGCCTACTACTATGCCAAGAAAAATGGTACTCCATGGGTATAGGTTTAAATACTGTCGGGTGTGCCAGAACCACAGAATGCCACCATGACTGCAGATTTAGACAGAGCTTATTATTTATTTATTTTGCATTATATCTAATTTGGAATAGCCATAACAGCCCTGAAAAGGTGATAGACAGATAAGCATCTCCTTTCAAATCAAGGTACTCTTGTCACATTAAAGATAAGTGGAGACATTTTGGGCCCCATCACACTCTATAATATGTATACCCTAAGTAATAAAGTCAGATCATCATCTGGCATTAGCACAACCAGTAAGGCTCTCGTTTCAAGGAAAAGCATTCTCTCTTTCAAATAAGAGTATTTTTCTCTCAGAGAACTGGGAGGGATGGCATATTTTTTTACTCTTCCCTTGCTGATGCTACTAGAAAATATGCCCTAACTACTGATGGCGAGTGATCACATGTCATTATTCTCGGCAGAATTATCAAGGACAGCCAAATAATGTAGGATAAAGCCACTTGCACCCCACACGGTGACAATGATTATGGATATTGCTTGTCTGACAATGTACACTAGAACACAAAGACACAAGATGCATCCAGTACCGTAGAGAATATCAGTATGTAATATCCCTATCTCCTGGACTCAAGCAGACCAGGAGGTAGGTATTACATACTAATATTCTCTACAGTCCTGGATTCATCTTGTGTCTGTGTTCTGCTGAGCAATTATATATGCAGACTTGTTACCTATTTTTCACTACTTTTGGGCACCACTATTTTGCCTTACATTGTCTGATGATGTAACCAAGGATTGTGGAATTACCTTTAATATTAATAAGATCAATAATTGGGGTACAGGTATATGACTCTTAGAATGTCTGGGGAAAACCACAGAAATGTTCTCTACGTTATGTGTACAATTTCTCATTGTTTAGGAAGTGAACATCCTGTACCTATTTCAATAATGACTAGGGATAATTTGGGTTTATTGGCTATAACCCAGTCTTGGTACAATGAAACTCATGACTGTGACATGATTATACCTGGGTAAAATCTTTACGATAAAGACAGACAAAGAAAGAAGGGGCAGAGTTGTTCTTTATGTGATGAACAACAAGGTCTAAACTAGTAACCGGGAAATGAAGAATACTGGAGAGGATCTGGGATTCTATTGAAACTAGAAATAGGGTTGTTTAGATGGGAGTCATTTATAGACCTCCAGGACTAAATGAAGACTGTCTCATGATGTGCAGGAATAATGCTAGCTATAAAAACATTACGTTTTATCTGCAAGTTAAAAAAAAGTAAAAGAAAACCAATCTGCTTTTATACTTCTCTAAAAAGGCAGTAAGTATTGTAAAATGATAAAAGTGCATATGCAAGCACAGGCAGGCTCAGTCAGAGGATGATCAGAGAATTTTACATGGTTAAAGGGATAGTAATGTTTCATAATAAAAGCAGCTCTAATTAATCATCATAGTATTTGGACTTTGGAGAGTGTTATTTCAATTCTGTCAGAGTTGTAGTTCAAGAGTAATTCAATGACAAAGTGTCCCCCTCCTGTCCCTTTTACTGATGTAACACTGCTCAGCCAGATCAGAAAGGAGGTGCCCAGGTAGACTGCAGAGAGGGACAATCTTCAATTAAGATAAGGGAAAAATCTGAAAAACTTGTCAAGGGGGCAGGGCTTTCATTGTTCTCATAGGAAGAAGACTATCCCCTTCTGTTATCTGTCTGGTCTATGGACTGCATTCCACATCTGAGAAGAGATTGTTTACACTAGGTAAAAGGGGCGGGAGGGAGAAACTTTGCTTGTGACTATCTCTCAAACCATAAAGGTTTTAGAGATAAGACTTATATCGTTCTTCATGGGGTTTTTTTAATGCCTACAAAATAAAATAAAGATAAAACGAAGTATTACTATCCCTTTAAATAGAGGGAGACCAAGCACATTATAAAAATAGCCAAGTCTGTAAATAAGGTTGATAAATCTTTCTTTAGGTATACTACTGAATGGAGAAAAACAAAAGGAGGTATAATACAATTACTCATAAATGGGTAGGTATATATAGAAGGAAATGACAATAGCTTTCGAAATACTAATTTCTGCTCAGTACTGCAGAAGACTGAAGAAGGAAAACCTACAAGAAGTGGGAGAATGGTAAGTTAAAGCAGTAGGCATTTGCCTGTTTATTAAGCTTGACATATTACTGACATTATCAAAATGAAAAGTTGACAAATCATTTGGTCCAGATGAGGTTCATTCAAGAGTATTTAAAGAGCTGAGATCTGTAGTTATAGCAACCTCAACTGTGCTTCTTAAATGAGTGATAGTATGGTATCCAAAGCAATGCAACACAGTGTACTGGATACCTGTCTGGATCTCAAAGGGCTAAAAAGCCACTGTTGCTGGGAGTAGTTCTACATGAGTGTAAAACTGCTAGTGTAGTACCCCTATAAGTGTTAAAAGTACCATTTAAATCAATGTGTATTTGGTGAAGGGTTCGTTTGTTCCCTATGAAGCAGTTGGTTTGTTCTAGAATTGCTCCAGTTTTTATAATACATGAGCCTCCATGTTGCAATTTCTTGAAAAATCACTGGAATCAGAGCAGAATACATGGGGTCCTCTAAAGGCTCATTCATATAGACAATGTGAGATATTCATTAGAACCTCCAATAAATGTTCAATTCATATTAGTCAGCTAATCCTCTATGGTGGTTGTCAATAGGCAATTTAACACACCCATCCTGTGATGGGATTGCCAGGAGAAAGCAGCAGGTTAGATAAGTAATACTGACAGATTGAACACTGCTGCCCCATTTAATTAGACTGTCTCATCATCAGAGATCGATATCCAGCCAATGAGATGACTCCAGCTTACTAACAGAGCGCCTCCATCATCAGAGGATGCTGGGTAGAGGGACGGGAGCAGAGACAGATCAGCAAAAGCAGGGCACTATTTAAACCTTAGTTTTCATGCAAATAACTTTTTTTTTTTTTTTTTAAATAACGTTTTAAACTTATTCGCCAAGTAATCTACCTAATGAGCATAGCTTATAAAGGGGTGATAGATCCACTTTAAAACACTTGAGGCATAATTGGAAATTGCTTCAAACTTTGTTTTTTACTTACGATACAATCAGCAAAATGTGATCTGGAAAAGGTTGACCTCATGGACTATGTAACTAATTTATAAAAGACAATGATTTTATTAATTAAACAAAATGTTTGCATACCCCAGGGGGTATGTAACACCTTTTGAAGCAAAGCACTGTATACATCTCTGGCACTGAAAACATTAAAGATGTTTAATAGAGCAAAATCTATAAACAAAGAAGGCAGGAGCTACATGGTTTGTACTCTCAACTGTGCTGGGTTCCACAGCAGCTGTGTCTGGGCTGTAAGCTGACAGTGCCAAGCACACTGCCCATCAGAATGAGAATTAGATCAATCTGGCTCTTTGCCTGCTGGTTGCAAACAGATGCCCATTCACCTCAGCAGAGGAGCAGCTACGACAGTACATCTCATGCAAACGCCACTCACTTATACAAGTGGATGGGAAGAAAAGTCTACTGAGGGCCCTTACACCAGACCTTGCTTCAGGGATAAGAAATATTTGGCTCTCCAGCTGCTGGAGACTACAACTCCCTGGGAGTCGTAGCCTCCAACAGCTGGAAAGCCAAAGACTGCCTACTTCAGCCCTACCCACAAACCTATGCTGCAAGCCAACATGCCACATGTTGACTACAGTATTGGTTTGTGGTAGGGCAGTGTTAGTCAACCTTTGGAAACACAGCATTGGGACCTAGAAAAACACCACATATGGATTGGCTACTGTATTCTTTACGAATATGCTTCAAACAAATGGGATTTAGCCTATGCAGACACTATTGAGGCCTTATTCACCAACTAAAAAAGGTGCAATTCCTGAGCAAAGTAACAGCAACACAGGTTGGAAATGAAAATTCCCATGGATCTAAATGGGGCATTTAAAGGAACACTAACAGCAAACAATGAAATAGATCGATATAACTTTAAAGATTACTTACATCTACAAATACAATCCTAACATGCTTTTTAATGCATATGTAAATTACCCTTTTTGGAGAGCATTATTCAATGTAGTCTGTGCTTCTTGTATTGAGAGAGATAATAAATAAAGTCTGATAATTGACTGTGATTAGTGTCCACTTCTTCGGCATTCAGAAAGGTTATGTTCTTATCACAGCCCATTCACAGATAATACTGGACTATCAATGGAAGCTTTAGAAAAGCAGGCATGCCTGTTCTCCCACAGCATCCATAAGGCTAGGTTTTAGGCTTCAGAAAACTATTTTTTGGTTTTTTTTTTAGGATGCTAGCATGAAGTACTGGATATTTAACTATATAACTCCAGTTCATTTTAGGCATTGGAGTTCCTTTAAAGGGATAGTATTACTTCAAAATTACTACCCCTCATATTGTAGCCCTTAATAAACTGAGTTAAATTACACCAGCGGCATCTCTCAAACCTTTATGGTTTAAGAGATAGCTGCTTTCAAAGTTTCCTCTCCCCTGCTGTCAGCATTCTGCTGCCAGCAGGAGAATCCAGTCTCTGAATCAAGAGAAGGCTCTTCAGCAGAGCCGATATCTCGTTATGGAAGGAAAAATGATTAATTGAAACAGTCTTCTACGTGTGGTTGGTAACCAAGCACACGTAGAAGACTGTTTCAATGAATCATATTTCCTTCCATAACGAGATATCGGCTCTGTTTAAGAGCCTCCGCCTGTCCCGGGACCGGATTCCCCTGATGGCAGCAGAACGCTGACAGCAGGAGAGAGGAAACTTTGAAAGCGGCTATCTCTTAAACCATAAATGTTTGAGAGATGCCACTGGTGTCATTTAACTCAGTTTTTTAAGGGCTACAATATAAGGGATAGTAATTTTGAAGTAATACTATCCCTTTAAACCTTCAAATCAGAAGTGGAAAGCAAAGAGAAACTGGAAGTCAAGAAAAGGTAGGACATCCAGAAGATTCCCTTATAAACTAGGCATTCCAATGACATATGAATAGTATACCAAGAAAAAATATTTTTTATTGAATATACAAAATCACAAAAATTAACACAAAGATGGGTCCCAAATGATGACGGCCCCTTTCAAATACCATCAGATATACTAATAAATAGCTATGAGTACTCTGCATGACAACAAAGCATCCGACTCTTCCCTGTAGACATACTGACCGCCTCTAATAGAATTGAGATGCTATGAAGAAAGTTGAAGGACCCTCAAATGAAACACACTAATAACTGCATAAAGGAGGAGACATCCACACATAAGTCCCAAAGGACCCTGTAAGGATCTTAGCATCAAGTATAAACTATCCAGTCCATCTAATTCAGATATATAACTAGTCCCACAAATAGTGCTACTTACTGAGGAACCAGGTTAGACATACAGGAATTGGAGATGGAGGACTGTCTGCATCTGGGAAAAACACTCTGGGTATCCCATAAGCTTAATCAGGGATAGCTACACGTTTCCATTTAAGAATGGCCATGGGAGTCACTTGATACTCATATACACCCCTGGACAGGATTGACCTGATGGATCACATGATATGTAATATTCTTCAAAATGGAGCATTAATGGTGACCATTTGATTGTGTAGTTGTCCCTGATAAAACTTAAGTTGATAAACCTATCATTCCTCCCATATGCCAGTAGTCCTACAGCTGCATTTATATGCTTGGTATATTATACATGTCTTTGGAATGTCTCATTCATAGGGGGAATCTTCTAAGTACCCCATATAATGACTAACCGTTTCTCTGTGCTGTGGTGATGTTTTTCCCCTTAATGCACTCTACCTATTATAACTGTATGCATTCTTTACTGTACACACACACGAGATATATATACATATACACACGCATGTGTGTGTGTAACGTTTGCCATTCATGTAACTCTCATTGGACTTGTATATTTACACGCTCCAACACTCTGGGAGCAATTATAGTAGCAGATGTGTATAGGTAATGAAAACACACTCGCAGATTAGTGTGTACAAAATTATTAAATCATGTTGAAATTACACCATGGGAGTGGATAAAACAGCATAAAAATCAGCAACGCTTCGGTCCTCTATTAGGGACCTTCCACAAGCTTCTGGAAGGTTCTGAATAGAGGACCGAAACGTTGCCAATTTTTATGCTGTTTTATCCATTACCATGGTGTAATTTCAACATGATTTGATCATTCTGTACACACTAATCCGCGAGTGCGTTTTCATTATATATTATATATACACACACCTTTCTTAAAATTCTTAAAACTCCCAGCTGGCTACTAAAAAGCATTCTGGCTCCAAAATTATTTTTTAGCCAGTGCCGGCCCTTACATGGGTCCCAGTGGGTCCAAGGGACCCAGGCGGCACTTTGACAGGGGCAGCAATTTGCTGCCTCAATGCATGTTCTTTCGGGCACCACTCTTACTTATCCCAGGCTCCGCCGCAATTGTCCTGCTCCTGGCCCTCTAAACAAAATTGGAAGCAAGATACATACGAACGGCATTATTAAGATGTGCAGTGCCTTCTAGTACCTTTCAAACAAACTGCAATGCTGTCTCGATGGAGTGTATAGTTTTGAAGAGCAGTAGTGATGAAACAATGTCCCCAGAGGACCAGCCAGGCAGCAGGAGGAGCAGTGCAGAGCGTGAGGCAAGCCTCAACTTGGAGGTTTGATTCCCAAAGCCCAAAAGTGAGTTATTATCACAGGAAACCAGAGGCGTAGTGGAGGCCCCCGCCAGACTGAGGGCCCCCAGGATGCCTGCTTAAGTTTGCACTCCAATATCCATATAGTATATGGATATGGAGGCCCCGCCAGACTCAGGGGCCCCAAGAAAGTTGTGCCCATAACCTACTGAATTGGAGGCCCCTCTGGGCTCGGGTACCTCCAGAAAGTTGTACCCTACCCCTTTGCTGGAGTCTGTAATGACTCCAGCCTATGTCCAGTGTGAGTGTCAATCAACTCACCATCTTCCTTCCTACTGAAGACGTCTCACAGCGTGGGATGAAGTAAGCAGGCGGGTTCTGCATGACAAGTAGCAGCGCGGGCTGCTGAAGACAAGTATGGAGGAGTAATTCCAGTGGAGAATGGAGATTGCCTCGGTAAGCAGGAATTCGGGAAAGGGACAAACTGTTAGCCAGATGGCTCACTGTAATAGTTGCTGTAATGCTGAATTCATATGGATAGCGGGAAGAGGTGGGTACTCAGTCCTTTTTTGTAGGGGATGGACTATGGGCACCAATGGGGTCTGTGTAGGTAGGTGGTTAACTAGAACTTGTTTGTAAAACTATATTGTAATACTCTTCAGCCAGATATAGCACCAATGGAAAAAGAGGTTTACAGCCTTTATGTAAGGTATAGCAGATCTCAATAAGTACATAAAATATTTATATATATATATATATAGATATAGATATATATATACATACATACACATACATATATATATATAGAGAGAGAAAGATCGTATATCCAAGACTGGCGCACACACAGGACTTTTGAGAAGGAAAATAATGACATTTATTATAGGTCAATGTTTCGATCCCCCCTGGGATCTTTATCATGACGCCATAACAGTGCAAATAGCCCCCTTAAATACACATTGTTCTTAGCACAAGAGAAAATACCCCCGCCCAGAAACATTGAAGAAACAAAAAGAACACATAAAATCAATAAATATCACAATAATTCCTCAGAATGTAATCCCAGTGAACTTCACTGGGTTTACACTATGAGGAATTATTGTGATACTTATTCTTTTGAAGAAATGCAAAACGTAAAATATGTGAAAATGAACATATTGTTAAAAACATAGAATCACCCCTCCACTATACAAAGGTCATGTAAGGTCATCTGAGGTCATACATCAAGCTGGCATAAGTTTTGCATTGTGCAGAGCATATTCTATATAATAATTCGCTAAGTTGTGTGTAACGCCCGACACGTGCAGTAGACACTGCTGCGCGTGCGGCAGTCATGCGCAGCACAGACTGCCCGCGCCGCGGCTGATACAGAGCTGGGCGCTCCGAAGGAGCGTCCAGCTCTGTATCAGCAGTGGCGCGGGCAGTCTCTACTGCGCGACTGCCCCGCGACCAGAGGCACTGTGGCCCGTGTAACGGGCTGTTCAACTAGTATATATATAATGTTCAAAAAGCTGTAATACTCAAATGACATATATTCAAATATATGTACTCATCCCAACACAACAACAAAATACTGAAAAAGGTAACAATAGATGCTATTTACAGACGATAGCATTCGCAACTGGAGACATTGTACAGTGCGTGTACTGCACCAGTATATGAGCAGTATCACAGTGTATGACAATGTGTGCTAGTGAATGAGAATGAGTGTGTGTGCTAGTGTATGAGACTAAGTGTGTGTGTGTGCGCACATGTATGAGACTGAATGAGTGTGTGCTAGTGTATGAGACTGAATGAGTGTGTGCTAGTGTATGAGACTGTGTGTGTGTGTGCGAGCGTGTATGAGACTGAATGAGTGTGTGCTAGTGTATGAGACTGTGTGTATGTGTGTGCGCGTGTATGAGACTGAATGAGTGTGTGCTAGTGTATGAGACTGTGTGTGCGCACACGTGTATGAGACTGAATGAGTGTGTGCTAGTGTATGAGACTGTGTGTGTGTGTGCGCACGTGTATGAGACTGAATGAGTGTGTGCTAGTGTATGAGACTGTGTGTGTGTGTGCGCACGTGTATGAGACTGAATGAGTGTGTGCTAGTGTATGAGACTGTGTGTGTGCGCACATGTATGTGACTGAATGAGTGTGTGCTAGTGTATGAGTGTGTGTGTGTGTGTGCGCGCGTGTATGGGAATGAGTGGACGGGGCAGGGGATTGTGGCAAGGTCGGGGGAGCAGGGGATTGTGGGTGGGTCGGAGGGGGGTAGGGGGATTACTAGTGGGGGGCATCAAAATACACCTTCGCCTGTGTAGACAAAAATCCTTGCCACCGGCCCTGATTACACATTCCAATAGTTCTCAGGATTCAATCATGTTTGGAAGTAATTGATGTAATTTTATGTGTTCCAAATATCTAATTGTACCGGCTATGTTGATGCTACTGCTGTAGGTAATACAATCAGGAGCCACATGGATTCAGAACACCAAGTTCTGAGCTGGATCTGCTACAATCTGGTATGGATGGGACAGTTTCAGACAGGGAGTGTGGGAGGGACCTGTACCCAAATGTAAGTGCAAATCAGATGGCCCATAATGGATGTGGGCATGTTTTGGTGGGTGTGGTTTTGGTGGGGGGGCAGCATTTCTTCCTTGGATCCAGGCAGCACAATGTCTTGAGTCGGCCCTGTTTTTACCCACCCTTCCCATGAATGCTATGTCAATTGCAAAGTAACGCATTCAAAACATTTCTAGCATTCAATGGGTGAGAAGTCCCATGTAAATCAATATGCTTTTTTTGGGAAACATTAGTATCTCCTCTATGTTGCAATTGGTATGCTCCAAAATTGCGGCTCCCTAGCTTGATGAATAAAGCACTTGTTTCTTTACCTAAATGTTGCAACATTCACATGGTACAGTCTTGACATTGATAATACAATGAAATTGACCCCACACTCTAGACCATATCTTATGATATCCTTGAAGCACATTTCATTTTAAGATGCAGGGCTGACCATCTGGAAGACATCAGGGCAGACACAGCTTACCGAGGGCATTTGCTTGGCTGGTGTCCTACTTAGGATGGAAATCCATAGCTTTAGTTATAGCAGATCATAAGGTCTGCTCCATGGCTCTCCAGAAAATGGAGACTACAATTCCAACCATCCTCAACTAGCCAACAGCCAGTTGGAGATACAGGGAGTTGTAGTGTCCAACAGTTGCAGAGGCAAAGCATGTGTTCCCCTAGTCATTCTGTTTTTGGCTCCTATATTTTAGGATAAAGTTTAGCTATATCTATGCACTTGACCCTTCACTGGTTCCTGAAACTCCCAGCTGACTCCTAAAAATTCAGTCTGGCTTTAAAAAGTGATTAATATTTTTGTTAACAGCTCTGCTGGTCTCATACTCTGTATAACGCTTTACAGGGCTTCAATATAGCTTTTCTGACCAATTTCCTTACTGCAAGATAGTGTATTTTTCACACTAAAGACAATGGAGTGGCTGTACAAAAGTGATTATGTGCAAAATCTTGTTCTGGAATAAATTCTCAGGAGTAAGTCTGCCTTCATGACAATTCACTAAGCTACTTATGCCAACATTCCTCCCCTTAATGCCACCTGCACTATGTAGGGACAATGGGACAGTATATAGTACGCACTACAGTGATCATAGGCTGTAGGTTACACTCTTAAGCACAGGAAGTGGAGTTACAGGCTCCCTTCAATGGAGCCAACCTGACACGTGTGTGCCTTAAAGGGATAGTAACACTTCGTTTTAACTTTATTTTATTTTGTAGGCATTAAAAAAACATGAAGAATGATATAAGTCTTATCTCTCAAACCTTTATGGTTTATGAGATATTCACAAGCAAAGTTCCCCTCCCCGCCCCTTTTACCTAGTGTAAGCCATCTCTTCTCAGATGTGAGTCTGGTTGTATGACAGTACAGATAACAGAAGGGGACAATTTTCTTTGTATGAAAACAATGAAAGCCCTTCCCCCCTTGACAAGTTTTTCACCTTTTTCCATTATCTTAATTGAAGATTGTCCCTCTCTGCAGTCTACCTGGGCATCTCCCTTCTGATCTGGTTGAACAGGGGGGGGATACTTTGTTTGTGAATATCTCTTAAACCATAAAGGTTTCAGAGATAAGACTTATATCATTCTTCATGTTTTTTTAATGCCTACAAAATAAAATAAAGTTAAAATGAAGTATTACTATCCCTTTAAGGACCGGCACACACGGCCAGCACTTGAGGACCACAGGGCTTTTTTTAAACTTTCACTTCCGGTTCAGGGCTTCCGGAGTGGCGTGCAGCCGTGCCAGGAGCCCTTAACTCCATGACGTGCCAGGACTGTCACTGGTCCTTAATTGCTGGACTGTCGTGACAGTCCTGGCACAGGCACGTCAGTGGTTGGGAAGGGGTTAAGCAGAAAAGCAAACCAGAGCAATTCTGGGGAAAACCAACTGCACCATATGGCAGGGCTTATAATTTTAAGTCCTTTGCTACTAGCCAGACCTGAAAAGTTACTCGCCACTGCAACGCATAACATACCCACCAGGGCTGAATTTCTACTCGCCAAGGCTAAATTTTCACTCCCCATTGGCTAGTGGCGAGTGGAAATTTTGAGCCCTGCCATATGGGATAAATAAATATCCCCAAAATACCAAGTGAACTAAATAGGGATTTTAACCACTTGAATACTGAGCGGGTCTCCTATGTGTATAAGAAGAGATTTGAAGAAACAGCCCTTGGGTCACACCAACAGATCAAGTCTTCAACATCCCCAGTTAAGCACTGATAACTGAGCCATTAATTACCCATCAGTGATCAAGCCTGGTTATCCTGGAAACCTGAACTGATGGTATACCCTGAGGACCAACACTGAGAAACACTGCTATACAGCATTTAAAGGATTAAAATACTCATTTAATTTAATGGGAATGTATCTCTCTTTCTCTCTCTCTCATTCCTCTATGGTACAGTTGGCTTACCCCAGCATTGCCCCATAAGTAAGCCGGAATGCAAGTAGCCCCATCTCCCACAATAAATAGCTAGGCTGTTGATCCAGGGATATATCCAACTGTCATCTGGAGTCAGGATTGAATTGTATTACCCATTTGGGGCTTAATTGGAAGTTGCTTCAATTGGATTTTTATTTTGCCTTCCTCTGGATAAACAGGGGTGATATGGCATGGGCTGAATTTGATGAATGCCTATCTTTATTTTTCAGGTTCTAGATTACTTGGCTGAACCTGTGTACACATACAATATGCCCAGGATAATGCTGAGCCATAGAGAAGTGTTTAGAATCCACAGGCCTAGAAAGATCACAAGCCTAACTTTAATCATCTTACTTTGTGGCACTTGCATGAAACTCAAACACATGAACTGGGAGTGTAACTTTGATTATACAGCCAAGCGTCTCTGAAAGGCTGCTCAAGCAGAACCAGACAGTGGAAAATTGTACCTATTCCCAATGAACTGACATTTTCCACTGTGCACAAAGCAGTCATAAAATAACCTCAAAGTGACCCAGCCAACTGCTTATGGTTAAAAAGCTAAAGTGTCAAATCATCTGTAAGCCCTCCTCAAGTGTACATACAAAGCGAGGTTACTGGAAATCCCAGAATTCTTTGCAGGAGAAAAATCATGGCTCATCAAACTGGTACTTATTATGCTAAGGGCCTTATGCAGGAAAATAAAGAGAAGCAATTCTGGAGCAAACCATCTGCACAATACCATAAAAAAATCAAATTTTCACTGATATAAATTGGAATTTTATTCATTTGAATCATGCTATGGGTCTCCAAAACAATACATAAAAAAACAAAGCTGCATATGAGCCAACCATTTAGGGATCAGTAAAATGACCCTCCTTGGCGGGAACACAATCTAGATGTATGTGGCTCTCAGACACAAACGTCAAAGGTTGTATATCAAGCCCCACCAACACACACTGTCAAGTAGAAATGGGCAAAATACAGCATGAGGGCCAATTTTATTTGGCCCTGGTGTTTTGCTAGCTGCACAAATACTACTGTACTGCCAGGGCTCAAAATTTCCACTCGCCACTAGCCAATGGCAAGTGAAAATTTAGCCCTGGCGAGTAGAAATTCAGCCCTGGTTGGTATGTTATGTGTTGCAGTGGTGAGTAACTTTTCAGGTCTGGCTAGTAGCAAAGGACTTAAAATTATAAGCCCTGGTACTGCTATACAGAGAAAATATCACTTCTGGCTTTCACTGCAATAGAAGAATTATAGATCTATGACAAAGCACATATTTGAAACAAATGTATAATTCTACCAGTGCAGACAGTCAGAATTGATACATTTATGGCAAAGGGTGTGTCAGCTGTGGATAAAGCAGGAGACCATTTGCGTTAAAGTCATATTGTTATTGGCCGAATAGATTTAGAGCAGGATGGGCAATGTGAGGACCTCCAGCTGCTGGCCGACAAAAACTCCCAGGATAGGAGTTGTAGTTTGGCAACAGCTGGAGGACCTCACATTGCTCAACCCTTCTTTAGAGTGGAATCTTTCAAGACAGCTTCCCTTAAAGCTATTTTACAAAACATACACCAAATTCTTAATGATTTAAACAAGGCTTTTAACCTTTTGAGTGCCAGAGACGTAAGCAAAGAATTGCTTTGTGTATCCCTCTGGTACTCAAAGGGTTAAAAAGGGACTTTCAGCTAAAAACAACATTGGGATTTTGAAAACGTTTAAAAAAACCAACAAAAAACTATATGATGTATTCACCATTTTTTATTTAGAAAACTCGCTTTTTACATAGATGTACATATTAAGTTGATTAACCCTTTGAATGACAGACAGGTATGCAACACATTCAGTTGCAATGCTTTGGATACTTCTCTGGCACTCAAAGGGTTACGGCATGCTGTACAGACACTGCCTGTCTTACCCCAACATTGTCTCCCCCCTTGACACTGTTCAGCAATGTATCACTCACCTCCCCTGGCACTGAATGAGTTAAATGTCAGTGGTGTGGAGGTAATGTAAGGCTATGATGCCTGCATGGCATGCCTTAATTAGTATAATCTATACATCTAAATAACTCAAAAAAAGGTTTTCTATATAACAAATGCTTAATACAACTTATAAGTGATTCTGAAACCTCTTTCTAAATCACTGAAGTTGTTTTTAGGTGACAGGCCTCCATTTAACCCACCGAATACTAGATATGTCTCCAACACATTGCTTTGCAATTAAGTGGAATCATTTAAAATATTTCTGCATGGATGATGCAGTTGGTGTTCCACAGAATCACTGGACAATGAATGGAGCCCCGAAAAAGGCAGGAATGTCTGCTTCCACACAGAATATGTCTAGGTTTCATGCCTCAGAAATCAAATGAATGTTTTTTTTTTTACTAAAGCTAGCATAAAGTACATGGTATTTAAAATGTATGCCCACGTCATTTGAGGTGTTAGCACTTTAAATTAAATCTGGTCACCTTATAAAAACCCCTCAGGAAGCCTAGGAGCCCTAGACCATAAAAATGTTATTTCTGTCTCCTAAATTTTGGCAATAGGATATATACATCTCTGTAGATTCACCCACCTCATTATCTAGCTCATGTAACTCTAGATTCTCTTTGGAGCCTGGTTTCACCCTTTGCGTGCCAGAGGGTAGTATTGCTTTGCAATGCGTGGCGTACCTCTCTGGCACTCAAAGGGTTAATTCCACAGGAACAACTTAACCCCTTGAGGACGGTGTGTGCAACGAATTGAAGAATGGTGGCCAATCCCCTGGTCCTCAACGGGTTAAATAGCTCCCAGACAGAATATATATGCATGACCCTTTGACAGTAGATCAAGCCCAACTGCCCTTAACCCTTTGAGTGCCACACAACCCTCACAATGATAAGCCTACATATCATAAATCTGAATCTCTTTTTGAAACTCCATCTATATCCGTGCTGCTTACTGACCACAGTCCTAGGACACTTTCTGCATGCAACTCCAAAAGCAGTAATAATTAACCCTATCGTTTCTGTACTCACCGGTCCTGCTCACTGTATCACCCGCTAAACCCGATCCAGCCACTCAGACCGCGCCCGCATTCTGAACCACTAGCAGCTACACAGACACAGTGCGATCACGCCCAGTAGGTGGAGACTCTATTCAGGCACCGCCCACTCAGTGTTAAACAACTTTGGAGAGCACGCCCTTTTTCTGAACCCTAGACATCGACGAGAGCGATGCCTCAATATGATCCCCGCCCACTGCACTGGGATTATCGGGAGTCCTATAGCACTGTTGGGGTCGTTGTGACTCTTTATCTGTAGGTGCACTACATCTCCTTCTATAACAGATGGTGATAGGCATAACCAAATTTATGGTGAGCCACAGGTTGAAATATATACGCTTATTCAAACCAAATTAGTATGGCTACCCACTTTCAATGATTTTCTCTAAGAAGTTTAATTTTGAATTAAGTCATTGGATGCCAGACATATCTTGGATATGTTTCTAACATCTAAGGAGTTGGCGATGTTTCCAGCGTCCAAGAGGTTAAAGGAACGTTATTAACAAAAACATTTAAAATATATTTTTCGTTTCAGTTACAAAATTAACATTTTGAGTGCCAGCAGGGTACTCATCTGGCACTGAAAGTGTTAAATACAGTGTATCCCCCTAGACAACTTATATTATTTGTTTCTCTTAAGTGAAAAAAGTTACACTATTTCAAAATGAATGTGGAAACTTGTTAAGTGGCTTTATTTTTACCATGCTTGTTAAAAAAGAAAACTTAAAGGGATAGTAATAGTTTTCTGAACTCCAGAATAGTATGCAATGCAGCACGCCTCTGGCACTCAAAAGGTTAAACAAAGATCATTATTTTGAAATTAGAACGCTTCTCTTTTAATTTACATGAACTCTTTTCTCCTATGTGTTAGTTTATACCATACTTCCCAAGTGTCCCTCTTTAGGATGGACAGTCCCTCTTTCAGACCCAAATCCCTCTGTCCCTCTTTTCTACCCTTTTGTCCCTCTTTTTAGGACATCAGAATGAGTGGTGTGTATTACATTGCTCCACAGCAATAAAACATACATAAATGTGTTATTAATTGTCAGTATATGTGTTTATACATTTAGATGGGCAATTAAAATACTTTGGTCTTGCTCTAAATCATTTATCAGTGACACAAAGAGGTGCTGATGGGTCAAGAAATAACTTAAAAATTCTTGGAAATGCCCCGCCTACCAGCCACGCCCCCAGAAACACCACCTAAAACAGAAGTGTCCCTCTTCCCCCATTTGAAATGTTGGGAGGTATGGTTTATACTACTCTCCCAACAGATCAATTGGCCAAAGAGGGACACTTTCGTTTTTGGGGGGGGGGTGACTGGTAAGAGGGGCATTACCGATCATATTTAGGATATTTCATTACTTAATTACATCTCTTTATGTAACTGAATAAATGATTTAGAAGAAGACTGAACAATTTTATTTACACAGACTAATTTATAAACGCATTTACTGAAGTTTAAGTAAATATTAACCCTTTGAGTGCCAGAGGAGTATCCATGCAATGCTGAGTAATGCGTTGGATCCCCTCTAGCACTCAGAGGGTTAATGTTATCCAACCCATTGCCGAGCAATGCGTTAGCTATCCACTGGCGCTCAAAGGTTAATGCGAGTTATATCTTTGTGGAGCAATATTTATATACATATCAGAGTTGGTACCGTGTTAGCTGTAGAAATACAGGAGTATACCTCCCAACATTTCGAATTGCCAAAGAGGGACACTTGTGGTTTAGGGGATGTTACTGGAGGCGTGGCTGGTGGGCGAGGCATTACCGGGATTTTTTTAAGCTATTTCGTGACCTATTGTCACCTCCTTATGTAACCTAATAAATTATTTAGAACAAGACCAATGTATTTTATTTATACATACTAATTTATAAACACATATACTGACATTTAAACAAACAATAATGTGAGTTTTATTGCTGTAGAGCAATATTAAACACGTATATACACACACCACACAATCTTATCTCCTATAAAGAGGGACATCAGGGTAGGAAAGAGGGACAGAGGGATTTAGGTCTAAAAGGGGGACTGTCCCTCCTAAAGAGGGACACTTGGGAGGTATGCAGGAGGCAAATATAGTTGTTGATACCTTTTATTGGCTAAGTAGATTTAGAATGCAAGCTTTCAAGACCTTAGGTCTCTTCCTCAGGCATGTTATACAGATAAATATGAAAACATCTCTCTTAACTACAAGTACACATCGCATTGTTTAGCATGGAAATCAGATAAGAGAACTCAATCCAGATCCTTTGATCAGTCAGTGGTAAATTGCACTCTTCCTCTGAGGCTTTAGAGGTATTTACGATGCTCTTGGGTCCATTCAGTGGTAAATTGCACTCTTCCTCTGAGGCAAAGGTATCAAAAACTATATTTGCCTTCTGTATATTTATATACAAGCACTACACATTTTGATCTCCTGAAAAGGGTAGGAAAGAGGAACAGGGGATTGATTTCCTCTCAAAACTGTGGTGCACTGTTCCTCTCAAAGAGGTACGTTTAGGAAATTATTTATCTAATTGCCCTTAACAACCTTTAGGAACTTGCATAAACAGGGCTCCAATGATCGAGCACAACTGTATGTGAATAAATGTGAAAGGTACATCCTGCACATATTTTGGGGTTTATGCCACTAAAATACAAGAAAGAAGATAAGAAAGAAGGACAGAAGATGACCAGCATGCTGAGGACTCTGCTGGACATCAGGATTAATGGTAAGTGTTACTTGTAATGGGTTGTTGCTTTGTTACTTAGTCGGGTTAACCCTATGAGTGCCAGCAGGGTAATTATACCCCACTGGCACTCACAGGGTTAATCTGACCAACTTTGGACAGGTTTTAGGCACTATGGATGTATTGATGTGGGGCTTAGGGTCCTATATCAATACATCCACTGTGGACTTAGGGATTTTTTTTTTGCCTTTTAACCCCTTAGTGACCAGCTGCGCGCACACGCGGCCGGCACTTAATGACGTTTTTTTTTTTTTTAGCCATTCTAGCTAATGACTTCCATGACTTACCAGGTACGTCCTCTGTCACTAAGTGACAGTTTTTGCGGGACGTACCTGGTAAGTCAGTTGTCGTTAAGGGGTTAATAGCTGTGTCAGCTGACTAAAGATCAGATAAACGACTTTAGTCAGGAAAAAAACTTTTAAATTTTATGCTATAAAGTGAGTCCCTTATCAGATCTTAACAGCTAATGCAGTCCATTAAATGGCAAATTGTGGCATTTATTTTTATTTTCAATGGCCCAAAACACATGTAAATTTAGCGGCCGGTAGGGTTTTTTTGCCAGCATTTTTTCATAGCACTGTTCTTTATATCGCTTACAGTGCTTGAAAATTGCAGACACCTGGCTATCGATTGCCTTTAAAGGGATAGTAATACTTGAAAATAATTTTATTTTATATTGTAGCCCTTAAAAAACATTAAAAATGATATAAGTCTTATCTCCCAAACCTTTATGGTTTGGGAGATATTAGCAAGTAAAATAAAGTTCCCTTTTCCTGGCTGTTTTAGCCAAGTCTGCCATCTAGTGGACAGATTTGGAATCCGGTCCACAGATCAGCCGGAAGCTCTTTAGCAGTGCCGAGATCACAATCTTTAAAAAGAACTACTTCATTGGAACTGTCTACAAAGTGTGCCTGGCTTGCTAGCACACTTTGTAGACCATTCCAGTGAAGAAATTCTTTTTAAAGATCGTGATCTGGGCACTGCTAAAGAGCTTCCGGCTGATCTGTGGACCGGATTCCAAATCTGTCCACTAGATGGCAGACTTTGCTAAAATAGCCAGGAAAAGGGAACTTTAATTTACTTGCTAATATCTCCCAAACCATAAAGGTTTGGGAGATAAGACTTATATCATTTTTAATGTTTTTTTAAGGGCTACAATATAAAATAAAATTATTTTCAAGTATTACTATCCCTTTAAATCTGCCCGTAAGTATGCATACATTATCTGACCAAAACAGAGCGCAAAGCACTACTGACATTAGATTCCCCAACTACTTATTAAAACAATAGGCATAAGTTATAGGCAGTTTAAATATAAATATTTAAAGTGGATCTATCACTACTTTACAATTTATGGTCATTATGTAGAATAGTTAGCGAATAATTATAAAACGTTATTATTTTTTTTAAAAAAAGTTATTTAAGCAAAAATAACAGTTTAAAGTATGCCCAGCAACCGACTTCCGGGTAAACTGCTCTTGCAGCTCTGCCTCTGCGCCTGTCACTCTGCCCAGCATCCTCCAATGACTGAGGCATTCTGTTAGTAAGCTGGAGTGATCTCATTGGCAGAGATCGATATCCAGCCAATGAGATCACTCCAGCTTACTAACAGAACGCCTCCTTCATCAGAGGATGCTGGGTAGAGTGACGGGAGCAGAGGCAGAGCGACAAACTGCGGCAAGAGCAGTTTACACAGAAGTAGGCTGCAGGGCACACGTTAAACCGTATTTTTTGCACAAATAATGTTTAGAAAAAAATTAAAAATAACGTTTTAAAATTATTCGCTATGTATTCTACATAAAGACCATAAATTGTAAAGTGGTGATAGATCCAGCTTTTAGTCTCATTAAATGTATTTATTTAAACTATATTTAGAAAAAAACAACAAAAAAAGCAGCCGCTATAGGCAGTTTCTTGGGTTAGTTGTTTATGTTGCCAATTGGGGGGGGGGGTACATTGGAACCATACAGTTCAAGAATAGATGTCTGTTAAATATCAGTATTGTCATTAACTTGATCAATAAATCATTGACTTCTGATCATGTGGCCCACAGTTGAAAAAAACTTGGACACCCCTGGGCTAGGGGATGCAGTTTTCCATGGTACTCCTCACTTCCTGGTCAGAAGGTTGTATTTTATTGTTTAAGATACAGGAGGAGGTCAGAAGTGCAATGGAAAATGGCTTCCCCTATGCTTGATAAAAATGAGCACATGCATATATCTGAATTCATATCACGATATGGAAACTTTGACATCTATCTATCTATCTATCTATCTATCTATCTATCTATACACAACACATTTCTTTTCAATGTGTTGCGTACCCCTCTGGCACTCAAAGGGTTAAGTGTTAGTCTTATGAGCAGGGCACTCTTCTGTCATTTTTATGTTGCCTTGTTGTTCCTTATTATTCAACAGCAACACAGAATACGTTGGCTCTTTAGAGACAATACCACTACTTATAATTAGCCATATTTATAGTAGTCAAAGGATTTTAGGCGTGAAAGAAAGCTGGTGGAATTCTGTGGCAAACCAATTTCACCACAGGGGACAAAAAACAATTGCCACTGATTTAAATGGGGCTTTTAACCCCTTCAATAATAGATATGTTTCAAAAACAATGCACAGAAATGTATTAGAGGCTTCTCTGTCATTCAGTGTGTTGAAATCCCCATTTAAACAACTGAGAATTTAGTTTTTGTTTTGTCCCAATATTACTCCAGTTTTCTACTATGCATAAGGCCCCATGTGTAGGTGTGTCTATGTTATACAAAGCAACAATGTGTACATTTCATGAGCATAAAGTAAGTACCCACGCAAGCAAAGTGTACACAGTCATCTTGCAGGCTTTAACCCTATGACAGCCAGAGAGTTGTCCATTGCATTGCAATGCTTTGAATACCTTTCTGCCATTCAAAGGGTTAAAGGGATAGTAATGATTCATAATAAAAGCAGCTCTAATTAATCATCATAGTATTTGGACTTTGGAGAGTCTTATTTCAATTCTGTCCGAGTTATAGTTCAAGAGTAATTCAATGACAAAGTATCCCCCTCCCGCCCCTTCTACTGATGTAACACTGCTCAGCCAGAGCAGAAGGAAGGTGCCCAGGTAGATTGCAGAGAGGGACAATCTTCAATTAAGATAAGGGAAAAACCTGAAAAGCTTGTCAAGGGGGGCAGGGCTTTCATTGTTCTCATAGGAAGAAGATTGTCCCCTGCTGTTATCTGTCTGTTCTATGGACTGCATTCCACATCTGAGAAGAGATGGCTTACACTAGGTAAAAGGGGCTGGAGGGGAAACTTTGCTTGTGAATATCTCTTAAACCATAAAGGTTTGAGAGATAAGACTTATATCGTTCTTCATGTTTTTAATGCCTACAAAATAAAATAACGTTAAAACGAAGTATTACTATCCCTTTAACGGTAGGGAGAGCAAGAAGTCTTAAAAGCTCCATGTTTACTATTCACTTTAAAGACACACTAACACCCAACAAGAAATGTGGTGATCTACACATAATGAATACTCCAGTCCAGCCTAGCATCTGTAAACATTTTCTAGTTCATATGTGAGGCCTACTATGTAGTCTTGAATATTCTCTGTGGAGGTATCCATCTAATATTTCTGCAGAGCTCTCTGACCACATTATAATAGTAATCTTTATAGATGCCTTAAAAATTGTATTGCAGTATTACCTGCAAACTCTAACAAATAAAATAAGAGTTCGTCTGAATAGAAGAAGCTGCCAGTTTCAGTAAATCAATACCCTTAGATACGGTCAGATCTGATCATATAATGAATACAATAGAACAATGTACAGGCAGGTATCCTATATAATAATTTGCTAGAAAGTTTGTAGCGATGCAGTTATGCACAGTAGACTGCCAGCCGGTCGCGGGGCAGTCATGCACAGTAGAGACTGCCCGCACCACAGCTGATACAGAGCTGGACGCTCCTTCGGAGTGCCCCGCTCTTTATCAGCCTCATCACAGGCAGTCTCTACTGTGCATGACTGCCCCGCGACCGGCTGGTAGTGGCACTGTGGCCCGTGTAACGGGCTCTTCAACTAGTAATAAATAAAGTATCTTTAACCCCATCGCGACAATGGACTTACCGGGTACGTCATGAAAAAATGTCACTTAGTGACAGATGACGTACCTGGTAAGTTCAGGAAGACATTCGCTACAATAGGAAAAAAAAAACTCCCGTCGTTAAGTGCCGGCCGGTCACTGAGGGGTTAAAGGGGAACTACCACCCCAACACAATGTACTCTCTAAGTCTTTGTCTTCTTAGCGCTATTAGGAATCCATAGTTAGTTTTCTCCAAAAAAGCATTGTAAGAGCGCAATCTTTATACTAAATCTCTACCTGATGACTTCTTGCCCCTTGAATCCGTTCTGCGTATGACCGCTGTGGAGCCATTCAGCTCCACTGTACCTCCCTCTGTCTTGCCCATCACTCGTACGTCATTGTCCTCAGCACCACGTGACCTGCCTCGCTCCTGGCATCAAGCGCGGTCAGGTCATTTCAGCCTAGTGGGAGCGGGTGCATGTGAAGCACTCGCTATATATAAACCACCGGTCTGTTTCCACTAGGCTGAAATGACCTGACTGCGCTTGATGCCAGGAGCTCTGTAGCTTACATGGTGCTGAGGAAAAAATGACGTACGAGGGATGGGCAAGATGGAGGGAGGTACAGTGGAGCTGAATGGCTCCATAGCGGTCATACGCATAACGGATTCAAGGTGAAAGATGTCATCAGTTAGAGATTTAGTATAAAGATTGTGCTCTTACAATGCTTTTTTGGAGAAAACTATGGATTGCTAATAACGCTAGGAAGACAAAGACTTAGAGAGTACATTGTGTTGGGGTGGTAGTTCCCCTTTAAAATTATTAATAAAACACATTAGAAATAGAAGAGGGCCCTGTGGTCACTATGCAAAGATGTCTGCTCTGTTTCCTGGCTGTCAGTATCAGGAGCAGTAGAATTTCTTTGTAACAAGGTAATTATTCTGGAGACTAACACTATTGATCAGCTAGTTGTCAGATGGGTAATTCTTTGGATTTAACTTTATGTGGGGTGATAGTTCCCCTTTAAACAAAATTCCACGGGCGTTTTTCCCCTGAGCAGTCACATGACAGAATGTCGCTAGTCGGCCATAGTACTGTGTAGTGCCACAACAACAGAAAATATCTTCAGGAGATTAAGACTATGCTTTTACACCACAGTATATACATTACCAAAACCTATATAATAATTCTTTATTTTTATATAATGCACACAGATTATGCAATGCTTTACACTGATATTGGCTCCTGTTCCCATTGGGGCTCACAATCTAAATTCACCTATCAGTATGTTTTTTGGAGTGTGGGGGTAAGCTGGGGTGCCCGGGGGCAGCCCATGGTGAGAACATACAAGCTCATTGCAGATGTCCTTGGTGGGATTTGAGCCTAGGACCCCAGCGCTGCAGGGCAATAGTGCTAACCACTGAGCCACCATGCTGCCTGTAAACAAGCAATATGAAAGGTAATTAAAAGCACATAAAATATGAAGTTGAAATTCATTTGTAACCCTTTGAGTGCCGGAGAGGTATCCAATGCATTGCATTAAAATCAGGGTGAAAAAAAGGGATGGCAGGATCCAGGGACAGGGAGTCAAATCCATGGACTGTCCATGGAAATAAGTGACAATTGGCAGGTATGTGTATAAAATCTAAATGGAAAAATTCTGGAGAAAACCAAATGCAGCATTGGTGTTTTCTGGGGCATTAACCCTTTTCCGTGCCAGAGGGAGAGTGTTAAACCCGTTGAATGCTACATGTCTCCACACAAGTTAATTCACGTTGCACTGGAAAACCTCTTTAACATTCAAGTGATTAAAAACCCCACTTAACCTTTTGAGTGCCTTAGGCCCACACCTCTGACACTCAAAGGGTTAAATCAATGAGGATTTTTTTTAAATGGTACACTTCATTTCTTCCAAAATTTGTTACAGTTTTCTAATGCACAGGACTAGAGGATGCTGTAGTTACACGGATTGTACTATATCCTATATTATAATTCGTTAAGTATGTTTGTCAGAAGCCAACATGTGCAGTAGAGATGGCTGTGCACGGCGCACGCTGCAGTCATGCGCAGTGCAGACTGCCCGCGCCATGTGCGCAGAGAGGACTACAGTCTGAATTCGGAGCTCCCTGTTCCGTATCAGCTGCGGAGCGTTCAGGCAGTCAGTACTGAGCATGACTGCAGCGCCGCCACTGTTGGCCCGTGTACATGGGCTTTAAAACTAGTTTTATTATAATAGTATAATATATTTTATACTATTGAATTTCTTCATCATCTGTCCCAGATAAACCAGTTATTGCTGTGATTATATACAACGAATCTGGTTTGTCATGCTACTGTGTGTTATTCATTCTTTTGGTTCTGATGGGGTTAATAACTTATTGCCATACTGATAAAAGTGATACCTCCCCTGCAGTTTTGCGTTCACTCTAAGTTAGTTGTGGGCAACATGCGGCCTTCCAGCTGTTCAGGACTACAGTTCCCATCATCTCTAGCCAACCTATGTCTGGATGAGCATGATGGGAAACGTATGCACTAAACAGTTGGTATAGAAGCAAAGTGAAAAATAGATGGTTCCAGTCTAGAAGGAATAATAATGTGCAGACTCTAGACAGGTTAAATAATGGCCATTGAGACCTTACTCTCAAAGTAGTGTGTACAGTATACTCATCTCAGCAGCCAGGACCATAACTGCAGGGGATGAAGAGGGTGGAGTTGTGTCAGTACCCAGCATTCAAGGGAGTTCCATCCGTCCCAGTGTCCAGTACGCTTACCTGTTGAGTGCCAGAGGGGTACTGGCTACCCCCTCTGGCACTCAAAGGGTTACCATATGCATCTGTGAAAACATTTTTGTGTTAGAGGGGCCAAAAAAAATGTTGGCATCCCGGGCCCTCTAATGACTTGTTACTATACTGTCGCCAACAAGCAGAAGTGGGATCGCTAACACTCTAAATAGTATTATAGTTCCCACTCCTGCTTGTTGTTAAACAACTGGTGGCCTCTGCTTGCCAAGTTCAGCTTTTGGGACTTTCATTTGAATGCTGTGAGTGCCAGATAGGTGACTATGCAGTATGAATTCATGCACCAGACACTTCTACAACACTCAAAGGGTTAATATATGTTTTTTCTTGTAACTATTCTTTTCAGCTATTGCTGAATTTTGCTGCTTTTGTCTTGATTGTTTGTGATCATTGGTTATCACGTGCTTAGAACAATACATTAAACAGCAGGAAAGGAAACAATATTTAATTGTGTTAAAGGGATAGTAATACTTCGTTTTAACTTTATTTTATTTTGTAGGCATTAAAAAAACATGAATAATGATATAAGTCTTATCTCCCAAACCTTTATGGTTTAAGAGATATTCACAAGAAAAGTGTCCCCCTCCCACCCCTTTTACTGATGTAACACTTTTCAGCCAGGGCAGAAGGGAGCTGCCCAGGTAGACTGCAGAGAGGGACAATCTTCAATTAAGATAACAGAAAAACCTGAAAAGCTTGTCAAGGGGGGCAGGGATTTCATTGTTTTCAAAGGAATAAGAGTGTCCCCTTCTGTTATCTGTCCAGTCTATGGACTGCATTCCACATCTGAGAAGAGATTGTTTACAGTAGGTAAAAGGGGCGGGAGGGGGAAACTTTGCTTGTGAATATCTCTTAAACCATAAAGGTTTGAGAGATAAGACTTATATCATTCTTCATGTTTTTTTAATGCCTACAAAATAAAATAAAGTTAAAACGAAGTATTACTATTCCTTTAACAGCTCCTGTCACTAATCCCCGTGGTTTATTTTGTACTCATGGTGATGCCTTCATCAAGCTGTATGTATATAAAAGACAAGTTACATACCTCCCAACATTTCAAATTGCCAAAGAGGGACACTTATGTTTTAGGGGGTGTTTTGGGGGTGTGGCTGGTGGGCAGGGCATTATCAAGATTTTTTTAGGCTGTTTCATGACCTAATGACACCTCCATGTGTTACCTAATAAATGACTTATAACAAGACCAAAGTATTTTAATTACACAGACTAATTTCTAAACACATATACTGACGTTTAAACAAACAATAATATGAGTTTTATTGCTGTAGAGCAATGTGATACACTTATATACACACTACACAGTCTGATCTCCTAAATAGAGGGACATCAGGGTAGGAAAGAGGGACAGAGGGATCTGGCGCTAAAAGAGGGACTGTCCCTCCTAAAGAGGGACACTTGGGAGGTATGAAGTTATAATTTATTACATTTACCGGATTACTTATCTTTATTAATTTTAGATGTTTTTTGTACTTTTTTTGGTATGACAGTTCCATGTTAAATGGGGCTTTTAACTTTTTGAGTACTGGAAAGGTCTCACAGTGGGATTAGTGACTACCAGCAAGCAGTGAAAAAAGGCAGGGATGGCAGGCAGCAGTGTGCATGAGTTCAAAATGGATGCGGCCAATACCATCAATAATCAGTAGATGGCAGCCTACTTTAGCCTAAAGAAATGTTTTCTACTACCATGTGCACCAATTATGTTATGGCCATCAGTTATCATGTTTTGAATTCTATATCTCCAGTTCTACTGAACTGATTTACTAGCTTAAAGAATATAAATCCTACATTCTCACATATACCTGACACTCACATACACATAGCATGACACAGAAAGACATCCTGACACGCACAGCATAACACACTCATACACACACACATCCAGCATGACACACACGTACACCCTGACACACACATACCCACAGCATGATATGCATACACATATAGCATGACACACAAATAACCTTACACGCAGCCACAGAGAGGAGAATCGGTTCTGGGGATCACAGCAGCGAGGACACAGCAGCAGGAGCAAAACACCAGCATTATTTAAAGTGCAAAGACTCGTCATGGGACTAAAGTAAGCGGCCATCTACACTGAGCAACTGGAACCTTACTCTAACTGTGCTACAATTGCATTTAACATGGAGATTGGTCATCTGTATGCTTACCAGTTAGTCCCGATCATACCTATACTCCTGACTTTACCCCAAGCATCCCCTAAATATACCGTTACCTCAGTCAGTTATACTGAAGATATCTGTAACCATACCATTCAAAACATCCAAGTCTACTGCTCATTACCATCAACCAACTATATGCTCATGCTATAAAAGACACAATTTAGCCGCTGAATAAGAAAGAACTTTGAGCGGATTCAATAGGATGCTATTTGTATACTTTATTTTATTCTTAGCTTTTAATTTATCTTATATTTTGTTTATTTTTATTGAAATTATTGCTCTTTTCCAGTATTACTTTTATATGATTTTATCTGTGAATTAATGTCTCTTTCAATTTTGAATTTAATAAAATTCTACACTTAGATCTATACCTGTGCGCTGTCTCACTCTACCCCTCTTCTATTACAACATTGGTAGTCTAAACAATACAGGGAGACAATAATGTGGAAACATACAACAATAGGACAGTATTCAGTGTGGGGTCTTTACACAATTCAATCTTGCCACTCCAATAACGTGACCAATTGCGACCTGGGCCATTTTTCTCCACAGGAGATTGAATTACCCGGGTCCGACACATAACTTAATCATGTCACACCGGCTCTCCAAGCAATGGGAACAAGAGTGACAGACTAGGGGGACAGGTGATGATCAATCAGAAAAGCACCTACATATCCAGCAACATAACACACAGAAAACCATCAACGTTTTTTTCACTGTGCAGGGAGACACCTACTGGTGGAACACAGGATTACATATCAACATTACAGAGGGCTACATCGACATAGTTTCCCCATGGAATGGTAGAGAAAATGATATAGCAGTTATGTACAGGGATATGAGTACTGTGAGCTGTGTTTCACTGTAGTGAGAGAAAGGGATGTAGCAGGTATGTACAGGGATATGAGTACTGTGAGCTGTGTTTCACTGTAGTGAGAGAAAGGGATGTAGCAGGTATGTACAGGGATGAGTACTGTGAGTTGTGTTTCACTGTAGTAAGAGAAAGGGATGTAGCAGGTATGTACAGGGATCGGAGTACTGTGAGCTGTGTTACACTGTAGTAAGAGAAATGGATTCAGTGATATGTAGGAGTAATGAAGCTCGGTATATTGATGTTTGCCTGTGTAGTGGGCACTGTACTTTCCTAACTCTTTCAGTGCTACAGGGGTGTGCAATTCACATTCCTATGGCACTCAAAGGGTTAAGGGAGCAATACTATTTGTGGTGCTAAAGTCTGAGCGCAACCTCTTCATTCTCCCCCACTGGAAAAGTAAGAACAGAGAGGATACGTTCAGGGTTGTTGTACTGCCGGCAGTGTGTAAGGAAGGGCATCCCTTACACATCAGCAGCAGACAACCATACATGCTTACGATTCAGTGAGGGCTGTTACTGCTGATACTGTACAGGAAGCTAAAGGAAATCCCCAACATCACCAACCTTGGGTTGCCGATGTTGGGACTGTGACCTCTGACAGACTAGGCTGCTATCAAAGGCATGGCGGATTCATGATGATGTTGGCGTATTTGTGTTGTATTTACAAGGATATAGTAACATAGTAACATAGCAAATTAGGTTGAATAAAGACACAAGTCTATCAAGTTGAACCTTCTCCTCATATGATGGAGAAAGACACTGTAGTGCATACTGTCTACATGCCATTAGCACAAACAGAACACAAGATTGCCAAACTGGCCCATTATTGACCTTTAGTGCATCTCACCCCTGGAGTAATGATCTCACTGGAAATGTTATCTCCTCTTTACCACACCTTAGAGTATCTCCCCAGTGGATCTTTCCTTCTACCTTGTTCCTTGTACAGCCTGCCTAGTTAGTGCCCTGGATAGCTGTTTAAAGTGCTTACTGTGCTATGCTGCACTACTGTTTCTGGCCACCGTACAGCATACCAAGAGTTTTTAAAGGAGCAGTACCTTTTTATCTGAAAATAATAATAATAATAATCCTTTATTTATATAGCGCACACAGATTCCGCAGCGCTTTACATTCATATTGGTTCCTGTCCCCATTGGGGCTCACAATCTAAATTCACCTATCAGTATGTTTTTTGGAGTGTGGGAGGAAACCGGAGTACCTGGAGGAAACCCACGCAAACACAGTGAGAACATACAAACTCATTGCAGATGTTGTCCTTGGTGGGATATGAACCCAGGACCCCAGCGCTGCAAGTCAACAGTGCTAACCACTGAGCCACTGTGAAAAACAAAAGTATATTATACTGCAACTGCTAGGAGATTTTTCATTAAAAACTGAATACAGCTGAAAAGTATTTCCTTTAATCAACTGTAAACAACAACACCAATCGGTGTCAAAAAAGCAAAATCCTTATAATGCACACTATAAGAGACTATAGTGCTACATAGTAGTGACAGGAACAGCTCCACCTGGTGATCACGGTGAAAAATTGCAGTTTAATTTAAAAAAAATTGCATTGTAATATCCTTTGAATGAACACTCACAACATTGGGAATATGATTGCTTTCCCGAGAAGACAAAAAATTACAATAAGTCATTTTTTCACACAAAAGTGTACTGTTCCTTTCAGAAGACTTGTTTCAAAACTGATTTTTTACAAAGAGCGATTGTAAGATACTATAGATACTGTAAATGTTGTTCAATAGAAACGTGAATTCAATCTAAGGGAAAACCAGCTGCATCATGGGGCACAAATCACAATTTCCAAGTTTCTTTTGAGTTAAATAAGATTTTAACCCCTTGAATGCTAGCGAGATCTCCAACGCATTGCTTTGAAATTAAAGGGATAGTAATACTTCGTTTTATCTTTATTTTATTTTGTAGGCATTAAAAAAACATGAAGAACGATATAAGTCTTATCTCTCAAACCTTTATGGTTTAAGAGATATTCACAAGCAAAGTATCCCTCCCCCGTTCAGCCATATCAGAAGGGAGGTGCCCAGGTAGACTGCAGAGAGGGACAATCTTCAATTAAGATAAGGGAAAAAGCTGAAAAACTTGTCAAGGGGGGAAGGGCTTTCATTCTTTTCATACAAAGAAGATTGTCCCCTGCTGTTATCTGTCCAGTCTTACAACCAGATTCACATCTGAGAAGAGATGGCTTACGCTAAGAAAAAGGGGCAGGAGGGGGAAACTTTGCTTGTGAATATCTCTTAAACCATAAAAGTTTGAGAGATAAGACTTATATCATTTTTCATGTTTCTTTAATGCCTACAAAATAAAATAAAGTTAAAATGAAGTATTACTATCCCTTTAAGAGTTAAGAGACCCATTTAAACAGTGAGGATTTGTATGTGTCCCCTGTGATGCAATTGGTTAGCCCTATAATTTCTGCACTTCTCCTTTATACATAAGGCCATATAGATCTACAATCAGACTTGTTATATTAACCCAGATGAAAAAAGCATTAAAGAAAAGACCATCTCTTTCATAGCGTTTAATAGCTTTATTGAGTCATTTCATTTGATTGCATTACAGTTTGGTTTGTAGAATCAGACCCTAGTTATTTCATACCCAACAGCCTAGGGCCATATTTGTAAAGTAAAATAATGGCAATTCTGAAGCAAAACAACTGCACCATACAGAACTAATAAAAAATTCACAACATTTCCAATGACATATAATGGAATCCTCTCTAGTATTCAAGCTCCATTTAAGCTAGTTGGAATTTGTAAGTGTCCAACATGGTTCAGCTGGTTTTCTCCAGAATGTTTCCCCTTTGTTTTCGGGCACGCGCCCCTAAGTGATTATACTTGGACCCAGGAATGATGCGTTACAACCCCGTATCACCGACCAAGGACAAAGGAACAGTCCCCTATATACTAGGGCATGGTGGAGAATTGGGGATACGCCTACAATAATTAAGGGCAACAGTCACCTCATCTGTTTGTTGATTAGAAAACCTGCCCTGGATGGTGGTGGAGCGTACCTCTCCATTCTGGTATATTCTGGAGAGCTCAGCACTGAACGGCATGTTGGCATACATTGTCCTACCCTGTAGCACAACCTCGCACTCATGATATGGCTCTAGATAGACCTCCAGAGACCTTGAGTGTGTCTGGGTCTTGGTGTGGGATGTTCCCTCTTTCCATTCAAACTCCTCTAAGTTCAGTAAAGTTACTTGATTCCCTGAAAAATATGGGACCTGAGTGGTTAGAATGGTGCTCACACCTGTCTTGGTGGGCCGTCCAATTTCCCAGTACTGCTCATGTACTCTGGTCTTACTCACAGTGATCAGTTTATTAATTCTCTGGCAAACATCGTTAATCACTTTAGATGTGGCCAATACTTCAACTGCCTCACTACTGTACAAAACCTGGTTGGTGAAATATTGAACATTCTTTATGTGTTGTGTATGGTAGTTTGAATATAAATGGAGTACCTCATAATAATCATAGGAATATTCAGAGCCTCCAAAAGGCAAATACAGAACTCTTTGACTGGGAACAACTTTTCCTAGCCCATACTGGTTTTTGCCAACATAGACTCCTGGGCACCTATTGACAGAGTCCTCAGGAACAGACCCATAAGACCCATCCTTCCACAGTATCAGTTCAAAGTTGTCCTCATTCACAAGGATTTTAAATGAAGTTGTGCGATATTCAGAGCCAGAATCCGAGTAGAAACAATAGGCACCCAAACCAGGGCTGTAATAGCCAGTGGCGCAGCCCTGCTCGGAGCACACATAATCTGTCCGTCCCATATGCTGGTTGTTGATAGAGACAGCACCATTTGGAAGGGAACCTGACCACGTTACCCACTTCAAGTTCACATAGCCATTAAAAATTATCTGACGACTGTCCCAGGGGGTGGCTTCTTTCTCAACTGTTTCAACCTTCTGTTCCCCAGTTATAGAGACTTTAGAAAGGTCAACATTGTGCCTTTTGAGATCAAGAGGAGTCTTTGTGTCCTTTTCTTGTTGGAGTGCTGTGTGTGCAAAAAAGCTAATGTTAGTCAGAATTCCTCAACCTGCTCCACAAATGGTTGCAGATTTGGTGCTACAATGACTTCTATTTTTCAATCACAAGACCTCAAAAGGTCCACTGATTCCCACCACCAGTCTACTCCTCCTCATTGATGTACTAAGGAAAAGTGGTGCAAATCTGGTGCAAATCAAGGGCCTCATAGGCAACATGGGTGTTGGCATAAATTCTCCTGAGGGGAGGGGGCAAAGATAAAATGTGTTCCCCCAGGCCAGCCTGCTGAGCCCCTATGATAATTCCCCCCTTGCCTCTCCCTCCAGACACCCATGAACATAAGGTATAAATTCAAATTCCTTCAGATTAAACTTGGGCCTTTAACCCTTTCAGCGTTTTGTGAGGTCTCCAATGCGGTGCAAAGAAATGCTTTGGAGATCTCTCTAGCATTCAGGGGATTAAAAACCTCATTTAAATCAATGGCAATTTTTTTTGGTTCCCAATGAAACAGTTGGTTTACTCCAGACTTTCACCAGTTTTACTTAGTACATCATCCTCACTGTATAGCAATGTGGTCAATTTTTGAACCTTTAGCCATTGGTGACTACAACCCCCTTCATCCCCAAAATTTAGTTGGGGATGATGGGAGTTGTATTCCCCTACAGCTGGAGGTCCAACAATTGACTACCTCTGTTGTATAGTATTCACTGAAATACCTTATTATCTTGAGGCCTTAAAGGGATAGTGATGTTTCATAATAAAATCAGCTCTAATTAATCATCATAGTATTTGGACTTTGGAGAGTGTTATTTCAATTCTGTCAGAGTTGTAGTTCAAGAGTAATTCAATGACAAAGTATCCCCCTCCCACCCCTTTTACTGATGAAACACTGTTCAGCCAGATCAGAAGGAAGGTGCCCAGGTAGATTGCAGAGAGGGACAGTCTTCAATTAAGATAAGGGAAAAACCTGAAAAACTTGTCAAGGGGGGCAGGGCTTTCATTGTTTTCATATGAAGAAGATTGTCCCCTTCTGTTATCTGTCTGATCTATGGACTGGATTCCACATCTGAGAAGAGATGGCTTACACTAGGTAAAAGGGGCGGCAGGGGAAACTTTGCTTGTGAATATCTCTCAAACCATAAAGGTTTGAGAGATAAGACTTATATCGTTCGTATTGTTTTTTTAATGCCTACAAAATAAAATAAAGCTAAAATGAAGTATTACTATCCGTTTAAAATCCTACACCTGACCACTTCTGCTGCTCTAGGGATCTCTATTATCCCATCAGCACAAAAGGAGGAGTGTATTATATCCCTTGGTCAAAGCATTCAGACCACTAGCGTGGACCTCTTGCATTACTCTGTCATCTGCAGATTGTTGGCATGGTGTTGGAGACATTATGCAATCATATTACCTGGGACTATTTTGAGTTCTTCTTTGACATCCTTTGGGGCCTCCTTCACATCATTGGTTGGTAGTGCTAGTGAGTCAACCAATATTGTCTTCCAGCTAAGAGCCACAAGGAAAAACACCAGGATGATTTGCATCTGTGATAAAAATACGGATATATTAGCAAAGATGGGAGGGAGACATTGGAGACTTGTGAAAATAAGCAATAAAACCGAAGAGGGTAAAAAGGAGTTCAGAAGAGCCAGTATGTGCTATAAACACAGAAATAAGGGGTCTTAAGACATCATGGGTGATATAAAACCATGAGTTAGGGCTCTAGACTGGCAGTTGTTTTATTGAATCAGGAGAAAGATAGCCCCAGGTGGGCATCATGTACTACAGACACAGGTGGAACAGGACTCCAGGTAGGCAGTATATGCTACAGACAAAGGAGGAACAGGCCATACATTCTTCATAGACACACATTTTTTTAAAGACATACATAATTATATTTAGATTTTGTATATATGGGAAGCGATATGGCATGTGTGGAATATGGCAATAGGAGGATGGTTACATCTGATGCCTGGTCTTCCTCTCTCTCTGACTCTCCATCCTCTCTGACATGCTATCCCGTCCACCTGACACCTCCCCAGTCTCTCTGATGCCTGGTCTTCCTCTCTCTCTGACTCTCCATTCTCTCTGACATGCTATCCATTCCACCTGACACTCCAACACCCTCTTTGATGTCTGGTCTTTCTCTCTCTTTCTAACTCTCCATTGTCTCTGACCTGCTATCCTTTCCACCCGGCACTTCACCACCTTGTCTGATGTCTGGTCTTCCTCTCTCTCTGACTCTCCATCCTCTCTGACATGCTATCCCTTCCACCTGACACCTCCCCAGTCTCTCTGATGTCTGGTCTTCCTCGCTCTCTTTCTGACTCTCCATCCTCTCTGACATGCTATCCCTTCCACCTGACACTTGCGCTGCAAGAGAGATATTTTGATGGAGGCCTACATGAGACATATTGGATGACACACAGATTCATACCCAAAGCCTTTGAAGTTGTTGCAGAGTAGCATTGTCCCAATGACTCCTGCAGCTCTTCTGCATGCTATACTGCCTATCTAGAACCCTATTTATAACTGAGATCCTCCAATCCCTTTATCAGTTTTGTTGCATGTCTCTGCACTTTTTCCAGTTCAATAATGTATTTTTAAGAATCCGTGCCCAAAACTGTACTCCATATTCTAGATGAGGCCTTACCAATAATTTATATAGAGGTAGAATTATATTTGCATCCTGTGCATCTATACACCTTTTTATGTAGAATAGTACCCTATTTGCTCTTGCAGCAGCTGAGTGACTCTGCACACTGCTGTGAAGTCTATCGTCTATCAGTACTCCTAAATCTTTTTCTTATGAGGATTCCCCAAGTTGTTTCCCATTTAGTGTATATGTAGTATGTTTGTTTCTACAGCCCAAATGCATAACCGTACATTTATCTACATTAAATGTCATCTGCCACTTTTCTGCCAGTTCACAGTTTATCTAAATCCTTCTGCAGAGAAAAAACATCCAGCTCCGTATGTATTTCCTCACACACCTTAGTTTTATCTGCAAAGATTGAGACACTACTTCTAGATCATTAATAAACAAATTAAAAAGCACTGGGCCCAGGACTGAACCCTGTGGCACCCCACTTACAACTTTAGACCAACCCGAATAGGTTCCACTCACAACAACTCTCTGCCATCTATCATTTAACCAGTTCTCAATCCATGTATAGATATCACCTCCCAAACTGAAGCCTTTTAATTTATGCAGTAACCTGTTGTGAAGCACTGTATCAAAGGCTTTTGCAAAATCCAAGTATGCTACATCAACAGCAAATTCCTTGTCCAAATTTCTACTTACCCTTTCATAAAATGCAAGTACATTCGTTTGATATGATCTATTCTTCATAAATCCATGCTTGCTCCATCTTATAATATTGTTGGTCTTTACATGGTTTTGAATACAGTCAGGTAGTAACCCTTCCAATATCTTACCAATTGATCTCCCCTTGGTGCAACTAGCAAGCTTAGTAAATTAACATTGAATTAGTCAATTCAAGGGCTGGAGCTAATGCAGAATCTGCATTGTACATTTTCCCCACTGTAGAGCTTCAACAGGTATTTTTGCCTTCTTTTGGATCAATGGGAGTGAGGTGGCATGTGCTGAACTTGATTGGCTCATGTCTTTTTTCAGCCTCATGAATTATGTGTGATACTATTTATGTATCTTACCTATAATAACTGGGAAAAGCTGTAAGTTTATAATGCTGCTACCTGTGACTCAACTGTCTCTAAAAACAATTAAAAAGAACTCCCAGATGTCTTGCTCTCTATTAAATGAATAGTAATGTTTCATAATAAAAGCAGCTCCAATTAATCATCATAGTATTTTGGCTGTGGAGAGTGTTATTTCAGTTCTGTCAGAGTTGTAGTTCAAGAGTAATTCAATGACAAAGTGTCCCCCTCCCGCCCCTTTTACTGTTGTAACACTGCTCAGCCAGAGCAGAAGGGAGGTGCCCAAGTAGACTGCAGAGAGGGACAATCTTCAATTAAGGTAAGGGAAAAACCTGAAAAACTTGTCAAGGGGGGGCATGGTTTTCATTGTTCTCATAGGAAGAAGATTGTCCCCTTCTGTTATCTGTCTGGTCTATGGACTGGATTCCACATCTGAGAAGAGATGGCTTACACTAGGTAAAAGGGGTGGGAGGGGAACTTTGCTTGTGAATATCTCTCAAACCATAAAAGTTTGAGAGATAAGACTTATATCGTTCATGTTTTTTTAATGCCTACAAAATAAAATAAAGATAAAACGAAGTATTATTATCCCTTTAACTCTATTCTCTGTGAAGCTGATCAGCAGGCAAAAGTAAATGGTGAACGAGACATAGTTATTAGAATAATTTGCAGGTAAAGTTATCGCAGACACTTTGTGTCATCTACAAGTAGAGGGCGCTTCCTCACTGTGGAACAGAGAAAATAACTAAAATAGCAGCTTCTAGGTAAATACTCATAATTATAGAGAAATTAGCAGATAAATACATTGATATATAAATACTAATAAAACAAAAAAACATTAAGATAACATTTCCTTTAACACTTTGGGTACTAGGGACATCTTCAGTGCATTGCTTCCCTAAGCGTTGGAGATGTCTCTGGTATCCAAGGGGCTATGTAAGAGAAGGGCAAAGTGCCAAGAGCAGACCCTTGTGTGATTCTAACAGGAAGTGAAACCCTAGATCAGAGGTAGGCAACCTTTGGCTGTTCAGTTGTTGGACACTACAAATATCATTGTCTTCAGCCAGCCAACAGCTGATTGAAAGTTATGGGAGCTGTAATACCCAACACCTGGAGACTCAAATGTTGCTTACCACTGATCTGGGGCAAGATCCAAAGGAAGGAATGCACTAATAACAAAACAATGAGCTGGGATCCATCCACTAGTGAAATGTCTGCCTAATGCCAATTTTCTGTCTTATTTTACAGGAAAATCAACCCTTATCTCTGTTTGCACCAAGTAGCATTGCGGAGCATTGTTTTGCATCTGTGCCTTGTTTAATCCCTTGAGTGCTTTACAATGTGTTGGATATCCCTCTGGCACTCAAAGGGTAAACATCATGTACCAAACAAAGAGCTGAGGGAATGGCATATGGGGAAGGAGAAAGAGACTTACCGGTATTAAAGTCTTAAAGGAGCAGAAAACGTTTGTTATGAAAAGAAAAAAAAAATGTATATATTTGTAGAGCTTTTCCTGTTGGGGAAAAACAAAGGTATTCCCACTGCTGAGAGATGCATATTTTCAGAGTTGTTACAGTTTAAACTATTGGGTTTTTTTGTTTGTTTTTTAATATTATTAAAGCCTTCTAGTGGTAAGATTTCAGTTGGTTATTCTGTTGCATTTTCTGAGAGAAGTGAGTCACTGACAAATAGCTCTCCATAGAATATGACAAACTGCTGAGTCATGCTGTCAGCTAGAAATTTCAGGAAGTAATCATGCTGATATTCACATCCTGACAATATGAACTTTTGAACAAAACTACTGACATAAGTGGGAAAAGCTTTATAACATATAGGCTTTAATAAAACACAGGTTAATGCTCCTTTAACCCTTGAGTGTCAGAGGGGTGTGCAACACATTGCTCTGTAATGCGTTGCGTTCCCCTCTGGCACTCTGAGGGTCAAGGATGAGAGGAGTGTGTGCTTTGGTATGAATTAAAATGATCATACCTTCTAGAGCAGGGTTGGTCAAATTGAGTCCCCTTTTTATTGTCTGAACCTTTTGCCCCCTCCCCCGATATATACATAAGTACACCATAACAACAGTCTGTAGTGATCTAATAGATTTTAACCCCTTAAGGACTACCTGGACCGTCACGCTGGTCCGGCACTTAAGGACCAGTGTCGGTCCTGGTACGTCACGTACTTTTACTCACCGCGCTCCTAATACCAGGGACTGAAATTGATCGCTCCAAGACTGGAGAGATCTCTTTCAGTCCCTCGTTTGGTGTGCCGGCACACGTGATCAGTCATGTGGGGTGGCACGTCGAACTTCCCTATCTGGTCCATAAAGGACCACACACCCTGGGACCGCTGGTCCTTAAGGGGTTAATCCCCTGAGTCATCTGGGTTGTGCCATACCCACAGTGTGCTCGCAGTACTCTAGTGTATAAGCTGAAAGACAGGCACAGTAGATAGAAGCCAATGTCAAATGAACAACATTTGTGGATCTATGCATTTCCCATACTGAAATTGTCATTGAATAGGTGAGGGTATCATAATAGAAAGTGTAATCTAAAGTGTGGAAAAAAAAATTATATATATATATTACACACACACTTATATAGGTATATATAAAGCTACTGTACCTTGCTCCAGAATCAGTTAAACCACAAAAGCTGCTTCTTATTCTGATTGTGCTACAACATGCTTTATATGCACACTATATATATATATTCTATTATCATATCACTTATCATAGACCAATAAGAAATCCCTTTTATCAGCTCAGCGATAACCATTGGAATGTTAAAATTTGAATAATATTCTTATCTTTGAGTGTCTACGTGAAAATGTTCTACTTCCTGTCATTTTACAACAGTCTTTGGAGACAGATTGTCTTTATCTCTGCAATATACAAAAACCCCTTTTTAATTTATTTCCTCCATAATAATCAGTGGACTCTCCAACTTCTAATTTAGAGCATCAATACATTTTATAGCTAATAGTCAAAGGTTGACTAGATACAAAAAAAAAAGAAAAAGAAACAGCTAACAGCATTTTTTCAAGCACGGTACGCAATTCAGTTACCTGTGCTATGAGAAAAAGGCAGCAAAAAACAAACCAAAAAAAAACAAAAAAAACCTACCAGCCACAAAAGTAAGAGGGGTTACAACCCATCCTATATAATAATTTGCTAAAGTTTGTCACAAGCCGTCATGCGCAGTAGAGACAGCTGCGCGCGGTGCAGTAATGCGCAGTAGAGACTGCACACGCTGTGGCTGATAGGGAGCAGGGTGCGAGCGCCCCGCTCTGTATCAGCCGCGGCACGCTCAATCTCTACAGCGCATGACTGCACCACGACTGGCCGGCACTGCGGCCCGTGTAACAGGCTCTTCAACCAGTTCAGAGTAAAAAAACACCACAAGATGCCATTTAATTGACAATGTAGCCTTTAAGATCCAATAAGGGGCTTGCTTTATCAAATGAAATTTAAGACCTAGGTTTTTTTTTTTTTTTTTTTGTTTTTTACTAAAGTCCCTCTGGCACGCAACCAGTTAAACTATGAACAGATATGTGGGTTATGTTGAGCAAAATATATTGATGCCTATCTGTTGTTTTTTTTACAGGTTTAATGAAACGATACAAGACGAAAGATCAGGAAAATACAAGAGAGAAGAAAAGACGAGAAAAGAATGAAGACAGAAGGAGAAGGACAGTGGATGACAGGTAAGTGTAACACAGATAAGTTAACTATCAGCACCGATTGTTAGCTTTTTTCCCTTGAAGTTCCCATTATTGCCGCTACTTAGTGATGTTTAGAGAAATAAACATACAAAATGGACGTTTGGCTACAAGATCTTTTCTGTGGCCTAACGTCCATTGTGCTTTTAGCTGGTAGGCCTTTAAATACCGACGTAGACATTTTATTATGTTGGTAGGTAGTCTGTTTGGCCCTACCAGCTGTTTTACCAGACTGCTTTAAATCAAGCCCACAGAGTCTTATTTTCTAGGTATCTGTGAGGGCGAACCAGATGGTCAGCAACACATTCACTCTGGTCCTGAAAGGGTTAAATGTGGACACATGAGCGTAGTTGTGGTTAGGGGACATTTAGGGTCATATGTACTAAGTAACTGGAGCAATTCTGCGTCAAACCACATACATCATAGGGTGCAAATGAAACCATTTAAATTCTGCACTTTAACAATTTCAATGCTAAGCAATAGAAAACAAAGACACAGGCGCATACCATCTGAGAGTAATCCATAAATAGAAGTGGTATAGAAAAAGACTTGAATCTACTTACAAGATATATTCTTGCAAGTGAAGACCATAAGAAATTTTGAAGCGGAGCTTGTATCAATTGTAGGAATATATTCACATGTGTTGTTATTCCATACTCTCCACAATAGGAACTGTATATTCGTTATGATGGCAGGTGGTCCTAAGTATAGACACTGATGTACATCTGAGAGAGTATCTGAATAGATATATAACCCACTTAGTGGCCCCCTCACATGTATAGACTCACCAGAATTGTACAGTGGCGCTGTTGCTACACCATCCTATGGAGATTTATGGTCCCGGGACCAGAGCAGTCCATAGGATGGTGTAGCAACAGTGCCACTGTACAATTTCAGGCCACTGTGATATTGCACCTAAAAAATTCAACTTTGAAAATTAATAACTTTTGAATTAAACACCTTTCAGCAGTGGGCGTACTCTTGTTTTACTCAGGGGGATAAACCCTACAACATGTTTTTTTTTACATTTTAAGTATTACTATCCCTTTAAGTAAAGCTTACCTAGAGATACTATAGAGCTTACAAGGGAATGGGTTATGCTACTAGTTTAGCTCCATTTGGATTGTAGCTCTGTGGTATCACTTATGTAGCTCCATTTCAATTGTAAACTCTGTGGTATCACTAGTGTAACTCCATTTACAGCAGCAATTGGGAGATTTAGTGAGGTACAGTGGCCTTCCAGCCCAGACATATGACCAGCCCAGGGGTCAATTGCCGTCCTACCCGTTCCTCTGTTTTCTACATTTGGCCAAATCTGCTTTCTCTGTCTGTGTAGTTTGCAATTTTGCAGTGAGAATTTAACCCCTTGGGGGGGGATTCGCTAAGCGATGAAAAAGAGTTATAAAGTCGAGATAACTTCTCCAGTTTATCAGCTTTGGAGATCTTAGTGAATAGGTTCCATAGAATAACATAGGAACTGGAGAAGTGATATCACTGGAGAAGTCATCTCCACTTTATCACCTCTTTGTCACTGCTTAGTGAATCTCCCGCATTAGGCATTGCTTGGGAGATACCTCTAGCATCCAAGATGTCAACCCTGTCTAATACTGGCATTTATCAGATCCCACTTACTGGAAGTAGCTGGGATTACCGAACACAATGTCATGTCATTAGTGTTCAATGTTTAAAAATAAATGTTTTGCATAAAGTTCATTGTACGTGTGATAAGAATTGTAATATTAGCACTTAATATATAACTTGTTAGTATAGACATTTAACAGATGCACAGAATGTTGTGGAATCAGAGTTCCGTATATGATAATAAATGTTTTGCATAAAGTTCAGTGTACATGTGATAACATCTGAATATAACACTTAATAAAATAATTGAAATCTCTGTTGTTTGTATAGACTTTTCACAAGTATGTTGGTCCAGAAGGGTAAGATATACTATATAATAATTCCCTAGGATGTTTGTCACAATGCAGTCATGCGCAGTAGAGACTGCCCACGTTCGGACAGTCTCTACGGAGAATGATTGCATCACGTAAATGAGGCAATGCAAGACTGCATCGTGTGGAGCAGTGAGGTAGTGCCACGGCCTCTTAACCCTTTGAGTGCCAGATGGATATGCAACGCATTGCAAAGTAATGCATTGTGTACCCCTCTGGCACTCAGTGGGTTAACATTACCTGGTCCTTGGCTTGTGTACAGGGGCTTTTACACTAGTATTAAATGAAAGACCATACTAGGCTTTACGTAAAAAGAAAAGAGGAATTGTGGAGCAAACCAACTGCAATACGAAGGACACATAATTTATTCATTAATTTAAATGGCACTCAAAGGGTTAAATCAATGGTAACAGTTGATGCAAGGCTGGACTGGTGTATCTGGATATATGAGGCCAGCCTGGCCACCACCCAGCTAAACTAATGTGAGGATTTAAGTGACACGCAGAAATACGTTGCATGCAGGGGTTTTCAACAGTTGGGGTTCCACTTCTAAACTTACAATGAGAGTCCGTCTGCCCCAAAAGTTGAAAAAACCCCAACAAGCAACTTGTCGCTGGGTGTCACGTGGATCTTCCCATACAGGTCCTCTGCGAGCAGGGAACACAGAAATGACGATGCACCTCACAGATGACCACCGAGGCAGGACACCGCAGTCAACCACTTTCATGATGGAACCATATTTTAGGACTTGGATAGCCTCTGGCCGAGTCTCTATGTAAGGTAGCTTGCAAACTTCAGCACCTGATGGTGGACATTGTGTCCCATGTACTATTTCACAGCTTGTATCTCCTTTTTCATTGATATTGGCCATTGGCTTTTTCTCACACACACAAGCAACAACCTCTCTCTCTCACACAAACACACATACTCAGCTTCCCTCTTTCTCTCTCTCTCTCACACACACAGCCTCTTTTACACACACACAGACTTTCACACGTGCACATACACAGCCTCTCACATATGCAAGCACAGCCTCACAAGCACATACACAGGCATGCACACACACACACACACACAGCCTCTCACATGTGCACACACACAGCCACTCACACGTGCACACACGCATGCACACACACACAGCCTCTCACACATACACAAACACACAGCCTCTCACACATTCACAGATGCACACAAACACACAGCCTCTCACATGCACACACACAAGCAGGCACACATAGCTTATCACACACACATCCTCTCACACATGCACACAAGCATGAACACACACAGCCTCCTACATGCACACAGCCTCTCACACATGCACACACACGGCCTAACGCACGGGCATGCACACATAGCCTCTTACATGAGCACACATGCACAGCCTCTCACATGTTCACACACGCACGCACACATCCTCTCCCACATTTGCACACATGCCCAGCCTATCACATACGTACTCACACATGCACACACAGTCTCACACGAGCACATACACAGCCTCTCTCACACACACACACAGCCTTTCACACGCACACATGCACGCACATACAGCCTCTCACTTGCGTACACACACACACACACCCTCTCACAGATGCATACACATGCATGCATGCACACACACACAGCCTCTCACATACAGCCTCTGACACATGCACACACAGCTTCTCACACGCGCACAAACGCACACACACACAAACACACACAGCCTCTCACACGCACACATATACGCAGCACACCCACAGCCTCTCACACACACACAGCCTCTCACACATGCACCCACAGCCTTTCTCACAACCTCTCACACACGCACACACAGACTCTCACACACACACAGCCTCTCACAAGCGCCCGCACACACACAGCCATTCACACGCGCAGACACGCACACACACAGCCTCTCACACACGTGCAAACACAGCCTCTCACATGCACACACGCACTCACAGCCTCCCACACATGCACACACACACATACAAACAGCCTCACACTCGAACACACACTCTCTCTCTTTTTCCTTCTCCCACTCTTGCCTCTCTTTAAAACCCCCTTGCCTCTTTATCCCACTAATGCTTCTTCCCCCATTGTCTCTTACGTCCCCTCTTGCCTCTCTCTCTTTATCCCCCCTCTTGCCTCTCTAATGTATAAAATAAAAAGCGGACTCATTCTGCAGTAAACCAAATGTATCATAAGGATATAAAGAAAAAGTCCCGTTGATTTAAAGCATTCAAGGGAATAATATCCTCTTAAGTCAATGATAATGAGATTTTATTTTTACTTGTCCCCCTATGGTGCAGTTGGTTTGCTCCAGAATTGCTCACCTTTGAGTTTATACATAAGGGCCTCGATCCAATTGAGGCCGGTATAACAGCTGGTAGGGCAATATTGTCTAACGGCCCTTTAGCAAAAAGGGCTAGCTAAGCTATTCAATTGTTCTTCCAGCTGAAACCAAAATGGACGTTAGGCCACAGAAAAGGACTTGTGGCCAAACATCCATTTTGTGTGTTAAAGGGATAGTAATACTTCGTTTTAACTTTATTTTATTTTGTAGACATTAAAAAAACACGAAGAATGATATAAGTCTTATCTCTCAAACCTTTATGGTTTATGAGATATTCACAAGCAAAGTTCCCCTCCCCGCCCCTTTTACCTAGTGTAATCCATCTCTTCTCAGATGTGAATCTGGTTGTATGACCAGACAGATAACAGAAGGGGACAATCTTCTTTGCATGAAAACAATGAAAGCCCTTCCCCCCTTGACAAGTTTTTCAGCTTTTTCCCTTATCTTAATTGAAGATTGTCCCTCTCTGCAGTCTACCTGGGCACCTCCCTTCTGATCTGGTTAAACAGGAGGGGGGATGCTTTGTTTGTGAATATCTCTTAAACCATAAAGGTTTGAGAGATAAGACATATCATTCTTCATGTTTTTTTAATGCCTACAAAATAAAATAAAGTTAAAACGAAGTATTACTATACCTTTAAGTTCCCAAAACGCACAGTCACCCTCCCAAACACTAACCCTACACTACCCCTAATAGTGAAGTGCAACAGTACTACCCCTAACACTAGCCAGATCTGTGTAACACTTACCCGTCATCAACTGTCCATCTTCTTCCTTTGTCTGTGTTCTCTAATCTTCTTTTCTATAAAATAAAATGTAAATGTAAGTTTTTATAAAAATAAAATGCCCCCCAAGAAATGCCATAGTTAACCCTTTGAGTGCCAGAGGGCTACCACTCCGTCTATCAAAGGGTAAAATGCTGTGTTTCATTGCCTTTACTAATAAGATCCAGGCAGTCTATGTTAAATAAATACTTAATATCTGTATTTTTCATAGCACAGGTAACTGCATTGCTTACTGTGCTGTTTTTTGGCCGACAGGGCCAATTGAATCGAGACCAAGGTCTCTAATACAGTCCTGTAATACATACAGTACATATGAAACATATGTACCCTATAGATTGTGATGCTGCCTATTGTATGTAATTCACAAGCATTCATTACCTATACCGTAAAAATATAATTTACGCAGTTTTTAAACATACTGCAATATATTGAAAGGTACCATATAGGTAATGGAAGTCTATTGTATGTAACACAAAGGCAATCATTAGCTATAGATTGTCCACTGTCCATCAAGTTCAAGCTTTGCTTCATAACCCAGAGAAATGAGAATTATACAAGCTTTCCTGCTGCCATATAACTTAGTCTTTATCTGAACTTCCTGTTTTGTCTACTAATACACAGTATATCCCTATATGTTCACTCTTGAAAGAAATGTATATGATCTGCCATTACCTTACTGTAAAAACAAAATCCCTTCCACTGCTTAAGTTGAAACCTCCTTTCCTCTAATATCAAGGGGTGTCCCCTGATTATTTGATCAGGCCTTGGACTGTGAAGCTCATCAGAGAGATCCTTGTATTGACCTCTCATATACTTTTTTCTCTAGCGTAAATAAACCAAGTTTGTCTAATCATTCCCATTCTCTTAATTCATTTTGTTGCTCTTTGCTGTACTTTCTCTAGTTCTAGAATATCCTTTTTCAGAACTGGTGCCCAAAACTGCACAGCATATTCGAGGTGAGGTCTTACCAATGATTTGTACAGTGGCAAAATTATGTTATCCACTCTTGCTTCAATATACCTTTTTATGCAAGACAGGACTTTGCTTTTTCTACTGCTGTTTGACACTTGTCACTTCTTCCAAGTTTGTAGTTTACAAGGATTTCCAGGTCTTCCTCTAGTAACGAGTCATTGAAAGCCAGACCATGTCTCAGGAGCATAATTAAGTGCTGCAGAGAGATGTTTGTATCTGGCGATACTGGGCTCCCAGAAGGGTGGTTCGGATACCCTGCCAAAGGTCTACAAAGGAGGCAGCACAGGAATCAGCAGCAGGTACTCCAGTAGATTGTCTTTCCAGGATGACCATGCAGGAATTATAACGTAAGGCAAAAAGAAAGGAGCGCATCCCAGGAAATCTTGCAATCTTGCACCTCTGCCAGGTAGAGTAAGTCAGTCCAGTTATCCTGTTGTTCATTAGATTAGCACAGAAGAAACTGTTCAAGATTCTGGATTTCAGTCTGACCATTAGACTGAGGGTGGTAGGCAGTTGAAAAGTGTAAATCAATTCAGTCCAGAACCATGACACAAACTCTGTCAGAGACAATTTGCTGGGGTACTCCATGGAGATGAAAGATTTCTTTCACAAACAAGACAGTCTGTTTTTCAGAAGTAGGCAACCTGGGAAGAGGCACAAAGTGCCCCTCTTTAGAAAAGAAAGAAAAGAAAATTCCACTATGTCCCAGACAACAGTCATACCTTTGGAAGGAAGGAGATCAACAATGAAATCCATCGCTATTTGGGACCAGGTTTGAGCTGGCACAGGAAGTGGCTGAAGAAGACCCACTGGTTTAGCTAGAGGTATCTTGGTTTGGGCACAGACAAAGGTCAAAGGTTTGTTTGACTCCGGGATACCAAGCCACTATACAGTGATGAACACTGCAGGGTCTTGGGTCACAGGGAAGTAGGCACAAACATCTTTCCTGGTGGAACTTCAGTCCCAGTACTTTTCTGTGCAGCTGTGGGCTTTTGAAAGAAGTTAGAAGATAGGCCAGGACAGGGCATCAGCATTCAAATTCTTGTAACCCATCATGTATGAAATAGTAAAGTTGAACCTGCTGAAGAACAAAGCCCGATGAACTTGACGTACATTTAATCTTTTGCCGTTTCTGAGATATTCAAGGTTGCGGTGATCCGTTAAAATTGTTATGGGTGTAACAGCACCTTCTAGCAGGTAGCACCATTCCTCCAAGGCTTCTTGATTACAAGAAGTTCTTGGTTACCCACATCATAATTTCTGTCAGCTGGAGAGAATTTTTTAGTAATTTCCAAAGCCAAAGACTCTTTGGATGGCTTTAAGACCTTGAGGAAGAGGCCAATTGTGGCCCAAGAAATTAAGACAAGATTTCTCAAATTCACATTTTTCTAGCTTGGTGCACAGGCCATAAGTACGTAAGCATTCCAGGACCAAGGCTAGAAGGTTACAGTGTTCTAGCAGTGGCTTAGAAAAGATATTGTCCAGGTACATAAAATGCAGGACTGAAACATGTCACAGAATATGTCATTGACGAAGGACTGGAACATGGCAGGGGCACTGCAGAGCCCAAATAGCAAATCCAGGTATTCATAGTGTTCTGAACAGGTATTGAATGCATTATATGCTCCATGAACGTCTAGCTTACTAAATACTATAGCACCTCATAGCTGGTCAGAAAGTTCAGAGAAGAAAACGTTTTCTCTTGTTAATACAGTTTAAGCCACTGTAATCAATGCACGGCCTCAGGGATCCATCTTTATTTTGTACAAAAACAACCCTTCTCCAGCCAGAGAAGATGATAGTCTAATAAACCCTCTTCCCAAATTGTCCTGGTATACTCTTCCATAGCTTTGGTTTTCGGTACTGAAAGAGGGTAGGTGTGACCTCTAGGAGGAACTGTAAAAGGAAGATCAGTGGTACAGTCGTAGGATCTGTGGGGAGGTAAAGTCTCAGCTTTTACTTGCAAACTCCCTTTACTGGGTTGGTAGTAGAGGAGGTTCATCAGAGGCAAGTGAGGCAACAGAGGAGAAAGCAATTAGTTTTACAAAAGTCACACCAGGAATAGATCTGCCCAGTTTTCCAATCAATAACAGGGTTATGAAGACATAGGTAGGGGTATCCCTATCCCAGGATGATGGGAGTCAGTGATGAAGAGATCACTTCAAAGGTGGCTCTTTCGTGATGCAGGCCTCTGACAGTGGTTTCAGGGGAAGGGCTGCAATGGGGAAACAAGTGCCATCCATGGTTTTTATTATGACAGGGGTTTCCTTGGGCACAGTAGGAATATTATGTTGCATGACAAAGGACTCATCATGAGTGGAGAAACTCAATCTAGTGTTTGCTGTTGCTTGGCGTGTAGAAAAATCAGGCTGATTTCTAAAGTACACTTATTAAAGAATCTCCTGAGATCTCTGGGGTTTCCATCAAAGCATGCAGGCAAGGGTATTTAGTGAGGCATGCTAGGTTGTTGCTGTGTATTAGGTGAAGATTATTTCCCATTCCTGGTGACTTTCCTTTATTCTTCGGTCTAACTCAATACAAAAGGAAATGAAGGATTCAAGATCCTCAAGCAAGTCTCGATAAATAAGAGTATCCTTTAAGGGCTCACTAAGTCATCTATGGATGGCAGACTTTAAAGCCCCCATGTTCCTGTCAATTTCATAGGAGAGGGTTCTCAATTTGATGGAATAGTGGCCCACAATGCAACCTCTCAGACACAACTCAAGAACAGCTGCCTCATGTTGAAGACTAATGACCTGGTATGTCCAAGATCACATGAAAGGCTGAGATAAAGGCATCAGAATCAGAAGTACGTGATCTTTCTCAACAGAAGGAGATGCCCAAGCCAGAGCCTCCTACTTTATCAAAGAGATTATGAAAGCTACTCAGGCAGAGTGGGAACTGAACATCTGCAGCTGGTTGAGGATGGGAAACAGACAATGATTTAAGGAACTCCTGAATAACACTCCAGCAGTGCTATCTTTGGAGGTTTACTGGACTCAGGAATAGATGCAGGAAGCACTTGATAAGCTACTGGAATAGAGGTCTCTTGAGTTGCCCCCAGTTTAGAGGAGGTAGAGATGGCCAAGGTTCATAAAAATCTCCAAAAGGTGTCATTCTAGTACAGAGATTATCTGTTGCCTGATCTAGTGTTAAGTCCAGCTCTTGTTGTCACCTGGTCTCCATTAGAGAGCCACTTCTTCCTTGCAGGACTGCTTGCTCAAAGCTTCCTGTTTGGCCTTGTCCTGTGTGTCCTGTTTTCTCCTGCCCTCCAGTTACTAACTGGGTTTATTCCTAACCAAGCTATTGTTTGCTGCTTGTTTCTCCTTTGATCTACTGTTCCTGAACCAGTCCTGTTCCTGACCATGGTATTGTTTGCTGCTTGGTCCTGTAATGATCAGCTGTTGCAGAGCCAGTCTTGTTCCTGAACATGTTATTGTGTCCTGCTTGTTCCTGCATTGATCAGCTGTTACTGAAACAGTCCTGTTTCAGACCACACTACCATTGCAACTCAGTTTCTTCTCCGATCTGCAGTTACTGAACTGTTCCTGTCTTCGCTGCCTCATTGTGCCTGTTGCAGTTTTACCTGTGGCTGCTGAACTGTACCTGTCCCAGTCCTTCTCTGTTTGACTGGGCTTGTGTTGATTCCTTGATAGTTCCATCCTGGCTATTGGCTCTGGTGTGACGCACTCTTGGACTTGTTCCAGACATGTATATTTGCCCCTGCTTCTCAGTTACTGTTTTACGCTTAGTTATTGTGGACATGTGTACCTTTAAGCCCTTGTGGTGCCGAGTTATGTTCAAATGGCTCTCCAGCTGTGCTGCTTTTACTGGTTTCCACTACACTGCTACCAATGTTCTGTACCTGTACTGCAGCCATTCTCCAATGACTCTACCTTGTGTCCATTCTCTGTATTGCATCCTGACTCCAGCTACTTCTTCAGGTGTCAGGTTCCTGTAAATTTAGTCAGTGTCCAGTACCTTGTCTATTCCTGTTTGTCGATGCCTATCAATTGTCTCTAGAACTCCACTTGTGACCATTTCTTCATACCTTGCCCAGTCATGGTCAGCATAGTCTGGCTAAACAGGTCTGTGATATCCAACCATGCAGTTGAAACCTATACCTGGCTTAGGCATCAGAAAGATTGAGCAGTGGTCTGTGTTTGTTCTCATACCCTAGCATCTTGTGGCTCACTCTGCCAGTTCTAATTAGAGTCCGCAGAGCCCATAACTAGGCAGCATGACAGAAAGGTGTTGAGTTTTCTCTCCAGATTTTGCAGATGAAAGAAATGCACAAAAAAGAAAACAGAAAAGACACACAAAGCACTCCAACCAGTAACACAATAAACAGGTGACAGAAAGTCCAAGATATTGTGAAAACATACAGATACGGCAATGTCTCTTGGATGCAGCTTAAATCAGTGGTGTCCTCAGCGGCACCTTTCACATTCAAACTAAACTGGAAAAAGGTAAAGGAAAGAGCAAACCCTCTAATTTAAGATTACTGACATTGTTTATACAGAGGCTGCTATCAGAGGGTTTGCTCTTGCCTTTTTCTTTTCTCCAGTTTACTTTGAACATGCACAGACAAGGCTTACTCCTGGTGATTTCAACAAGCGTAATTCTTGCCACATCTACAGAGTCCATAATGCATGGCTATATTATTGTACTACACAACACAAAAGCAGGGCTCACATAGCTGCAGGTCATTATGTGCTATGCAGGGGAAACCACTCTGCCCAGGATTTGTGTGCCAAGGTTTGTGTGGCTACCAGAGGTCAGAGATAGAGTCAGAAGCATGATGTGTATGAATTGAGACAAAGATGAGGTCAGATGCTCTGGGATCAGCGCTGGTGATGTTCATGTATAGGAAAGAGTCTGGCAAGAAGTCGATGTGGGCTGAGTTCAGGCGAGGTAGTCATAAAACGCCAGCAGTTGAGATAGAAGGAAGACAATCAGAATACAGAGTCCAAAGCCAAAATCAAATACCAAGAAGACAGGGGGCTTTTTGTGGTTCCTGTCTTCCTGTCATTTGACTTTGGCTTTGGATTCGATTCTGTTTGTCTTGTCTACTTGTCCTATTGTTAGCTTGCCACACTCCTGGTCTAGCAATGGGCTGAGCAATGCAAACATTAATTTGCCCATTGGCAGATTCTTCCCCTCCATATCTCCTTGTATGTCCTTCCACTTCCTCACATAAATCCCATAATTCACCGTGTCCCTGCTCCAAACATCAGCCCATACATCTCTTAAACCTTCATTTACCTGCATCAAACTGTGACACACAAATCCCCGTTATCCCCCACGTGCTGCTCCAACCCTTTATCCTCTATGCCTCTGAAACCTTGTATTGATTTTAACCCTTTGAGTACAAACATTGACTGCAATGCAATGTGTTGACACTCTAATGCAACTGAAACATTTACGTGTTGGCACGCAAAGGGAACAAGGCTGGGGAAGCAGATGGTAAGTGTGGTGGCTGCTGGACAATAATTACCGTCAACTTCCACAACCAATGGCAGCAAGTGGAGGTCCTCATACTGCCTCACCTCCTCCCATGAATGCCTTGTTTGGGGCAACAGCAAGGATGGAACAGGGGTCAAGCAGTGTATGAGTTGTTCTGTGACTACCAGTGGACAGAGGAACAACAAAGAAAAAGGCTGAAGATGCAGAGAGTATTTGTGTTTGCAGGTGGAATGTAACACCAATCATCTCCCAGCAACAACACCTGGAGAGCTTCCTCTGCCCATGAATGTCTTGTGTGCAAGCACCACAAGGAGTGAACAAGTGAGGGGGCAGACAGTGTATGTGTTGGTCAGTGACTAGCAATGAGCGAGGGAAACATGTTGAGGAAGTAGACTGTTTATGTGTGGTACTGTGACTATTACTGAAGAGTAGCAGAAGCTTGGGTGACAGATGGTGTATATATGGTTCTGACTCCCAGTGGACAGTGGAACAGGGCTGGGAAACAGAGAAAAATGTGTGGTTCTGTGACTATCAGTGGACAGTGGAACAAAGCAGAGGTGTCAGACAGTGTATACCTAGTTTGTGATTACTAGTGGAACAGTGCTGTAATATCAGACAAGGTATGTGTGGTTCTATGACTGACAGTGGACAGTGAAGCAAGGCTATGGTAGTATACAGTATATGTATGTTTTTGTAACAGTGGAACAAGACTGTGGAATCATACAGCATATGTGTGGTTCTCTGGATAACAGCGGTCTGTAGAACAAGGTTGAGGAAGCACAGTGCATGTTGTTCTGTGGCTAACAGTGAGAAAGTGGCAGTTTGTGTGGGTTTGTGTGTGTGTCTGTGTAAGCATGTAGTTGTTTGTGTGTCTGTCTATGTGTCAAAGTGTGTGTGTGTTTATGAGAGTGAATATGAGTGTGTGAAAATGAGTGTGGATCTGAGTTACACTACCAGGGCCGGCACCACCTATAGGCGAGGTAGGCGCCGGCCTAGGGCGCACATGTACTGGGGGCACGGGCATGCAGCTGAGAAGAGCTGCGCCCGCTGCCCGCATGCACCGCACCAGGAACGCAACACAGTGAGACCTGTGTCTCTACTGCGCTCCCTCATCGTCCTCAACTCTTTAGTAATGCAGAGCGCGCTGGGAGTCATGATCTCCCGGCGCGCTCTGCATTACTGAAAAGAAGACTACGCGGAGCTCCAGGTATGTGATGGGGGCAAGTTGGAGCTTATGGGTGGCAAAGTGGAGCTGATGGGGGGCAAAGTTGGGGCTGATGTTGGGCATAGAGGAGCTGGTGGGGGCAAAGAGGAGCTGAGGGGGTAAGTTAGAGCTGATATGGGCATAGTGGAGCTGGAGGGGGCAAGTTGGAGCTGATATGGGCATAGTGGAGCTGGTGGGGGCAAAGTGGAACTGATAGGGGGCATAGTGGAGCTGATAGGGGACAAGGTGGATCTGGTGGGGGCAAAGTGGAGCTGGTGGGGGCAAAGTGGAGCTGGTGGGGGGCATAGTGGAGCTGGTGGAGGCAAGGTGGAGCTGATGGAGGCAAGTTGGAGCTGGTGGGGGGCATTATTTCTCTTACAGGCATCTCCAGACCAGGGGCAGAGAGGACAATCATGAAATGAGGTGGGGTATAAGTGGGCGGGGTATAAAGGGGTGGGGCACAAGGGGCAGAGCCAAATGGGCGGCAAAATTAGGTTTTGCCTAGGGTGGCAAAAATCCTTGCACCAGCCCTGTACGCTACATAAAATCAGAATAACTGCTCTCATGCCTTTGGCTATACAATACAGAGCAGGCCCACAAGGAAGTTCAAATGAGCAGTGCTATAAGAATGTTATGCATGTACCATAAGTCTTATCAATGCAAATTGAGCATTATTACTGAAAGCTATTAGTCATCTATCAGCTGATAGAGAAATTGAAGCAATTCAAGGACAACAGTTCACAAAAACTGAAAAAGGGCATAAAATATAATTCACCTTCTGCAATTACATACAATAGAATACTAACCTGATTTAACGATTGGTATGATCCACTTAGAGGAAGATACAAGAGAAACACTAAGGTTCAATCTAATGGCAAATTTTTGGGGGTGATGGGATGTAAGCAGTTTGATTGATAAATAAGACATACTTTGCCATAGGCATCAAGAATTATGTATGTAAGGGGAGAGGATGGAGCATAAGAGGGTGCAACTGCAGATTTTAACCTGTTGAGTGTGAGAAAGGTCTCAAAGTGGGATAGTATAGAGTCATGTGAAAAATAAAGTACACCCTCTTTGAATTTTATGATTTTACATATCAGGACATAATAACAATCATATGTTCCTTAGCAGGTCTAAATTAGGTAAATACAACCTCAGGTGAACAACAACACATGAAGCCAAAATGGAGCCAAAATAAAGCCAAAATGGAGAAGCCATGTGTGAAAAACTAAGTACACATTATGATTCAATAGCTTGTAGAACCACCTTTAGCAGCAATAACTTGAAGTAATCATTTTCTGTATCACTTTATCAGTCTCTCATTGTTGTGGAGGAATTTTGGCCCACTTGTCTTTACAACGTTGCTTCAGTTGATTGAGGTTTTCTGGCATTTGTTTACGCACAGATCTCTTATGGTCCCACCACAGCATTTCAATCGAGTTGAGGTCTGGACTTTGACTGGGTCATTGCCACACCTTGATTCTTTTCCTTTTTAGCCATTATGTTGTAGATTTGCTAGTGTGCTTGGGATCATTGTCCTTTTTCTTGACCCAGTTTTGGCCAAGCTTTAACTGTCAGACAGATGGCCTCACATTTGACTCTAGAATACTTTGGTATACAGAGGAGTTCATGGTCAACTCAAAGATTGGAAGTTTCCCAGGTCCTGTGGCTACAAAACAAGCCAAAATCATAGCCCCTCCACCACCGTGCCTGGCAGTTGGTTCTGATATGCTGTGTTTGGTTTTCGCCAAACGTGGCACAGTGAATTATGGCCAAACATCTCCACTTTGGTCTCTTCTGTCCAAAGGACATTGTTCCAGAAGTCTTGTGGTTTGTTCAGATGCAACTTTGCAAATGTATGCCATGCTGCCATGTTCTTTTTAGAGAGAAGATGCTTTCTCCTGGCAACCCTTCCAAACAAACCATACTTGTTCAGTATTTTTCTAATTGTACTGTCATGGACATGCTAAAGGAGGCCTGTAGAGTCTAAAATGTAATTCTTGGGTTTTTTGCAATTTCTCTGAGCATTGCATGGTCTAAATTTGGGGTGCATTTGCTGGGACATCCACTCCTGGGAAGATTGGCAACTGTCTTGAATGTTTTACATTTTTGAATAATCTTTCTCACTGTAGAATGATGGACTTTAAATTGTTTGGAAATGGCCTGATAACCCTTCCCAGATTGATGGGCAGCAATAATTGCTTCTCTAAGATCATTGCTGATGTCTTTCCTACTTGGCATTTTGTTAACACACACCTGAATGCTCCAGACCAGCAAACTGCTAAAACATTGGCTTTTATAGAGGTGGTCACACTTGCTGATGATCAATTAATCAAGGGCGTTTGATTAGCAGCACCCGTCTGATACTTAGCACCTTAATTCCTATAGAAGCCGTAAAGGTGTACTTAGTTTTTCACACGTGGCTTTTCCATTTTGGCTTTATTTTTGTTAAATAAATCATGACATGGTGTAATATGTCATGTGTTGTTCATCTGAGATTGTATTTACTTAACTTTTAGACCTGGTAAGGAACAGATGATTGTTATTATTTCCTGATATGTAAAACCATAGAATTCAAAGATGGTCTTCTTTCTTTTTCACACGACTGTATGTTTGGGTTAGTGACTACCAGCAAGCAGTGAAGAAAGTCAGGGATGGCAGCAGTGTGCATGAGTCGAAATTTATGATGCCAATACCATCAATAATCAGTAGATGGCAGCCTACAATAGCCTAAATAAATGCTTTCTACTAGCAAGTGCACCAATTATGTTATGGCCATAAATTATCGTGTTTTGAATGCTATATTTCAACTTCTACTGAACTGATTTACTAGCTTAAAAATATAGATCATACACTCTCATCACATACACAGCATGACACAGAAAGACACCTTGACATGTGCAGCATAACACACACCCAGCATGACACCCACATATATGGCATGACACACACATACCCACAGCAGGATATGCATACACATATAGCATGACACACAGAACACAGACATTGTAACACTTATGTACACCCACAGCATGACACATGGAGATAACCTCTCACACATGCGCGCACACACACACACACACACACACTTTATACAGGAGAAGGAAGCAAGGACATGGGGTTGAGATATGAAGGAGGAGGGGAAGAAACATGGAGGAGAAGTGGAGACACATGAAGGAGAAGTGGAAACACATGGAGAAGGGAGCAGAGACATGGGGGAGACCCATGGAGAAGGAGAGATATGGAGAAAAAGGGAAAGACACATGGAAGAGAAGGGGAACAGACATGTGGAGAAAGAGGGAGAGACATGGGGGAAAAAGGGGGGAATCATGGGGAGAAAGAGTTGAGATGGTGAGAAAATGGAGGAGACATGGGGGAGAAGAAGAAGAGGCAATGAGAAGAAGGGAGGAGAGACATGGAGGAGAAGAGGGAGACATGATGAAGAAGAGGGATATAGATATGAAGGAAACACGGAAAACAGAGAACCCCCTAATTACCTCATACATACTTTTTCCACCTGTGTCCCCCCACCCCAGTGGAATTTGCCAGAGTCCTGACATCTTCTCCATCACCTTCCTTCTTGTGGGCCTTCCTGGCTGAAGCTACAAGTCCTCTCTAAGCAGGTCTCTGCACATGATGCTCTTTCTTTGGAAGTATTTTATGGAAGTAGAACAGATCTACATCAAACACCTATAAACAGCTTCTCCAACCAGCTCAGGCTCAGTCTGACCAAGAGGAGTGTGGAAGAAAGCTAATCACATGCAGAAAACAGTACGGAGGGGACTTTCAGCTGCTGCCAGGAGGGCCCAGAATGAGGAAGGTGATGCAGAGGATGTCAGGACCCCAGGGCACAAGCCAAAAGTAATAGGAGACAGAGACAAGACAGAAATACAAAACAGAGACAGAGGAGCCCTTGCGAGGAAACGTTCAAATATTGATTTCAATTTCACAAATTGTTAACGTACATAAACATTTAGAGAATAAATACAAATTTCAAGTGATTTAAATGGTGAATTTAACCCCCATAGTGTCAAGCCCATATCTGATATGGACTTGGATATGTGTATGTGCACAGCCAAATCAGTATCAGACAGGAGTTGTCAATCCCCCAGTGCAGCTCTACTTTCCTTTTTTTAACTTCAGTTAATATCTTTTTTGCCGCGCCCCCCAGTGATATCAGTTCTGCAATTCCTGTGGAGCCTATGCACTAGGATTTCTCCAGCTTTGGAGATCTTAGTACATAGGCTCCATAGAATAAACATTTAACTGAAGAAGTGATATCGCCGGAGAAGTAATCTGCACTTTATCACCTCTTTATCATGCCATAGGTGCATACTCCCCCTCGTATCATTTCCACACTCAGGTGACATTTCCCAGAGCTCTAGCTTTAGTGACAAGATTAGGGAAGCCATCTTGTCATTGCTCATGTCAGTGAAGACAAAAGTGGCCTTTTTCTGTCCTCCCACTCAACCCAGAAGTTCAGGGACACTAGGTTCTGGAGGGTTCAGAGTGCCTTCCAATTGCCAGTATTAACTGCCTATTGTGATAGAATAGGTGACCAATTCTTGGGGGGGGGGCAAACAAGACATGAACAGTAGTGATGAGCGAGCATGCTCGGCCGAAGCTCGGTTCGGCTCGAGCATCGCTCTGCTCGGCACATGGCGGTACTCGTACGAGTACCGCATGTGCTCGCCCGCCATGTTCGGGTCTCCTCCCCGCACGTTTCGCGGCTGCTGCGCAGCCAATAAACGTGCGGGGAGGCTCTGACATCAGTGTAATGCCAGCAGCCATGTTGGCTGCTGGCATTACACTGATTGGCTGGCCAGAACCCGTGATCGGGTGCTGTATAGCACCCGACTCGCGAGTTCTGCTCATTCTCAGCCAGGGAGAGATGCGATCAGGCAGGGAAAGTCAGTGTAGGGAGAATAAAAGTGTTGGTAGTATTGGTACTCTTTCAAGACCCAAAAGTCCTTTTTAGGACTGTTGTGTGTGGGGGCAGCATTTATATTTTGTTTGGGGGGGCACAATTTCATTTTTTTTTTGATGGTGGGATATTAGTAAGGTGACATTGTACTAGGTGCACAGGGACAAATATTGTACAACGCAGCGACAAAAAGGGCCATTTTAAACATGTGCCTAGCCATAGATTATTGTCACATTCTGTTTAGTGTGCAAATTCACAAATTAACGTCACAAATTCCGTTCACTGTGCCTAGACGCAGATTAGCGTCACATTCTGTTTCGTGTGCCTAGCCGCAGATTAGCGTCACATTCTGTTCGTGTGCCTAGCCGCAGATTAGCGTCACATTCTGTTTAGTGTGCCTAGCCGCAGATTAGCGTCACATATTGTTTAGTGTGCCTAGCCGCAGATTAGCGTCACATTCTGTTTCGTGTGCCTAGCCGCAGATTACCGGCATATATTCCGTTTAATATGAAGAAGGCGGGTAAAAAGGGACGGGGAAGTGGACGTGATCCTGATAGTTCAAGTAAATATACAGAAAATACTGTTTGGTAACAATTTTTTGCCTAAAGTCGTTTTTATCTTCCTTTTTGTGTGTTTTACGGTCAGTCTGTAAAAATGGCGTACTACGGGCGAAACATCGTTCCCAGCAGCGATGTTGGAGTCCAAGATGCATCCAGACATCCTCCCTATGCTGTCCCTGAACCATTTCTGTGGTGTTTCCATCATTTTCTGACCTTTTCCTATGAACCAGGCACCCTCCCCTCATCAGAGCAGGGGGTGCCTGGTGTAATGCTCGAGTCCTCCCATTGACTTCAATGGGGCTCGGGTGCTCGGCCGAGCACTCGAGCCTCCGGGGGCGCTCGGCCAGAGCACCCGAACACCCGAGCATTGGGGTGCTCGATCATCACTAATGAACAGAAATAAAAAAAGGAAAGCAGAGCTGCACTGGGGGATTGCCAACCCCTATCTGATATCTGATCCAAGCCCATATCAGATACGAGCTTGACAATATAGGGGCTTAAATGTTCCATTTAAATCAGTTGAAATTTGTATTAGACTTGTGCACAACAATAATTTTCAGTAAAATTCGATTCTGGACGTTTTTTTTTTTTCATTCGGAGAAGCCGCATTTCGGATCAGACCTGTTTGACGCTGACGAAATTTGGCGACAGTCCAAATTATTCGTTGAATGTAAAATGCTTTAAAAAATACAATAAAAAATTAAAATTAAATAAATAAAATTAAATGGAACCATTTCCAGGGTCTAAATGAACAGGGTAAGGTGAAGGATGACTGGTGTAGGGCGTACACTGTACAGGAACACTGTAGATGTAGCCAGCAGCAAACTGCAGAACACTGGTGCAGGACTCAGTAGATGGATACCGCAGACTTTTTGAGAAGAGACTACAGAACTGAGGATGACTGGTGCAGGGTGGACTCAGGATGACAGCAACACTGTAGATGTAGCCAGCAGCAAACTGTAGAACACTGGATCAGGACTCAGTAGATAGATACCGCAGACTTTTTTTTTTTAGAAGAGATGAAAACTGAGGATGACTGGTGAGAGGTGGACTCAGGATGACAGTAGCACTGCAGATGTAGCCAACAGCAAACTACAGAACACTGGAGCAGGCAGGACTAAGTAGATGGATACCGCAGACTTTTTTTTATAAGAGATGAAAAACAATAGAGCAAGACTGAACAACCTGTATAGTGGGACAACAATGTAGACTTTAATTCCCCCCCGTGTCCCACCAAGTCAGGGGGGTGTCCTCCGCCCAACCTACCATGGTTATAGAGCTGGGTAAGCTGGAGTGCTCAGTGTATTATGGTACTATGGATGATTGTAGATGAACTGCTTTTTGTTTTTCTAATCTGCATTGAACCTGAGAGCAGGGTAACCCAGCTTTGACAAGTTGACTTTTAAAAAAGTCATTAGCCCCATGAGCTGGGGGGCCAATTGAGAGCGCTGGGGGCCAAGTATATTTCCTTGGTTGGGGGGCAAGAAAGCAACTCCTAGGCTAGCAGGGACAAAGTAGGCCACACAGCCCTCTTGTTATTCCAGAAAGTCAAGGGATCTATACTTCGGAACAAAGAAGGTAAGCCTTAACCTCACTTTTTCTATTTATGGGAAGCTTTTTCTTTTGTCTGAAGCATAATCTGTACATTGCCTCAGCATAAAAAGCAGCAGCTGCTCCACTGGAACAAGATGAAGTGCTACTGGCGCTGCTATTGATAGGTCCCGGAAGACCACCACACTCCTCCAGCTCATCTGCGGAATCTTCTCCCACCTCCTGTGGCTGCATTCATTTTTTTCTTTGCCTCTCACGCACACGCACAATCGCTATCAATTTTTCGAGCCAGGCAGTGAGGGAATTGGAACTAAGTGCCATCTTGCCTTTGCTTCGAGGATTGCAAATTGTGGCAAGCATTAACTTTAGACAATTGTCCATGTGCACTTCCATGCTCCGAGTCAGTTCCTTTTTTAGCCTCATTAGAAGGGCAACAACATCAGGAATTATATTACCCTCAGAACCAGGCAAGCATTCCCTATGGGCAAGGAAACTGTCCATTTTTAAGGAGAGGTGTGCGAAAGAAGGGAATGACTTCGGCCAGGCTAGCATTCTCTTTGCTTAAAATTTCCGTCAAAGCACGGAATGGAGTGAGGACTGTCACTAACTGTTCCATCAGGGCCCAGTCAGTTCTGCCCAGTGTTCTGTTACTGCCAATGAAATGGTGACATGACATTGCGTGAATTGCCTTTTTCTGTTCCAGGATACTCTCTAGCATATCTAAGATGGCGTTCCACCTAGTCCCAACATCTTGTTTCAGGCGGTGCTCTGAGAGATCTGCCTTTTTCTGTTCCTCCCTGAGGAGCTGGATATCTTTGACGTTCCAGTGGAAGTGGCCAGCAATTTGTGGGCACAACTCCAGAAGTGCTGACAACCTTCCAGTCTTACTGCCATCCTTGAGAGCAGCCTTCACTACCAGATGCAGGACATGCGTTAAGCAGTGCACACCCACAAATCTGTCATCCCAGAGAGCCTTTATCATGTTAACTGCACCATCAGTAACCACAAACCCCATTTGTGCCTGTGTACCTGCCTGCTCCCCTAGCCACTGCGCCACCATGTTCTGCGGTGCCTTGTGAATGTTATCTGAGGTGTGCTACTGATCCATGACCTCAGCATGGAGAAGGAAAGAGTGGTGCCGGTGCTTAGCTACTGCACCTAAATTTGTTGTCAGTAATGATGTGTCTTGCAACACATTGGGCAGCCAACAATGTGCCGTCAATGACAGGAAGTCATGCTGGCCACTCAGAGCCCTCCATAAGTCAGTACTAAAGTGCACTGACTGGCCACCAGCCTTTCCTAGCAGGTCCTTCAAACGCCCAATGCATGACTGGTACAGTGAGGGCACAATAGTTCTACTGAATGTGGTGTGGGATGGAATTTTATATCGGGGTACTACAGCCTCCATAAGTTGCTGAAAGGGCTCCCCTTCAACCAAATTAAAAGTAGCACCCCCAACAACTATGAGCTGTGCAATGAGGTGTGATTTTTCGGGACTGCTGTCTGCACATCCCCTTTGAATGAAACCCACCAAAATCTTCCAGTGTGGCCTGTATTGATTTTGGGATGGCTGTGACTGCTCGTACTGCTATGACCAGATGTAGCATGATCCCCCAGCCCTTTCTCCTGCCTTCTGGTGGTGAGTGTGACACTGGTATATGTACAGAATTTAAGCATGCATGGGATAGGCATAAGGCTGTCCTTAAGGTAAGAATAGACCAAGGACCAAAAAAAGGTTTGAGGTTTTTACAGTAGGAAAATGGACAGACTAGATGGGTTCTTATCTGCCATCAAATTCTCTGTTTCTATGTTTCTATGTAGTAGTGCCACGGTCTGCACTGATCAACACTATCTTGTGGTAGTTGTTCAGGTGTGGGTTAATCCTGGAGGTGGTTAGATGACCCAACACCCTCCCATGGCTGACTTCCCTAACACACAATTTGCATTTCGCTAGCCAGCCATCGCCAAGTGCCACAAAATGCTCTCACTCTTTGGAGTGATGGATGACTCTGTCAGTTGAATTGGAAGGTGATGGAGAAGAAGAAACTGAGGTGACACTTTCTTGATCTTCACATGCTGGAGCAACCTCTCTATGCTTTTACTTCCTATGTATTATTACAGGGGCACTACTAGACCTAAAGATAGCAGCAGGGATGTTGGGACTGGGATTGGAGAAGGATAGTGGAATAACAGTGGTACTGGTGGAGGAGACACTATCGGCTACTACATGGCTGGGAGACTCAATTGGAAATGGAGAGGCAGGTGTTGAGTTTTCAATAGAAGACAAAATTGTAACTGGAGAAACAGGAGGAGTACTATGGGAAGCAGGGGAAAAAATCAAGCTCAGGGAAATAATCAAGGTCAATGGAAAAATCAAGCTCAGGGGACAAATCAGCTTAGGAGGCCTTGATCCCTCAGATTCATCTTCTACCTCTGGTAGGATTGTACAGGAAGAAAAATCATCAGCAGCAGTAGATTTTGGGGAGACATACTGAACTCCCTCTTCTGCCTGGTGACTACCGGGAAATGGTAAACTATCTCCCTCAATAACCGTTTCTGCAGATATGCTCTCAGTGACAGTGACAGTGGTAGCAGTAAAAATGTTATCCAAATACTGCAATAATTTCCATTTGGGCTGCTTACACGGACGTTCCTTGTACAAATCCTGCGTTGATACTGCCTGCAGTATCCAAACAGTAGTGTTACACATGCTAGGTTTCCCCAGGTTTATAGAAGTGGCTGTAGCGGAGGTGGTGACTAAACTGGCAGTGGCACTAGTCATTGTGCAGGTGGTTCTGGGGGGACTATCACGAAACAGATGATGAGACACAAGTGATGACTGCTTCATGGTCTCAGAGGAGGACCTGGACCTCTCTACCCTGCTAGTAGAGGTAGAATGACCTGCAGTTCCCTTCTTCTTTTAATTTTTTGGTTTGCAGTGCTGCTGTTGAGTCTGACTAGGACATTGACTACTAGTACTACTGACAGTCCCCTTCTTTAACCACCTGCTGCTGCTAGGTCTACTTGAAAGCAACGTCACTGTGGTGGTGATTGCTGGGTCACTGTAGCTGGTACCAGGACGAGGAACATCAGGTTGTTAAGGACTCAAAGCCATTACAGACAGGTAGGTAATGTACTATAATATTTGAAAATTTTAAAACCTGACCACATGACAACTGTCAGACTGGCTGTGTCACTCTGAAAAGTATTCAAACAAATTCCTAATATTTTTAATATTTTACACAGGAAAAAAGGTGACTCTCCCTTGCAGTGGCAATAAGGTACTAGGCCTGCCTACACAACTGTGAGACTGGCTAATGTGTCAGTCTGAAAACTATTGAAACAAATTCCTAATATTTTTAATATTTTACACAGGAACAAAGGTGACTTTCCTTTGTGGTGTCAATAAGGCACTATTGCTGGCTGACCGCCTAAGTCCAATGTTACCTGCCTGCAGGGCCGGATTTACATCTCAGGAGTCTGTAGGCACAGAACTGTGATGCACCCCCCCCATTTGCCAACTCCACTGGACACCTCCACAATGCTCATCAGCTCCATATTGCCCCCTATCAGCTCCATATTTCCCCTCACCTTGCCCCCATCAGCTCCAACTTGCCCCCATCATCTCCATATTGCCCCTCACATTGCGCCCATCATCTCCATATTGCCCCCATCAGCTCCAACTTGCCCCCATCTTCATATTGCCCCTCACTTTGCCCCATCATCTCAAAATTGCACCTCACATTGCCCCATCATCTACATATCCCCTCACATTGCCTCCAACCCCATCAGCTCCAACTTGCCCCCCATCAGCTCCACATTGCCCCCATCATCTCCATATTGACCTATATAGGCTCCAACTTGCCCCCCATTAGCTCCACATTGCCCCCACCATCTCCATGTTGCCCTCACATTGCCCCCCTTCGGCTCCAACTTGCCCCCACCATCTCCATGTTGCCCTGACATGGTCCGTTTCCTACCTCCCTGGCAGGAGATCTGTCATCTGTGCCTCCTTGGCACAGTCCTGTAGCTGATGGAGCTCCCGCGCAGTCTCCTATTCAGGAATGCAGAGCGCTGGGAGATGATGTCATCTCCCAGCGCTCTGCATTCCTAAAGATGCAACGAGGGAGCTCACCACCTACAGGACTGTGCCAATGAGGCACAGACATGTCCTACCGCCGGGGAGGTAGGAAATAGGGAATGGGGGGTGCGGCAGCGCCAGTGCCAGCGAGGTGGCTACTTTTTTTTTTTATAGTAAAAAAAAAAATTTAAAAAACAAAAAAAATCCCAATGGAGGCGCCCCTTGGTGGCGTGCGCCTGTAGGCAGGTGCCTACTTTGCCTAATGGCAAATCCGGCCCTGCCTGCCTACACAACAACTGGACATGCTCTATCTCCTTCTTTCTCTCAGCTCCAACAATGGACTAACCGGAAATGCAGGCTGTCTAATGTGTCATTAGTCCAACCCCCATCGTGAAATGAAGAAGCTAATTGGACTAGAGGTGGAAGGAAATTATCGCATGCGTGGTTAGTCGTCACCGAATTTCCAAAATTTTCACCGACATTTCTGACCAGGGCTGTCTGGATTCAGATTTTTAATGAGCAACCCTTGCCTTTCGGCTGGCCCGAATGACGCAGAATTACCCCTTATTCATCAATTCCAAAGTTTTACGAACTGATTTGCACAAGTCTCATTTGTATTTATTTCCAAAATGTTTATGTACTCTGTATATTTCCCTTATTCTTTTAGATTGTAAGCTCTAGAGCAGAGACCCTCTCCCACTTTCATTTTTCAAAGCGCTTTTTACTCTATATCTTCTAAACTCTAAAATGATAAAATGCTGCATACACTTGTGATGTATATATATGTGTATATATATATATATATATATATATATGTGTGTGTGTGTCTATATAGTGGGTGGTAGATACAATGTTAAACAAAAATCTGACACACCAGTCAAGCCATAAGACTTGCTTTTCCCACAGAAATCTCCCATTTGCAGTGTTGTTACTACTGCAAGGGATTCTGGGTAGGCATATGCCTCAGATTCCACTTTATACATGGATTACTTAGAGTATGTGTATTCTGAGCAACAGCTGTAAGACACAACTCAGAAAGAGATGCAAAGCCAAAGAGGCACAGAACCTTTGTGAAAAAGGAATGTAATTATCTTGCTGACTTACACATTCGAGCTTCTATGTTATAGCACCACCTACCAGTAAATTGAAAGAACTGAATTGTCATCTTATGCTGGAATACATTAGATATCTCCTAATTACACATTTTTAGGTCTCTCCTTTAAAGAGGAACTATAACTATAGGAAGAATGATTTCTTAATTTCTTTAACAGTAGTTTTTATTTAGGTAGGAGACCTTGACACATTTATCCCTATCACGTATCTATTTATCTATTTCTTACAATGCTTCTTCAGTCAATTGATCTCAGTTTATTGTGTCTTCAGTTCATTTCTCCTCACGGTAGACAATAGACTTCAACAGTCAAAAATGAGAAATCATACAGAAAAAGTATTCCAATTGCTCTTTAACCCACTGAATCTCAGGGAATTGGGGTATTTTAGTACATTGTAGACTAGGCATGCCTAACATTTTGCTATCCATTTACGTGTAATATTTTAGCTACGTATGGAAAAATACAACTTATTTGATTTTTTTTTTTTTTTTTAAATGAAGCCTCAGTTGAAGTAAAATATGTTGTGCAACAAAATATGACTAAATTACATACCGTATTTATCAACATTGTACACGATACTGTCAACAAATTTAAGTGTGTTTCTAAAGTGTCAGTTCTGTTACAATTTCTAAATTGCCTGACCACGTTGATACTAAACCTGTAAAAATTAATTAGTAGTAGCCATATTAGGACAATATTAGCAATGCAGTTCATTGAGTCCATTGCCGTTTAATGATACCACTTTTGTTTGGACTAATAGTTTATATTTTACAGGTGTTTTTAATCACAATGTTTGTTTAAATTAATGCAGAATCTTACTTTGAAATTCTGCAATATTTTAAAGGGATAGTAATAATTCGTTTTATCTTTATTTTATTTTGCAGGCATTAAAAAAAACATGAAGAACGATATAAGTCTTATCTCTCAAACCTTTATGGTTTGAGAGATATTCACAAGCAAAGTTTCCCCTCCCGTCCCTTTTACCTTTTGTGAGCCATCTCTTCTCAGATATGGAATGCAGTCCATAGACCAGATAGATAACAGAAGGGGGCAATCTTCTTCCTATGAGAACAATGAAAGCCATGCCCCTCTTGACAGGTTTTTCAGGTTTTTCCCTTATCTTAATTGAAGATTGGCCCTCTCTGCAGTCTACCTGGGCACCTCCCTTCTGATCTGGCTGAACAGTGTTACATCAGTAAAAGGGGCGGGAGGGGGATACTTTATCATTGAATTACTTTTGAACTACAACTCTGACAGAATTGATATTACACTCTCCAAAGTCCAAATACTATGATGATTAATTGGAGCTGCTTTTATTATGAAATGTTACTATCCCTTTAAGCAAAGTAATCCATAGAACTTACAATAAACAGTGAGACTTGATGAGGTTTTATGAGAAGCATTACCCATTTGCATACTAGAAAGCCCGGCAATTCAACGCTTAGCAGGCTGCAGTTTTTACATATATCCTCACATCATTCTAAAAATATATATATTTTTTTTTTATTAAAAACAAACTGGGTCTCCTTCCATGCACCGTCCCTGGGATGGGAACCCATTAACCTGGAAGGTCTAAAAACCTTCCTGCTGTTCCCAAATATATGGCCAATGTGGTGTGGAAATACATAGAAATAAGATAAATGGGATGTACAGGATCCAATATGACTAATAACCCCACCACTACCCAAGGTTGTTTGACATTTCCTTCTCTCCCTTGGCTAGAGTGAGGGGAAATCAAATAAATATTATCACACCCTTGGACCACGAATGTAAATAAATTGCTCACTAAAGGGGTGGAAAATGTCCACTCCGTTCTTCTCTCTGCACATCTTAATGGGATAATAGATTATTTCTCAGGTGGTAAGTGTGGGAATTTAAATAGCAAGGGGATTCAAATACAGGGGATTACACAGGGGAACACATTTATCAACCTTATTGTGCAGATATTTTTTTTCTGCCTGCCTTTTAGCTTGTGGTAACTGGCATAATATGAGTAGTAGCATGATTGTCCATTTAACTCAGTGCACAGGCTGCCATATGTTTGCACATCCGGAACAACCATTCCAGGGTGCAAGCCTCTGTGGCAGATGTGAGCAAGTGGTAGCTCTGGAAGCTCGTATTAGAGATCTGGAGCGACAAGTTGCAACATTGAGAGAGACAGCCAATCATGAGAGGGGTCTGCTGACTAAGCAGCAGGAATTGGTGGTAGGTAGTTTTGGAGGTGGAAACTGCACAAAGAAAGAACAGGTAGCCAGATAGGTTACATTTAGACATAGTAGGGGGGCAGCATAAAAGGGAGGACAATACTGTGTTTACTAACCCTAACAGATTTACTACATTGAGTAATAATGTTGGAGACGTTGACACAGGAATGCCTTTGCTGGAGAGGACTTTTCTCTCTAACAGCCAGTAGAACAGCCCCTCTAGCATGGATGGGATCCGGGAGTCAGACAAACCTAGACAGATAGAGGTGGGAGGGGATTCTATTATTAGGAAGACAGACAGGGTAATCTGTCGCCAGGATTGATACAATCGAACAGTTTGCTGTCTTCCAGGAGCTCGGGTTCGACATGTGGCTGATCAGGTAGATAGATTGTTGGGAGGGGCTGGGCATGACCCGGCTGTCATGGTACATGTAGATACTAATGACAAAGTCAGTGGAAAATGGAGGTCTGTTAAGAATGATTTCAGGGACTTAGGCTATAAGCGTAAGCAGAGGAACTCTAAGGTAGTATTTTCTGAAATACTACCTGTGCCACTCCCTACATTAGAAAGGCAGTGGGAGATTAGGGAGTTAAATGCATGGCTAAAGACTTAATGTAAGCAGGAGGGGTCTGGGTTCCTAGACCACTGGGCAGCCTTTTTCCTTGGGGGCAAACTTTATAGTCATGATGGATTGCACCTTAGTGGAAGGGGGGCCACGGTGCTGGGCATTAGGATGGTTAGAGTGCTGGAGGAGACTTTAAACTAGAAAGGGGGTGCTGCAACACAGGCTGGGGAAGGTAGTATCATTGAGGAAATGGGATTAGAGAAGGGGCAGAGGAGTGGAGAGGGGGGGAATGGGCTAGTTCATCTAACAGGGAGTTGCCATTGTTACATCCTGATAAAAGACAAGTACATTTGACAAAGAATTAAATCTTTAACAACGGCAAAAAGATAAAATGTATACATGCAAATTGTTACAATCTCGACCTAGCACCCAATGTGAGCCGCCAGAGAACCTCTGGAGGGGAGGATACCCCAGAAGGAGTAGCAGGCTTCTACTATACTGAGTGATGAAGCAAACAGTATGACAACAATACAAGGAGGATACTCACTAAATAGGACCCTGGGAGCCAGATGCTAGGGATCGGAGAGTCGTGAGCGGTGCTAGCTGTAGGAGGCTGATCCTAGGGAATCTTGCTGTGACAGAGGCCGGGTGGGGTAGCAGGCCGCGAAGCCTGATGGCTGGGCAACCCCCTAAGAGACAATTACTCACCAGGACTGGAATCAACTAGAAGGACCTATTAGTGGTATAGTATTGTTGTCAAAGACCTGGAAAGCTGAGAAGAGGTTGTATGATGATAATGCGACTGGTGTTTGAACAATCAACCGACTGGAAGTCGATACCCCAAGAACATTCGACACAAGGTCAACGAGACCAAGGACTCGACATGGAGCTCCGGGATGACACTGAACAAACAACCGACCAGAAGTCGATAGACAGAGGATACTTGACATGAGATCGATGACACAGAGGACTCGACACTGATCGCCAGGAAGTATGAGCAAGAATAGTCGACAGATCTGAGTCGGCAACAAGCGGGCAGCAACACAACCTAAGGAGTAGACAAGACGAGGAGTTGAACAAGCCAGGGTCGAAAGCCAGCGGGGAACACGGTACCAAATCCGAAGGCAAGAGGCGAGTCAGGGACAGGCCGGAGTCGCATAATATAGGAGCAGTAGACGGTAGAGAAATCGAGGATAGCCCTGTCGAAAACAGGAATCACAGGTACTGAAACAGAACTCAGGTTACAGAACGCGTAGATCACGCACCAACAAGAAGGAGTCAGTGCCTAAAATAGGCCAAGAACAGGGCAGGGAGGATGGAACCTAGCCAGAGAGATGGAAGATCCGGATAGGAAAGAGGGTAAACTCGGAGAAACATGACACAAATCCTCATAGTCTGGCTGGTAAGATGGGGGGACTAGAAATGATTGCAACACATGAGCAGTATGATCTGATTGGTGTGTCTGAAACCTGGTTAGATGATACATACAGTGCCTTGCAAAAGTATTCACCCCCCTTGGCATTTTTCCTATTTTGTTGTATTACAACCTGGAATTAAAACGGATTTTAATTTGGATTTCATGTAATGGACATACACAAAATAGTCCAAATTGGTGAAGTGAAAGGAAGAAAATAACTTATTTTAAAAAATTCTAAAAAATAAAAAAGGGAAAAGTGGTGCGTGCATATGTATTCAACTGCTTTGCTATGAAGCCTCTAAATAAGATCTGGTGCAACCAATTAATGTCACATAATTACTTAAATAAAGTCTATCTATGTGCACACATGATCTGTCACATGATCTCAGTATATATACACCTGTTCTGAAAGGCCCCAGAGTCTGCAACACCACCAAGCGGCACCATGAAGACCCAGGATCTCTCCAGACAGGTCAGGGACAAAGTTGTGGAGAAGTACAGATCAGAGTTGGGTTATAAAAAAAAATCCCAAACTTTGAACATCCCACAGAGCACCATTAAATCCATTATTAAAAAATGGAAAGTATATGGCACCACAACAAACCTGCCAAGAGAGGGCAGCCCATTAAAAGGAGGGCATTAATCAGAAAGGCAACAAACAGACCAAAGATAACCCTGAAGTAGCTGCAAAGCTCCACAGCGGAGATTGGAGTATCTGTCCATAGGACCACTTTAAGCCTACACTCCACAGAGCTGGGCTTCACGGAATAGTGGCCAGAAGAAAGACATTTCTTAAAGAAAAAATAAACAAACACGTTTGCTGTTCACCAAAAAGCATATGGGAAACTCCCCAAACATATGGAAGAAGGTACTCTGGTCAGATGAGACTAAAATTGAGCTTTTTGACCATCAAGGAAAATTATATGTCTGGCGCAAACCAAACACCTCTCATCACCCCGAGAACACCATTCCCACAGTGAAGCATGGTGGTGGCAGCATCATGCTGTGGGGATGTTTTTCATTGGCAGGGACTAGGAAACTGGTCAGAATTGAAGGTTTGAGAGATAAGACTTATATCGTTCTTCATGTTTTTTTAATGCCTACAAAATAAAATAAAGATAAAACGAAGTGTTACTATCCCTTTAATATCAAAGTTATACATAGAAAAGAGCACCCTCTCCCTAGTTCCATGTCTCAGATTACCAGCGGTTCTGGTACTCACCTGAGCACTCCTCTTTGACCTATTTAAACCTGTAGATTCCGTTGTGATTGTTCATCAATTCATTTCTTAGTCTGTTGTTAGCTAATGTTCCAAATGCCTGTACATTTGCCACAGTCCTATTCGTCTGTCTCATGGTCCCAAGTCCTGTATCCATTCCTGTGCCCATTCCTTTGCTTTGTTGGTGTCTGTTTCTTCTGTGGCAACTTGCAGCTGTACTCCGTACCATAGTTTCTTGTTCTGCATGCCCATGTGCTCTAGCTGTAGCAGCTTTCCAACCATCCCCCTCTACTTACAACCCTGTCAACCAGTCTGTGCCCTCTGGTAGCTTGAATATATACTATGTACAGATAGTGAGATAGCTCAGTGGTAATGTCTCTGTCTATGAAGCCTGTTCAAACCTCAAGGTTGCAGGTTCGAATCCTGGCAGGGTCAACTCAGCCCTTCATCCTTCCAAGGTCGATAAATGAGTACCATTGATTGGGTAATAATAGCACCTATTATTTCAGCTGCCGATTTGGTTAATTCTGAGAGCGTCCGCTGAAAGTGCTTTGAGTCCCACTGGAAGAAAGGTGCTATATAAATACTAGTTATTATAATGTACAACCTGCTCCTGTCTTGCTGCTCAGGTCTTTAATTTTGGTATTGGAGCTCTCTTCCTGCCATCACTCTCAAGCTCCACAAGGTGGCAGCATTACTCCTGGATACTTCTGATTCCTGACTAGCATCTCTAGCTCCCAAATGGAAATTAGTAATTTATGCAAATATATCAAAAATAACACAGGGTTCAAATGTTTTCCACTACCATCTTACATGACCCAAACCAAACTTATACAGTAATAGAAATAATGTACACCTGAAACCAAAGGTATTCATTGAAAACAATGAAGAATTAATTTACGATAAGGAATGTTTTGATTGTGCCTTATCAATTTATACCGGTGTTTCATCAGTTGCCTAAAATGTGGAGCACCCCACTAGGTGCTACATTGTGGCAGAAAGACAGTCCACCGTCCTACCATTGATGGTGTTATTGGACACTATTGCAGCCTTTGTGATGGATACATCATCACACATTGATGACAGCACTGATAAACAATAGATATATATTTTCAGCATTATTCAATAAGATATATATAAAATGATAATCAAAGAGCCTTGAAAATGTAACTAACTGGACATGGAAAATACCTAATATTTATAAATTATAGGGATTTATATTTATAAATTATAGGGATCCCCTAGTATACATATGAACCAGAGCTAGGGAAGAGTTCACCACACAAAGGGGCAATGGGCACAGTCGTAAGGAAAAAACACTTTGTCATGTGCACAGGGACGGATTTAGAATAAGGCAGAGTAGGCATCTGCCTACAGGCGCACCCCACAGAGGGGTGCCTGTCATTTGGATCGCTTTTTTTATTTATTTATATATTTTTTTAAGTTAGCAATAACAATAATTCCCCCACCTGGCGCCCGCTCCATGTTGCCCTCACATTGCCCTCTCCACTCCATTGTCTGTTTCCTACCTCCCTGGCAGGACAGGTCTGTTCCTCTTTTGGCACAGTCCTGTAGCGCTGAGCTCCCCCGTCGGCTCTTTGGTAATGCAGAGCGCTGGGAGATGACATCATCTCCCAGCGCTCTGCATTCCTAAAGAGAAGACCGCACTGGAGCTCCAGCAGCTACAGGACTGTGCCAAAGGAGACACAGATGACAGATCACTCCTGCCAGGGAGGTAGGAAACGGAAAACGGGGGGGGATGGGAGGCAGAGTGAGGGCAACATGGAGATGGTGGGGGCAATGTGGAGCTGATGAGGGGGCAAGTTGGAGCCGAAGGGGGCAATGTGAGGGCAACATGGAGATGGTGGGAGAAATGTGGAGCTGATGGGGGGCAAGTTGGAGCTGATGGTGGGGCAATGTGAGGGCAATATGGAGATGGTGGGGCAATGTGAAGCTAATGAGGGGAAAGTTGGGGCCGATGGGGGGCAATGTGAGGGTAATATGGAGATGGTGGTAGCAATGTGGAGCTGATGGGGGCAAGCTGGAGCTGATGGGGTGGGGGGCAATGTGAGGGCAATATGGAGATGGTGGGGGCAATCTGGAAATCATGGGGGCAAGTTGGAGCTGATGGGGGGCAATGTGAGGGCAACATGGAGATGGTGGGAGAAATGTGGAGCTGATGGGGGGCAAGTTGGAGCTGATGGTGGGGCAATGTGAGGGCAGTATGGAGATGGTGGGGCAATGTGATGCTTATGAGGAGCAAGTTGGGGCCGATGGGGGGCAAGGTGAGGATAATATGGAGATGGTGGGAGCAATGTGGAGCTGATGGGGGCAAGTTGGAGCTGATGGAGTGGGGGGCAATGTGAGGGCAATATGGAGATGGTGGGGACAATGTGGAAATCATGGGGGGCAAGTTGGAGCTGATGGGGGCAATGTGAGGGTAATATGGTGATGATGGGGGCAATGTGGAGCTGATGGGGGCAAGTTGGAGATGATGGGGGGCACTGTGAGGGCAATATGGAGATAATGGGGGCAATGTGGAAATTAGGAGCATTGCGGAGGTGTCCAGAGGAGATGGCAAGGGGAGGGGGGGCGCTTCAGATTTCTGTGCCTACAGGCTCCTGAGATGTAAATCCAGACCTGACTGTGCAGGTGAACACATTATGTTTGTCGCCAGCTGAAAAAAATAGAAACTACTAACGAGGTATACAATTCAAAGGAGTCTCCCTATTATCTAAAGCAACTAGGAAACAGGAAGAAGCAAAAAAGAAAACTGGGATACGTGAGAACAAATCTGAGGATTACAAGTCATCCTACGAAATAAATAATAAGAAAACAAAAGAAAAAGGAAACAAGAAAAGGAAAAAGAACCAGCAAAATAACACAAAATAAGTGGCACCGCAGGGGCAATCCCTGCAAGATGCCACCTAGTACCAGTAATGTACAAATTTAACATACTTAGGGCATTAAGAATACTTTTAAAAATGTCCTGCTGCAAGCAAGGTGTCCCAAATAAGATTGCTTTATTTTGCTTATTTCTTTATTCTGCTCATTTCCATAGTTTTGCTCATATCATCATTTTAACTTTTTTGTTCTCTCTTTTGCTTGTTTTTGGCACTTATTGAGTGCTTATTAAGAATTAAGCAAGCAAGCAGGGGCAGACTGACCGCACCCAGGGCCCCCAGGGAAATGGAGGTCATGGGCCCTCTTTACCCTCCCCCAGTTATGCCCCTCCCACATTCATGTCCTGCCCTCCAGTTATCGTGCCAGCCCACACCCTTCTGCTAATTTTATACATGGCATTAATATTGTGAAGTAAGGCAAATTACACCACAAAGCTTACAAATGAAGCTGAGCTACACTAGAGATATAAGAGAGCTTATAACTGAAATGGTGCTACAATACCAGTGTAGCCCCATTTCAACTATAAGTTCTGTGGTATCACGTGTGTTGCTTCATTTCTATCTTAACACCACAAAGTTAAAATTTAAATGTAGCTACCCTATTGATACAGTGGAGATTACAATTGAAATGGAGCTACAATAGTGGCCCCACAGAGCTCACAACTGAAATGTAGCTACAGTAGTACTACCACATAGGTTACAACTGAAATGGAGCAACACAAACTATGCCACAGAGCTTACAATTGAAATGGAGCTATGCTAGTGATGACGCAAAGCTTAAACTGAAATGGTTCGATCATATCATATCATTAATTTGTATGACAGTAGGACTTACCTACACAGGAGTCATTCATTCAGAAACAGTTATATCTAGATAATTCTCATGTATAACAAAATGGCTTTTCTAGGTACGTGTCCAACATACAGCAGTCAGACACATCTATATAATTACAATGTATAACAGAAGGACTTTCTTAAGTAGATATCCTTCATACAACAATCAAGTATCCTATATAATAATTCGCTAAATCATATGTAACGCGCGACATGCGCAGTACACACTGCTGCACGTGCTGCGGTCATGCGCAGTAGAGACTGCCTGCGCCGCGGCTGATACAGAGCTGCGGCGCGGGCAGTCTCCTCTGCGCGTGACTGTCCCGCGACCGGGTGGCAGTGACACTGTGGCCCGTGTAACGGGCTGTTCAACTAGTATCTGTACAATACTGTATACAGCAGAGGACCTTATCTAGGCAGAAAGTGTGTAAGTATTGGTATTTGTCATTATTTCACTGATTCTGCCTCATGTTAAGTGAAGAACTTCATTTTACAATATCAATCCTCTGATAAATTATCAAGTAGTGTAAAAAGTATGTGTATCTCTGTGAGGCTGTCACTGTATCACTGAAAACATGTGTGTTTGTATGTGCCACAAAGTGGGTGAGGGTTGTGTTCGCTGTGTCACTCTGTGTGTGTGTTACTGTGGGAAGTTGACACTGGTGTGCAAGTGACTGTGTGTTTGTTTGACTGTGTGGTATTGTTTGTTAGTGTGTTTTTGTTACTGTGGTGTACGTGTCAGTGTATGTGCGTGTTTTACTGGGGATAATGGTCAGTGTGTGTGTCACTGTGGTGTATTTGTCAGTGTGTGTCACTGGTGCATAAGTGTGTGTCTGTGCAACAGAAGTATGTGTCGTGTGTATGTCACTGTGGTGTATAGGTGTGGGAATGTAGGAATGTCAGTGTGTTAGTATTGTTAGTTGTTACTATTATTGCAGGGTTGTAACAATATCATTTTTATAGTATAATGTTTGTTTTTAAATGTTGATTGTATATCTTTTTCTGAAGTGGATTGACTGTGGGAATATAACACATAAGGGTAATAAAAGAGTCCACATTTTGTTACCCACTGGTATTTGCTTATGATAATTGTACTTAAAGGGATAGTAATACTTAAAATGTAAAAAAAAAATATGTTGTAGGGTGTATCAAAAGTTATTAATTTTCAAAGTTGAATTTTTTAGGATGTTCACTGCGCACCCCTGTGGCACTGAAAGGGTTAGAAAAATATAGACTACCACTACACATACAAACATCACTATACTGAACTCAGAATTCATACCTATCACCAATCCCAGTATTCACCTCTCCTTCTCCCAATACAATGAAACGCAGCTTCCAGTGTATAGCTGCTAGTCCCACATTCTGTGCGCAGACCCCTTCTGAATCCCGTGGATGCACAATGCTCTCACCCATGTGCTCTGCTCTCCTCTTACTGGATTTTCCCATTGCTGCTCCTAGCTTAGGGCACCAAATGTGGACAGTGCTGTCACTTGAAAGGAGGCGATAGGAGGAGGAAAGGGGAGAATCCAGTAAGGTGAGTGCACAAGACATGGGTGAGAGCACTATGGAGGCACAGTATTCAGTAGGGGGCTGTGCACAGTACTTGGGACTAGTAGGTATGTACAAGGATGTCACAGTTTACCTTAGATCCAGCATCGCCGCCTCGGGTGACGCAGGGTAGCTATGGCTCAAAATGTTGCTTCGGTGTCATTCCATGAGTGTCGTTCCTGGCATTGGGCCTGGCGCACTCTACGCCTGTAGTGGCTGCCCATGTCCTCTGGCTAGGCAAACCGGTGGGTCAGAGTGATGCGGGAATGGTGCAGGGGTTTGACGAATCCTGGGTGATGCATCACTTACGGGCGCAAGGCTGCATATTGACGCAGGCCTCAACCTTATACCTTGTCCTGGTTAGTCTCCTCCTATCTACTTCCTGGCTTGGGTATTTAAGGGAACTGGAGCCTTAGTTAGTTACCCTCACGTTGTTCTATGCAGTTCAGATCCTGTTCCAGTTCCTACTATTCTGTGTATGACCCGGCTTGTCTGACCATCCATTCTGGTGCTGACCTGTGGCTCTTTCTGACTATTCTCTTGTGCGCTCCCTGACTTAGTGGACATCCAGTCTGGTGCAGACTTGTGGCTCTGGCTGACTACCCATTCCGTGTATGACCCTGGCTTGTCTGACTAACCGATATTGTGCTGACCTGGGGCTCTGTCCAACTATCCCCTCTAAGTTGCTTCCAACTAGACATCCTATCTGATGCAGGTGTGAGTCAGTAGTCTCTTTGGTTGCCACCTTATGGGAGACAGGCCTACCGTTCTGACTGCAGGCATGAGTCAGTAGTCTCCCTTGTTGCCATCTATTGGGAGACAGGCCTCCACCTGTCTGACTGCAGGCGTGAGTCAGTGTCTCCTTTGCATCTCATTATGGGAGACGGCTTGGGGACTTCTTCGGTACTCCAGGGCATCTGACACTACCATTGGCTTCGCCCTAGTCTCGAGCAGTGTGGTTGTCAGGAGGTAGCCTCCTATTCCTGATAGAGTTACTGCCTGTCTTGTCACCTTCTGCCTGCTTATTATCTTCTCGTTTATTCTTCTTATTATTATTCTAATAAAGGTGTTTTAACTATACCGTCTGACTCCTGAGTCTTCCTTGGTCACTGTAACAAGGGATCTGAGTACTGTGACTGTATTTGAGTGCACTCTGAGACAGGGCTGTGAATACTGTATGAAGTCTATTGCAGAAAAGTTGAGTATAGTGATGTTTGCCTGTGTAGTGGGAGACTGCACTTTTCCAACTTTTTCAGTGCTAAACGCAGTTCACATTTCTATGGCATGCAAAGGGTAGGAAAGTGGGAGAACAGAGAGGATACGTTCAGACTTCAGGGTTGTTGTACTGCTGGTGATGTATAGGAAAGGGAATCCCTTACAAAACCCCAGCTGTATGACAACCCTACATCCTTATGATTCAGTGAGGGCTGTTACTGCATAGGAAGCTACAGGGAGACCCCAACAACACCAATCTCAGGCTGCCGATGTTGGGATTGTGAACTCTTGACAGACTAGGCAGCTAACAGAGCTTAGTTCATGAGGAGAAGTGCCACATTTACATTTATACACAACCACATGAATATGACAATAGCTCATTAAACTGCATTTCCATATGCCAATGAGCCATTATCGGAGTAGTCAGTGCAAAATTGCAAACCTGTCGAAGGTATGGCAGATTCATGGGATATTGACATATTTGTGTTGTATTCACAAGGATATGATGGCAAAAACATTAGACTGCATACTTTCTATGTCCCATCAACACAAATACAACACAAGATCGCCAAACCTACCCTTTATTGACCTGTAGTGCATCTCACCCCTGGAGAAGTGATCTCACCAGAGATCTTGTCTCCTCTTTATCACACCTTTGTGCATATCACCCAGGCCTTTTCCTTTTAACTTGTTCCTAAAATAGTACAGCCTTCATAGTTAGTGCCCTGGGTATCTGTGGAAAGTGCTTATTGTGAAATGCTGCACTGCTGTTTCTGGCCACCTTAAAGCTTACTAAGAGTTTTTAAAGGAGTAGTACCTTTTTCCTGAAGAAAAAAAAATATATTATACTGCAACTGCTAGGAGATGTTTCATTCAAAAGTGAATACAGCTCAAAATTATCTTCTTTAATGGACTGTAAACAACAGCACCAACTGGCATCAAAAAAGCAATATTCTTATAATGCACACTATGAAAGAGCAGGGGTCATAGACTACTGTTCTACACAGTAGTGATAGCAACAGCGCCACCTGGTGATCATAGTGAAAAATTGCATTTTCATTACAAAAAAAGGTTGAGATGTAATTACCGTTGAATGACCGCTCACAGCATTGGAAGTATCATTGTTTGCTCAGAAGGCAAATAATAACAATATGTATTTTTTTCACAGAAAAATGTACTGCTCCTTTAAGAACATATTTTGTGGAGGGAGATAGTAAAGTACTATAGATACTGTAAATACTGTTCAATAGGAATGTGAAGTCATTCTAGGGGGAAACCAGCTGCACCATGGGGCACAAATAACAATTCCCAAGTTTCCTTTGAGTTAAATAGGGGATTTTAACCCCTTGAATAGCAGAGAGATCTCCAACGCATTGCTTTGACCTCTTTAGCATTCAAGGAGTTAAAAGCCCCATTTAAATCAATGAGGATTTTTATGTGTTTGCCCTAGAATTTCTGCACTTCTCCTTTATACATAAGGCCATATAGTTCTACATCAGACTTGTTATATTAACCCAGATTAAAAAAAAACATTAAAGAAAAGACCATATCTTTCATAGAGATTAATAGCTTTATTGATTAATATCATTTGGTTGCATTACAGTTTGGTTTGTAAAATCAGAGCCTGGTTATTACATAGCCAACAGCACAGGGCCATACGTATAAAATTAAACAATGGCAATTCTGGAGGAAAAAACTGCACCATACAGAACTAATAAAAATTCACAAAATGTCCAATGCAATATAATGGAAACCTCTCTAGTATTCAAGCTCCATTGAAGCCAGTCAGAATTTTTAAGTGTCCAACATGACGGAGTTTGTTTACATCAGAATGTCTCCAGCTTATTTTTGGGCAGCCATAACTGATTATACTAGGATCAAGGAATGATGATTTATAAGTTAGAATTAATGAGCTCATATAATAGGACCTAGGAATGATACTCTATAGGGTTATAGAAAGCCGAGGCATCACACTAGTATCTAGAAATGATGTGATTTACTCTTGTCACTGAAGCAGTCCTGCTAGAACCTAGGACTGATGTTCTGTATCCCAGAAGCACTCAGTTGTTATATTAGGACCTAGGAATGATGCTCTACAACCCCATATCACTGACCTAGGAATGTTTTTTTATGTACTGGGGCATGGTGGAGAATTGGGGATACGCCTACAATAATTAAGGGAAACAGTCACCTCATCTGTTTGTTGATTAAAAAACCTGCCCTGGATGGTGGTGGAGCGTACCTCTCCATTCTGGTATATTCTGGTGAGCTCAGCACTGAACGGCATGTTGGCATAAATTGTCCTTCCCTGTAGCACAACCTCACACTCATGATTTGGCTCTAGAGAGACATCCAGGAACTCTGAGTGTGTCTGGGTCTTGGTGTGGGATGTTCCCTCTCTCCATTCAAACTCCTCTAAGTTCAGAAAAGTTACTTTATTCCCTGAAAAATATGGGACCTGAGTGGTTAGAACAGTACTCACACCTGTGTTGGTGGGCCGTCCGATTTCCCAGTACTGCTCATGTACTGTGGTTTTACTCACAGTCACCACTTTATTATTTTTCTTACAAACATTGTTAATCACCTTAGATGTGGCCAAAACTTTTAATGCCTCACTACTGTATAAAACCTGGTTGGTGACATATCGAACATTCTTTATGTGTTGTGTATGGTAGTTTGAATATAAGTGGAGTACCTCGTAATAATCATAGGAATATTCCAAGCCTCCAAAAGGCAAATACAGAACTCTATGCTTTGGAACAACTTTTCCTAGCCCATACTGGTTTTTGCCAACATATACTTCTAGGCACCTACTGACAGAGTCCTCAGGAACAAACCCATATGACCCATCCTTCCACAGTATCAATTCAAAGTTGTCTTCGTTTACAAGGATTTTAAATGAGGATGTCTTACGCTCTGTACCAGATTCAGAATAAAAACAATAGGCACCCAAACCAGGGCTGTAATAGCCAATGGAGCAGCCCTGCTCCGAGCACACATAATCTGTCCGTCTCAGGTGCTGATTGTTGATAGAGACAGCACCTTTTGGAAGGGAACCTGACCACGTCACCCACTTCAAGTTCACATAGTCATTAAAAATTAGCTGACGACTGTCCCAGGGTGTGGCTTCTTTCTCAACTGTTTCAACCATCTGTTCTCCAGATATAGAGACTTTAGAAAGGTCAACATTGTGCCGTTTGAGATCAAGAGGTGTATTTGTGTCCGTTTCTTGTTGGAGTGCTGTGTGTGGAAAAAAGCTAATGTTAGCCAGAATTCCTCAACCTGCTCCACAAATGGTTGCAGACTTGGTGCTACAATGACTTCTATTTTCCAATCACAAGACCTCAAAAGGTCCACTGTTTCCCATCACCAGTCTACTCCTCCCCACTGATGTACTAAGGAAAAGTGGTGCAATTCTCGTGCAAACCAAGGGCCCCGTAAATTCTTCGGGGGGGGAGGGCAAAGCCAAAATGTGAGCTTGCTGAGCCCCTATGGTAATCAACCCCTTGCCCCACTCTCCAGACACCCATGAAGATAAGGTATAAATTAAAATTCCTACTGATTTAACTTGGGCCTTTAACCCTTTCAGTGCTTGCAAGGTCTTCAATGCATTGCAAAGAAATGCTTTAGTGTATTCTAGCATTCAAGGGTTTAAAACATTTTTTAACTCAATGGCAATTTTTATTTGTGCCTGATGAAACAGTTGGCTTGCTCTAGAATTGCACTGTATAGCAATGTGGTATATTTTTGAACCTTCAGCCATTGGTGATTACAACACCCTTCATCCCCAAAATCTAGCTGGGTATGATGGGAGTTGTAGTCTCCTACAGCTGAAGGTGCAACATTTGACTGCAGCTGCTCTATAGTATTCATTGAAATACATTATTATTAGAAGGCCTTAAAATCCTACACCTCACCAGAGCCTGATACTATTACCATCGCTAAAAAAAAAAAACAAGCGTTGTGTTTTTTGAAATCAGATTTTAGTATCCTATTACCCACAGGAAACAACTAAAAAACAACGTGCAAGTAGCATTCTATTACCTACGGTCAGTATTACCACATGTTTTGTGGTTACATTTTCTGTTGGTAATCCTGTGCCTCAGAATTGAGGCTTGCAAGCCACAACGATGGTTTCAAAACCATCGTTGTTTGAACAAAAGCAGTGCAGAATACAGTATACATCATAGAAATCCGACATAGAGTGTCCCCCTTTGACATATTAACCCCCCTTTGAAAGTTGACTTATAGTACTTTCTTTCTTCATTTTAATTAGACAAATATTGCAGCGCTGCACTTTTGTGAATGAATCAATCACCCAGTCATTCAAAAACCAGGTGATTCATTCATCCATGAAAGCGCAGTGCTGCATTTTTATGAATGAACCCAGAGACAGGGTTCATTACAACCACAGTACAGCTGCTCCAGTAGTAAGAAAGGAAGGCAAATTCATGCCTTCCTTGTTGCCCCATGGATCACCCATCCTTCTGGAGAGGTTATCCATGCTAGAGGGGATATCATGAGAGGTTCTGATGCCCCCTCAAGGTCTGAAAGCAATGTTTATTAAAAGAAAGAGCACATAACCTATGTTAAACATATGTTATATGCTCTTTATTACAAAAAGCCGGCAAATGTCGCCCCATGGATCATCTATCCTTCTGGATAGATGATCCATGCTAGGGGTTGTCAGGAGGGGTCCTGATGCCCCCTAGAGGTCTGAACTTTATATTTTTACATTTAACAACTATAATAAGAAAGCCCATATAAAATATGTTACACGTGTGTTATATGGGTTTTAGTGAAAATGCCGGCAATTGTCGCCTGCATTGATCACCTATCCCACTGGAGAGGTGATCAATGGTAGGGGGTATCAGGAGAGATCCCGATGAACTATTTTTTTAAAATTAAATATACAAATTACAATTAAATTTATTACACATATACAGTCAAGGTATGCAGCCACATACCTTGCTTATTAATCCTTTGAGTACCAGAGGTGTGGCAAACACAGTGCAATGCAGTGCTACTTCTCTGGTACTCATAGGGTTAATTATGCAATACATATACAACAGGGCATGTCGAATTAAATTGGAGAGTAAACAATGTTGAAACTGAGCAATATGTGTTGAATTAAAATGGAGAAAGAAGGTCATGTGAGCACTATATTTCGGTTTTCAAAGGGGGGCTAATATGATGAATGGGGGCACTCAAAAATGTGGGGAACACATCTAACTTTAAACTTGATCTTTCTGTCGTCAAACATATGCCTGTTTCCTTGAATTTAGACATTTAGCACGTTTTTTTAGGCAGCAGTTGAATAGAAGCAGACAGAGCCATTTTTGTCAGTATGTCGAAATGTGCTGTCTACTCCGGTTTTGTTTTACCCTATTTCTGCAACAGAATACTGGTAAAACATATGTTTGCAAAATACATGTTGCTTGTTTTTATTGTAGTGCCTGTTTTGGTGCGGGTAATAGTATGGAGCCCCAGGTCTGTTGCTCTAGGGATCTTTATTATCCCATCATCACAAAAGGAGGAGTGTAGTATATCCTCTGGTTAAAGCTTTCAGACCACTAGTGTGAACCTCTTGCATAACTCTATCATCTATAGTTTATTGGCATGGTGTTGGAGATATTATACAATAATATTACCTGGAACTACTTCAGGTTCTTCTTTGACATCTTTTGGGACCTCCTTCACATCAATAGTTGGTAGTGCCAATGAGTTAACCAATATTGTCTCCCAGCTAAGAGCCACAAGGAAAAACACCAGGATGATTTGCATCTGTGATAAAAAGAAAGGATATATTAGCAAAAGTGGGAGGGAAACACTGGAGATTTGTGAAAATAAGCCCTAAAACTGAAGGAAAGAGGGTGAAAGGAAGTTCCACAGAGCCAATACCTGCTATAAACACATAAATAAGGGGTCTTAAGAGAACATGGGTGATTTGAAAAAAATTAGTTACGACTCTTGAGTGGCAGTATGTTTTATTGACACAGGAGAAAAACAGCCCTAGATAGGCATCATGTACTACAGACACAGGAGGAACAGTGCTCCAAATAACATGTGGTACAGACACAGGAGGTATGGGGTCTAGGTAGGCAGTATGTCCTACTGGTACAGGAGAAAGAGGGATCCATAGAGGCATCATATGCTATAGACTAAGGAAAAATGGCCTTCAGATAAGCAGCATGTTCTATAGCACAGTAGAAAGAGGGTTTCAGATAGGCAGTATGCATTGTAGACACAGGATAAAGAGGGATCCAGATAAGCTGTGCTCTGATGGTGGAGACATGTTTCCAGAGTCTCCACCTGTAAGACAGCGTGGGCTCATTTATCCAGGCCCAGAAACTCGTATCTGCACAAACACGTGCTACACAGACACAGGAGGAAGACGTTTCAGATAGGTGGCAAATGCTATAGATACAGGAGAAATAGGGGTCCAAACAGGTAGCATGTTCTACTGATACAGTAGAAATAGGGCTCCAGATATGCTGTATACGCTATATACACATAAGGAAGAGGGCTCTGATAGACAGTATGTTCTGTAGATACAGAATGCAGACGTCTCTAGATAGGGAGTATGTGATATAGACACATGAATAAAGAGGGGTCCAGATGGGCAGTATGTGTGATAGACACAAAAGGAAGAGGACTCCATATAAGCAGTATGTGGTATAGACCAGTGGTTCTCAACCCGTGCCCTCATTGGCTACTAACAGGCCAGGATTTGAGAATTTGCTTTTAAGAGCACAGGTGAGTTACTCAATATGACTGAACCTCTGATCAACACACTTGTGTTCTAGCAGAAAAATTCCTAAGTTCTGGCCTGTTAGTGGCCACTGAGGGCACTGGGTTGAGAACCTCTGGTATAGACACAGGAAAAGGTGGTACAGACACAAGCAGCATGTGCTATAGACACAACAGAAGGAGGGTCCCACATGGGCAGAAAATGTTGTAGACACAGGATAAAGAGAGCTCCAGACAGGTGGTGCTGTGATGGTTGGGACATATTTCCAGAGTGCCTACCAGATGGACAGTATGTGCTACGTAAAGAGGGAGAGGGCTCAGGCAAGAAGTATGTGCTATAGATACAAGAAAAATAGGAGTCCAAATAGGCAGGAAACAATGAAAGCTGTTATGGTCATGTTGGTTCATATCAACACACTGTTAGGGAAAAGGAACCTTAAAGGGATAGTAATACTTCGTTTTATCTTTATTTTATTTTGTAGGCATTAAAAAAACATGAAGAACGATATAAGTCTTATCTCTCAAACATTTATGGTTTGAGAGATATTCACAAGCAAAAGTCTGCCATCTCGCTGTCAGATTAGGAATCCGGTCCGCGGACCAGCCGTGGCTCTGCAGCAGAGCCGAGATTGCAAGATATAAGAAGAACTACTTTATTCGAATAGTCTACAAAGTGTACCTGGTTTGCAAGCACACTTTTTAGACACTTCCAATGAAATAGTTATTTTTATATCTTGCTATCTCGGCTCTGCTGAAGGGCCATTGGTTGATCTGCAGACCGGATTCCAAATCTGACAGCTAGATGGCAGACTTGACCGTTTCGGTCAGTGAGGGGAAACTTTGCTTGTGAATATCTCTCAAACCATAAAGGTTTGAGAGATAAGACTTATATCATTCTTCATGTTTTTTTAATGCCTACAAAATAAAATAGAGAGAAAACGAAGTATTACTATCCCTTTAATGATCTAAAACATGAAGGACAGAATGAGAGATATATGTGGTTATAATAAAAATATTAGGGCAAATATGCTAATTCTCCAGTGCAGCTTGAGCGACGTAAGTCACTAACACCAGTGGCTGCATTCTAGGGTATGCACTACTGCATATGAGACAATCTCTGCCAGCAAGCCTCCTTATGGCAGCCCAGTAGCATGTGCAGACAAGTGGTATACATTCACACAATTTCCTCTGCATATTAATACAGGACTGGAACACCCCAAAACTACCATAGAATACCCCATTGCTCTCCCCTTGGTGCAAGCAGCATTAGGGGAGAGAAATGTGGGCATTGAAATCTTAGTAAATTGACATTGGGCAGATGTATAGTGAAAAAGACAATTCAAGGGCCTGAGCTAGAGCAGAATCAGCATTATACATTCACCCCATTATAGAGCTTCAATAGGGTTTTTTTTGCCTTCCTCTGGATCAACAAGGGTTAATGTGGCATGGGCTGAACTTGATGGAAGCATGTCTTTTTTCAGTCTCATTAATTATGTATGTTACTATTTATGTATGTTACCTATAATAGCTATATAATGGGGTGAGCTGGAAGTTTATAATGCTGTTACCTATAGAAATGGGAAAAGTGATTAGCATGTGAAATATTAAGATTTAACCCTTTGACAGCCAAAGGGGTATGCAATGCATTGCACACCCCTCTGGCACTCAAATGGTTAACATATTTTTTCTTCATGTTAGTTACCCTTTAATTTATTTTTACCTTAAGGCTTTCTTTTTTTTCTCATCTTATGTGATAAGTGATATCAGTACTTCTCCTGTATGTATGTATCTATATATATATAGCGCCATGCATATACACAGCACTTTTACAGAACACACAATACAAAAATACAGGACTAGGTTAAAGGGATAATAATACTTCATTTTACCTTTATTTTATTTTGTAGCATTAAAAAAACATGAAGAACAAAGCTTCCCCTCCCGCCCCTTTTACCTAGTATAAGCTATCTCTTCTCAGATGTGGAATGCAGTCCATAGACCAGACAGATAACAGAAGGGGACAATCTTATTCCTTTGAAAACAATGAAAGCCCTGCCCCCCTTGACAAGTTTTTCAGGCTTTTCCCTTATCTTAATTGAAGATTGTCCCTCTCTGCAGTCTACCTGGGCACCTCCCTTCTGATCAGGCTGAACAGTGTGACATCAGTAAAAGGGGCGGGAGGGGGATACTTTGTCATTGAATTACTCTTGAACTGCAACTCTGACAGAATTGAAATAACACTCTCCAAAGTCCAAATACTATGATGATTAATTAGAGCTGCTTTTATTATGAAACATTACTATCCCTTTAAATATATATTACACACAGATACAGTACACACACAGACACTCATATAGGTATATATAAAGCTACTATACCTTGCTCCAGAGCCAGAATCTGCCCCAATCAGAGTTAAAACACAAAAGCTGCTTCTTATTCTGATTGTGCTTCAACATGCTTTATATACACACTATATATATATGTTCTATTATCAAATCACTTATTATGATAGGCCAATCAGAAATCATTTTTCACAAATTAATGATAACCTTTGGAATATTAAAATGTAATTAATATTCTTATCTTTGAATGTCTAAGTGAAAATGTTCTACTTCCTGTCATTTTACAATAGTCTTTGGAGACAGATTGCCTTTATCTCTGCAATATACAAAAACCCCTTTTTAATTTATTTCCTCCATATTAATCAGTGGACTCTCCAACTTCTAATTTAGAGCACCCGTACATTTTATATCTAATAGTCAAAGGTTAACTAATTACTTAGGAAATACAGACTCTGTATCGGTTGTATCTGAGGGCTATTAACCCTTTGACTGCCAGAGGGGCACGGAATGCATTGCAACTCTGACACTCAAAGGCTTAACACTTTGAGAACCAGAATGATGTGCAACACATTCACTTTGCAATACGTTGCACACACTTCTCATCCTCAAAGGGTTAAATGTGAACACGTGCATAGTTGTGGTTAGAGGACATTTTGGCCCATATGTACTAAGTAACTGGAGCAATTCTGGGGGAAACCAAATACATCTTAGGGTGTCAATATAAATTCACCAAATTCATCTTGAATTAAAAGGAGGTGAGTCACTGACAAATAGTTTTGCATAAAATATGACAAACTGCTGAGTCATGCTGTCAGCCTGAAATTTCAGGAAGTAATCATGCTGATATTCACTTCCTGACAATATGAACTTAAAATAACGGACAGCAGTGGGAGTACCCATTTTTTTTTTCTCAGGCAAAGTTCTATATAGATTTTCATAAAACGGCCCAGTTTCCTGCACCTTTAACCCTTTAAGGGCCAGTGGGGTGTACGAAGCCCAATAAAAATTCAGCAGATTAATCTTGAATTAAAAATAATTTCTTTTAGCTCCATGGGTAGTTTGTTCCAAAAAAATGGAGGAATTCCAGTGCAAACCAATTGCAGTATAAAGAGGAACTAAAAATTCCCATTGAATTAAAAGGTATTTCAGCCCTTTGAATGATAGAGAGGTCTTCAGCTCATTGCAAAGTAATGGTTTGGAGATCTCTCTAGCATTCATGGGGTTAAAATACCCATTTTAAATCAATGGTAAGTTTTATGATTTTTATTTTCCCCTGTGGTGAAATTGGTTTGCTCCATAGTTCTTTAATTTTTCTCTTCAACAGATAGGACCATGAATGTTACAAAGGTCTGCATTTTAGCTATTTTAGTGCTGAGTTTAACCATTTGAATACTAAGCAATGCATTGGAGACCTTTCTAGCATTCAGTGTAACACACCTTAAATCAATGGGAATTTGTGTCGTTTTCATTTGCCTCCTGTGGAGAAGCTGAATATGACTTTTGATACTTTGAATGATGCCTATGGGGTGAGCCATACATTGTGGGTAATTTTTTTTTTTTGCTCAAGACACCCCTAACATGCACTCTAGGATTCTCAGGGCATCCTAACATTTTATGGCTTATTTGACAAGAGTTTAATGAAGAAGACAAATACATAAATATATAGTTTTTCTTTTGTCCTATGTGGAACACAGGAACCATGGGGTGAAATCCCCTCTGAGGGAGGGTGAGGTACTTATAAAAAGAGCTTCCTGGTGCATAAGCAAGGTACCAAAACGTCAACCAAATAGGATAGTCAGCCAGTCTGGAGTCAACACCAAATAATCAGAAAGCCAGGCAAGGAACCAAAGGAGCAGAGCAGAAGAATATTCAATGTACGTAAAAACTCAGCAACAGTCAATAGAGTGCTTGTGAAAGGCCCCCAGGCAGGCTATGCTGTAAGGAGCCAAAGACCAATCAGAGAATTGGTCCAACCTCCAGAGGCACATGGGTGGGACATCTACATAGAGGATTATTATTCATTCAAGCGGAGAACTCACATTTAATGTGATTACTTAACTGCAGACATACTATTATAAACATATTGCCAGCTTTATGCAAACATTATATGTAAATGATCAATGTCTCTCCCCCTTCACTTGTATACCAGATTTTTAGTTCAAATCTCTCCCTGGATCATAGAGAGCACACAGAGGTCTCCATGTGAGATCTCCGTACTGGAAACTGGACAAATCAGTTCCCAGTAAATAGAAGGGGACCATGCTGTCACTTTCAGAATGGCCCTTTCCCAGGTCATAAGCACAGGAGTGCACTGGCACCGCTGACAGTGGTCCCATGCTGTTACCCATGAGACTCTCTGGAAGAGCCCACTCAGACATGCTGAGGAAGCCTGCAGTGCATATTTGTGGATGCAGTAACTCTGTAACCTGAAGTTTTGTAGTTGAGTGGTTGCTATTGTCCTTTGACCATAAGGCTCCATAGGATGCTGTAGCAAAAGCGCCAATGTAAAATTTCAGGCCATGCTGGTACAGCACCCAAAAATGGACGTTGAGCTGCAATAACTTTTGAATAAAGAATCTCTCAGCAGTGGGTTGTTTTACTCAGCAGGATAGACCCTGCTATATATGGTATATTCCATATTAAACATTACTAACCTTAAATCCCTAGCACTCAAGGGGTGACATGTCCCATTTCAGTCAGTGGGAGTTTGGGGAGATTTTATATGTATATCAAAAGTCAGAGATGCTCAATAGTGATGAGCGAGCACCCCAATGCTCGGGTGTTCGGGTGCTCTGACCGAGCACCCCCTGAGGCTCGAGTGCTCGGCCGAGCACCCGAGCCCCATTGAAGTCAATGGGAGGACTCGAGCATTACACCAGGCACCCCCTGCTCTGATGAGGGGAGGGTGCCTGGTCCATAGGAAAATGGCAGAAAAGGATGGAAACACCACATAAATGGTTCAGGGACAGCATAGGGAGGATGTCTGGATGCATCTTGGACTCCAACATCGCTGCTGGGAACGATCTTTCGCCCGTAGTACGCCATTTTTACAGACTGACCGTAAAACACACAAAAAGGAAAATAAAAACGACTTTAGGCGAAAAATTGTTACCAAACAGTATTTGCTGTATATTTACTTGTATATCATCTGCAAATTCTCCCAAAAATTTCCTCGATTTTTCTGAACTGAGGCCATGATTAAGAGGGAAACGTGCGCAGAGGCAAATTCTCCCAAAAATTTCCTTGATTTTCAGAACTGAGGCCATGATTAAGAGGGAAACGTGCGCAGAGGCAAATTCTCCCAAAAATTTCCTTGATTTTCAGAACTGAGGCCATGATTAAGAGGGAAACGTGCGCAGAGGCAAATTCTCCCAAAAATTTCCTTGATTTTCAGAACTGAGGCCATGATTAAGAGGGAAACGTGCGCAGAGGCAAATTCTCCCAAAAATTTCCTTGATTTTATTGAACTGAGGCCATGATTAAGAGGGAAACGTGCGCTGAGCTGACCATCTAAAACATTATGGGTAAGGGTCTGCTGCAGAGCTGACCATCCTAAACATTATATGCGAAGGCCCGCTAGTGAGCTGACGCTATAAAACATTATATGAGAGGGCCCGCTAGAGAGCTGACCCAATAAAACATTATATGAGAAGGCCCGCTGGTGAGCTGACCTATATAAAAATTGTCAAACAGGGCCCGCTGGTGAGCTGGCCCTATATAAAAATTATATCACAGGGCCCGCTGGTGAGCTGGCCCTATATAAAAATTATAGCACAGGGCCCGCTGGTGAGCTGGCCCTATATAAAAATTATATCCCAGGGCATATGGAAGAGGAGGAGGAGGATGAGAAGATTAAGAGTCAACCATATACCCGTTTTTTGGGTGGAAGGGGTGAATGGGAATACAGAGTATTCACATCATTGTAAATAACATATATAAAGTGAGTTTATGTTCCCCCGGGGCTTTCCTCCAGTGGAGTGGAGAAGTCAGGGGAAATCCAGGCCTTGTTCATTTTTATAAGTGTCAACCTATCAGCATTGTCGGTGGAAAAGCGGATACGCTTATCTGTTATGATGCCACCAGCAGCACTAAATACCCGCTCAGACAGAACGCTGGCGGCAGGGCAGGCCAGCACCTCCAAGGCGTAGAGTGCCAGTTCATACCACGTGTCCAGCTTGGACACCCAGTAGTTGTAAGGCACAGAGGGATCATTGAGGACGCTGACACGGTCTGCTACGTACTCCTTCACCATCTTCCAAAACTTTTCCCTCCTTGTGACACTAGGCTGCGCATCAGGGTGAGGGTGCTGGCGGGGTGTCATGAAGGTGTCCCACGCCTTGGAGAGTGTTGCCCTGCCTTTCTCGGAACTGCTGTGTGCTCCCCTTTTCTCCCCTTCTCGGTTGGCCAAGGTAGCACGTACTCTGCCGCCAGCGTTGTCAGATGGAAAATTTTGGAGCAATTTTTCAACAAGAACCTTCTGGTATTACACCATTTTGCTTGTCCTCTCCACCGGAGGAATGAGAGATGAGAAATTCTCTTTGTAGCGGGGGTCCAGAAGGGTGAACACCCAGTAATCCGTGTTGTTTAAAATGCGTATAACGCGTGGGTCACGGGAAAGGCAGCCTAACATAAAGTCAGCCATGTGTGCCAGAGTACCAACAGTCAAGATTTCGCTGTCCTCACCAGGAGGATGACTCTCAATATCCTCATCCTCTTCCTCCTCTTCTGCCCACCCACGCTGAAGAGATGGAACTAAAGTTCCATGGCTACCCTCTGTAGCGGAGGCAACCGTGTCTTCCTCCTCCTCCTCCTCCTCCTCCTCCGCCTCCTCCAATTGTCGCTGAGAAGACGAAGTGAGGGTGCTCTGGCTATCACCTTGTGTAAGCTCTTCCTCCCCCATTTCCACCTCTTCCACATGCAAAGCGTCGGTTTTAATTGTGAGCAGCGAGCGTTTCAGTAGACACAGAAGTGGGATGGTTACACTGATAATAGCGTTATCGCCGCTCACCATCTGTGTCGATTCCTCAAAATTGCGTAAAACCTCACAGAGGTCTGACATCCATTCCCACTCCTCACTTCTGATTACAGGAAGTTGAACGGAGAGGCGACGACCGTGTAACAGCTGGTACTCCACTACTGCCCTCTGCTGCTCACAAAGCCGGGCCAACATATGGAAGGTGGAGTTCCAGCGCGTGCTCACGTCACACAGCAGCCGGTGAGCTGGCAATTGTAAGCGCTGCTGCAGCTTCAACAGGCCGGCCGAAGCTGTAGATGACTTACGGAAATGTGCACACACGCGGCGCACCTTGGTCAAGAGATCATGCACATTGGGGTAGGTTTTTAGAAATCGCTGCACCACTAAATTAAATACATGCGCTAGGCATGGTACGTGTGTGAGCTTGCCGAGCTCCAAAGCCGCCACCAAGTTACGCCCATTATCACACACAACCATGCCTGGTTGCAGGTTGAGTGGCGAGAGCCACTGCTCGGTCTGGTGACTAATCCCCTGCAACAGCTCTGAGGCCGTGTGCTGTTTGTCCCCAAGGCAGATCAGCTTCAGCACGGCCTGTTGACGCTTCCCCACTGCAGTGCTACACTGCTTCCAGCTACTGGCTGATGGGGGAGTGGCGCTGCGTGTAGAGAATTCGGAGGTGGAAACGGAGGAGGAGCCAATAACGTAGGTGCTGGCGGAAACCCTGATGGAGGTAGGGCCCGCAATCCTCGGCGTGGGTAGCACCCGTGCCATCCCAGGGTCCGAGTCGCTCCCAGCCTCCACGACATTCACCCAGTGTGCCGTCAGGGAAATGTAGCGTCCCTGGCCACAAGCACTTGTCCATGTGTCAGTCGTTAAGTGGACCTTCCCAGTAACTGCGTTGGTCAGGGCACGGGTGATGTTACGGGACACATGGTGGTGTAATGCGGGGATGGCACACCGGGAAAAGTAGTGGCGGCTGGGGACCGCGTACCGAGGGACAGCTGCTGCCATCAGGAAGGACTCAGTGTCCACAAGCCTAAATGGCAGCATTTCGATGGCCAGTAATTTTGAAAGGTGTGAGGTTAGTGCTATGGCCTGTGGGTGGGTGGCTGGGTACTTTCTCTTGCGCTCAAATGCCTGGGGTAACGACATTTGGACGCTGTGCTGGGACAGGGAAGTGGATGTGGTCGCTGATGGTGCTTCAGATGGTACAGGTGCAGGGCGGGAGGTATGCGGGCCTGCGCCTTCGACAGGCGATTGGCCGGCACCGAAAACAGGGGAAGAGGAGGCAGTGGTGTGGCCTGCAGACACAGATGGGCGATCCAGGCGTTCCTCCCACTTACTACGGTGCTTGGATGCCATGTGTCGGATCATGCTGGTGGTGGTGAGGTTTCTAGTGTTCATGCCTCGGCTCATTCTGGTGTGGCACAGGTTGCAAACTACAATTCTTTTGTCGTCCGCACTTTCCTTAAAAAAACGCCATACCGCGGAACACCTACCCTTTGGCAAGGTAGATTTACGCAAGGGGGTGCTCCGTGGAACATTTGCGGGCCGGTTTGGTGCGGTCCGCCTTCTTTCTGTAGCCACACCACTGCCTCTTCCAGCCTGTTGCGGTGCTGCAGATGGCTCACCCTCAGGACTGCTGTCATCGCTCGGCTCTACACCTTCCCAGGTGGGGTCAGTCACCTCATCGTCCACCAAGTCCTCCTCCACTTCCTCACTCTGATCATCCTCCTCAAGTCTTGATCCCACCACATACTCAGTCATTGACAACTGTATAACATTCTCCTCAACAAGGTCTTGAGACGGAAATAGTGGTTGATTTAATGGCAACTGTGTCTCATCATCATCATCATCATCCACTACTTCCTTTGACCTTAAATGCCGTTCACATCTGTCATCTTCTTGTGATTGGGTAGCCTCTAGAGGTTGTGAATCAGGGCACAAGATGTCATGTTCCTCTGCAAGCGTGCTTGGAGAGAGGGTCAAATGAAGGATTGGTGATGAGACGAGCTCCTCACTATATCCCAGTGTGGGATCACTTCTTTGACCAGACCGTGTATGGTGGGAGGAAGGATGATCAGAGTGAGGATTATGTTGACCAGACTCTTGGCTACTGAGAGTGGACTTGGTGGAAGACAGGGTGGTGCTTAACCGACTGGAAGCAGTATCAGCTGTCATCCAACCGACCACCTGTTCGCAGTGGTCAGACCTCGAGAGTGATGTCCTGCGACGCCCTGTAAAATTAGACATGAAGCTAGGTATGGTGGATGTCTTTCTTTCTTGTGCTCTGGCACCAGGCACAGTTTCTCCGCGTCCTGACCCGCGCCCTGAACTATCAGGATCACGTCCACTTCCCCGTCCCTTTTTACCCGCCTTCTTCATCTTACACGGAATATGTGACTTTAATATTTGAGTTTGAAAACTTAACAGTATTTCTTCCTATTCTGCAACTGTGCAGAGTACACAGAATAGGCTGCTAAACTGCGGTGACACACACTGAATGGAATATGTGACTTTAATATTTGAGTTTGAAAACTTAACAGTATTTCTTCCTATTCTGCAACTGTGCAGAGTACACAGAATAGGCTGCTAAACGGCGGTGACACACACTGAATGGAATATGTGACTTTAATATTTGAGTTTGAAAACTTAACAGTATTTCTTCCTAGTCTGCAACTGTGCAGAGTACACAGAATAGGCTGCTAAACGGCGGTGACACACACTGAATGGAATATGTGACTTTAATATTTGAGTTTGAAAACTTAACAGTATTTCTTCCTATTCTGCAACTGTGCAGAGTACACAGAATAGGCTGCTAAACGGCGGTGACACACACTGAATGGAATATGTGACTTTAATATTTGAGTTTGAAAACTTAACAGTATTTCTTCCTATTCTGCAACTGTGCAGAGTACACAGAATAGGCTGCTAAACGGCGGTGACACACACTGAATGGAATATGTGACTTTAATATTTGAGTTTGAAAACTTAACAGTATTTCTTACTATTCTGCAACTGTGCAGAGTACACAGAATAGGCTGCTAAACGGCGGTGACACACACTGAATGGAATATGTGACTTTAATATTTGAGTTTGAAAACTTAACAGTATTTCTTCCTATTCTGCAACTGTGCAGAGTACACAGAATAGGCTGCTAAACTGCGGTGACACACACTGAATGGAATATGTGACTTTAATATTTGAGTTTGAAAACTTAACAGTATTTCTTCCTATTCTGCAACTGTGCAGAGTACACAGAATAGGCTGCTAAACTGCGGTGACACACACTGAATGGAATATGTGACTTTAATATTTGAGTTTGAAAACTTAACAGTATTTCTTACTATTCTGCAACTGTGCAGAGTACACAGAATAGGCTGCTAAACGGCGGTGACACACACTGAATGGAATATGTGACTTTAATATTTTAGTTTGAAAACTTAACAGTATTTCTTACTATTCTGCAACTGTGCAGAGTACACAGAATAGGCTGCTAAACGGCGGTGACACACACTGAATGGAATATGTGACTTTAATATTTGAGTTTGAAAACTTAACAGTATTTCTTCCTAGTCTGCAACTGTGCAGAGTACACAGAATAGGCTGCTAAACTGCGGTGACACACACTGAATGGAAAATGTGACTTTAATATTTGAGTTTGAAAACTTAACAGTATTTCTTCCTAGTCTGCAACTGTGCAGAGTACACAGAATAGGCTGCTAAACGGCGGTGACACACACTGAATGGAATATGTGACTTTAATATTTGAGTTTGAAAACTTAACAGTATTTCTTCCTATTCTGCAACTCTGCACACTACACAGAATTTGCTGCTAAACTGCGGCGAAGCACACTGAATGGAATATGTGACTTTGATATTTGAGTTTGAAGACTTAACAGTATTTCTTCCTATTCTGCAACTCTGCACAGTACACAGAATGTGCTGCTAAACTGCGGCGAAGCACACTGAATGGAATATGTGACTTTGATATTTTAGTTTGAAGACTTAACAGTATTTCTTCCTATTCTGCAACTCTGCACAGTACACAGAATGTGCTGCTAAACTGCGGCGAAGCACACTGAATGGAATATGTGACTTTGATATTTTAGTTTGAAGACTTAACAGTATTTCTTCCTATTCTGCAACTCTGCACAGTACACAGAATGTGCTGCTAAACTGCGGCGACGCACACTGAATGGAATATGTGACTTTGATATTTTAGTTTGAAGACTTAACAGAATGTGCTCTAATCTGCAACTTTGCACACTAAACAGAATGTGCTCTAATCTGCAACTTTGCACACTAAACAGAATGTGCTCTAATCTGCAACTTTGCACACTAAACAGAATGTGCTCTAATCTGCAACTTTGCACACTAAACAGAATGTGCTCTAATCTGCAACTGTGCACACTAAACAGAATGTGCTCTAATCTGCAACTTTGCACACTAAACAGAATATTTTTTTTTTTTTTTCCCCCCCCCACACAAAATAACCTGCTGCCCCCACACACAGTAGTCCTAAAAAGGACTTTTGGTTCTTTTTTTTCACAATTTTGGTTTTTTTCCTCCCTACACTGCCTTTCCCTTCCTATCCTCAGCTCTCCCTGGCTAAGACTGAGCCGAACTCGATGGTCAGGTGCTATACAGCACCCGACCACGGGTTCTGGCCAGCCAATCAGTGTAATGCCAGCAGCCAACATGGCTGCTGGCATTACACCGATGTCAGAGCCTCCCTGCACGTTTATTGGCTGCGCAGCAGCCGCAAAACGTGCGGGGAGGAGACCCGAACACGGCGGGCGAGCACATGCGGTACTCGTACGAGTACCGCCATGTGCCGAGCAGAGCGATGCTCGAGCCGATCCGAGCATCGGCCGAGCATGCTCGCTCAACACTAATGCTCAACTAGGAATGAACCTGCAATACAAATTTGCAGGCTCTATAGGAATGGTGTCCTACCCAGGGTGCAATCTCTTTTAGTCCACTAGTGCCTTTCACAGAGAGAAAATATCCTAAAGCATATCATATTGGTCCTGCCCTTACAGCAGTCCAACCACGAAATGCCAGGGAATTCCTCTCTGAACAAGAGAAGCAGCCAACCCCAGACGTATGTTTCAGCCTTGTTGGGCCTCGTCAGTGCGGTGTAGCTGATCTCTCTAAGCACTGTGAGCAAGGGGTCCAATGCTGGATTCCCCCTATTACCCTTGGGGTGACTAACCCCAAGGGTAATTTGCATTACATGTTACATGTTACATGTCCCATTTCAGTCAATGGGAGTTTGGGGAGATTTTATATGTATATCAAAAGTCAGAGATGCTCAACTAGGAACAAACCTGCAATACAAATTTGCAGGCTCTATAGGAATGGTGCAGGGTGCAATCTCTTTTAGCCCACTAGTGAGATTTTATATGTCACAGATGAAGCAGTTGGTTTACTCCCGAATTGCTCCTCTGTTTCAGTATATGGCCAAATCTGCTTTCTATTTCTGTGTAGTTTGCACTTTTGCCATGATAATTTAACCCCTTGAGTGCTACAGAGGTCTCCATTGCATTTTAGACAAGCTTAGGAGATGCCTCTATCATCTAAGATGTCAAGGCTGTCTAATACTGGCATTTATCAGATCCCATTTACTAGGATTAGCTGGAATTACTAAACACAATGTCATGTCATTAGTACTCAATATTTGAAAATAAATGTTTTGCATAAAGTTCATTGTACGTGTGATAAGATTTGTAATATCAGCACTTAATATAAAACATGTTTGTACAGACATTGAAAAGATGAATGAATGTCGTGGAATCAGTGCCCAGTATTTGACAATAAATGTTTTGCATAAAGTTCATTGTATGTGATAAGATTTGTAATATCAGCATTTAATATACAACATGTTTGTACAGACATTGAAGAGATGAATGAATGTCGTGGAATCAGTGCCCAGTATTTGACAATAAATGTTTTGCATAAAGTTCAGTGCACATGTGATAAGATTTGTATATAAAACACTTAATAAAATAAATTAAATCTCCTTTGTTTGTGCAGACATTGCACAAGTATGTCGGTCTAGAATGGTAAGATATATTAAAGCGGAACTAACACCCCTGCAAGATGTAGCCTCAATTCGAGGGCTACAATCCACGATAACTTGCTGTGCAATTTTTTTTTTTTAAAACGTGTTATTAAAGAGTAATCCGTTAATTCCAAAAGGTACCGGGTGACGTCTTCCCCCCAGAAAAGCGCATTGCGCATGTCAGCACAGAGCCGATCGGCTCTCTTGTAACTCCTCCCGGCTACACGAAAACACCTACGTCATCAGCTTTAGATTCTCCTGCTGGTCCGAGAATCTAAAGCTGCTTATGTAGGTGTTTTCGTGTAGCCGGGGGGAGTTACAAGAGAGCCGATCGGCTCCGTGCTGACATGCGCAATGCGCTTTTCTGGGGGGAAGACGTCACCCGGTACCTTTTGGAATTAACGGATTACTCTTTAATAACACGTTTTTAAAAAAAAATAAAAATAATTACACAGCGCGTTATCACGGATTGTAGCCCTCTAATTCAGGCTACATCTTGCAGGGGTGTTAGTTCCACTTTAAATGAAAGATCATACTGGACTTTATGCAAAAAAAGAAAGGAATAGCAATTCTGGAGCAAACCAACTGCACCAAACAGAACACATAAAATGTCTCATTGATTTAAATTGATTAAACCAATTGTAACAGTTGATGCAGGGCTGGACTGGCCTGCCAGAATACCTGGGGCCGGTACAGAAATACATAGATATAGCCCCCTGGATATTTTCTGTTGTGGGTCTCCTAGGGACTTAGAAGGAGTTAGAACTGTGAGGTTGTGCTCAGGATGTCAAAAGGAGGCTTCTACTTCAAGGAACAGAATGATCATACTCGGAACATGAAAAAGAGGCTTGGAATACAAGAAACTTACTGGGCAGATGCAGAACAGACACAGACATACACAAAGAGCCCTCACCTGAACCTCTTCTATGCCCAAGTGTCCTCCTACTCCAAACACACACAAAATGCCCTCTCCTGTAGAAATTTGGTGTTTGAAGCGGGGGTCCAGCAAAGTGGCAAGAATGTATTCCTTATTGCTTTTAATGGGCACTATGCCAGGATCTTGTTCAAAGCACTATAACATGTTCTTTACCAGCTGGTGCATGTCTGTGTTGTCATTATGGTAAGAATCCTCAGCCATGCTCCTCATTTTTTTTCTGCAATAAAAATATCAGTGGTAGAATGTCACTAATTCCTGCCCAATGCGACTCTCCAGCATGGTTGCCTCCTCAAAGGGTTTCAGTAGCTCACATACATCAAACATTAGTTGCCATTGGCCAGGTGACAAAGAGGCTCCCTCCAAAGCCTTCCAGTTTTGGATGGTGTACTTGTTAATGGTCATATTCTGTTCGTACAAATGCTCTAGCATGCACATTGTTGAATTGCACCTGGTAGGGACCTCCATTTTCAACGCTCTTGTATGGAATATAGAGCGTTGCGTGCACTGTAGGAGCAACTAAAATGGCCATAGATTTTGCGGGCAACAGTAAGCATCTCTTTGTGGGTGTCGGATTCTGCCAGGAATCTGGTCACAACTAAATTTCGCACATGGGCAAAGCAGGGCACGTGCAACATGCCACCTATTTTCAAAGCAGCGATTATGTTGGAGCCGTTATCAGCAGCAAAACCAGCTTTTGAAGGAGCTGGGACAAGCCATTCCTCTATTACCTGCTCTATCTTACTTAAAAGATCTAAGGCTTTGTGGGACTGTCTATCAAAAGTCTGCATGCACAAGGTGGCATGGTGATGGCATGGGCTATCCTGCTGCTGCCACCTTGTAATCACACTGCCAGAACCAGAAACACAATTACTGGCTGTCACCTGATACTGTAAGCTAGAATTATCCACCAAGAAACAGCCCACACCTCTTCACACATGCAAATCCTCCTCTCACCTGCATTTCCTGTCTACAACTCTTCTCATCGCTGCAGGTGACATCTCTCCCAACCTTGGTCCCACGTACATTCCCACCTGTGTCTGTACTAGATTGTGGCCTACCCGCTCTTCGTGTGGAGCAAACCCTAACAATCTACTAGCTGTTCCCTGCCTCCCCCTATGCCTTCCACCCTTCTCCTGTGCATTATGGAATGCTTGCTCTCTACCAAACAAACTCCATACGACCCACAATCTTTTCCTCTCTAACTCTTTAAACCTATTCGCTCTCACTGAAACCTGGCTCTCACACTCTGACTCATCTGCTGAAGCTGTTCTCCTATGCTGAAGCTGCTCTCTCCTGATGGCAAGGTTGGGGGTGTGGGACTTCTCTCTCAGCTCTGCCGCTCTAGGCCTCTGTCCCTCCCCCCATCAGTCTCCTTTACCTCTTTTGAAGTACATGCAGTCCAGCTCTTCTCCCCTGTCCCTCTCCTGGTAGCCATGATTTACAGGCTACCAAGAAACCCTTCCTCCTTTCTCTCCAAATTTGAAACTTGGCTCTCTGTCTTTCTGTCCTCAGACACTCCCACATTACTCCTTGGCAACTGCAACCTACACGTTGATGATGCCTCCTCAACTAGTGCTTCCCAATTTCTCTCCCTGACCTTGTCCTATGGCCTTCAACAGTGGACTGCTGCCAGCACTCACAGGGAAGGTCACTGTCCAGATCTAGTCCTCACCAGAAACAGTTCAGTCTCTGACTTCACAATGTCCCCATTTCCACTCTCTGATCATCATCTTATCTCCTTCACACTCTCTCACACACCTTCCCCTGCCCTCCCTAAATCACCCTTCCTAACCAGGAACCTACACTCAGTCAAACTACCAGACCTGGCATGGACTGTGCAGACTTCCCTCTCTTCTCTCTGCCCTACTACTACTAACATAGACACTCTGGTCCATGAATATAACACCTCATTAACATCTTCTTTGGACCTGCATGCTCAACTTCAATGTTGACACTCCTGCCCCAGGAATTCCAGACCCTGGCTAAATTCAACAACCCGCATGCTATGCACCTGTTGTTGAGCTGCAGAACGTCTCTGGCAAAAGTCTCATTCTGTTACCGACTTCCACCCTTATAAATTCATGTTATCCTGTTTTAACACAGCTCTCACTCAGACTAAACAGCAGTACTTCGCTAACCTCATCACTAGCCACAACTCTAACCCACGTGACCTCTTTAAAAGCTTTGATTCTCTTCTCAAATCTCCAACCTTAAACTGCTCCTCTTTCTCCAACACTCCACGGGACTTTGCAGTGTTTTTCAAAAATAAGATACAGTCTATCCAACAAACCATATCCTCTTCATCCTCCCCTCCTATCCCCCTTATTCCTTGACCACCTCGAGCAACCCTTATTCCTTGTCGACCTCGAGCAACCCTCCTCTCCACCCACTACCTGCCCCTCGGATCCCATGCCCTCTCACCTTATTAAGGCTCTGGCAATTACTCTTGCTCTCAGCCTTACAAATATTTTTAACTCCTCTCTTTCAACCAGAACTTTTCCATCCTCATTCAAACATGCAATAGTCAGACTGATATTCAAAAAACCCTCACTCAACCCCACCTGTCTTTCAAATTACCATCCAGTTTCGCTTCTCCCTGTTGCATCTAAGATCTTGGAATGCCTTGTATTCTCTTGTTCAATCTCTTTTCTCAACTCAAACTCTCTTCTTGATCCATTACAGTCAGGTTTCCAATCCAACTATTCCACTGAGACAGTCCTAACAAAAATTACTAATGGCCTATACACAGCAAGGGACAAAGGACAAATCAGTATACTAAACCTACTAGATCTATCTGCTGCTTTTGACACTGTTAACCATGCACTCCTACTGGACACACTGCCCACCCTTGGCATCAATGACACACCTCTAAAATGGTTTTCCTCCTACCTCTCTAAATGTACTTTCTTTTGCTAACTCTTTCTCATCTCCCCACGAACTCACACATACCTCCCAAGTGTCCCTCTTTAGGAGGGACAGTCCCTCTTTCAGACCCAAATCCCCCTGTCCCTCTTTCCCACCCTAATGTCCCTCTTTTTAGGAGATCAGATTGCATGGTGTGTATATAAGTGTATCATATTACTTTACAGCAATAAATCTCACATTATTGTTTGTTTAAACGTCAATATATGTGTTTGTAAATTAGTGTGGGTAAATAAAATACTTTAGTCTTCTTATAAGTCATTTATTATGTTACACAAGGAGGTATCAATAGATCATGAAATAGCCTAAAAATGCTCGGTAATGCCCCACCCACCAGCCACGCCCCCAGCAACACCCCTTAAAACAAAAGTGTCCCTCTTTGACAATTTGAAATGTTGGGAGGTATGCTCACAGTAGGTGTTCCTGAGGGATCAGTCCCGGGACCACTTCTCTTTTCCCTCTACACCCTCTCACTTGGTGACTTCATCTCATCTCTTGGGTTTAATTATCATCTGTATGCAGATGACACTCTAATCTATCTCTCTTTCCCTGACTTCACTCCAGCTGTGCAATCTCGAGCCACTCGATGTCTGTCAGCTATTTCATCATGGATGGCCCACCACCACCTCAAACTCATTATGGCACTAGAGAACTAAAACTTGATGCTTCTGGGTGGTGACTAGCCGTACAACAGGCCATTGTGCTGTTGTTCATTCCCAAAAACCTCTCACATTCTGTATGTTTATTTTGAATATACGTAGGGGGGTCTCCCTAAGTGTGAACGGTAATCCAGACGTGGACCCCTTGCTCTCAGTGCCTAGGAAATCCAGCTGCACCCTCCTGACGAGGCCCAACTAGGCTGAAACGTACATTGGGGGTTAGCTGGTGTTCCTGTGCAGGGGGGGACTTGCCCGTCAATTTGGAACTGGGATTAGTCTAATATGTCTGTGGAAATTTCTCCTCTGTAATGGCACTAGAGAGCTAATACGTGATGCTTCTGGGCGGTGACTAGACGTAGAACAGGCCATTGTGCTGTTGTTCATTCCCAGAAGCCTCTCACATTCTGTATGTTCAATATGGCTAAGACAGAGCTGGTGGTGGTGTTCCCTCCTAAAACCCATCTCCATCACAATAGACAACTCTGCCATACACTCAGTAACCAAAGCACGCTGTCTAGGTGTCATACTAGATTCTAAATTAACTTTGTCCCCCCATATCCAAGCTGTCACCAGAACATGTCGTTTATTCTTAAAAAATATTGCCAAAATACATCCTTTCTCTGCATGTCAACTGCAAAAACTCTATCTCAGGCACTCATTCTATCCAGAATTGACTAGTGTAACATTCTACTCTCCAGTCTTCCTGCTTCTCATCTTTCTCCTCTTCAATCTGTTAACAATTCAGCAGCAAGAATCACCACATTTGCTCCCAGATACTTTCCCTCTCATCTCCTCCTGAAATCCCTCAGTTGGCTACCTATAAAGTATCGTATTTCTTACAAGATTCTCCTCCTCTCCTGTAAGTCTCTGTGTTCTTCAGCACCCTCTTACATTTCTTCTCTTTTCTCCCTCTACACCCCTTCCCGTCCCCTACGGTCTTCCCAAGGGTTCTTCCTGTCCTCTCCATACACAACTCGAGCCATCTCTCAGCTACAAGCTTTTTCACTGGCTGCTCCTCGACTCTGGAATGCCCTCCCCATCACCATTCGCCAATCATCCACAATCGTCACTTTCAAGCATCTCCTCAAAACCCACCTGCTCAAGGATGCATCTCAATAGCAATATCCTCCTCCCCCTTGCACAACAATAGTGACATCAGTATCCTTCTGTACTTCCTTCACCACACCTTGTACTTGCACTTATAATCCTCCTCCTACTGTCTCTGTATGTCATCATGAACTCTAATTAGATTGTAAGCTCCTTCGGGCAGGGTCCCTTTCCCAATGTATGATTCCCTTGCTGCACTTTCCCCCAAAAATAATGCAATGATTGCACTTTAGCTTAATGCTCTTAACCCTGTTCTGTATTTTTGTATTTATTATTTCAACTTCTGTAAGCGCTGTGTACGTGTATGGCGCTATATAAATATACATACATACAAGATACATACATTGTTAGTGCTGGGTGGGGGAAGGAAACCCAGTGAGCAGTCAGTCATATAGTCTGTGCTCTGCCCACTTGTCCACTTAACTGTTGTCAGGTAGATTTTCTTGCCATATGCACTTTTCAACCCTTTGCCCACCACACTAACCACCTGCTTGTACAATTCAGGCACAGCCATCCTGGAAAAATAACTGTGGCTTAGGATATTCCAGTGTGGAGCTACACATGACATCAGTTCTCTGAAACCTAGGTTTTCTACAAAAGAATACAGCAGCATGTCCATTGCCAACATCTTGGCAACCTTGCCATTCCACAGGCATATTTTGGGATTGTTTTTGTGACATTTTTGACTCCTTCCTAGGAACTCAGTCAGTGTGAGTTGGCAGGACATGGCAGAAGAAGCCTGAAACTTTATTGCTTTAACAACATGACTAGAGGAGGTGATGCAGTAAAGGCAGCAGGTGTGGGCAGTCTGACTCTTGCTATCTCCTACAGCAAAGCCAGAGTCATCATACTCCTCTGCAGCAGGAGCCATAGGTGTTATTTGGAGTGAACTAACTGTTGGCACTGGCCGTAGCACACTGTCAGGGAGGTTGTACTGGAGCCCAGGAGCAGGGATGTGCACACCCGTATAAGGGCACCAGTAACCAGAAGGCTGGAGGAACAGACCTGCTGGAGAATAGGCCACAACACAGGGGCTACTGAAGATCTAGAAAGAGTAGCAGGTAGAGCCAAGGACCAGAGAGACAGGAGACAAGTCACTTATACTTAGAGCAGGGTCCCAGAGTCTTGGGTAGCCAGAGGTAAGAGTGTTCAGGAAGCCAAGCAGAAATCTAGGATGCCAGAGGCCAGGATGGTCAGGTAGGCAAGCAGTGGTCAGGGATGCCAGAGATCAGGATAGTCAGGTAGCCAAGCAATGGTCAGGGATGCCAGAGATTCGGATAGTCAGGTAGCCAAGCAGTGGTCAGGGATGCCAGAGATCAGGATAGTCAGATAGCCAAACAATGGTCAGGGATGCCAGAGATTAGGATAGTCAGGAAGCCAAGCAGTGGTCAGGGATGCTAGAGATCAGGAAAATCATACAGGACACAGGAGCTCAGGAAAAACACGTCTGCACCAGGTAATGGGAACAAAACAACTGGGCCCAGAGCAAGATGCCAGAGACTTGAAGGACAGCCCCTCACTCACCTGTCTTTAAGCATGGCCATCCGGAACGCCTGTGAACAGCCACCATCAGATCTGGGTTGGCTGCTGATGACTTGGCCCGGTGGTGCGCGCACAGCTTCCTGCTGGATGGCAGCACTTATCCTCATTGCCAGGGGACGCTCAGCCAAGCATCAGTGTCACCCTAGGCAACCGGGGAACTGAGGATGGTGCGACGTGGCTGAAAATATTGAAGGAGAGCGGCTTCCTCCCTTCAGGCCTGACACACACTCTCTGACACATAAATAACTTCACTACTTCTTTTTTCTGCCCTAGAGCCCTGGGAACATTTTAAAGTGCTTCTACTGTTGCTAGTTGTAGCACCTTTGACCTGCTGATAGAGTGTCTCCCAGTCAGACCTGTGGTTGTGCTTCAGGTGGGATTTCATAAAGGAGGTGCCTAGGTGTGAGCCTTCTTTCCCCCTGCTTACATGTTTTTTGCACAGACAACAGATAGCAACATGCTTAGCTTGAGGGTCCTGAGTGAAGTATCTCTATAGTGTGGACCTCATGGACTGTGGGTTCCTGTGGTGCTGCTGCTTCTACTACTGCTGGGGCTAGATGTTGATGCAAATCTACTGCCACTACTACTAGGTGTCAAAGGTGCAGCACTTACAGCAGCAGCAGATATAACATTGTAGATGTTAATAAGCTGTGTTGCTGTTGTTGTTGCTGCAGCTGGGTATTCAAAAAAGGTGTGTGTGTGTGGTTGAGTGGTACTTGGCCTTTGAAGAGCCGATGATGCTGATGATGATTGATAGGGTGACTGTGTACTTTTTGACATCTTTGTTTGTCCAGAGTCAGACTTTCCAATGTTTTTCTCAAACACTTTATAGACAGGCACAGTGCCCCTTTTCAGTGGTGGAAGATTCAGCCTTTGGCTTTCTGCTAACCTTATAGCCCTGTCATCATCCTCACTCTCAACTTCCTTTGTATCTGAACAAGAGAAGGATGCTGGAGGGCTATAGTCTAGATCTGCATCATCATCAATCATCATTAGGTCATCCTCAGAAGCATCAGCATCACTTGACAGTTCTTGCCCACTACTACCCTTATATTCCTCTGAGCTTTTAGAGGTCTCAATGAGGTGATTGCCTTATGTCGGGTACACAAGTCCTCACTTGAAGCAAACTCCAATAAGAAGCTATGCTAGAAATGCATCTCTGCCCAACCACTTAAAACAGCTGTGCATAGTGTCCCAGCTGATATGGAGACCAGGATGTCTCTGTTCTCTTAAAGAGAAAGAACAGAGCATGGCTGGTCTATCTTTCTCCTATTTATCCTCTCATGAAGCAAATAGAGATTTCTGATTCAGACGAATCATCCAAGGAGCACTACAGGGAAGATTTTTACAGTTTACATTACACATATATGCACTATATGCACTCCTGTGTCACTGATCCTCCCCTCTGGCAAGAAAAGGTTAAGCATTGCTTACAATACAAACAGACGAATCTATCTATCTATCTATCTATCTATCTATCTATCTATCTATCTATATGTACACACACACACACACACACACACACACACACACACACACACACACACACACACACACCATATTAACCCTTTGAGAGCCAGAGGGGTGCGAAGCACATTGCATACCCCTCTGGCACTTAAAGGGTTAAGCATTACTGTCCCTTCAACATGTTAAATACTAGAGAGGTCTCCAATGAATTGTTTCACAATGCCTTTTAGACCTCCCTGGTACTCAAGGAGTTACATGCCCCATTTAAATCAATGGGCGTTTGGGGAAATTGTATATGTCACCTATGAAGCAGTTGGTTTACTCCAGAATTGCTCCTCTTTTTCATTATATGGCCAAATCCACTGTCTCATTCTGTGTAGTTTGCACTTTTGCCATGATAATTTAACCCCTTGAGTGCTACAGAGGTCTCCAGTGCATTTTAGGCATTGCTTGGGAGATGCCTCTATCATCCAAGAGGTCAACCCTGTCTAATACTGGCATTTATCAGATCCCACCTACTGGAACTAGCTGGAATTACTGAACACAATGTCATGTCATTAGTACTCAATGTTTGAAAATAAATGTTTTGCATAAAGTTCATTGTACATGTGATAAGATTTGTAATATCAGCACTTAATATCTAATATGTTTGTACAGACATTGAAGAGATTAACTCAATGTCGTGGAATCAGTGCCCAGTATTTGACAATAAATGTTTTGCATAAAGTTCATTGTACATGTGATAAGATTTGTATATAAAACACTTAATAAAATAATTGAAATCTCCTTTGTTTGTGCAGACATTGCACAAGTATGTCGGTCTAGAATGGTAAGATATATTACATGAAAGATCATACTGGGCTTTAAGCAAAAGAAAGAAAGGAATAGCAATTCTGTAGCAAACCAACTACACCAAACAGGACACATAAAGGGCCAGATTTAAAAGCAGCCAACAGACAAAAAAAAACCAGATGATGGCATTTTTTTCAAGCACTGAAAGCGATTTAAAGATCAGTTCTATGAAAAAATGCTGGCAAAAAAAAAAACCCCTATCGGCCACTAAATTAACATGTTTTGGACCACTGAAAATAAAAAACCACTAGAAGTTGCCATTTAAAGGACTGCGTTAGCTGTTAAGATCCAATAAGGGACTCACTTTAGCACATAAAATTTAAGACATATTTTTTTTATCGGATCTTTAGTCAGCTGACGCAGCTTTTAAAAGGAAAAAAAAAAACAAAAACAACCTTTATTATGTCGGTCGGTATTCACTTTGGTCCTACCGACTATTTTAATGCAAACCTTTAAATCTGGTCCAAAATATCTCATTGATTTAAATAGGACTCAAAGGATTAAATCAATGTAACAGTTGAAAGAGGCTGAAAAAAAAGAAAAATGGACATGGTCCATCAAATACAGCCTTTGCCATATCACCCCTATTGATCCATAGGAAGGCAAAAAAAAAATGGAACCGATATCGCCAGAGCCATTCAATTATGTGTGTTAGTGCTAACGCTAGACAAATTGATACTGTTTAAGGAGGAAATTACGCACCCAGTTTTTTTTGGCCTTACACCACACAACGGGTAGAGAAAACCACCATCGGGCAAACAAAGCACAGAAACTGCAGCTCATAAAACACCAAGCACACCAATGGCAAAATTAACCCCCCACAAAGCCAAGCAAACACCAACAATGCCCATGCCCTACAAACAAGTCCCGGTCAAACAACAAAAACCTAGTAACCCCCAGGGACAAGGGTTTCAAAAAACAATACAACACAAGTCATCACATTATAGCCTGGAAGAACTGTGGTTAACACACAACATGCACACCTGTCAATCCAAAGAAACCCAAACTCACTTGTGCAACATTACCAGCCCATGGAAACACAACCTGCTCCTCACAGAATAATACATGCACCAGACAGCTACACAGAAATCAGAACAGATCAGAAAAAAACAACACACACACACTGACAAACACTTACCTGGACAACAAACACCTTCCCATTGGTCATCACCTACCTCATGACAACGCCTGGACAACACCCCACCAATGTCTGAAAGGGACATCTTGGCATCTTCAGATGTGGCGTGTTTATAGTGAGATCACTCAGAGAAAAAGAGAGAGAGAGAGAGATTAAGACCAGTGTGTTTGCATGCCTATTCCTTCAAAGACACCGGAGACAAAGGTGTGTGAGGACTAGGGATCACCATCCTCCCCCAAGCACACCTGTTGATGCTGATGCTCTGACTGGACAGTCAGACAGGAGACCATCTCCATCTGAGAACCACACCAGGCAGCAGCACCCCATCTGCCACAACTGAATCTCCCGCATCTGCCTCAGGGACCGGTGAAGCAGCACAGGGATGACAGATGTCTGCACAGACCTGGGATATTACGCACAAGGGTCATGCCCCTGGGAATGGTGGACACTGAAGTCAGAGACCGGTACAGGTTGACATTCCACAACATCATCCAGTTATATGAAGTGATTAAAGATGACATTGACCCCATTTACAAAACCAGCCATGCCCTATATGGTTTGCAGAAGCTGATGTGTGCCAGACATTTTAAAGCAAGTTATTCCTTCCAGTCTACAGTAGGATATGTATCTGGCATGTCCCAGACCACGTGTTGAAGGGCACTGGCTCAGGTGTTGCCAGCCCTCAAGAGTAAGGCCAGGAGCTCCATCCACTTCCTCTCCACTGACATGGAGTGGACACGTGTCAAACAGAAATTTTACACAAGCTGAGGTATACCCAGGGTCATAGGTGCCATAGATTGTACACATATGCGAATACAAGCTCCAGCACAACAGAGACATCGGTACATGAACAGGAAGAATTTCCACTCCATCAACTTACAGATGGTATGTGATGCCACAATGAGGATAACCCATGTCTGTGCCTCCTATCCAACAGCTGTCACGATTCATACATTCTCACACACTCCTCTATCCACAGGGACTTTGAGAATGGGACCTATACAGGAGGATGTCATTTGGGTGAGTCAACAAAACAGACATCACACCACAGTCACAGGTGAACTCACAGGAATAACGGAAACAAAGTTTAGCATGGTCATGACACATAAGTAGTACATTATCCACATAAAATGTGCTCCCTGTCTCACCATGTCACTCTCTTTCCACAAGTGATGCAGGCTATGGGTGTAAACAGTGGCTGTTAACACCACTACCAAATCCACAAATACTGGAACAGGAGCTCTACAATGAGGGACACATTGGAACAAGGAATGCCACTGAGCACACCTTTGGGCTCCTCAAAGCCACATTCAAGTGCATTGTTCACTCTGGGGGAGCACTACAATATGCACCAGGAAAGGCATGCAACAATATCCAGGCATGTGCAATCCTCACAACATAGAAACGGACACTAGGTTAGTCGAGGATATGGAGCCATAACACCTCATGGAAATCCCTGTTCCCCAGGCCCAGGATGAGGACACCCAGAGTGGGGTAGAGATAAGAGACAGGCTCAGGAAGAGACAGTGCACCACTTATAGTATTTTTGGTGTCGGTAAACTAAAGGGAGTGTGCTTCTCTGTAATACAACAATATAACTAATGAAAAAGAGGGAATACAGGCATCAAAGCACCAAACCCACCCCAGAATTTCCAAGGCAATTATATAATTTGTGCTCCCTATTATGGAGAGTGATATACACACAAAACTGTTATATAAAATATAACTTTTATTAAGTATAAGTAAAAAGAGAAAGAAGCAAATTAAAATAACCTTAAAAATAATTTAAGTTGCTGTCAAAATCAATTTACTTGATGTCTCTAGTGATTTGGTAATTCACTGACTATTAAGCTTATTCTCCTTATTGTGAGGAGCAAACACACTAGTTATAGTCTCCTGTTATATATTTAGATCCTCTATTAAATCACAGAGCTAAAAGCTCGTCCAATCTCTGTGTCTAAATCTCATACAGCTATCAACTTATTCTAAGTATATAGGTGAATGGTTAGCCATATATTGAAAAAAATCCGTGAAGATTTAGCCTTCACACATGTGTCTCAGTAATGATCCTAATTACAAACTTATCGGGATAGGTAAATTCAAGTTCTCATACAATGTAGCCTGAATCCTATTATCAGTTAATTTAATGGCAAGTGTCAGTTATCTGCATGAGAACCTCAGTACCTCGTATCTTATGCAAGTTTTAGACATAGTACGTAAGAGTCAAGCTAAGATATAACTGTTCTTGTTGTGGTGTCAGTGTTCCAGTGGTTACCCACAAATCAAACTCAATTGCCGCTAATCAGCAGAGAGCTGTTTGTATCACCCTGGAACACACAACTACAAAACTAAATCCTAATCTTGCTAATAACACTATCCCTACAATACTCTCGGTGTTCCGGTGGTTACCCACAAATCAGACTCCAATACCGCTACTCAGTAAAGAGCTGCTTGTATCACCCCGGAACACAAGATAACTGATCTAAATACTAAGATACTTAGTAACTCTTACAACATCTTAATTGATTAGTGATATAGTATTCTGTACAGCAACAAAACATTATAAACAATTATGGCATAGAAGAGCAAAGTATGCCCCTAGTCATGACCTGACGCGTGTTTTGCCAAGAAAAACGGCTTTCTCAAAGGTCCAAGCCGCCATTGTCATGGCGGTTTTTAAACTAGCATTACACCCTCCTCCTTATTGTGGATTGGTTCATTTAAATTAATGTATGACACATCTTTAAAATCTCAAGCGATATATTACTGTATTTCTAAAGTAAACATCAGAAATATCTATGGTTCCATCTAGGTTTGTATCAACTCTATGCTATTTTAAAGTAATAGAAATGAAGTGGTTTATGTGACAATTACTTCGAGATATTATGAAGTACAATACATTTCATTCAAAATACACATTCCTCTAAACCGAAAGCACTACAATATCATAGAATGTAAACAAACTGTCCCTATCAGTCCATCTGAGTTTATATCAAATCTGTGCAAATTTAAAATCATAGAAATTAGGTGATTTATGTGTTAGTCATTTCACGATGTTACGGAGTACAATACACTTTATTTGAAGCATACGTTCCTTTAAAACGGTAACACTGAAGTATCATAAGATATAAACATACTGTCTAACTATTAATAGTTAAGATTATGCCAGTATACTAGATGTAATAATGATTATTTATTTCTCATATAATAAATCAGAATAGTATATAAAAGTGGATATAAGTATGAGTTGGACTTATAAAAGACATATAATTCACTTAGTCATAAATTATAGATGATAAAAGATAGTGGGACATTATAAATCCCATATAATCTCTAATTCAACATATACTTGTACATCAGTGTTCAAAAATTGACAGATTATTGTACTCTTAGTATATATCACTCCATATACTTCTTATAGATGTGCTGAAAGGCGCATGCCTTCATTTAATCCTTTAAGAACCATGGAATTTAATGAGAAAATCCAACGATTTTCTCTTTGTAATAGTTTGGATTCCATGTCACCACCTCTAATCCCTAATATAACGTGTTCTAAACCAGCAATTTTCATTTTGTTTGGATCACCTTTGTGGAAGTCTAAAAAGTGTCTACTCACACTAGTCAGACTTTTATTATTAATCCGATCTCTGGCAAGCGTGCTTGATATTATTAAAATGCTCCCTGGCCTGTTCCTTTAGTGAGAATGATGTCATGCCCACATAGATTTTATAACAGGGACATTTTAGCATATAAACAACACCCTTGGTGTTACAATTGAAGAATGATTTGATCTTTTGTTTAGTACCAAATCTGTTAACAACCTCTTTAACATTCGTAATCAGTGGGCATGATTTGCAATTGCCACACATATATGTGCCAGTAGTAAGTGTTTTCTTTTTTTGATTAGAGAAATTACTTTTCACTAATATAGCCCTTAAATTAGGGGCCCTTCTACAGCAGGTTTGAGCTCTATCACCAATTACTTTGCATAAATCATCATCTGTTTTCAAAAAGTGCCAGTGATTATTAATAATTTGGACCACTGATTTCCAATGGTTATTGAATGTACTTATGAATCTTATAGTTTTTTCTTTTTCAATATCAGTTTTTTTCTTTAAAAGTAAGTCTCTAGATGTATACTCAGCTCTTTGTCTTGCTTTTTTAACATTATTTCTGCCATATCCTCTGTCTTTAAATCTTAATGACAGTTCATCAGCCCTTTTGTTAAAATTATCTTCTTCTGAACAGTTTCTTTTCAACCTAAGTAACTCTCCAGTAGGAATTGCTCCTACCACTGAGGGTGGATGAAAGCTACTATGATGTAATACTGAATTTGTAGCTGTACTTTCCCTATATAAACCACTGGCTAAAGAGCCATCCTCAGTTTTATAAAAAGAAATGTCAAGAAAATTAATTTGTGAAAGACTGATGTTAACTGTTAATTTTAGATTGTAAGAATTGTGATTTAGGAGTTTAATAAACTCCTCAAAAGTAGATGCATCTCCTTCCCAGGGTATTATCAGATCGTCAATGTATCTATACCAAAGACTTGCATAGATACTAAATTGGCTAAACTTGTCACTCAGAACACGTCACTCTCCTACCATCCGAGGTACAGGTTGGCATATATGGTGGCACAAGCTGCCCCCATCGCTGTACCTCAGACTTGTAGGTAGAAGTGATCCCTAAACACAAAATAATTGTGGGTCAGGGTAAATTTCAGGAGCCTAATGATGAAGGTCTTATATTCTTCAGTAGCAGAATCATCTTGATCCAAGAAAAATCGGACTGCCTTTAATCTCATATCATGATTAATTGATGTATACAGGGATTCCACGTCACACATCACATTATCAAATATGTATTTTTCTCAACTGGTAATCCTTGTATCTTATTCAGGATATCTGCTGTATCTCTAATATATGATGGTAACTGTGTGACAAATTTCCTGAGTTTTGAGTCAAAGTTACCAATGTTAAAGAGGTTGTTACTAAACAAAAGATTAAATCATTCTTCAATTGTAATACCAAGGGTGTTGTTTATATGCTAAAATGTCCCTGTGATAAAATCTATGTGGGCATGACATTACGCTCACTAAAGGAACGGGCCAGGGAGCATTTTAATAATATCAAGCATGCTGCCAGAGATCAGATTGATAATAAAAGTGTGACTAGTGTGAGTAGACACTTTTTAGACTTCCTCAATGGTGATCCAAACAAAATGAAAATTGCTGGTTTAGAACATGTTATATTAGGGATTAGAGGTGGTGACATGGAATCCAAACTATTACAAAGAGAAAATCGTTGGATTTTCTCATTAAATTCCATGGTTCCAAAAGGATTAAATGAAGGCATGCGCCTTTCAGCACATCTATAAGAAGTATATGGAGTGATATATACTAAGAGTACAATAATCTGTCAATTTTGGAACACTGATGTACAAGTATATATTGAATTAGAGATTATATGGGATTTATAATGTCCCACTATCTTTTATCATCTATAATTTATCTCTATGTGAATTATATGTCTTTTATAAGTCCAACTCATACTCATATCCACTTTTATATACTATTCTCATTTATTATATGAGAAATAAATAATCATTATTACATCTAGTATACTGGCATAATCTTAACTATTAATAATTAGACAGTATGTTTATATCTTATGATACTTCAGTGTTCCCGTTTTAAAGGAACGTATGCTTTGAATGAAGTGTATTGTACTCCGTAACATCGTGAAAAGACTGACACATAAATCACTTCATTTCTATCATTTTAAATTTGCACAGGTTTGATATAAACTCAGATGGACTGATAGGGACAGTTTGTTTACATTCTATGATATTGTAGTGCTTTCGGTTTAGAGGAATGTGTATTTTGAATGAAATGTATTGTACTTCATAATATCGCAAAGCAATTGTCACATAAACCACTTCACTTCTATTACTTTAAATCAGCATAAAGTTGATACAAACCTAGATGGACTGATAGGTATTTCTAATGTTTACTTTGGAAATATAGTAAAATATCACTTGAGATTTTAAAGATGTGTCAATCATTTATTTAAATGAACCAATCCACAATAAGGAGGAGGGTGTAATGCTAGTTTAAAAACCGCCATGACAATGGCGGCTCGGACCTTTGAGAAAGCCGTTTTTCTTGGCGAAACGCTCGTCAGGTCATGGCTAGGGGCATACTTTGCTCTTCTATGCCATAATTGTTTTTAATGTTTTGTTGCTGTACAGAATACTATATCACTAATCAATTAAGATGTTGTAAGAGTTACTAAGTATCTTAGTATTTAGATCAGTTATCGTGTGTTCCGGGGTGATACAAACAGCTCTTTACTGAGTAGTGGTATTGGAGTCTGATTTGTGGGTAACCACCGGAACACCGAGAGTATTGTAGGGATAGTGTTATTAGCAAGATTAGAATTTAGTTTTGTAGTCGTGTGTTCCAGGGTGATACAAACAGCTCTCTGATGATTAGCGGCAATTGAGTTTGATTTGTGGGTAACCACCGGAACACTGACACCGCTACAAGAACAGTTATATCTTAGCTTGACTCTTACGTACTATTTCTAAAACTTGCATAAGATACGAGGTACTGAGGTTCTCATGCAGATAATTGACACTTGCCATTAAATCAACTGATAATAGGATTCAGGCTACGTTGTATGAGAACTTGAATTTACCTATCGCGATAAGTGTGTAATTAGGATCATTACTGAGACACATGAATCTTTATGAGTGAAGGCTAAATCTTCACGGATTTTTTTCAATATATGGCTAACCATTCATCTATATACTTAGAATAAGTTGATAGTTGTATGAGATATAGACACAGAGATTGGACGAGTTTTTAGCTCTGTGACGTCCTAGAAGCTCCCCTCCTGATGTTTAGTCATTGGGAAACCTGACTTTGTTCTTAACCCCTGAAAAACCTTTCACTATTTCAAAACATGATCATCTATATGTGTATGAGTCAATAAGATCTAAGAGGAAAACGTGTACAGCAATACTGCTCCTCTTCTGTGTTCAAAATCCTCCTGGAGGAAGTATGAGCAGCTCAAATTGGATTAATAGGTAACCTGTTTTTATGTGAAACATACCCTTTGTCTGCTTCTAGAAGTCTTCAGTGCACATTGTTATGATACAAACATGTTTATGCTCTAATGTATTGCTAAACATAATAAAGGAAGCTATCACCATCAATGTCTGTTGATTTTGATGTTGGTTTAGAAATTTCTCCACACAACAAAATTGTTATGTGTTATGTATCCATTGTACTCATACAGGCATGTCCTTAAACTCAGGGGTCTATCAATTAAACATGGACCATGAGGGGAGGTTGAAATGTATTGATGCAAGTAGATTCACTAAGGTGTGATGAAGAGGTGGTGAAGTACAGATGACTTCTCCAGTAATATCACTTCTCCAGTTCCTACTTTATTCAATGGAGCCTATGCACTGAGATTGCTCTAGCTTGAAAGATATTGGTGCGTAGGCTCCATGGAATATTATAGGAACTAGAGAAGTGATAGCACTAGGGTAGTCATCTCCACCTCATCAAATCCCTCTCACACCTAAGTGTATAACTCAACATGTTCACCTGGCATAGTTTAATCAATTGAGCAGACTATTGGCCTCTTCGTGCTCCTGTCGTGTAGCGTGATTCAACATTTTTATCAGCAATAACCTTGGATTACTAGGTGTGTGATGGATTTTCTCTCATCAGAGTGTGAATCCCAGGATATATTTGTTTGGCTGATATATCTTGTCAATGACAATTTATCCCAAAAGCATGGTTGGCTAACCACCCTTTAATAACCACACTAGTGGATGGAACCAAATGGGAACAGTCTGGCACATAATATGCTATGGGTCAGTTGTCAGTTGTTCAAGTTCAACTCGCATCACTGCCACACAACACTTTCATGTTGTTTTGATTTGCTAGGTGGATTGTGAATTGAAACTGGACAACATTATATGTGCTGTGTGTGATTACCGGTTCACTTTTAAAAGGTCTCACACAAAAAAAGCTTGCAACTAAATAACCCATTAACCATGTTGCCATGATAAAAATGGCGACATGAGAATCTCACACTGCATGACAGCGCAAGATTCTCATGTCGCATAGCTTGAACCTGTTCATCCCCTCCACACTAATTAAAGAGCTGGTAGCAGGCAATCCAGTATAGAGTCTGCCTTCCCTTAATCTACTCAGTGATCTACTGCTTTTGTAGCGCTGCTTCTGGGCTGCATTTCCTGAGAGCATTGTGGATACTGGAGACTGATGCTGTTTCCCCCCCGGAGGTATATAGAAGTCTGCACTTCACTGGTCTTGTATGTTCATCTGTGCAGTAGTGTGGCACTGTTCCACACTACTGCACAGATTCAAGGGCTGGGATGCAAGGGCACGGTTCCGCATCCTCTCTTCATCAGTACCATCCTGGGATGTTTCAGAGCTGTGGCTATCATGGACTGCCTGACCCTGACTGTGTAGGATGTGCCCAAAGAACTACCCCTCCTCCCACTGACACAGCTGTCCCTGTTTTTTGTGTGCCTCTCCTTGGTCAATACCCCTCTGCCCAACTGATCTCCCTCTCCCACGCCTTCCTTGACCAGGGATGCCCTCCTGAGCTTCCTCCTCTCCTGCCCCTCTCCCCATCCCTCTCCCCTCTCCTCGCCATCATGCACCGAATCAAAATTCAGGCACTCACACATGCCCTCACAGGCACTTTCGATCACACTCACTCTCTTGCACTCACTGAATCACACTGTCAAAATAAATGAGAAATTGTGTAATGTGTTGTAAACAAAAAATATATGTGTGTGTTTTTGTGTGTTTGTTTATGGCACATGTGCAAAGGTGTATTATGTGTAGCTATAAGTGTACCAAGTGTCTCCACTACGAATCCTTCTAACTCACTTCAATGTCCGCTCTTCTCTCTCTCTCTATCACTATCCTCTGCTCCTAGATTCTGTGCTCTAGCACACCAACACTAAAAACATGTGCAAGGAATTCAGTTATTTTGGGGTATATGCAGTTATATTTGAATGTATTTGATACTTTGGTGTGTTGTGATAAGCTGTGAGTTTGAACTTGTCTTGACAATGTTCAGCTTTTTTTTTTCCTTAGCATTAGATGTACCGTACGTTAATTATCGGCTAATTGGAACGCATGGTGAGGTGAAAAAAGGTGCAACGCAGGTTTTTGAGCTACGAAAATTTTTATGGCAAATGCTCATTAGCCATTCTGGTAGATGTAGAATTGAATACTACGCAACAATCTGGCTAAAGATCGTTGTGCTTCTTTGTTTTAAAGGGGAACTACCACCCCGCAAAAACTTAACCTGGATTGATTCTTCATCTGGCGACTAGCTGTTTAGTAGCGCTAGTCGCCAGAAATATTACCCGGTTCTGAAGATTTCGGCCTTTTTCTGATGGTCACTGGAACAGGAAGCACGGACGTCTCGTCACAGTGACATCCGTGCGCCTGCGCTGTCAATCCCTTTTGAGCCGGCCGGCCTCAGAGGCAACTCATTAATGTAATGAGAAGTACCACTAAATCAAATTACAATATTTAAAATCAAATAGTGTTTAATTTTATATTTGAAAAATGGTGTCTTATGTGTCCATGCACACTATCTGTAAAACAATCAAATATCACACATATTGAACATTAATACACATAATAAAAAATAAAAATAAATAAAAAATATTTATAAATGATGGGAATGATATACCACTAAATCTCAATCCACTCCTCAGGATGAAGATTAGCAGTCCTATTCCTGGTTATACTGTATAATGAGAATACCACAATGTGAATGGTAATCACCATGGTATATCAGATTTTCATAACCATCTAGGAATAAGACACTATAATGTATCAATATGTATCAAATGAATATGTATCCCCTAAAAGGAACACAATGGATACAAAATATGCGGTGACTACCCTCTACACCCAATGTCGAAATGCACACCCCTGGATCAAAATAACACAATATGCTGCATATGAACCCAAGGTTCTGAAGGAAATCAGCGCATATATGAAGTACCACATTGTCAGCTGTCTAAGCTAGCAAGGGAAAAGCTAAAGGGAACCTAAGGGGCAGGACAAATGAGGCCCTAAAAGACCCAACTTCTAAACTGGGGAAGACAAAAGCTAGAGACTACAGTAAAAAGCACCCCTTAACTGTAGTGTACAGATACATACATATAAAGAGACAAGCACTACATATATATATATATAGGTGACACACAAATAACCCATATACATATATATATAAATAAAGGGGGGTACAGCACAGTACCAGAAGAAGAGTTCTGAATCTGGAGGATGAGCTACAGGTTTGATGGGCCAAACAGGTTGATAGGTGGTCAACAGAATCAAGAAGCTAGTGAATGTAGAAGGTCGAAGGAAATGAGAGAAGAGGGTTGACAGAAGGCAGGTAAAGGTCAAGGTACGCTGAGCAGTAGCGTGGTCAGTAAGAAGGCTAAGGTCAGGGCAGGCTGAGTTGTAGCATGGTCATAAGGAAGGCCAAGGTCAGGGCAGGCTGAGTTGTAGTGTGGTCAGAAGGAAAGCCAAAGTCGAATACCAGGATATCAGTCAGTATATAGCAGGCTCTTGATGAATATATATATAACGGAACTCCAGAATAACTGAGCGCTGAATCCAGGAAGAGTGCTCTTTATATAGTGGTGCCGGCATTCAGAATGAGGCTCTGACGTCACCGCACCCATTGGGATGCTGGGTGTGTGTCGGGACATCGGCGCCTGCGCAGTAATGGCAAAGAAGCCAACAAGGGATGTTATGTGCTCCCTGTTAGCCAACAGGACACAGTGAGGTACCGACAGAGCCCCCCTCTTATGGACGTTCACTGGACAGAAACAGGTCCGGGTTGGATGACGGAGATGGTAAGAACAAGACATGCAGGTGCATGAATCTTATGAGCAGGTTCCCAGGATCGTTCTTCCCCCCCTTCCAGTGAATCAGGTATTCCAGTCTTCCCCGCCTAATATGTGAGTCCAGGATGGCATGGATCTCAAATTCCTCAGACCCATCGAGTAGCAATGGAGGAGGATGAACAGGTTCACGGGGGGGGGGGGGGGGAAGTGTGAGGCGGTCCATGGCCTATGCTGGGAGACAGCTGGCCTCCCTGCTACTCATCTTTCACCTATGCAATCTGTTTTAAACTCAGCTGCACGAATCACCACACTCTCTCCAAAAACTGAACCTGCCCACATAATTCTCAGACATCTGTCATGGCTCCCAATTCAGCAGCGCATCAATTACAAAGTCCTTCTTCTCACCTTTAACGCTCTCCACACTGCTACCCCTCCTTACATCTCTTCCCTCATCTCCTATTATGTTCCTGGCCGCTTCCTTCGCTCAGCACACAATGCACTTCTTGTTGCACCATCCACACCCTCTGCCCTCTCCCGTCTCAAACATTTCTCGCTTTCTGCTCCATACCTATGGAACTCCATACCCCTCTCCTTACGCCTAGAAAAATCCCCCTCTGTCTTTAAGTCTACCCTGAAGTCTTATCTTCTGGAGCACTAGGACCATGCACTGCCTTTGGCCAAACTCAGCACTTAACACCCTCTTACCCCATTGTATGTCTCCCTTTATCCATTTAGACTGTAAGCTCCTTGGGGCAGGGACCTCTCTCCCATTGTTTCTATGAATGTCGCACTTATTTCATCCCCTCTTATTTATTGTAACATATGTCTATTGTAAGGCGCTGCGTACACTGTGTGGCACCATATAAATAAAGATACATACATAAATACATACATACATACATACATGGAAAGTAGGATGAATCTTGAAGGAACCATGGTAATGCCAGTCGGAAGGCCACTGTGTTGATCTTGCGTGTGACTTTGAAAGGTCCCAAGTAGCAGGGGCCTAACTTCCTGTTAAGACAAGCCAATTTGATATCAGCAGTAGACAGCCAGACCTTGTCGCCTACTGCCTAGCTGGGTTCCGGTGAGCGAAGTTTATCCACTTAGATCTTATAGTTTTGTTGCATTCTAGCCAAAGTAAGGCAAAGAAAACGATGACACTGTCGTAACTGTTTGATATGTAAAAAGACTTGAGGAACAGACTCCTGACTAGGCATTCCTGGGAGCATTTGGGGGTGGTACCCCTACGTGAGGCAGAACGGAGTGGAGTGAGAGGATCAATGGAGATGTTTATTGTAGGTAAACTCTGTGAATGGAAGAAGGGTGGACCAATTATCTTGCAGATAGGTTGAATAGCATCATAGATACTGTTACAGAGTTTGATTGACCTATTCTGTCTGCCCATTGGTGTTTGGGTGGTATCCAGATGACAGATTACTCTGGATGTGCAAGGTGTGGCAAAGGAATCATGAGGTGAACAGAGATCCTTGGTCGGTAGTGATGGTGGACGGAAGTCCATGAAGACGGACGATTTCTTGGATGAACAACATGGCAGTGTGGGATGCCAAAGACATCCCAGGGGTAGCAATGTAATGAGCCATCTTGGAGAATTGATCTACTACCACAAGAATTGTGGTGTTTGTGCTGGACAGTGTTAGGTCAGTGATGAAATTCATTATGATCTCTCTCCATGGTAAGGAGGGAATGGGTAAAGGATGCAGAAGGCCTGTTGGCTTGGCATGTCTGGTTTTAGCTTGAATGCATGCATTGCAGGTAGATACATATGCCTGAACATCCTGTCCCATCTTGGGCCACCAGAAGTGTTGTTGCACTAGGGTCTGGGGTACTCCTCCTTGACTTGCTGCTGGAATATCATGAGAAAGATGTAGTACTTCCTGACAGAAAGTCAAGGGAACATATATATGCAGTTTAGGTTATACAGAAGGCTTTCTTTGGGTAGGAGGGAGTACCGGTGGAGGAAAGCTGTGTCTGGATCAGGATGTTGTTTAATTCTGTCTAGTAAAGGTTTAGTAAGTAGTAAGAACTGACTGGGTTGAAGGATGGTGTCTGAAGACTCTTCTGGTTGCTGTTTAGGAGGGTCCTGTCACGGAGTGACCTGGAATAAAGACACTGAGAAGTACAGATACAGTAAAATAATCTTTATTGACCAGGACCAGGTGTAAGGACCGTGCTGGAGCACTTCCCTAACCCTCACTAGCCAGGTATGGAGGAAGCACTGGATCACCTGACTGTACGGAGGCAAACACCACTCTGGCTGAATATATGAATAAATGCTAGTAGCAAGGATGGTAGCAGCTACTAGTGCAGGAGCAGCTGGGAAGCCCCTGTAAACAGAGGGAAAATCCCTTCGTACGCTAGGGTAGTTCAGTGGAATGCTAGGGTAACCAACAGGCAATGGTAACAGTGAATCCCTAGAACGCTAGGGTAACTAACAGGCAGTGGTGACTGAATCCCTAGAACGCTCTAGGGTAACCAACAGGCAATGGTGACAGCGAATCCCTAGAACGCTAGGGTAACCAACAGGCAATGGTGACTGAATCCCTAGATTGCTCTAGGGTAACCAACAGGCAATGGTGACAGAGAATCCCTAGAACGCTAGGGTAACCAACAGGCAGCGGTGACTGAATCCCTCGAATGCTAGGGTACCCAATGGCCTAGAGCAGAACAACAGACAGCAGGAAGGCCAGTGACATGGACTAACGCAGACTGAGCACCACTCAAACGAGGCAGCGCTAGGCACAGAGAGTGCAAGTGGACACAGTAGGCCACGGGTAAAGGATGATCGGAAGTCAGATGTAGCAGGGGTAGTTAGCCAAAGCCAGGAGTCTGATCGGAGCGGGTAGTCATCCGAAGCCAGGAGTCAGACCGGGATGGATAGTCAGCCAAAGCCAGGCGTCAGACTGGAACGGATAGTCAGCCAAAGCAAGGAGTCAGACTGGAGTGGGTAGTAAGCCAAAGCCAGGAGTCAGACCGGAACGGAAGTCAGCTAGTTAGGGATCAACGGTGCTGAAGTCAGAACGTAGCCAGGAGTCATACATGGGAATGGAGCATCAGAATCACAAGAGCTATAGTGCACAGGTACACCACGAAAGGGCAAATGAGTAAAGGCAGGCTGAGGCCTATAAGGCGTAGCAAGTGGGTGGAGACTCTTTCTGGCAATTAGCGGTGGCCAATAAGAATAGCGAATGTGTTTCAGAGCGACAACCAGGAAGTACAGCAATGTCGCCTGCAAGCTCAGCATCGCAGAGGCAATCACGGGCACCATGATAGTTGGATACGAGAAAAGGCATCAGCTTTTATGTTCTGCGATCCAGCCCTGTAGGTGATGTGTAGATTGAAGCGGGAAAAGTATAAAGCTCATAGGGCCTGACGGGAACACAAACATGGAGGCCCCCTGAGATACTCAAGGTTTGGGTAAACAAGGTGGACTGTGGTCTCACATTGCTATGCGAAAATGTCTCTGTGGTATTTTCGATTAATTTGCCTCTAAATTTCCTAATGCTCTCTTTTTTTTACCTGTATATCCTTCCGATTGTTGTGCTATGTGTTGTTCCTGTATTGATTGTCGTGATATGTCTTGTTTCTGTACTTCCTGTTCATGGGATTCCAAGTTTCCCTCATCCGTCTGTTCTGTGTAAAGTAATTCCAATTGTTCACCTGTCATTTGTTGGGTAGTAATTTCTCCTCCAATAACTCTCTATTCTTTATGTGTGTCTCAAATTTTGTCCTGTATTATAACAAGCTCTCTACTGTTTTCTTATGTTCTTGTGATTTATATACTTACAATGTTGATTTTATCTTTAATTTAAAAAAATATAAAGAGTCAGACCTTGGAGAATGATCCATATTATCCCTGGACCCTTTATCCTCTAAACAGGGACATTTATCATCCCTTGATGTTCCGGAATGCTCTTCAACATCAATAGATGAAAATATATTTTGTTACAATATATTATTGTCCTGCTCTTCTCCTGAAATATGTTTCCTATTATTACTTCATTTCCCACCTGTCACTATTTGCCATTCATTTTTAGGTTGTTCAGTTATATTAGTATTGTCTATTTTGCTCTTGAATTTTCTTTGTTTACTTTCCATTATTTTCTTTTCTAAAAAAAAATATTTGTTGTAGGATTTATCCCCTTGAGTAAAACAAGGGTACTCCCAGTGCTGAGAGATATTTTATTACAAAATTATAACAGCTCAAACTTGAATTTTTTAGGTGCAATATCACAGTGGCCTGAAAATTTGCTGTGGCACTGTTGCTACACCATCCAATGGACTTCTCTGGTCTGTAAACCATAAGTCTCTATAGGATGGTGTAGCAACAGCGCCACTGTAAATTTTCAGGCCACTGTGATATTGCACCTAAAAAATCAAGTTTGAGCTGTTTCAGCAGTGGAAGTACCCTTGTTTCATTCTGGGACATGAACCCTACAACATATATTTTTTTACATCTTAAGTATTACTATCCCTTTAAAAAATTATATCTTTATTCTCTTTTTTGTTGTTCTGTTTTGTCTCACAATATCTTACTATCTTTCTTATATTCAGACATTTGTTTTCTCCTCTTTGTTACGATCAGTTCCAACAGCTTTACCGAGCAGTTTCTAAGGATATCATCCCATTGCTCTATGAAGGTGTCAGAACCTAAATCAAACCAAATCATTTTCCAAATACTTCTCCAGTGTAGTACAATCCCAAAAACATTTAATTTCTCAAGTTAATTTTTTTTCTAGATCCTTAAATGTACTTTCCAAATCAATATTTTTTACATGAGAATGAGAAAACATTCCTATAGAATTATAAATAGCTTTGGGATATTTTAAAATATCCCAGATAAACCACAGATTATATTTTCTAAAATTTCAAATCTAGGATTAAAAATAGCCCCTAGTGTTAAATATAGAATTAAAGGGATAGTAATGTTTCATAATAAAAGCAGCTCTAATTAATCATCAAAGTATTTGGACTTTAGAGAGTGTTATTTCAATTATGTCAGAGTTGTAGTTCAAGAGTAATTCAATAACAAAATATCCCCCTCCCGCCCCTTTTACTGATGTAACACTGCTCAGCCAGATCAGAAGGGAGATGCCCAGGTAGATTGCAGAGAGGGACAATCTTCAATTAAGATAAGGGTAAAACCTGAAAAACTTGTCAAGGGGGGCAGGGCTTTCATTGTTCTCATAGGAAGAAGATTGTCCCCTTCTGTTATCTGTCTGGTCTGTGGACTGGATTCCACATCTGAGAAGAGATGGCTTACACTAGGTAAAAGGGTCAAGAGGTGAAACTTTGCTTGTGAATATCTCTCAAACCATAAAGGTTTGAGAGATAAGACTTATATCATTCTTCATGTTTTTTTAATGCCTACAAAATAAAATAAAGATAAAACAAAGTATTACTATCCCTCTAACACCAAAAAATAATTGGTTACAACAACATACAGGTTTTTAAATGTGGGGAATGTATGGGCTGTAGAGAAATGTAATCTTAATGTATGCATTAAAAAAATTCCCTCGACATCCACAGGAGAAAATTTTGAAATACAAAATGTTATAAAATGTAATACAAAAGGGGTAGTATATTTAGTGCAGTGTAGTAGTAGTAAACAATATATAGGCAGGACAAAAAGATGCATAAAAGAAAGAATTAGAGAACATATGTATATGATATCTAGAGGAAATTTACTAAACATAGTCTATCAGCACATACAACAAAATGTAATAAATTTGATCTTAAACAAGTAAAATTCTGTGGTATGTAAATAGTTAAGAAACACTGGAGAGGAGGTGGTTATATTAAAAAAAGAAACATAATTAATATATTTAATGCAGTCTTTACAACCTTTAGGACTGAACGCAGAGGTGGAGATTTTTGCCTTTTTGTATGTTCCTAATTTTCTGTGGTGCCATGGTACTTTTTTATGGATATTTATCTGGTGTTTTTTCATATATGTTGATATATAGATCTATGGATATGCAAGTGAATATGCTATTATAGCAGAGATAGGGATAAGCACACTGTTTAAACACATCTCTTTAAAGAAGCAGTAAACTTTTTTTTATGAAAAACACATATTTTATAGATCATTTCCTGCTGAATAAAACAAGGTCACTCACATCTCTGTCAGATGTTTTATTCAAAATTTATAGCAGTTCAAATAATTAGGAAGTGAATTTACTGTGTTTACTTCCTGATAGTTCTAACTGACAGGAAGTGACAGGCAGTTTGTATCACATTCTATGTAGAACTGTATGTCTCTGACTTTTCTGACTTTCCTCTCCATTAGAATCTAACAGAAAATCTAATTAGAATTTGACCACTAGAGAGCACTGCTAATGTAAAAAAAAACCATGGATGTAAACTGTAATAACTCTGGAAATATAAAAGTCTCGGCAGTGGGAGTACCCTTATTTTACTCAATAGGAAAATCCCTACAATATATATTTTTTCATAAAAAAGTTTACTGCTCCTTTAAGATAGGGGGAGTTTAGGAAGTACATAAATAAGCAAGAAGTCGGCTGGACTTTGAAACACATTGGAGGAATGTGTACAGGACATCCAAATGGGAGAATAATAGTTTCTCACTGAAATAGTCAAACCGTATCCTATTCGAGTGGACGTATTTTATGAAGTATGGTTCGGAGTCCTGAAGAGGCAGCATTGTATACTCTGCAGTTTGACACGAAATTTGAAGACAACAGATGCTAAGCAAAAGCTGAAATATAGCTCATCCTGGGTTCGATTCTATTACCAGCGCCAAAAAAAACAGGCGTGTTTCTTTAAGTCAGGTTTTAGTATTAAAATGATTTGTCTTGTCTTTATTGCTGCATTGAGTACTTAGGAAATAACCAAGTGTGGATTAAACTTAATATGTATTGAATTCGGCATACAGAGGGTGTGAATCCCTCTGTTAATCGCCAATGATCCAAGTGAATAGGGTAAAATAAGAGACAACAAATACTCCAACTTTATTATGTGCCCATTCACTACAAAACCCTTCATTTTATCACTGTATCACTGTAGCTACCCATCAGGCCTGGTCTGGGACAAAAAATAGGCCCAGGCATTTAAGGCTGCGCAGCCCATTTTCATGGGCGGAGCGTATAATCACATGTGGTGCGCCACATGGCCGCACGTTGATTGCCCGCCCACCAGGAAACTTGTAATGAGGTGGCCGTCTTTCAGAAAGTGAAAGATGGCCCAAACTCATTTAATGATTAATTTTTTTTAAACGCCCGGACCGGCCCACCGGGCAAATGCCCGGTATGCCCGATGGCCAGTCCGGGCCTGCTACCCATACCTCAGAACGTGAGCTACAACAGAACATCAGTTCATAGATGGGCTAACTCTTTATTCCATAAAGGAACAAGAAAAAGAGAAACAAGAGGTGCCCCTTGTGTTGAATCTTTCACAAAATATCCTCCTGCAAAGCACCAACTTAATCTGCAGCGCTGTACAATAGGGAATAGACATACAGGGATATTAAATAGTAAATCATATGTGAAGAACAGAAGGATCAAAGGGCCCTGCTCGTGAGAGCTTACAGTCTAGAGGAAGGTAGGTTGGATGCAGAAGGTGTAAGTGCTATTGGGCATAAATGTCTCCTACCCACTGAGCTGCCGGTCAGTGGGTGGAGAGAGAAGTGCTATTGAGTGCAGTGGCCCAGGGAAGGGGTGGTTCTTGGTGATAATGTTTATGGAGGAAGCTGATAAGTTTCCCTGAAGAGGTGAGTTTTCAGGGAGCATCTGAAGATCTGAAGGCTGGGGGAGAGTCTGATGGGGCAGGGGAGGGAATTCCAGAGCTCGGGTGCAGCACAGGAGAAGTCCTGTAGGTGGGAGTGGGAGGATGTAATAAGAGCTGTGGAGAGGAGAAGGTCATGTGCAGAACGAAGATGGCGAGTGGGAGTGTATTTGGAAATGAGAGATGAGATATAGGGGGGTGAGGTGTTAGTAAGGGCTCTATAAGCAAGAGACAACGCAAGTGATACGGGGAAGATCGTTGTCATCTATGAAAGCCAGTGAAGGTAAGCGCATAACCCTCTTCTGATATATAGAATTTTGGATCATTTAGCTTGTTACATATGAGCTGCGTATAACATATTTAAGTGAGAAAATCCTACTTCATATACATTTACATCTATGTTGTGATCACAGAAGAAAAAATAAGCTATGTTGTGACCACAGAACAAATTAAAAGCTTATAAAACTATACAATAAAATAAAGTGTGGACTGCCATTGAGAATTATGAAGGAATTGTGATAATTGCTTCTAACATCATCCTATATTAAAGTATTCCATTGAGAGAGACTATACACACATATATACTTTCTATTTTTGCAATCAATCACCTTTACCTTCTAGTGCCCTGCACTTATTCATACCGGTATATAGAAAACAGCTAGTATATTTTTTTAGTGTCTATATTTAGAATATAGTTAGCACTTGTAGTGTTTATAGGCAGGCTAGGCTATCTATTGCTTTAGATTTTTTTGTTTATTATACAGTGTGTTTTAGATCTTTTTTGTATATGCGTTGATTTCCTTTGGAGTTCGAGGTTGATGTGGTACTTTGTATAAGCGCTGATTTCCTGTGGAGTTCGGGGTTGATGTGGTACTTTGTATAAGCGCTGATTTCCTGTGGAGTTCGGGGTTGATGTGGTACTTTGTATATTTGCTGATTTCCTGTGGAGTTTGGGGTTGATGTGGTACTTTGTATATTTGCTGATTTCCTTTGGAGTTCGGGATTGATGTGGTACTTTGTATAAGCGCTGATTTCCTTTAGAGTTCGGGGTTGATGTGGTACTTTGTATATGCGCTGATTTCCTTTGGAGTTTGGGGTTGATTTCCTTTGGAGTTCGGGGTTGATGTGGTACTTTTTATAAGCACTGATTTCCTGTGGAGTTCTGGGTTGATGTGGTACTTTGTATATTCGCTGATTTCCTGTGGAGTTCGCAGTTGATGCGGTACTTTGTATAAGCGCTGATTTCCTGTGGAGTTCGGGGTTGATGTGGTACTTTGTATATTTGCTGATTTCCTGTGGAGTTCGGGGTTGATGTGGTACTTTGTATATTTGCTGATTTCCTGTGGAGTTCAGGGTTGATGTGGTACTTTGTATAAGTGCTGATTTCCTTTGGAGTTCGGAGTTGATGTGGTACTTTGTATATGCGCTGATTTCCTTTGGAGTTCGGGGTTGATTTCCTTTGGAGTTCGGGGTTGATGTGGTACTTTTTATAAGCACTGATTTCCTGTGGAGTTCGGGGTTGATGTGGTACTTTGTATATGCGCTGATTTTGTGTGGAGTTCGGGGTTGATGTGGTACTTTGTATAAGCACTGATTTCCTTTGGAGTTCGGGGTTGATGCGGTACTTTGTATATGCTCTGATTTCCTTTGGAGTTCGGGGTTGATGTGGTACTTTGTATAAGAGCTGATTTCCTTTGGAACCTGGGGTATTTTGATCCAGCTGTGTGCATTGGGTGTAGAGGGTAGTCACCTCATACTTTGTATCTTATTGTGTTCCTTTTAGGGGCTATATATTAATTTCGTACAAATTGATACATTATAGTATCTTATTCCTAGATGGTTATGAGATTTTGAGATACCAAGGTGATAACCATTCACATTGTGGTATTTTCATTATACAGTATAACCGGTAATAGGACTGCTAATCTTCATCCTGAGGAGTGGATTGAGATTTAGTGGTATATCAGTCCCACTATTTGATTTTAAATATTGTTATTTGATTAAGTGTTGCTTCTCATTACATTTATGATTTGCCGCTGGGGACACATTTGTCACATCCAACTAGTATCCTGAAGTGTTGATTAGTTATATTTTGTATATATCTTAGAGAACTAACCACATTTCTTCTGTGGATTTAGGCAGCCTCAGTTACTTCTCTCTTTCATGTAATCCCAGACAGACTCAATGATGTTGAGATCAGGGCTCTGTGGGGGCCAGAGACTCATTCTTGTACTGCCCCCAGCCCTTCAGCAAACAAACTGCCTTCTGCTACAGCCAAATATTTCAAATTTTTACTCATCAGTCCAGAGTACCTGCTGCTATTTTTCTGCACACCAGTTCCTGTGTTTTCATGCATAGTTGAGTCTCTTGGCCTTGTTTACATATCAGAGGTATGGCTTTTTGGCCGCAAGTCATCCATGAAGACCACTTCTGAGCAGACATCTCTGGACAGTAGATGGGTGTACCAGGGTCCCACTGTCCTCTGCCAATTCCGAGCTGATGGCACTGCTGGTTATCTTCCAATTGCAATGGGAAATAAGCATGAAGTGTCTTTCATCTCCTGCACTAAGTTTCCTTGGCCTCCCACTTCGTCTACTGTACTCAAGGTTCCCTGTTTCTTTGTGCTTCTTCAAAATAGCTTGTACAGCACATCTTTAAACCCCTGTCTGCCTTGAAATTTCTGACTGGGAGAGAACTTGCTGATGCAATATAACTACCTTGTGTCTTGTTGCTGTGCTCAGTCTTGCCATGGTGTATGACTTTTTACATTAAACCATCTTCAGCAGCCTCACCTTGTTAGCTGAGTTTGACTGTTCCTTACCCAGTTGTATACCTCTTATACAGCTGTTTCTGTTTTCAGTTAATGATTGTGTTTCAGCCTACATACTACATTGATGATCAGTAGCACCTGTTTGGTATAATTGTTTAATCATACACTTGACTGAAGAATTGATACTGTTTTGAAGGTAAAGGATGGTCACACCAAATATAGATTTGATTTCTATTTTTTTTCTGTTAACGCACTATGCATTTTGTTAATTGACAAAAAGAAACTATTAACATGTGTATTTTTGAAAGCGTTCTTACTTTACAGCATTTTTTCACACCAGCCTAAAACTTTTGCATTTTACTGTATGTCTTTTTTCAGCCTCATCAACATGTTACTATGTTAATGGCAAAAACAAACAAACAAACAAACATCTGGCTCATCCAGTCTGCCCATTTCCTTAACTAATGAAGTACTCAGAAGAGAATTATGCCTATCCCAGACATTTTTGTATTCCATAACATTTTTTCACCCTACTGCCCCTGCTGGGAGGCTGCACCATGAGTCTATCACCCTTTCTGTTATGTAGTACTTACTGACATTACTTCTGAATTTTCTACCCTATAACTTTAGGTCATGACCTCTTGTTCTAGTATACCTCTTTTTAGAAGAATGCTTCCCTCCAGAACTAGATTAAATCCCTTAATATATTTAACCCTTTGAGTGCCAGAGGGTACGCAACACATTGCTTTGCAATGCGTTGCGTACCCCTCTGGCACTCAAAGAGTTAAACATTTATCATTGATTTGTAAAACGTCAGCCTACTCCATAGTGCTGTAAAGTTAGGGGATACTCATTATTCCAAACATATGTAACAGTTGTACAAAATGACACAAATAGTGAAGTGGGTCCTGCTCACAAGAGCTTACAATCTAGGGAAGAAGCAAAAGAACTGAAACATTAAGGTGTATTGAGACAGGAATCCATTTAAATATGGAGACAGGAAATGTTTGGGCCAGCTGCAAGGCTGGTCCCCCACATTGGATGGTATGGCCAGGATAATGTAAACGGGCCAGATTATGGGCATAATAGGCCTGGAACTGGAAGTTATGATGGGACTACTCTACTGAAAGGGTGTACAAAGTTCTGTAGATACAGTATTTAATATGGTAAAATACAGCACCGATGAGGCTTCCTTAAATATTAATGTTGTTAAAATGTTCAGTCAATATTGAATATTGTGGGCAAAATAGTGGCCTGCTGATACTTACTAACTATTGATGAGAATGGACTTAGTATTTTCATTGAGCCTGGAGCTGAAGCTCTATCAGCCCCTTGTTAATCAGGCCCTGAATATAAAGCTGCACAGTAGCAGTTTTGGAACAGGTATACAGTGCAAGTTTCTTTGAATGGGTTTTGAGGGAGTGTTTGAATAACTGAAAGAGTCTTATGTAGCATGCATATCTGAGAACCTTCTTGTTTCAAGCCTCCAGTGGTCCAGTAAGGTCTGGAGACTAGGCAGTGTCCAAATGGCATGAATTGTATAATAAAGCGGACAGGGCTTCATTGGGTTGGGTGGGATTGGGAGGAAGAGAGACAGGGTTTCCCTTAAAATGGGGAAGAGTAGGATGGACAGGGCAAAGAGTGACCAGAACTGGCAGTGAAGTGGGCAGAGTAACAAGGGAACTCACTCAGCCCTGAGAATCAGCCTCTGTCCCCAGAAACATGGTAATTAAGTATGAAAACAGGAATATCTGGGTCACATCTGGAGAGTTCCAACATATTGTAGCATGGTATGAGTTATGAGATCCAAATATATAGGGGGTTGCACTAATCACCAGCAGATTAAAAAAAGGTTAGTAAAAAGGCAAAAGGTCAGCATAGCATTAGTAAATCAATTCCGGCTCCTGTTATAATGTGAAACCAAAGGGTGCTGGTCTGGTGTCATCTTGGAGTTGAGAGTGAGAGCTGGTGGTACGGGGGAGTTGCTATCTGCCTCTTCTTTGTATTGCTGAGTATCCTCCTCATTGTGCATATTAAACTGTCATTAAATTTTGGATGAAATTATCATTTATCTATCTTACATACATTTTTTACAATGGACTTTTGTGGTGCCATATTTTGTTCTTTAGAATGCTACATACTCTCTCTTTTTCAGCCCAATGAGCTATGAAACTACTGAAAAATTGTCAATCCTTTAAGCATTATTTTTCCGTATTAATTTCCACAGTGTTCTGGATAAATACAGCAGTATTTCCAGTGGCTGAACTAAATGAACGGTACATACTTTCCAGTTTTAGGATTTATGCACAAAAGAAGAGTATGTCCAATTCTAGAGCAAACCAGCTGCACCACAGGGGACAAATACAAATCCATACTGATTTAAATGGCGTTTTAACATTCAAAGGGTTAAATGCTGTATTTAATCAATGGGAATTTGAGGAATCTTTATTCCCTATAGTGCAATTGGTTCAGCCTAGAACCCCCCCCCTCATTAAAGGACTGATCACAGTAAAAGCAGCAGGCAACTGCCACATTCAATTTTAACACCTGACTACGTGTAGGCCACATGAAAACCTGACTTAAAATAATTACAGTAATTGAGAAATATTTGGTAACTTATGTCATTCTGTAACAGTAGAGTTGGCATCTGCTTATTTTTGCTATCATTATTAAATTAAGACACACCTAGCTACTCATTTCAGCTTGTCAGTACAAAAGACAGACCGTCTCTGCATTAATCATTTAATGAATTATGAAGGTGATTTACTTGTTTATTATTCCCTCCCTAATCCCTATAAATTAATTGCAAATTCCACTTCATTCTGATAATTGAATATTTATGGTAAGGTTGAACCAGAACAAATTAGAATGCTACATAATTGTGACACAACAAACTATTGTGACCTTTCCATGGACTGACTTTTGTTACAGACAAGCAGGAAGCAGCCCAAGGGTCTGGTCAACTGGGGGACATCATTTTTGCATGTGTCTCTTAAAGGGATAGTAATACTTTGTTTTATCTTTATTTTATTTTGTAGGCATTAAAAAATCATGAAGAATGATATGTCTTATCTCTCAAACCTTTATGGTTCGAGAGATATTCACAAGCAAAGTTTCCCCTCCCTCCCCTTTCACCTAGTGTAAGCCATCTCTTCTCAGATGTGAAATTCAGTCCATAGACCAGACAGATAACAGCAGGGGACAATATTCTTCCTATGAGAACAATGAAAGCCCTGCCCCCCTTGACAAGTTTTTCAGGTTTTTCCCTTATCTTAATTGAAGATTGTCCCTCTCTGCAGTCTACCTGGGCACCTCCTTTCTGATCTGGCTGAGCAGTGTTACATCAGTAAAAGGGGCGGGAGGGGGAATACTTTGTCATTGAATTACTCTTGAACTACAACTCTGACAGAATTGAAATAACACTCTCCAAAGTCCAAATAATATGATGATTTATTGGAGCTGCTTTTATTATGAAACATTACTATCCCTTTAACATTGTTTCTTATGGTGCTGTTCACACTGGCAATTTCTTTCAGTGCATGTTGCATGAAAACAAAGCTTGCGGCAACTTTAGTGCATTGAAATCAGTGGATTTGCAGCAGTATTGTGTGATTTTACAATTTTATACGCAATGTTGTAGAACCAATGTGTAGTCAAGCAACATCGGCAATAACAGTTCCACCTCGATAAATTGAAATGACTATTGTTTTCACTCACAAACGTTATGTATCCCTTTCTTTTTCTAGCTCTTTCTCTGAGTCACAATACAAAATGGATTCTAGCTTGATAAGGATAATGTGAAAAAGCTGCACAGGATGAGGAAATGTATAATTGAAGTAGTAAGATTCAGGATTATAAAAAGGAAGAGACAATATGATTTTGTTGTACAAAAATTACATACCAAAATTATATTGCATGTAATTTTTCATATGATTTCAATGTATCAAAATAATGCTACATAAATATTGCCCATATGAATACAGAGTAGGCTGACCATACCTCACCTTTAAAAAGGGACACATAGGAAATAGGCATATTTCAGGAGTGCACCAAAATCAAAGCAACCCTGTAGTATGCATTTTTCATGTGTGTCCCTTTTTAAAGGGATAGTAATGTTTCATAATAAAAGCAGCTCTAATTAATCATCATAGTATTTGGACTTTGGAAAGTGTTATTTCAATACTGTCAGAGTTGTAGTTCCAGAGTAATTCAATGACAAAGTGTCCCCCTCCCGCCCCTTTTACTGATGTCACACTGTTCAGCCACAGCAGAAGGGAGGTGCCCAGGTACACTGTAGAGAGGGACAATCTTCAATTAAGATAAGGGAAAAACCTGAAAAGCTTGTCAAGGGGGGCAGGGATTTCATTGTTTTCATAGGAAGAAGATTGTCCCCTTCTGTTATCTGTCTGGTCTATGGACTGGATTCCACATCTGAGAAGAGATTGCTTACACTAGGTAAAAGGGGCAGGAGGGGGAAACTTTGCTTGTGCATATCTCATAAACCATAAAGGTTTGGGAGATAAGACTTATATCATTCTTCATGTTTGTTTAATGCCTACAAAATAAAATAAAGTTAAAACGAAGTATTACTATCCCTTTAAAGATGAGGTATGGTCAACCTAATACAGACTAAAGTGAAAGTAAATGAAATTCAGTCAGTATGATTTGTTTTTCTGTTGAAATCATTATTAGCACAACTTCATTGCAGTTTGCACACAATACTAGTGAAATTTACTCTTAAAGGGATAGTAATACTTCGTTTTAACTTTATTTTATTTTGTAGGCATTAAAAAAACATAAAGAATGATATAAGTCTTATCTCCCAAACCTTTATGGTTTAAGAGATATTCACAAGCAAAGTGTCCCCCTCCCGCCCCTTTTACTGATGTAACACTTTTCAGCCAGGGCAGAAGGGAGATGCCCAGGTAGACTGCAGAGAGGGACAATCTTCAATTAAGATAAGAGAAAAACCTGAAAAGCTTGTCAAGGGGGGCAGGGATTTCATTGTTCTCATAGGAAGAAGATTGTCCCCTGCTGTTATCTGTCTGGTCTATAGACTGCATTCCACATCTGAGAAGAGATTGCTTACACTAGGTAAAAGGGGCGGGAGGGGAAACTTTGCTTGTGAATATCTCTCAAACCATAAAGGTTAGAGAGATAAGACTTATATCATTCTTCATGTTTTTTTAATGCCTACAAAATAAAATAAAGTTAAAATGAAGTATTACTATACCTTTAAAGATGAGGTATGGTCAACCTAATACAGACTAAAGTGAAAGTAAATGAAATTCAGTCAGTATGATTTGTTTTTCTGTTGCAATCATTATTAGCACAACTTCATTGCAGTTTGCTCACAATACTAGTGAAATTTACTCTTAAACAACACTGAGAACAATGACTAATAGTGTTTCTTTTATTACAGCAGAGTAGTTTTCTTTTTAAACATGAAACAATATAACAGACTCCCCATTATTCCTACTCAGGCACACATGGTTTTAGAATTGTGTAGTCAGCTCTTTGAGGAATAAGCTAACCAATTTCCTTTAATCATCCCAAAATAAGGTTAAATTAACAAGCAGAAGCCTACCCATGCACATGTAATAAAATATGATCTCCTCTCTAATTAAATTATTAACTAAATCTCCTTCCAAATGTTCTGCTCCCGTTTCTGTGAACTTTGTGCAGGGTTACATTTAAAGATACACAGTTTTGTTATGTTGGAAGTGGACACTCAGGTGTCTGTGGGCTCCCCTCCTGGGGGTTCAGGACCACCACCAACTTCCCTTTCTGCTTTGAAAGTTGTGTCGCACAATGTTAAGGGTCTTAATGCTCCTCAGAAACGTAGGATGGCTATAAGAAACTATATCGCTATTTGTGCAGATATAGTTTTTCTCCAGGAAATAACACTTCTGCTCTGTGGTGATCCCTAAATATTGGAATAGGGGCTACTATATGCACTTCCACTCCTTGGGTTCTTGTAAAAGAAATGGTGTTTCCATTCTGATTCGTAACTCAGTGGGATTTCAGGTTATGGAGGGGTCCCGAGACACTGCTGATCGCTATTTACTGGTACAAGGTGATGTTCAGGGTTCCCCTTCGCTCTCTTGAATGTGTACGCCCCCACTGAGCCTGATGCCCATTTCTACTCGGAGATCTCCGCTCTTCTTGATCGGGTCTCAACATCTTTCCTATTAGTAGGTGGAGACTTCAATGCCTTGATCGACCCTATTCTTGATCTTTCTGCCCCTCCTCCTGGCCAGGGTTTGCCCCAGAAATCGAGATTACTCACTACCCTTGTGCATTCTCACTCCTTACACGATTGTTGGAGGCTACTGTATCTTACCACTAGAGACTATACATTCTTTTCTCATCCTCATGGACATTATTCCCGGATTGATTATATCTTTGCTACCCAGTCTTTGACGGACGGGTTGTGCTCAGCCAGGATTCATGATCTCTGATTTGGTTGGGTCATTGAATGTTCCTTCTCTAGTCTAACTCCCCCAGTACGTTGTTGTGGCGGTTCAATGAATCTTTGCTGCTTGATCCCGAAATCCGGGCGGACTTGCTACAATCTCTTAATGAATATTTTTGAAATCAATGCCTCCCCTGATATTACTTGGTACTCTGTGGACGGCTCATAAGGCCGTCATGAGAGGAAAACTCATTGTGACCGCTTCTCGTCTGAAGAAAGCTAGAGAGGCTGAGCACCGACGGCTCTCTGCTTTGTTACATGATGCTGAATGGGCGCATAAAACTGATCCTACGGCTTCTAATTTGCTTCGCCTCACCAATATAAGAGGGGAATACAATCTACTGCTGTCCCGGGAGGTACTTAGAGCTTTGCAGTGGACCCGGCAGCTATACTTTGAAAAATGTGACAAACCTGACAAATAAAACTACAATCATGGGACAATGCCGAATTAAACTGCCAATAGAACACACAACGTTTCGCAGATTAACTGCTTTATCAAGTAATCGGCAGATGCTAAAAAAACAAGCAGTTAATCTGCAAAACGTTGTGTGTTCTACTGGCAGTTTTATTCGGCATTGTCAGTTGATTGTAGTTTAATTATTTTTATTAGATCATTTAATTACTAAGTGTTTGGAGCAGCACCTTTTCCTTCCGTTCTCTTCATCTGGATTGAGCCTGGGGTTTCCTGAACAGGGACAGGATTAATTTCCATGTAAGTGCAATTGTTGTTATTTGGTGTTTGCCATTTTCAACTACTTCTAAACATGAGTAGAAACTTGACAAAATAGTTCTACCAGTTATAGCTGTCATTTAAGGCACTATTGGGCACCCTCTTTTCTGTTTCTTTTCCATTGGGATATTTCTGTTTCATTATTGCTGCCTAATAAAGTTTGTGTTACCTTTTAGTACTTGTCCTGTGTTTTCTTGCCAAACCCTGACAGTACGAAAGGGCCATGTCTGCAGACGAGACGGGTAACCCTTCTTTACAGAATATCATAACCAGGGTTGATGCACAGGATCAATGTATTGATCCTATGCTGCTAGCATTACAGACTCTGTTGGACCATACAGCACACCTTGACCACCCTGTCCAGCAACCTGTGGCCTCTGCCGCTTCTGCCTCGGCACCAGTTGCCCCTACCTCCTCTGATGCAGGTATGATCAGGGGTTTCTCCAGTAGAGCTCCGCTTCTGCAGCGGTATGATGGGGACCCAGGTCTCTGTCGTGGGTTTCTAAACCAAGTGGGTATACTCATGGAGATGGTACCGCATAGCTTTTCCAACGAGCACAGTAAAGTGGCATTTCTGATCTCACTCTTGTCTGGCAAGGCCTTGGATTGGGCCAATCCGCTATGGGAGATGGATAAGCCAATTATATATAACTTAACGGAATTTGTGGGTGCTTTCCGTAGAATTTTTGACATACCAGGGAGTCAGGTCTCAGCCTCCAAACACCTTATGATCATCCACCAGGGCGCTCGAACTGTGGCTGAGTAAGCAATAGAATTTCGTACTTTGGCAATGGAGGTGTGTTGGAATAACAAGGCCTTGTGGCGGTCTTCTCCCAAGGTCTGTGTGATATGATCAATGATGAGATCGCTGCCTGTGACTTGTCTAGAGATTTGGACAATCTCATCTCTTTTACTATCCTGATTGACACACGGATTCGGGAGAGATCCTCGTTCAAGGAACACTTGCATAGGCTTCCATCTCAATTGTCACCCAGCTTTACTCACCTACCCATTTCTACCTCGCATCCCACACCTCCTGGACTTGACTCCTCTGGCAGTGAACCCATGCAGTTGGGGGCCACTCGCCTTTCCAGGGAGGAGAGAGCCTTTCGGAGGAGGGAGGGCCTCTGTTTGTACTGTGGGAAACTGGTTACCTCTTAAGGTCATGTCCAGTGCGTCCAGGAAACACCAGCACCTAAGATCCTGTCCGGGACAGATCTTAGGTGGAATTACTCAGTCCCCGGAGATGATATAGAGTAAGCCTATGCTGAGGGTTATCCTATCGTGGGCCAACTCTTCTGTATCTGTACCTGCATTGCTGGATTCAAGAACTGCAGGTTTCTTTATCGATGCTGAGTTTGTTGGCAAGCACGCTATTCCCTTGCAGTCTTGCAGTGTTGGCCTCAACTGAAACCATGGATGGAAGGCCCCTACAACCCTCGCATATCACTCAGGAGATGCTTCTGTTAACGCTGAGAGTAGGGGCCCTTCACATGGAAAGCCTGCAGTTCCAGGTTATTAATTCCCCCCATTATGCTATTGTCCTGGGGTTTCCATGGCTACAGGCACACAACCACAGGATTGATTGGCACAACTGTGACATCTTGTCCTGGGCCTCTAATTGCACTAACACTTGTCTCACACGTCCTAGGAGACTACTTTGTACGTCTGCCTCAGTCCTGCCTGAGGAATATATGGCCTTCAGGGATGTATTTGACGAAGCACAAGCAGGTGCTTTGCCTCCTCGTAGGTCTTACGATTGTGAGATTAACTTGATTCCAGGAGTTACTCCTCCCAAGGGCTGTGTATATCCACTATCAGTGAAGGAGACGAGGGTCATGGAGGAGTATGTGTCCTATGCTCTCTCCAGAGGTATAATCCATTAGTCTACCTCACCGGCTGGTGCAGGGTTCTTTTTTTGTTAAAAAGAAAGATGGGGAGCTGCGCCCCTGTATTGACTTTCGTGGACTGAATAAATTGATGACAAAAAACCCCTATCCGATACCCTTAATTACGGAGCTCTTCAATAGATTAAAGGGTTCTAAGGTATTTACCAAGCTGGACTTAAGGGCAGCATATAACTTGGCCTGTATGAAGGAGGGACATGAATGGAAGACAGCATTTAACAACCGGAGCGGTCATTATGAATATCTAGTTATGCCCTTCGGGCTGTGCAACATTCCTGCTGTCTTCCAGGAACTTATTAATGATGTTATGAGAGATTTGCTGCAAACCTCAGATGTCGTATATCTAGATGACATACTAGGACTAAGATCACTTCAGAGGTTCTTGGGCTTTACAAACTATTACAGGAAGTTCATTAAAAACTTCTCATCAGTGATCAAGCCACTTACGGACATGACTTGCAAGGGTGCTGATGCCTCGAATTGGTCTCCCAGATTGCTATTGGCTTTCGAAAAGCTGAAAGCAGCATTTTCTGTTGCACAGATATTAGTACACCCTAATCCCACCCTGCCCTTTACTCTGGAGGTTGATGCGTCTGAGACCGGAGTAGTCGCCCTCCTGTCTCAGCGCTCGGCTATGGGAGAGGCTCTCCTTCCCTGTGGATATTTTTCTAAGAAATGATTCAAGGCTGAGTGGATTTATGACATAGACGATAGAGAATTGCTGGCTATAATATTGGCTCCGAAAGAATGGCGCTACCTTCTAGAAGGAACTATTGCACAGATTCTGATCCTTACGGATCATAAAAATTTGACATACTTGTCAGAGGCCAAGCTTTTGTCTGCTCGTCAGGCCAGATGGGCACTGTTCCTTTCCAGATTTCACTTTGTTGTTTCTTATCTTCCAGGCTCTAAAAACATCAGAGCTCTATCTCGCCAATATTGTTCCAGTTCTAGGGAAGAGTCCCCTCCTTCTCCGACCATTCTGGCTGACCGTATTCTGGCCACTATTCCATCTATTATCACCTCTCCCTTGGGAGAGGAGATTTTGGCGGCCCAGGTTTCTGCCCCGGCAGAGAAACCTAGAGGGAGGTGTTTTGTGCCAGTCCAACTACGCACTATGTCTAATTTTTGATGCCTAATAAAGTTGGTGTTACCTTTTAGTACTTGTCCTCTGTTTTATTGCCAAACCTTGACAGAACAGCAGTGTATTTGATACGCTGCTCTTCCCGCAGTTTGATTAATCCGGGCCTCAGTGTATATGTAGCATGTTTGTTTCTACAGCCCAAATGCATAACCTTACATTTAGCTACATTAAACCTAATCTGCCACTTTTCTGCCCATTCATTCAGTTTATCTAAATCTTTCTGCAGAGGATAAAAACATCCTGTTCTGTATGTATTTCCTTACAAAGCTTAGTGTCATCAGCAAAGATAAAATTTAACAGTATTCCTGCAGGAGAAAAGACTCAAGTCATCACCACCACAAATAAAATATACAGCATACAAAGCACCAATTTTCAGTATGATGAAAACAATAGACTAGACATGAGACAGAGCCTGAGGGATTTTTGTGTTGAGTGTACTGCAGCTGGGTATTCCAGCACCTACTGGATAGCTGGATAGTTCACTTTTCTTGGTTGTCACAGTTTTTTGACATTGCTGAGAAGATTAATTTATCATATAGCTTTCCAACTCCTTGGAAAAGCTAGTGTTAGCATCCCTACTACCAGAATTCTTTGTACTTATTTGAAGTTAATCAGTAGATACTGTTTTGGCCAATTAGAGGTCCATTGCCACATTATACAGTAATCCATATTAAAATACAGTACTATAGGTAAACAAGCAACTCCTCCCTCCATCATGCCTACTGTGTTGATCTACCCTTTTCAAGCTCTGTGTCACATTTCTAACTTTATTTCCTTTGTGAATAAAGGTGGTAGAGCAGTGAACTGAAAATGACAGTCTTGGAAAGCAAAGTGCAATAAATGTTGATGGTCTACATGAATAGGAACATTGGGTCACAGTGGGTTACATGGGTCACAGTGGGTCCATGGGACCCAGGTGGTACTTTGACAGGGGAGGCAAACTGCCACCTCAAGGCATGTTATTTCATGCAACAGCCCCAGGTCTGTCACCGTGTCCCATGTCAGCCCTCCCACACCATGGCAAAGAGTCCTGACTCCCACTCCCTCCTTCCTGGCTGCCTCCTGTGCTGTGTGGCTCAGTCAGGGCTGTAAGAGTCAGTCAGTGAGTCCAGACAGACATGAAACAGGAACCGGAGTGCGCTGAGCCTCAAAGCCAACCCACACACACTACCCCCAGCCCAGCCCGCCACCAGCCAATTATAGAGGAGCATATTTGCTCACTCAATGTGGACCAATCTCATTGGCTGGTTGGGGTGCATACCATGTGTGCGGTGAGACAGCAGGGAGGTTGGTGCATCTGTGGCTGTGAGTGACTCTGTCCTGAGTTCTGAGCTGATGCTGTGAGTTCACCCAAGGCCCAGGGGTGACGCTAATACAGCTATGGTTGTGAGATGGTTTACTTTTCCCTTCATCTTCCTATTTTCCATCCCAAGTCAACAGGTGCTGTAAATATGCTATCTGAATGATTTACAATATGTCTGTAGACACCAACCAAGTGTAAGAGCATAACTGACATTTAGTCTAAATATCAATTATGCTCGTAGACTTGTTTGGTGTCTACAAACATACTGTAAATTAGAGTGCTTATTTACAGCCCTAGTGACATAAGCTCTGTCTATGGACACAAGACCTCAATAATAAATATGATGCTGGGGTCTTGTGTCCATAGACAGAGCTGAAGTCACCAGGGTTGTAAATATGCACTCTGATTTACAATATGTCTATAGACACCAACCAAGTATAGAATAACTGATATTTAGTTTGACCCAACACCTGCTTGTCAGTTGTATAAGGGATTTGCTTTGTTTCTCCCCTGTCTAACTATATTCTGCGTCACCTCTGATGCTGCTCCTGTACTCAAAGGGTACAAAATTCAAACTTTTTGAGTACAGGAGCAGTCATCCCTGGGTAAGAAAGGGTTGAAGTGGAGTCCTACATGAAAGATTGCTATCTAACTGCTGCAAATGTAAAAAATGGACAGTTATAAAATATTTTATAATTGTCCATTTTTTACTTTTATATAACATAATGGATGTGGGTGTGTTTTGGTGGGTGTTTTTTTGAGAGGGGGGCTGCATTTCATCGCTGGACCCAGGCAGCACACTGTCTTGGGCCGGCCCTGAATATGAATGTACATGTAGGCGTCTTTTATGTCTAGGGAAGCCAGAAACTCCTTTCGACACATGAAAACAATGTTGGAGAGCAACAATACTAGCTTGAACCATGGAGCAAGCACGAAATGGTTGAGAGGTTTCAAGTCCAGAATAGGATATCCACCGTCCTTTTTTGGGATTTTGAAAACATTGGAGTAGAATTCCATGAATATTTCCTGAGAAGGAACTGATATTAACAACTGCATTTCTAACAGGGATGTCACTGCTCCCAGAAATAGGCGGCTTTGCTCGGGATCACAAGGAACTCTGGACATAAAGAAACAATGTGGAGGAAGGGAGTTGAAATCCATGCGGTACCCTTCCGAATTTACCTGAAAAACCCACTGGTCCTCCACAGAAATGGCCCATGTGCCATGGAAAAGATGTAGAAAACCTCCTAACACTTGTAACAGACCAGTTGCCCACAAGACATGGGAAGTGGGGGATTATTAGTCTTGGGCTTCTACATGGGCTTCTTGCCTACCCAGCCTGCTTGGGTTTTTGGAGAAGAACAAGCCTGGGCAGTGGTGTAACTAGAAGCCACCGGGCCCTGGTGCAGAAATTGCTGCCGGGCCCCCCCAATCTTCACGTTGCCCCATGTACATTTCCTACCTCCATCTCCCGCGCAGTTCTCAGTTATGCAGAGCGCTGGGAGATGATGTCATCGCCCAGCGCTCTGCATTACTAGAGCACCGGGAGATCAGCTGAGCTGCTGTGGGCAGGGCTGTGGGCGAGTGGCGATGGGTTCGCAGGGGGCGGCCGGGCCCCTTGGAGTGATGGACCTGGTCGCAGGTGCGACCCCTGTGACCCCTATTGTTACGCCACTGAGCCTGGGTCTCTGAGGTAATCAGTGCCCTAGCAGCATTCCCATATAGCTGTTTTCCCACAAATGGCAGTGATACAGAAGATCGATTGGAAGACTGGTTGGCCGAAATCTTAAGACACAGTAAGCTTACTGACATCAAAGAAAGCTTCAGTAATGTATTAGCTTCAAGGATCTTGGAGATAAGAACCACCAGATCCTCCTTTGGTGCATCTGCTTGGACAGCATCCAGAAGCTGATCCCCCCAGACAATATAGCCCTAGTGATCTAAGCAATGGCAAAAGTAAGGCATAAAGTGGCACCAGAGGCTGCAAAATGTGCCTTCAAAATGAATCCATTCTCTTATACACTTGATCCTAGAATTATGCGCAGTGGTTAAACCTTAAAAAGGAATGCAATTATAGGAGTGCACCTAATAGGGAATTATACAGACCATACCCTACAGGAAAAAAAAATTAAATAAAGTCTAACTAAGAGACCTTTGCCCTGCTACTGCTCCAGAAAAGGATACTTTTCAAATTGAGCATGTTTCGGCAGGGTGAGGTGATGTAGCATGGGAGTCTCTGCCTCAGAGATATTAGTGTGATAAAGAAGATATGTCTTCTACAACATGAGAAACTTTCACTTCCTGTTATTCTATGGAGCCAGTGCACTTCTATCAAATGAAATGTTGTGCAATTATTGAGCCAAACAGCTGCATTGTATTTATCAAAAACAATATCCCACTACCTTCAATTGGACATTTTCTTTGATAAATATGGAGAAGTTATTTTACTCCAGAATTGCTTTTTTTTTTTACTTTGAGAAATGCAGCTTTTAACACTTTGATTGCCAGAAAGGTATCCAATGCATTACACCGCAAAGCATTAGATACCTATCTGTCACTCAAAGGATTAAAAGCTGCATTTCTCAAAGTAAAAAAAAAAAAGCAATTCTCGAGCAAATTAACTGGTCCATACAATAACAGAACTTGGGAGGGCCGCAAAAATACTTTACTCACAGAACCACACCTACTCTGTCTTATACCACAGCCTTGTTCCACTATCCACTGGTATCCATAGACACCCACACACTGCCTGCTTCCCCAGCCTTGTTCCTCTGGGAGTCACAGAATTGCACATACAGGGATCGATACTATTAGCCCCTTTAGTTTTCAAAACAAGCGGTGGTGGTTTTGACAACACAGTTTACAATTATATTAACTGTGCTGTCAACAACCACCATCGCACAAAAATGTCCAACGGGTGCAAAATTTGCACCCATTGGATAGCACGTAAAAAAACCCAGACTTTGCTATCCTATTCCACTGCATGTTAAAGGGGATCTATCACCCCTATACAAGTGTGTGTTAAAGGGACAGTAATACTTCGTTTTATCTTTATTTTATTTTGTAGGCATTAAAAAAACATGAAGAACGATATAAGTCTTATCTCTCAAACCTTTATGGTTTGAGAGATATTCACAAGCAAAGTTTCCCCTCCAGCCCCTTTTACCTAGTGTAAGCAATCTCTTCTCAGATGTGGAATGCAGTCCATAGACCAGACAGATAACAGCAGGGGACAATCTTCTTCCTATGAGAACAATGAAAGCCCTGCCCCCCTTGACAAGTTTTTCAGGTTTTTCTCTTATCTTAATTGAAGATTGTCCCTCTCTGCAGTCTACCTGGGCACCTCTCTTCTGATCTGGCTGAGCAGTGTTACATCAGTAAAAGAGGCGGGAGGGGGATACTTAGCCATTGAATTACTCTTGAACTACAAGTCTGACAGAATTGAAATAACACTTTCCAAAGTCCAAATACTATGATGATTAATTAGAGCTGCTTTTATTATGAAACATTACTATCCCTTTAAATGTTATGACAACAGGAAGGGAGCTATCACGGGACTACCAACAAAGCTTTTGAGCATATGATTAAGTGAGGGATACACTCACGAAATGTGTAAGGCGTGTGTCTCTGACATTATCTTTATGTCATCCAGAGTTTGTTGTTGTTATTTGATGTTTTGATACAAATAAATTAAGAAATTTTTAAAGAAATCTGAATTGGCAAAAGCTTTGTTGGTGGTCCCATGAGCGCTCCCTTCCTGTTGTCGTCACGTTTGTAGAATAGGCTTACTGCGATTGTGGGGAGCAGCACCGGGCCTACCAAGTCCTAGATAGAAGGGGTGAGTGCTCTATAAGTGTTTAAACGTTGAAGGAGTGCTGTAGCAACAGTGAAGCCTTGTCTGCACGTTGCATCCATTATTGTTGTACTTTGTGTTAAATGTTAGGTTATATAGGGACTAGGTGTATTTCTCTATTCATTTTGTTTAAACCCTATTTGGCCAAAAATTAGTGTTTAAAGAGTGCCCTGCACCCTACTTTGGGGCAGACTGCAGTTACCTGCTCTGTACCGCAGTCCGTCACTCTGCCTCTGCTCCCCTCCCTCTATCCAGCCTCCTCCGATGAGGGAGGATTTCTGCCTGTAAGCTGGAACGAGCTCATTGGCCAGAGATCTTTCCAGGTTACATGCAGAAAGAAATCCACCTAGTCGCTATATAACCTAACATTTAAAGCTGAACTACCACCCTTAAAAAAACGTTGTCCCAAATAATTCCCCATCTGGCGACTAGTTGCTCAGTAGCGCTAGTCGCCAGATTTCTTCATGAGAATGAGCCACTACTCTGGGACTGAGAGGCAGGATGGAGTGCAGACATCTTTCCATAATGATGTCTGCGCACCTGTGCTGTCAGTCCCTTTTGGAGCCGCATGGCTCCTAGCAACGCCTCCTAGAGCCGGCTGGGACTGACAGTGCAGGAGCACAGATGTCATTATGGAAAGATGTCTGCAATCTATCCTGCCTCTCAGTCCCAGAATAGTGGCTCATTCTCATGAACGCGGTAAGAAATCTGAGCAGCTAGTCGCCAGATGGGGATTTATTTGGGACAATGTTTTTTAAGGGTGATAGTTCTGCTTTAACACACATTTGTATAGGTGTGATAGATCCCCTTTAAGGACCACACTTTTCATGGCGAAAATCCTTCACCATGAAAAGGAGTCCCTAACACGAGGTGAAAACCACCGGTATGTGTTGGAAAACTGGTTTCCAACACATACTTGTGGTTGAAAAATAGAAAAAGATTAACACTATGAGTGCCAGTGGAGTATGCAACGCCTTATACAATACTGCATACCCCAGTGGCACTCATAGGGGTAATCTACAAACAGTTCACACATGCCCACAAATAAAAACTTACCAGTAATCCTGATGTCCAGCAGGCTTGCCGACATCTTCTTCTTTCTTCTCTTCTTTCTTCTTGTATTCTCTTCTTTCTTGGCTTCATTCGTGTTTAAAAAAAAATCTTAGTGCTGTCACTTAAAATAAAAAACTTAAGCCTCCCAAAGATGCGACAGTTAACCTTTTGAGTGCCGGAGCATTAAATAGGTTGTACATTCATGTCTGCTATAAAAAAATGTAATTTTTTTTTATTTTTTCCATTTAAAATTAAATGTGGCCAATATCTCCCCCCCCTCCACATGGCTTTGATCCAGGAAATTTTTAATTACATTTCTAATCACATATTAATTACTAGTTGTAGATCAGAACAAGCTAAAACATCTGTCAATTATCATTAACCAAACATTAGTTTGTTTGCATTCCCCATACCAGCACTGAGGTTCAGTCTAATTAAATACATTCCAACTTCTATAGTAGCTTGGTATTATTGTATTACTACTTCACTGGAGTACACAAATAGGAGCTAGTGAGTAATGAGAGGAATGGGCATGAGGAATAGGTAGGGTTGCCAACACATTCTTTAACGATTTGAGTGCCAAAGGGTTATCCACTCATTGATTTATAATGTGTTGGATACCCCTCTGGCACCCCTCTACCAGCTGAAGATAACAGATACATACTATCATCTGACCTCAACTGAAAAAGTGGGCAAATTTGATGCTACAAATCCCAAGAAATTCAGCTGACAAAAAGCTGTCTGGCAATGTATTCCAATAAAACCTACTGACATACAGGTTGCTTGCAACTGCTCTGGGGCTGAATTGGATCTTAAGGAGCCCTGCAGAATGTATCGTTGTTCCAATGAACAATATTTAGTCTCTTCATTTCAAAATCTTTTTGTGTAAAGAGACAAAAACATTAAAAATTTAATTTTAAAAACAAATGTGGCTCTACCCTGCTCAAGAAATATGGATGAGATAAATCACAATAAACTTATGTATATCTTTAATTGGGGTGGGCGAAAAATGAGAAAAATTTCCTGCATGACTTTTCGTGAAAAATAGACGACTTTTTGCTTTTTAGCAAAAGTTTTTTCTTTTTCTCCAAAGCAAAATGTTCCTCCTTTCCTCCTATTCCAGAAATTGTTTTGCCTATTCCAACACATTATTCTCCTATTCTAACACATTTTTCACCTATTAAACACATTTTTCTTCTATTCTAACACATTCTAACACATTTTTCTCCTATTCTAACACATTTTCCTATATTCCAACACATTTTCTCCTATTCCAACACATTTTTCTCCTATTCCAACACATTTTTTCCTATGTTTAATATGGTGCAACATTTCCAAGCACAATATTACTTCTTCTGAGGTCTGTAGTGGAGAAATAAGTAGCTGGAAGTCAAAGTTGTGAGTCCTACAGCAACATATACCTTGAAAATGTGTTAGCATGCAGAGTACTTTTTTCCTTTGCACACAACACTTACTTCCTGCTTAAGTGACACTGGCACATATTCATGATGCTGTCAGTTACGTACAACCTACAATGTGGCAAATGTGTATGGTAGTGGTGGTGGGGGACTGGCAATTGTCAATGTTGTCTGCTGTCTATCAAGTCTGCCTCAGTCACAGAGCTCCCAGTCAGCTGTCTAATATGGTTATTTTTTAATTATTTATGTTTTTTTCTTTTTTCTTTATGTATTTATTTATTTTTAAGTTGTCCACCATATCTTTGCACAGTTAGTCACAAAATATATAACTAAAATACAAAATCAACAACTTCTTTCTCCAGCACAGAGACAATAAAAGTAAAATCAGCAAGCAATTTGGAACCCAGCTGACTATGTCTTGCCAGTCAGTCACACCAAATTCTGGGGTATTTTGAGTCAACCTCCTTCCTCCCTTCTTATCCCCATTGTTCCCCGTAGACTCCCCTACTACAGAGAACAAATGTCCTATCTAAATGATCCCCTAAAACTAAGTTTCAATTCCCCTTTATTTGCTTATCTTCTCTAGCTCAAAAACATGCTGCGCTCTCCTCTCACAAACACAAAATGGCTATTGTGAGAGCCTGACAGCCTTTTATATGGTTGTAGAGAACTTTCATGAGGTGGAGAAAAATTTTTCTACCCATTGATTTCAATGCAATGAGCTAGGTGAAAAAAGTGGGAAAAAGCGACACTTTTCGAGGGAAATTTTTGCCAACAGAAAGTGACCATCCCCATCCCTAATTCACCCATCCCTAATCTTTAGGTTGCTAAAGGATACTTGTGAAACATTACCATCCAAATGTATAAAATGGCAGTGCAAAAACAGGATAAGAATCCTAGCATCACAAAATATATAAATATCGACACATAATAATTAAAAATAATTTCATAAAAATTATTGACTAATAACAATAATATGAATACGAGAGAAAGGTCAAATGTGAGTACAAAAAATGAGCTGAACACATACAGTCAATTTCCACAGAACACTCTAAAAAAAATCAGTTCAAAAACCAATGTAATGTCGGTAGTAGTGAAACAGCGGGACCCCCAGTATGTATCACATCTACACTAGTATGTCATTTCTGTACCGGTGGACTCCCAGTGATTCACTACCCAACAAACATAGACCACAATAAATATTTTGTAGGATATATCAAAAACGTGTTTGTTTTTTCAAAAAACAATATTTTTGCATTAGTCTTCATATTTATATTGAGAGCGAAATGTTTTTTTTTTATCAAAATGTATTGGAACAATGCTTTTTGACTGGGGGGAATATAGTGTGTTGACTTGGTGTATGTGCATTTAGATTTGAAACAAGGAATAGAAGAAGACAGGAGAGAAAAAGATAGACGATGGAGAAATTGATGGAGATGGAAGGTAGAAGATGAAGAAGAAGATGGACAGTGGATGACAGGTATATGTTAGAGTTGTAGGTGTTAGGCTAGTGTTAAGAGTAGTATAGTTGCACGTCACTGTTAGAGTTAGGGGTAGTGTAGGGTTAGTGTTTGGGAGGGTGACTGTGTGTCGAGCTCACACTCTGTGCTTGACAATGTGTCAAGCACTGAGCATTAGCCTTTTTCCTTTGATGTTCCTATTTAGCGTGAGTTTTGGGAACTTAAAACACACAACAGATGTATGGTCAGTTTCTGTGCTGTGGTTTCAGTAGGCAGGGCAAATGAATAGTGACTTATACATTGTCTTTGTACAGCTGGTAGCCATTTTGCCCTACCTATATTCTCTATTCAAGGGCTAGACCCTATGGTGTCATAATAGAGGACAATTATAGGGTGTTAGATCACAATCTATACATACATTGTCACACCAAAAAGCATGCAATATAGCAGGGAGTCATTGGTATACATAAGCAACCTTTTGGCAGGTTATGGGTTAAGATCACTTTTTCACCAGATCTTTCCTCCACTTGATTGATTGGGAAGATTGCAACTTTTTCCAGGAGGCTGTTGGACGCATCATCCACATTTTTAAACTCAGGAAAGAAATACGAAGAAGAAAATGGACTGCACAAAATCCCTTTAAGTCTGATCCCGACAAATCTTCAATACAGTCAATAAATGTCCCTTTTCTCCCTTTCAATGTGGGTACTCACACTTTTCTGAGGCTACTTCCGCTTCTAGGATATAAGACTGTACTGGATAAGGTTAGTGAGGGGTATCAAATCTAATACTTGTATGGCCAAGGGTACAAGAATAGCTAAAGGAAACCACTTAACATATAAAATATATATTTATTTTTAAAGCGGAACTACCACATGTTAACTTTAGCTTCAATAACTCTGCATCTGGCAGCTAGCTGCTTAGTAGTGCTAGTCACCAGAAGTATTACCTTGTAAAGGAGAAATAGCCATTCTTCCCCGGCTGAAAGGCAGGACCGATCACGGACATCTTGCCATATTGATGTCTGCACGCCTGCTCTGTCAGTTCCTTTCCGGAGCCGAACGCCTCCTACAGCTGGCTGGGGCTGACAGAGCAGGCTCGCGGACTTCACTGTTGCAAGATGTCCACGATCCGTCTTGCCTGTCAGCCGGGAAGAATGGCTATTTCTCCTTTACAAGGTAATAATTCTGGCGACTAGCGCTACTAAGCAGCTAGTCGGCAGATGCGGAGTTATTGAAGCTAAAGTTGTTAACATGTGGTAGTTCAGCAAACAGCAAACAAACAATTGCATAAATAAATGTAAAACAGAGTTATGTCACTAGCAAGCTAGCTCAAGGCTCAAAGTGTTTCGCGATTCTATGTTGCTTCATCAGGGAAATCAATATTGGAGGTCTGATCCAATAAAGCATAGTTTCTCAACTCCTGTCCTCAGGACCCACTAACAGGCCAGGATTTGATGATTTCCTAGTTAGAGCACAGGTGAGTTAATCAATATGAATGAGCCTCTGATCACCACACCTGTGCTCTAGCAGACAAATCCCTGAGTCCTGGCCTGTTAGTGGATCCTGAGGACAGGAGTTGAGAAACACTGCAGTAAAGGCTTATATCTTAGAGGCAGACGTAGCCTCAGAAAAGAGTGAATACCCATATTGAAGGGGGGAAAAGGACATTTATTGACTGTATTGAAGATTTATCTGGATCACACTTAGAGGGATTTTGCGCTGTCCCTTTTCTTCTTTGTAATTTTGCCCTACAGCCAGGTTTAGCGGGATTAATTGAATTGAGGCCTGAATCTCCTAATTTTACTGATGGTCTTTACACTCAGGATCATCATCAACTGCACATGTAAAACAATAAGTGGGACAGAGCAACAAGTTTCTTCTAAGTGTATTATTCATTAAAGGGATAGTAATACTTAAAATGTAAAAAAAAAATATGTTGTAGGGTTTATCTCCCTGAGTAAAACAAAAGTACTCCCACTGCTGGGAGTTGAATTTTTTTAGGTGCAATATCACAGTGGCCTGAAATTGTACAGTGGAGCTGTTGCTACACCATCCTATGGAGATTTATGGTCCTGGGACCAGAGCTATCCATAGGATCGTGTAGCAACAGCGCCACTGTACAATTTCAGGCCACTGTGATATTGCACCTAAAAAATTCAACTTTGAAAATTAATAACATTTGAATGAAACACCTTTCAGCAGTGGGAGTACTCTTGTTTTACTCAAGGGGATAAACCCTACAATATATTTTTTTTTACATTTTAAGTATTACTATCCCTTTAATATTAGAAAACAAGATAAAAACCCCTACAGACAGCATCTTCATTGGTATCACAAATATATAGAGGGCCTCCCGTTTATGTGGGAGGGAGAGAGTGATGAAGCATCACTTTTTGTGGATCATCTTAATAACAGTGCTGACAACTTAACCCTTTAAGTGCCAGAGGGGTACTCAAAGGATTAAGGTTCACTTATGAGTATGATGAAACACTTATAAATTATCTTGATCTGACTCTATTCTCTGATGTGGTTAATAGTTCTGTTTATATCAGTATCTATACCAAACCTGTTACTGGCAATAGTTTATCGTATATTTCTTTGTGTCATCCCAGACATATTGTCAAGAATATACCTAAGGGTTAGTTTATTCGGTGAATTGTTTGAGATTGAGGTACTATCTTTGCATGAGTGTTATGAGAAAGATGACACTTATAACGTTGCCAGGAATCAGGATATAGATGCTTTGGTGTTCTTAGCCAAAGAAACCCAACATTAGGGAGAGGGTGATCAAAAAGTATGGTTAATTACCCATTACAGTAGGCAGTTTCATCAGATTTGTTGGATTATTGAGTCTTTGTTGCCTGTGTTATAAATGGATGACAACCTTTCATTGATATTATCCTATGGTTGCCAGTTTGTTGTGAAAAGGGCCTGTGTTATAAGTAATCAAGTCTCTAAGAGTCATTTTGCTTCTGTTAAAACTAAACCCACATGGTTGAGGAAACTGGGTTATTTCAAATATGGTGTTCATATATGCAGAGTTTGTTCATGTCATAGTAACAACTACTTTGATGTCCACCGTTGTAGGAGACGTTCATCACATTGGTGCTTTCATTAATTCTAACACCAAGGGACCTATCTATTTGTATACATGTGGAGGGTGTCAAATTCAAAGAAAGGTTGCAAAAGCATCTCCACAAGGTGGATGTGGGGAATAGAGATTCAGCTGTGTCTAAATATATTCTAGATAAACACAATGGAGATCTATCATTGATCAAGTTTATTGGTATTGAAAGAGTTAAAGGGATAGTAATACTTAGTTTTATCTTTATTTTATTTTGTAGCATTAAAAAAAACATGAAGAACGATATAAGTCTTATCTCTCAAACCTTTATGGTTTGAGAGATATTCACAAGCAAAGTTTCCCCTCCCGCCCCTTTTACCTAGTGTAAGCCATCTCTTCTCAGATATGGAATCCAGTCCATAGACCAGACAGATAACAGAAGGACAATCTTCTTCCTATGAGAACAATGAAAGCCCTGCCCCACTTGACAAATTTCAGGTTTTTCCCTTATCTTAATTGAAAATTGTCCCTCTCTGCACTCTACCTGGGCACCTCCCTTCTGATCTGGCTGAGCAGTGTTACATCAGTAAAAGGGGAGGGAGGGGGGATACTTTGTCATTGAATTACTCTTGAACTACAACTCTGACAGAATTGAAATAACACTCTCCAAAGTCCAAATACTATGATGATTAATTAGAGCTGCTTTTATTATGAAGCATTACTATCCTTTTAATGTTACCACCGGAGGAGGTAGTATTATGATTTGATATCCTGTCAAGAGGCCTACTGTATTTTTAAATTGAATACTAGATTACCGAAAGGTTTAAACTCAAAGTGGGATATTAGCCATATTGTCTAATATCTTATTGAAGTCTGGTTAAACGATTATATTCTATCTTGTTTGGTCCCTTGATGTTTCCATAATTTATAATTCATTACAGCATGTTTCACTTTTTATTATTAACCAGTCAGGGTAGTTAATTGCTCTGGAGAGAGATTTTAAACACCTGTTAAAACTGTAAAGAGATTAGCTATGAGAAAGCACCTTAAGAGTGTGAAACGCGTTAGCTAAGTGGATTGTGCTTGTCTTTCTCCAATGTGCATCTACTTTGTAGTGTATCCTCTAATAAAATAATTAATTTTAATTATTTAACGTTTGAAGTGTGATGAGTGCCGAGATTATTGCTGTAGAAAACCAATGTCAACTTACAATAACCGATTCATACAGAATAAAAATGCAATGTACTATTTGCAATTCATTAATATAAGATAACTTGTCAGGGGGTCTGAATACATTTGCAGGGAATGTATATAGTTTTACTGTTTTTTGCATCTCAGATCTGTTGTACTGTACAGCAAATACAGACAACTGCAGATAATAATAGATTCAAATGATTGCTGTATGAAGGTCTGCTACACAGGCAAGTGCTTCTGTTAAACATTTGATTTACTTTTTATTTCTAGAAGAATATTTCACCTTTAAAGGGATAGTGATACTTTGTTTTATCTTTATTTTATTTTGTAGGCATTAAAAAAAACATGAAGAACGATATAAGTCTTATCTCTCAAACCTTTATGGTTTGAGAGATATTCACAAGCAAAGTTTCCCCTCCCGCCCCTTTTACCTAGTGTAAGCCATCTCTTCTCTGATGTGGAATGCAGTCCATAGACCAGACAGATAACAGAAGGGGACAATCTTCTTCCTATGTGAACAATGAAAGCCCTGCCCCCCTTGACAAGTTTTCAGGTTTTTCCCTTATCTTAAATGAAGATTGTCCCTCTCTGCAATCTACCTGGGCACCTCCCTTCTGATCTGGCTGAGCAGTGTTACATCAGTAAAAGGGGCGGGAGGGGGATACTTTGTCATTGAATTACTCTTGAACTACAACTCTGACAGAATTGAAATAACACTCTCCAAAGTCAAAATACTATGATGATTAATTAGAGCTGCTTTTATTATGAAACATTACTATCCCTTTAAATTGAAATGTTCTATTGTGGTCACCATGTGGTACTGTCCCCATCAGTAAGAATGTATAAAAACAGCGCTCTGTATGCTTCCAGATACCACCGGTACAGTAAAAAAGGAGCTGAAAGTCTTTAATGAGTTGCTGCAGTTCTTACAGGGACATCACCGAACGGAACCCTAGTCACAGTATTCTGTATAGAGAAAGAGAGAGAGACAGAGCAGACTCCCTAAGCATAGCAATGTGCAGATATGCAGTGTCCCCCTATATGCTCCCCTTGTACATATATGCACTAACTTGTAGTGGAAGTTAGGACTGCCTCTCAGTAGATCTTACATCTACCGATCTGGAGTACTCTCTGGTTTGGTAATCACCCCCAGGCTTCAGAAGTGTCCAATTCCAAAATCCACTTGAAATAAGTGTAGTCCCCTTAGGCAGACCAACTCTTATATGTATAATATGAGTCAGCAAAAAATCACTATAAAGTGATGACAGGGAAATCTACTATAGTAGATAAATAAAAGGACTCAAAGGTGCATCAATGTAGAAGCCTCTGCTATAAGATAGGTGTCACAATAGCAGATTGGGGGGGGACACAGAATGTCCAAAAAAATGGTATATCCTATATAATAATTCGCTAAAACATATGTAACGACAAAGTCATGCACAGTAGAGACTGCCCGCACCGCGGCTGATACAGAGCTGGACGCTGTATATCAGCTACAGCGCGGGCAGTCTCTACTGCACATGACTGCCCCACGAGCAGCTGGCAGTGGCACTGCGGCCCGTGTAACGGGCTTTTCAACTAGTTTTATTATATAAAATAAATAAAAAAAAAGAGGAATATACATATAAAAAGTACCCGAAACATTAGCATTGTGTCACACTCCACAAACAATGAGGTTAGTAGCACAAACCATCCATAAAAAGAATATATCGCTTACAATTATAAATATCAAACAGCTCAATGTGCTTTGTCACATTAGTATTGTGCATTGTTTCAAGAGCAATAATATTGAATTAAAAAAGTGGAAAAGTAAAAGCATTGCTACGCTTAGAGAGTCTCTCTCTTTCTCAGTCTCCTTCACCTACTATGAAGAGTGGTATGTAGTCTATGACTCCACTATCCTGCAGAGTACATAATAAAAATATAAAGTATCCTTTGGACACAAGTAGTTGCTATTGCTAACAAATTGATTTAAAAATATAAGTTTGAGCTGAATACAATTCAGCAAAATCTCTTAGCAGTGAGAGTTCTCTTATTTTACACAATATTAAAAGACCTATAAAATATTATTTAAAGGGATAGTAATACTTTATTTTATCTTTATTTTATTTTGTAGGCATTAAAAAAACTTGAAGAACAATATAAGTCTTATCTCCCAAACCTTTATGGTTTGAGAGATATTCACAAGCAAAATTTCCTCTCCCGCCCCTTTTACCTAGTGTAAGTCATCTCTTCTCAGATGTGGAATGCAGTCCATAGACCAGACAGATAACAGCAGGGGACAATCTTCTTCCTATGAGAACAATGTGAGCCCTGCCCCCTTGACAAGTTTTGCAGGTTTTTTTCTTATCGTAATTGAAGATTGTCCCTCTCTGCAATCTACCTGGGCACCTCCCTTCTGCTCTGGCTGAGCAGTGTTACATCAGTAAAAGGGGCGGGAGGGGGACACTTTGTCATTTAATTACTCTTGAACTACAACTCTGACAGAACTGAAATAACACTCTCCATGGCCAAAATACTATGAAGATTAATTAGGGCTGCTTTTATTATGAAACATTACTATCCCTTTAAAGGGGAAAAAAAGGTTTACTGCTTTTTAGGCCACTTGAGGTTGTATTGTTTAGGATTACCATAGACACCTAGAGAACTGCACCGTTTCCTCAGTGTGGTGTCTGTCCAGCTTCCAGCTTTCTCTGGATTCTTGCTTAGATCACCTTCATCTCTTTCTCTATATCTCTATGGGTTTTGGGCTCTCATCCCTTTATCTGGAGTTATAAATAAATATATTTGCTAATCACTCATTGTTTAACCCCTTAAGAACCGGAGGTCACTGGACATTTCCGTCCCATGATGACCACATAAGGGCACTTTGACGCGCCGGTACACGTGACCTGTCACGTGCATCGGGGCGTCACTATGGGGCTTGAAAGAGATCGCTCCGATCTTGGAGCGGTCTATTTCATGCCCTATTTTTACTTACAGCGCTCCCGGTAGAGAGTTGTAAGTAAAAAGTACGTGACGTACCATGACCGTCATAGGTCCTTGAGTAGTTCATAAAGTTAACACATGACTAAATATATATCTCCCTATTTCTATAATGTAATGAAACCAAGAGAAAGCAATGTCTCAACATAATATACATTTGAATATCAGGAAAGTGCTGATCATTCATCAACATTTCCAATTAAGGACAATGGGCCACCCGCTTAGACTTGAGGAAAGGAGAGTTCATCTTCATCAGCGGAAGGGTTTCTTTACAGTAAGGACAATAAAGGTATGGAATTCACTGCCTGAGGAGGTGGTGCTATCGAATACATTAGATTCATTTAAAAAGGGCCTGGATACTTATTTAAAAGAGCAGAACATAGAGGGCTATGTACGTTAGTATTGGGATTAATATTTAGTTAGTGCTTGTTGATCCAAGGAGAAATCTGATTGCCGTTTGAAATCAAGAAGTAATTTTTGCCCCCCATTCAAGGCAGAATTTGAAATTGCTGTATTGAGGGTTTTTTTTGCCTTCTTTTGGATCAACGATGTAAACAGGAATAGGAAAAGGGTTGAACTAGATGGACGCAAGTCTTTTTTCAACCTAAATTACTATGTAACTATGTAAGTAATAAATAACCATAATATGTAGAGTTATCATGATATATAAAATACAAAACAACTTTCTCAGATATATTGGATGCTGAATAAAAATTAAATACATGTGAAAAGACCTTTTAAGTTTGATTGCATAATAGAAGTTAATTAAATATAATTATAATGTATTCCAAAATTAGATATAATATTGATGCTATGTATCATGTGTGCAAATGTTTTATGTAGGTTACATTCATATGCCATAATTAAATTGTTGGCAAGATTAAAAATTGTATGGATAAATTAGATATAACTTATTTTTACATTGTCTTCTTGAACAACATGGATCAACGACGGTAAAAAGGAATAGGAAGAGAATTGAACTTCATGGATGCAAGTCTTTTTTCAACCTAAACTACTATGTAACTATGTAACAAATGTAACATCAATAAATACATTTTTAGTAAATGAAGCAGTCTATCAAACATGGTTAAATATACATAAATATTTTAGGGAAACCTGGTGGGTGGAATATTACAATTTCAGTTAAAACACCATGGGGGAGATGCTCTAAGATGTGATAACAAGATGATAAAGTGGAGATGACTTCTCCTATGTTATTCTGTGCAGAAAATGCAGTAAGATTTTTCCAACTTTGGAGATCTTAGTACATAGGCTCTTTTTTTGCGTTTTTTTGAGTGTCAATGGATGCAAATGCCCACAATATTATCACCTGAGGTGGGGATTTTTTAGCTGGTATTTTGTTCGTAGCACAGCTAATTGAATTGCTTACTGTGCTTGAAGAAATGCAGTTGGCTGTATTTTTGGCGTTGGGGGGAACTTAAAGGGATAGTAATGTTTCATAATAAAAGCAGCTCTAATTAATCATCATAGTATTTGGACTTTGGAGAGTGTTATTTCAATTCTGTCAGAGTTGTAGTTCCAGAGTAATTCAATAAAGTATCCCCCTCCCGCCCCTTTTACTGATGTCACACTGTTCAGCCAGAGCAGAAGGGAGGTGCCCAGGTAGACTGCAGAGAGGGACAATCTTCAATTAAGATAAGGGAAAAACCTGAAAAACTTGTCAAGGGGGACAGGGCTTTCATTGTTCTCATAGGAAGAAGATTGTCCCCTTCTGTTATCTGTCTGGTCTATGGACTGGATTCCACATCTGAGAAGAGATGGCTTACACTAGGTAAAAGGGGCGGGGAGGGGAACTTTGCTTGTGAATATCTCATAAACCATAAAGGATTGAGAGATAAGCCTTATATCATTCTTCATGTTTTTTTAATGCCTACAAAATAAAATAAAGTTAAAACGAAGTATTACTATCCCTTTAATCGAGGCCTAAATGAGGAAACAGAGGGGACATGCACTAAGGAGTGATAAAGAGATGATAAAGCAGAGATGACTTCTCCAGTTATACCACTTCTCCAGTTATATCACTGTGATCAGTGATATCAGTTCTCCAAGTCCTATGTTATTTTGCGCAGCAAATGCACTAAGATTTTCCCAACTTTACATAGGCTCTATAGAATAACATAGTAACTAGAGAAACGATATCAGTTATATCAATGGAGAAGTAATCTGCTTTATCATCTCTATATCACTCCTTAATGCAAGTCACAGCTTTTTCCCAGCTTGGGTGTGTAATGGTACCAATCTTCTTTCTAGTAATGGTGCAATTGGGCCACACTGTGCACAAATAATATTACGTTGGCTCAAGCCCCAGGTCTTTTGGAAACCTATTAGCATCAGTGCTGTTTCTGATTATTCCCTGTGTACAGGTTCTGTTTGTTGATTTTTGGCTTTAATATACTATTCCCTGACTTTTTCCAAAGTGTCTCTGTATAGCTTTCTTCAATGATTCAGCCAATCTCCAAATCCAGAAATACTATTGATTTGCTTCTATGGGTACAGTGGAAAGATTTGTTCATATTTTTGTTATTGATGTATTGGATAAGTTAACTTTGGAATTTTTCTCATCACTAAATTATCAGCATGTCATCAATAAATCTTGTGTATAGACTTGCAGTAAACCAAGTCTATACCTGGGTGCCTTCCCAGCACCCCATAAAGAGCCTTCTATAGCTGTTGGAAAACCTGAGTTTCCTAATTACACTTGATGCATTCATAATAGGATTTAAGTAAGTATTTGACTGATGTGATTTATTTTGTTTTTGTTATGGGTGAGAGAATTAAGTCAGGAGCCATAATGCCCCTTTAAATCCACAAGATTACATTTATAGACTTACAGGAAGCTTAATCCTCGTTTTCAAATGGGCAAAGTGAATTGGCTGGGCGTCATTGAAAAATACTTGGAACCGATAAGATATAACTTTTGAAATGTTCTATTATGATTTAATTGTTTGTTAAACCAGTTTTGTCATTGATAGTTTGAGAAAGGGATTAAATCCTGAAACATTGTATACACTGACTGCTATGCAAACTGTCGACTGAACAAATATCATTATACTTTAAGTGCTGTCTATTCATTATGATTTAGGTAGAACTTATGTGACCTGTAATGTCATAAGGTGCTATTTATACATAGATTAATCCTATGTTAATTTTTCTTTAAATTTGCTATGGATGCACAAAATCATTATTTAATATCTTGCTGTTTTAATACAAGTTCCTTGGGGTTGATTTGATTGCTAGTTTTGGTGGCCCCTGAAGAAGATAGACGGTTTAATTTTCTTGACTGCCTGTGTGAAATGCCTTATCAACAATCTCTTTATCCAACTTCTATTTGAGATCTGTGGAAGAGTTATATTCAGTGTGTTACTAGGTATTGGCTGAGGGGGATGTCATGGTCCTAATCTCCCTACTAATATGCGGCTGCACAATGCCCTATTAATGTATTCGATTAGCACTTCAGGTCTTTTGAAAACCTAGAAACTTCCCTAGCTTTACCAATGTTAATTGTGAAGGGATAGGAGTTGACATGTGGTTCCTTTCTTAAAAGTGATCTGGCAATGTCTCGTTCTTGTGGTCCAAGATATAGTCCTCTTGATCGCTTAGTAATGTCTTCTATTCACATAGAAGCCTCTGAAATTGATGTTGTTCAATTCTTTTATCGGTTCCTTCAACAAGGACAAAATGGTGTTGCATATTTGTATGGTTCTATCTAGTTCTTCTATATTTTTAATTAATTCACTAACATGATTTTCTCAATTTTCAAGATCTTAAATGTGAACAAAGCCTAATATATTATTCCAATATTATTAAAACTGATTGTTCCTCTTGGGATTTGATGTCCCTCTGTGTATTTTTATAAAGTAGTACTTTCTCACCAATAAAAAATCTGTGCTTATATATATTGTCAGTGGTGGAAATGTAAAAGTCTACCGGTACAGCTCCTTTTATGCTCTGGAACATTGGTTCATGTGCTGGCACTTTGAGTTATGCACTAGAGCAAGTGACTGCTTTAGTGCACACTCTTCTCCATTATTAAGACTTTAATACATGTAAGCCCAGAACGCTTCCCTTATAGCATGTACCAGGAAATAGAGAAAAATAATGCTACTTTCCCCTTAAAGGGATAGTAATACTTCATTTTAACTTTATTTTATTTTGTAGGCATTAAAAAAACATGAAGAATGATATGTCTTATCTCTCAAACCTTTATGGTTTATGAGATATTCACAAGCAAAGTTTCCCCCTCCCGCCCCTTTTACCTACTGTAAACAATCTTTTCTCAGATGTGGAATACAGTCCACAGACTGGACAGACAACAGAAGGGGACACTCGTATTCCTATGAAAACAATGAAATCCCTGTCCCCCTTGACAAGCTTTTCAGGTTTTTCCCTTATCTTAATTGAAGATTGTCCCTCTCTGCAGTCTACCTGGGCAGCTCCCTTCTGCCCTGGCTGAAAAGTGTTACATCAGTAAAAGGGACGGGAGGGGGACACTTTGCTTATGAATATCTCTTAAACCATAAATGTTTGAGAGATAAGACTTATATCATTATTCATGTTTTTTTAATGCCTACAAAATAAAATAAAGTTAAAACGAAGTATTACTATCCTTTAAGTGGAAAGAAAGGCCTAGAATGCCCATATATTTCCCCAGTGCTCTACCATTGGTATAAGTAGCACAGTGATTTTTGGTTCATGTAGTTTACTACATTGGTGTTAGGCAGGCATAGCACTAAGAACTGGATTACAGAGCTTGGTTTTAGTTCAAAATTCTGATGTGATTTCCTGTGTTAGTCCTGTGTTAGCATGATAATAGATATATACAGGTAACATAGTAAACTGTATTGGGAAAAAAGACACAAACCCATCAAGCTCAACCTCTGGCTCATTATAACCCATAAAAATAAGAATTATATAAGCCTTCCTGCAACCAAAATGAGTATTAGTCTCTTTATCAAGTTTAATTCTTCAGATGCTAGAGAGGTCTGTAATTCTTTGTGAACCAATGCATTGATGACCTCTATTGCATCCAAGAGGTTAAAAAGGATACAATGCCATTCCACTTATCTTAGCCGCTTTAACACTTTCAGTGCCAGAGAGGTAACTAACACATTGCAACGCAATTCATTAGATACTTCTCTAGCACTGAAAGGATTAAAGACAAAAGTGATGGGCAATAAGCACAATAAAATCATTTTCTCTTTTGTCCATATGGAACACAGGTACCACGGGGTTGAGTCCCTCCTCCTGGTGGGCAGGAAACATCTCAAAAAACATGGTCTTTTGGCTGGAGACTCCCTCATTCTGCCTACTATCTCCCAGAATTCATGTCACCGAAGCCATATAAATAATAGTTAGCATGGGAGAGAAGAAGAAAATCTCCTGAGAGAGACTCGAAAAATGACTCAACTTCCCAGGAAAGCAGCACCACAAAAGGTCCCTTTCTCTGAATGGGAGATCTGTGTTCCGTATGGACTACAGAGAAAAGGATTTAAAGGATAAGAAAGCTAAAATACTATTTTATCTTACGTCCAATATGGAACACAGATACCACAGGAATATACTAATGCAAAGCTCCCAGAGGTGGGTAAAATGAGAAAGGACTTCCCCAAGGACTATCCAGTATCTGAATAACCCAAGCAGTAAGGGTAAACGGACACTGAACTTACACAGCCCACAAGAACAAGAGCCAACAGAGCTCAGAAACTAATGAACAACAAAGTGGAAGAACAAAGTGTGCAGGTCCTCAGACAGGCAAAACATTTTGCAGGACCTTCTGGACAAAAGTCGGCCTCCACAAAAGCCAGGATATTGACACTGTAGTGTTTGGAGAAAGTATGCAAGGAGGACCAAGTTGCTGCCTTGCATAGTTGTTCAACTGCAGCCTGATTCTTGTAAACCCAAGAGGCACCCACAGACCTGGTGGAGTGTGCCATGATCTTAAAAGGAACACATTTCTTCCGGACTTCATACACCTGGTGTATAGTGGCCTTGATCCAGGATGCAATGTTGACCTTGGAAGCAGCTTGATCCACTCTAGGACCTCAGGGATGACAGAGTCAGCCTTTCAAAAAGGCTCAGTACGATGCATGTAAAACTTAATTAGACCCGCTCAGTCCAACAAATAAAGATCTCTATCCTCATCAGACTTAGGGTCAGGACAAAAGAAAGGCACAAAAATCTCCTGATTGATGTGAAACTCAGAGACCACCTTGTGAAGAAAACCCTGAGAGGTACAAAGTACCACCCTATCCTGATGAAACACCAGGAATGGAGGTTTACAAGACAGAGCTAGTAAATCAGAGACTCCTCCAAGACCACTGCCAAGAGAAAACACCTTGAGTGTCAATTTATGCAAACAGATGGAAGCAAGAGGCTCAAAGGGAGGCTGCTGCAAAATACCCAAAACTAGGTTAAGATCCCATGGAGTAGTGGGAGCCTTAAATGAAGGGAAGGCATGAGCCACCCCTTGAAGAAAAATCTTGACATCTTAAATAGTGGCAATGCTGCTCGGAAAAAAAAGGATAAAGCCAAGATCTGAGTCTTAAAGGAGCTCACCGAGTCCTCTGTTCACACCATCTTGGAGGAAAGAGACCAGCAAGGGAAGATCAAAATCTTTGTGAGGACACACGCTTGGATATTGGCTTCAAGAGTCATGCCATCAAAACCATTTTTTTCCACATCCTCGTGCCACATATAATCCTGGAGTAAGAGATCCAGCCTGGAAGGAAGGCAGAGCGGATCCTGAATCAAGGGACTGAACAAGTCTGCAAACCTTCCCCTCTTTGGAAGTAAGGGGCAAATCAGAATGATGGTCACCCCTTCCATTCTGACCTACCAGTGTATCCTGGACATGAGAGGAATCGGAAGCACCATATACACAAGGTGGAAGTTCCACAGAATCAACATCACATCCATGACAAAGGCCAGATGATCTCCTATTCTATCACCTTCCTGGTTGCCATGAGATCTTTCATAGGCACACCCCAGTGTTGTACAATCAGGCAGAACACTTCTGGATTGAGTTCCCATTCTCTCGGATCCACATCTTGGCAACTGAGATAGTCCGCCAGAAAGTTTTCTACCCCTGGAATGTGAGTGGCTGAGATGGTCTGAACGTAGGCCTCCACCCAGCAAAGGTTGCACCTCATCTTTGTCCAGGCAGCCATGCTGTGAGTGCGTCCTTGGCAATTGAGTGAGACTCTCACTGGCTTCCCTGACAGGAGTGGGGTCCAATGAACAAGGGTTAGACAGTTTGCCTTGAGCTCCAGAACTTTGATGGAGGAAAGAGTCCACCTGCCCTGGACATCCTGATGTTCAAGAACTGCACCCCAGCCACTCAGGCTGGCATCTGTCATGACCAGGGTCCACTCTGGGATCAAGAATGGCTCCCCTGCTCCAAGTTTGTCTGATGCAACCACCCTCAGAGTCCCCCCTGGCCTCTGGAGAGAGAGAGAGAGAGAGAGAGAGAGAGATATTTGGAGACCCAGATGTTCTGGATTCTGGGACCAGTTCTGGAGAACATCCTGCTGAAGTTCCCTCGTGTGGACCTGAGAGTAAGGAACAGCATCCAGGGTGGACACCAGTCTGTCCAAAACACTCATGAACTCCATGGCTTGGGACACTTCCTGCATCACAAGCTTGTCTTCTGGCAGAAACACCTTCCCCTGATGGGTGTCAGACCGCATCCCCAGGAATAGCAGAACCTGGGAGTGCACTGGAGAAGACTTGAGCATATTCAGAATCCACTCATGGTGAACAAGAATGCCATAATGTAATGAGCAATGAGCTCTGATCAGTAGAACTTCTAGGCAGGGTGTTCGGAAGATACCCTGAACATGGATGAAGGGCTCCATGACCCGATGAAAAACCGAGACACTGAAGCCAGGCCAGACGGTAGAGACATGAACTGATAATGATCAGAGATTAAAGAAAAACATAGGTCGGGGTGAATCGGGATGTGTAAGGTCCTGGACATATCACCGCAATGACAGAATGCAAAGATTCCATCTTGAACCTCGAAGTGACCACAAACTTGTTAAGGCATTTGAGGTCCAGAATAGGGCAAAAACTGCCGTCCTTCTTTGGAACCACAAACAGTTTTGGAATAAAAACCTGAACCATGCTCGGGGAAGAGGTACAAGGATCAGAACCAGTTTTTCCAGCAGGGGAGTCGCTGCTTCTTGAAACAGCTGTGCAAGTCCTGGGTTTCTGTTTGTTCTTTCTGAGGTGAACACAGTGCATTCAGGAAGCTGCTGCGATGACTGAGACATGCCACATGGTATATTTGCAGCTGTATCATGATATACGGTAGCTATGTTAAAATATCAGTAGATCTTAACTGAGTCTATCTAGTGCTGCTATATATATACATATGAATGTGTTTACCCTATGAAATGCCTTCCATTTGCTTTCTTGATTTAAATGAAGTTTTACCCCTAAAAGGTTAGTGAGGTCTCTTTTCAATGTGGTGGGGACTTCTGTATTGAAGAGCCTGATCTTGCTATTACCTATATCCTTACTATTGTCTAGGCTATACTCCTAGGATGTCAAGTACACTCTTGCACATTATTATAGCTTTATCCTGTGTATCACTTCTTTGTTAGCCAGTGCTCTTCCTTGGTTGACCCCCGTTTTCAACTTCTGCTAGCCCTTGAACACCAATCTTTCTGGTCCTTGCTCAGATACTTGCCTCAGCAGTGTCAGATGTCTGCTTTAAGACCTCTGCTCTGTCAGCCATCTACTCTCATACCCTAGCCTCGGGTCTTACTATTCCCTAGTTCCCCTTCCCTGATTGTCTGACACCTACCTCTTCTTTTCCTCCTGCACCAAAGCCTTCCTCACAGAATTGGTAGTGTGCTTGCTGGCAACCTTGCTGCTTATGCTACTGAGATCCATAAGCGGCTCTAACCATCACTTTTCTCATACACAGTGTACTCGTTGGTGGTGCTTAGTGAAACTGCAGTTCCAACGTGGAGAATGCCAAATTTACCAGTACATTCTACTTACATTAATGCTTTGCTTGCCTTGTCTGTTGATATTATAAAAATGGTGGGTGGAGGGGAGGGTTGTGTACTTTCCAATAAATCCTCTTAGTCCTGATGGAACAAAAGAAACACAAGGTAAAAGTATCCACCTACAGAAAGTAGGGCACTTGCAGAAATAATTATCTGGAGGCTCCCTCCCTGCTTCATTTTACCTTCACCAAGTACACTCAGTTTTAATATACAGCAAAGAGAAGAAATAAGTAGGGCAACAAGGTGGCCACCTTTATCAAGGAACTTAAAGGATACCCCTCCCAAAACTCAAACTATATGTTTTTCTCCAGGTGGGATATCTTGTGTTCCACAAGAACTAAAAGAAAAAGATTTAGCTCCTTTTTTCTCTTACGTCCATTGAGCCACAGACCTACTATACCAAGTAACTAGAAAATTTATGAAGGCAAGAAAGACTCCAAGGCAGGCACAACAGACTGTAGGATCTTCCATCCAAAACTAGTTTCAGCTGAAGCCAGAACACTGACTTGGTTATGTTTAACTCCTTCGCGTCTAATGATGTGCCCGGACTGTCATGACTGTCCGGCACTTAAGGACCAGTGACAGTCCTGGCACGTCATGGAATTCAGGGTTCCCCACACAGCTACACACCATATGGGGAGCCCTGAATTGGATCAAAAAATAAAAATGCCCCATGGAGCCTCAAGTGCTGGCCGCGAGTGCATGCACCATTCGTTAAGGGGCTAAGGAAGGGACAACAAATATGCCACCTTGCACAACTGCTCTGCAGAAGCCTGGTTCTTGGCCCAGGAAACACCCACCATGCTAGTAGAGTGAGCAGTGACCCTAAAAGACACAGACTTTTTCCAAATCCATAGGCCTGGCGAATGATGGCCTTGTTCCAAGAAGCCATCATTACATTAGATGCTGCTTGCAGCCTTAGGAATAACAAAAAGTGAGTCTAATTTGAGGAAAGGCTCAGTGCAATGTATGTAGTACGTTGAAGCTCCTATGCCCTCCCATTAGATGAAGCCAGGTAAAGAGAAGGAGGGTATTTGCAAACCTACTCTATATGAAAAAAATCAGAAAAGGATGACTACAAGACCAAGACTGTAGTTTGTCCACATGCCAAACACACACAAGCACAAGCAGGAAACTTGTCTTGAGAATCAAGAAACAAAGAGATTGAGAAGCCAAAGACTCAAAAGTATCCTTCTGGAGCACCTCAGGATTAGGTGGAAGTGCCGTGGTGGGGTGGAATTTTGAAAGACAGGGTAGGTGTGAGCCACCCCTTGCCCATCTGAAAAAGAACAAATAGAGCTGAAATCTGGTCCTTGAAAGAATAAACGACACACTTTAAAACAAATGTAGAAGGCACTGACTCATTACATCTCAAGTGTTAACCACTAAAACAGTGGGGTGATCTCAAGACCTCAAAATAATACCATACGCCAATATAGAGATTCAAAGTCCAAAGTGGACAACAAACCCCAATTAGAAAAGTCTTATAATTGAGGCACTCACAACAAGAGTATGCAAAATATCACAGACAAAATTTATTGAGTGCAAAAATGATAATACAGATGACTAATATTAAAAACAATTAAAAGACATATAACCAGGGAGGTCACATCAGTTGAAAAAACCCATTATATAATAGATATAAATATAAACCAGGTGTGACATCCATACATAAAATAACACCCAAAATAGGTAAATAAGCATAGCCAAATCGTCAGCCAAATCGGCGATACGCGTTGAGAAGCGTAACCAGAGGAGGTCCACAGTTGATTCCCACTTTGTTATTTCCTTTACTGTGTGATGAGTATACTTTTTGACACTTCTATTTTTGGTGGTTATATTTTTTGTCATCTATTTTTCACACGGTAGGATATTCTTGGTTTAGTGACTACTATACTTATTTACCTATTTTGGGTGTTATTTTATGTATGGATGTCACACCTGGTTTATATTTATATCTATTATATAATGGGTTTTTTCAACTGATGTGACCTCCCTGGTTATATGTCTTTTAATTGTTTTCAATATTAGTCATCTGTATTATCGTTTTTGTACTCAATAAATTTTGTCTGTGATATTTTGTATTCTCATGTTGCGAGTGCCTCAATTATAAGACTTTTCTAATTGGGGTTTGTTGTCCTCCTTGGACTTTGAATCTCTATATTGGCGCTTGAAAGAATAAAGACTAAGTCCTTTCTGGATCCTGTTCTGAAGAAAGGATAAAATAACTGGAAGATTAAAGGGATGTAGACATGAATCCTGGTCTTCACACCACTTGAAAAACAATGACCAGACTCTATAATATGCTTTAGATGAAACCGACTTGTGTACCTTCATCATAGTAGCAGAGAAACCTTTCTTCTTCTTTCTGTCAAGGCTAACCTCTCTACCTCTGAGTGACAGATGAACCTAGCTCAAGAGTCCAGAAGGAGTGGAAGATAAATTAGCTTGGCAATAGATAGATTGAGAAGATCAGAGAACCATGTCCCACCAGGCCAGTAAGGAGCAATTAGGATTACATGCACCGGCTCCATCCTGACCTTCAGTAATACACACTCCTGAGATCAGAGGAAAAGGAGGAAACACATACATCAGGGAAAATAACTAGCAAATGCCCATCATGTTCATTAAGTGGCAGGTTCTCATATTTAAGATCTAAACAGGGGAACCTTGAGGTTTAACTGCGGTGCCCTCAGACCCATACCCGAACTACTGAGTTGACCTCCATGTTGTTGAGTTCCCAATATCCAGTAAGTGACAACTGAGAAAGTCTGCCACTGTGTAATCCACGCCCAGAATGTGCATGGCTGAGAGAGCAGAAATATGAGCTTCTGCCCAAAAGAGAGAGTCGGATAAACTTCTCACCACGTGGGTACATTTGTAGCCTCTCCTTAGTGGTTGGCATAAGCCACCACCATTCTGTTGTAGGACTGAATGTGTACCAGCAGACCCAGGAGTTGCAATAATGTGAGCTGCCTGAAGTTCCAATACATGGATAAACAAAAAAATCTCTCTTCAGACCAAAGGCCCTGGACCATCTGAGAGATGATTGAGGCTACCCAGCTCTTTAGACTGGCATCTGTTGTGATTATATCTAGGGAAGCTAAATACTCCCCTGAACACATGGCAGAAATGATGAAGAAAGTTTCACCAAAGTGTATAAACAAGCCTATATAGACTCTTCATGTCCAGGATAGACCAACAGCTGCTGTTCTTTTTGAGAACTATGAAAAAGTTTAAATAGAATCCCATGAATTTCTCCTGTGGGGGCACAGGTACCAAGACTTGCAATTTTATCCCTGCTGGATATGTTTCTAGGAATAAAAGAGCCCACACTGGATTGTGAGGGACTCTGGACAGGAAGAAGAGATGAGCAGGAAAATTCACGCAATAACCATCAGAAGTCACCCTTAACACCTACAGGTCCACCCCAGAGAGAGTCCACATATTGTCAAAGAGCTACAGACATACTCTGATTGCCTGAGGTGGACCAGACATCTGTGAATCAGAATGAGGTAGACTTGTCAACTGGGATTTTGGATAGGATGTGTGTGACTTTCACAGGGAGCAGAAGCCCTGGGTGCATATCACAGCGGTAATGAAAGCCACACTTCCTCTGTGGAAATGAGGAATTATTTGGGGTAACCTGAGGCAACAGAGCACTCTTGCCTCCAGTAGAATGGCTAATGTCTTTCTATAGTTCTGGGTCAAACAGCTGCTTGCCCACTAATTGAATAAATACTAGACAGTTATTAGAAGGCTGGTCCACAGACCAAATTTTCTGAAAGGATACACCTCGCTGCAACAGAGACAGCTAAGGACTTGACAAATGAACGTGGCTGTGTCAGCTGCACCTTTATCAGGGTAAACGTTGGGATAAAGGATCTTAGAACTAGAAAGAATAATATGTCATTTTGGATCTGAATGGATTGCACCTAACATTTTTCTGTTAGAACTTAATGCGTATGATATTTTCAGGAGGATGGGGGAAGCAACATTCATTTGCACTTTTCACTACCTGGTCATATGAGCATATGACAAAGTAGGAAGTCAGGAGAGCAAATAAAATGATGTCCCCCAGCCTCTTGAAATATAGTACACGCACTATCCCATATCAGAGATTCTCATATGTTCTGATGTAGTAGAACCCATTAATTTTAAATGTTAACCTAGTAGAACCTTAATAAGGTGGCTATCACCATACACTTAGTTAATAAAAAAAATTAAAACCTTCCATTTGTTTGCATTTTAAATACATTTAAAGGGCTTGATCTTTATTTGCTGGTGACACAGTTTGGTGTCAGTGCTGGGCCAATATTATCAAACAATATGCTATGAATGAATCCAGACAGATCACACACATACACACAGACTAAGTTTATTTCCATTTCCACAGGGAGAACAAAACTAGCTGGTATACTGTGCAGGGAATTAGCATTAAGTACCAGACTGACATTAAAACAGAAGTAGTTCTATTTCAACTTTCTAAGGTAAAAACAGATAAATGAATGAGACCAGATGGAATACACCCACAGTTATTAAAATAACTTAAAGGGATAGTAATGTTTCATAATAAAAACAGCTCTAATTAATCATCATAGTATGTGTTCTTTCAATTTTGTCAGAGTTGTAGTTCAAGAGTAATTGAATGATAAAATATCCCCCTCCCACCCCTTTAACTGATGTAACACTGCTCAGCTCAGAACAGCAGGGAGGTGCCCAGGTAGATTGCAGAGAGGGAATAGATAATGGAAAACATGAAAAAAAACCATCAATGGGGGCAGGGTTTTCATTGTTCTCACAGTAAGAAGATTGTCCCTTGCTGTTATCTGTTCGGTCAAGCAACCAGATTCCACATCTGAGGTGAGCAGTGTTACACTAGGTAAAAGGGGCAGGAGGGGGATACTTTATCATTCAATTACTCTTGAACTCTAACAGTATTGAAATAACACTCTCTATGGCTCAAATACTATAAAGATTAATTGGAGCTGCTGTTTTTGTGAAACATTATTATCCCTTTAAGTGTTTTCTGGTAAAAGCTTTAACAGAATTATTCAGTCACTATCGACAGGAGTAGTTCCAGAAGATTGGAAGGTAGCAAATATAGTACCACTTCACAAAAAAAGTAGCAGGGAAGAGTCTGGTAACTACTGACCAGTAAGTCTTACATCAGTAGTGGGAAAATTAATGGAGACTATGCTAAAGGAAATAATTGCTGACTATCTGAATTTGAATGGCTTGTAAGATACCAAACAACATGGGGTTACAGCAGGGAGATCTTGTCAAACTAACCTCATACATGTTTTTGACTGGTTTACTAAAATAATAGACCAAGGGTGAGCAGTAGATATAGCTTATCTAGATTTCATTAAAGCATTTGACACTGTCCCTCATAGAAGACTCATTAATAAATTGCAGTGTTTGGGTATGGATGCAAAAATAGTTAAATTGATAAGGCAATGGCTGAGTGACAGGAGACGGAAGGTGGTAGTCAATGGAGAATATTGTGATGAAAGGAGTGTTGCTAGTGGGGTACCTCAGGGATCTGTACTGGGGCCCATTCTCTTTAATATTTTTATTAGTGATATTGCAAATAGTCTTCAAGGTAAGGTATGCCTTTTTGCAGATGATACAAAGATCTGCAATCGGGTAGGCATTCCAGGGGGAATAAGCCAAATGACAAATGATTTAGGTAAATTAGAAGAATGGACAAAAGTGTGGCAACTGCAGTTTAATTAATAAATGTAAAATAATGCACTGGGGACATAAAAATCCTAAGGAAAAATATACTGTTAAGGGTACTGTGAGGTCAGAGACAACAGAGCAAAGGGATTTGGAAGTAATTATTTCTAATGACATAAAGGTAGGCAGGCAATGTAATAAAGAGGTGGGGAATGCAAGCAAGGCACTGGGTTGTATAGCTAGGGGCATTAGTAGCAGAAAAAGGGAAGTGGTCATGCCACTCTACAGATCATTGGTTAGACCTCACCTAGAGTATTGTGTACAGCACTGGAGACCCCATCTCCAGAAGGATATAGATACTCTAGAGAAAATTCAAAGAAGGGCTGCTAAAATGGTGACTGGTTTACAGGAAAATAAATATCAGGATAGACTAAAGGATCTGAACATGTATAGCTTGGAGGAGAAAAAGAGAGAGAGAGGGGATATGATAGAAACATTCAAATACATGTAGAGATTCAATGTGCAGGATGGACGCACATTTCAAAGGAATAAAAATGTTAGGACAAGAGGTCATAGTCTAAAACTAGAGGGACACAGGTTTAGACGTAATGTAAGAAAGTTTTACTTCACTGAGAGGGTAGTAGATAAGTGGAATAGCCTACTAGCAGAAGTGGTAGAAGTTAATACAGTGACAGAATTCAAGCATGCATGGGAATAGGCATAAGGCTGTCCTGAACATAAGAAAAGACCAAGGACAAAAAAAGGTTTGAGGTTTTTACAGTAGGAAAATGGGCAGACTAGATGGGCCGAATGGTTCTTATCTGCCGTCAGGTTCTATGTTTCTAAATGTTCCAGTAGCTCGCTGAAGGTGTCCACCAGAGTGATACATCCCACCACTAACAGCCCAATTGTCCCCTGACTGTAAATACTCATCTGGATGTGCTGAGGTTGCATATGAGGGAGACTGGAAGGTCTTTGATCCATACTACTTTATCAAACATGTCCCACCTCTGACCGAGGAGCAACTAAACAGGAAGCTGGCTCTCCCACTGAAAACCAGGAGCACACTTCTCATTTGTCCTGGACAAGACACTGGTGCATTGCAGCCTCAATTAACTAGACGATGCTGCACTCACATTTCTTGTGCAGTTTCAAGATGTTATTTATGAGGTTTATGTGCGCTTAACCCTTTGATTGCCAGAGGGGTACAGAACGCATTTCATGAATTCTTGGAACGTATGTCTCAAATCTATGAAATACAGCAAAGAAATTACTGAATAAACTGGATCCCAAGAAACAGCTGTTCAGACACAGACTCTTCCAGGAACAGTGTGTGTGTGTGTGTGTGTGTTTGTTTGTTTGTTTTCAAAGAAGCTAAACATCTAAACATCCTTGGAAGGGATCTCTCCAAAACAATTATCATCAATAATTCACCACACGCCTTTGCATACCAGCTTTCAAATGGGATTCCTGTAGAGAAAGAGCTGTACAATGAGAAAGAGCTGCTGAAGCTTGTCCATTCCTGGAGAAGCTTGTGGAACTGAATGAAGATGTGTGGCCTAATATTCAAGAGAGATTTTTCTTGCACGACTGATTACCCCAAGACTAAAAGGACAGCAGTCACACGTCTGCAGGACCCATGGACTAGATAGGGCACGATGGATGTCTATAGCGAGCAGAGCTGTGTGATGCCAGGACTAAAGCATACCTGTACACAACTATTGCCATAACCGCTAAAGGCATTTCTTTTCTTTGCTGTCTGAAAAAGGAACAGTTTCACTGTAGCGCGTTGTGACTTGTGTGATGTCACTTCACCAGGCTCTTGTTTTTATTCCCAGAATTCCCTTTTCAGAGAGATACCCTTTGTTTTCCTTGAATCACAGGGCATATCTTATCCTCTGTCTGGTGGCCTTCCCATGTCAGCAGGAATGGCCAATGAGAATGTTTCACATTTTGGATTTAACCTACACATTGATCCTTATTAGTATAGAATTGCATTATCCATTCCCTGTATTTCGGTTGCTTCAGTTTGTTCTACAGTAGACAAATTATATTTTTTATTTTCTAATTCCTTTTGCTGTTTTTATTTTCCTAAATGAATGGTGGCGCTATATAGAGATAAATGTTCTAATTGCCAAGTGGTTGCTGCCTGGAAGGCACCTCTGCTATAAGGTACCAGAAAATCTTCTAAAATCTGCAACAAAGATTTCCGGCACTTCCACAGACAAATATGATTAATTAGTGACAGACGACTTACCTGGTAAGTCCAGGAAGTCATTCGCTATAATGGAAAAAAAAACCCACCCCTGTCATTAAGGGGTTAAAAAGTATATAAATTACACTGTATCACAGTCAAAATATCCAGAATTTATTAGATACAATCTTAATCAGGCATCCATAATCTAGATATAAACAAGAGGATAAAGCAACAGATGTTAATTTTAGATAAATGTTAGGGATTATAGTGACAAAAGGTTATTGTACCTGCAGTATATGGGTATAATTTTCTGACCTATTTTATTGGTTCACTGTGTTTAGTCAGCCAACTAGTACACATTGTAAACCAGCGGTTCTTAACCTTTCTAGTTGCCGCGACCCTTTGATAAAATTTCCCATGTTGTGGGAACAGTAAATTTAATAACAGTAAAATTATTTTCATTGCTCCTTCATCGCTGTAATTTTGCTACTGTTATGAATCGAAATATAAATATCTGATGGTTTTAGGCGACCCCTGGTAAATCGTCATTCAACCCCCAGGTTGAGAACCACTGCTGTAAAGAATTGATTGAATTTAAAGGCAATGAGGTAGACGTGTTTTATCTGAGGATCTATATTGACATGGTACATCGCAGCTATTGCTGTAGGTGGCCTTTTGTATATAGAATATCTATGGGGTTAGTGATTACACGGTTACCTCCATAAAAGTAATATTGTGGTGTGATACCTTCACTATAATCCCCAATATTTATATATAAATGAACATCTGTTGCTTTATCTTCTTGTGTATATCTAGATCATGGATGCATGATTAGGACTGTATATAATAAATTATGGAAATTTTATATAACTGTGATACAGTATAATTTATATACTTTTTAATCATATTTGTCAGTGGAAGCACTGGAAATATTTATTTAATGTTCTTATTTCCCGCTTGCATAATGTATATTTAGTTATTTTTTTTTAAGATAAAAAAAAAATCTTGAGGTTATAAACCAAAGAAAAAAACTCAAATATGTAAACATTTCATAATCTGTTTAATCTACAGAATACTGGCTAGCAGATCATACCTGTAACTTAAAAATTATTACTTCCCATCTTGTCCACTGGTAGCCACACAACCACTCATACCTTTCCTTGTACTCTAGCCTTGTTTCCCTGTCTGCCATTACTTACATTTGTCCTGTGGCACTCTTGTAATATGGAACCCCAATTTGAAACCCTAGAACTGTATTAAACAAGCTAAAGAGGTGCGGTTCTAGGACAAACCAATGTTACCATACTGAATAAATACAATATTCAATTTATTTACCAAGGCTTTAAAACACATTGAATGCTAAGAAATCCAAACAGTTAAAACTCCAATTAAAATCAGTAGGGAATTTTAAATTGTCGTGTGATGCAGTTGGTTTGCTCCACAATTGCATATTTTTATCTTCTTGAATACAGTCCCATATGAAATCCTAAATCTATTTAAATATAGAAGTGTTTACTCACACATAAGAATAGATCATGTTGTATTTTCCCCATTAGCTTTTCTTTAAAGGAGCAGTAAACTTTTTTTTTTATGAAAAAATATATATTGTAGGGATTTTCCTATTGAGTAAGATAAGAGTACACCCACTGTGGAGAGATTTATATTTCCAGAGTTATTAAAGTTTAAACCCATGTTTTTTACATTAGCAGTGCCCTCTAGTGGTCAAATTCTAATTAGATTTTCCTGTTAGATTCTAATGGAGAGGATAGTCAGAAAAGTCAGATACATACAGTTCTCCATAGAATGTGATAGAAACTGCCTGTCACTTCCTGTCAGTTAGAACTATCAGGAAGTAAACACAGTAAATTCACTTCCTGATTATTTAAACTGCTATAATTTTTGAATAAAACATCTGACAGCGATGGGAGTGACCTTGTTTTATTCAGCAGGAAATGCTCTGTAAAATATGTGTTTTCATAAAAAAAGTTTACTGCTCCTTTAAATGTATCCTGCCACCTAAAAACAAAGCACCTTTCAAAATCACTAGCCATTAGCCATTTTTAATTTAGGAAACTAGCTTTTGAGTTTAGCATAATATATTATTAAAGGGACACTAATGTCCCATAAAAAATTATTCTCTTTTTGTATTTGAAAAAATAATATTTGAAGCAACTCCCATCTCTCAAACTGCTATGGTTTGAGAGATATTCACATTGAAAGTTCCCCCTCCCTTCCCTTCTCCTGACGTCAGCGTTGTGCTGACAGCAGGAGATCCCGGTCCGGGGACCAGCCAGCGGCTCTGCAGCAGAGCCAAAATCAAATTATTTTAAAGACTTACTTAATTGGAAAGGTCTACAAAGTGTGCCAGGTTTGTAAGCAAACTTTGTAGACCGTTCCAGTGAAGTAATTATTTCTAAATAACGAGATTTCGGCTCTGCTGAGGAGCCTTCTAGAGTTGGTCGACTCTAATCTCTAATCAGGAAAAGGGGAGGGAGGGGGGAACTTTCAATGCCTATATCTCTCAAACCATAGCGGTCTGAGAGATAGGAGTTGCTTCAAATAATTTATTTTTTTTTTCAACTACAAAACAAGACTAGTATACTTGTTTTCTAAATACAAAACATAAAAATCACCACATTGTTTTAGTTAATAAAACACATTATTTGAGTTCTCAAAATAAAGTTTGGTTTGATCGATTATACAGGAACAATACCTAATTAAAATGTTGTATCTCCTTAAATGACCGAATGTCCAACAAAATTGGTTTAATCATAGTAATTACAGTAACTAAGACAATTATTGTGATTAAACAGTTATTTTACTGTTCCATTTCAACCTTTGAAGAGTTATTATTTTTAACGAGTTTTTTTCTGTGTCTAAGTATGTCATATTTATGTAACCAAACCCTTGGTGGACACACCTATTTTGGGCTAAATGCCATAGTGTTTAGACACTAGGTACAACACCCATTTTTGGAGTATAAATAGACAGATATGGGCATCCTTTAAACCAAGAGTCTAGTTCTACCTCAAGAAGGTAAGTCACCTCAACTCTACTTTCATATATGGATCAGGAGAGAGGAGATCTAGGAGCAGTGAAAGATGTTGAACAGCTGTAGAGTGGAACTGGAGCCATTTTGAGGCTGCACTACAGGGGACAAATTAATTCCTCATATATTAAATAGTGCTTTTAAGGTCTTGGATGCTAGAGAGGTCTCTAACCTATAATGAAGAAATACTTGGAGACCTCCATAGCATTAAGTGTTAAAGCCACCTGTTTTAAGCAATGTAAATTGATTTTTAATGTATTTTCTCTGAGATGAATTAGTTTGATCCAGTACCTCTTAGTACATCATCCTCACTGTCTTTTTCCACTTTCAGTAATCATGTAACTAGACAGTTGTGTAGGTAGAAATTATCATTGTGTAATCTGTCTGAAGTCTCCGTTAGTTCACTAGCATGTGACTTGTACACACTTCAGTAAAAATGATACTATAATGTTTTCATATTCTTTCAGTACTGACTTTACCTATAGGAATAAGTGGCTCTTGATTATTTTAACAGAAGGACTTACTAGGTAGGAGTCATTCATACTGGATTCGGTTGCATGTCTATATATATATATAAATTAATATATGTATTATAATCTGCAGTTCACTGTACAGTATGATCTTTGTTATTGTCAGCCTCTAATTCAAATCTCCTCATAATGGACCATAGACCTCAGTCTATACAACAAATCTACACAGAGCAGAGGCCAAACTAGGGTTACCTGGCTGCTGTATGATGGTCCAGTACTTCTGTTAAACATATTAAGACCTCCTTTATTAATCTTGATTGTTTTTATCATCACGCCCTTTGTTTATTGAGCACCAGCAAGTCTTGCATCAGTGTACAAAAGCAAGGGGTGAGAAGAGTACAATGACATGCAGAACCTTTTCAGAACCGGTCCAGCTTAAGCACATGTGGGACAATCACAGAGCCACAGATTATGCATCTGCGATTAAGCTGGGGTATCTTGAAAAACTGACTTGTTGATTTAAATGCAGGACTAATGTTGAAACACTGGCAAAATATGCATAGTCAAATTGCTTGTAAGTTTTCTATATTTTTTTTGTACTTGTAGGTCCCTGACACTGAGCTCTCTGAATCTCTGCAAGCTTTCTGTCAGGGACTGTGGAAGCAGGTTTAATGCATCAATGTAACACTGTCCATTCACATTCAGTGTTCTGTATGCTGCTTGTGAATATTGTTCTGAGCTATTTACTTGTTTGAAAGCAACTACAGTATCTGCAAGTACAGCATCCCAAGGGAAAGACTTCCATAACTTTACTGCCCTTAAAGTAAATAACCCATGCCTTTGTTTTAGTTAAAAATGCCTTTCCTCTAATCTTAATGTACGACCCCTTGTTTTATTCTCAGTTCGTTGAATAAATAGTTCCTCTGAATGTTTTTTGTATTGACCTACAATATATTTATAAAAGGTCATTATATCACCCCTTAGACATCTTTTCTCTAATGTAAAAAAAACAGGTAGCCTAGTCACCCTTTATAATTCAGATTTGTCACATAACCCTTTTTTAAACCCTTTGAGAACTATAGGGGTAAGTCACACATTGCAGAGCAATGTATTGCACAATCCTCTGACACACAAGGGGTCAGGGGCGGATTGTGGGGGAATACCAGCCCGTGCATGTTTTTTTTTTTTTTTAAAGCAGCACACTAGCTGCACCAGCGTCCCTATTGACACACCCTTGTGGTCCCTGTGCGGCATGGGAGAGCAGGTGCAGGATATTATGTCATATCCTGGCCCTCTGCATTAACCCTTTGAGTGCCAGAGGGGTACGCAACGCATTGCAAAGCAATGCATTGTGTACCCATCTGGAACTCAAAGGGTTAACAAGGAAGGCTGTCACAGAGAGTGCCTGTGGCAACACAGACCTCTCTTTCAAAATATCGTGGGACGGTGAGGTGAGATCCTCTGATCTCCCCCACTGGCCCATGATCTAGCGGCCCACCGGGGGATGCTCGATCCCCCGATAGGACAATCTGCCCATGCAGGGGGTTAATACTTATAACAGGTGCAAGAGGCAGTAATTAATTACTTGCAGGACAACCCAGCAGCAAAAACAATTAAATACTGATGAACATGTTTTAACACAACTAGATTAAGCTTGTCATTACTGAATAATATCACTGAATATAGACAAGATACAAAACATCTTTACATCAAGAAACATGCCAGATGGATTATAAAGTTTTCAGGACATCTCTAGCATATAATTAATTCTAATTTGTTCTGTTTGCGTGAGGATTTTTTCAGAGAGACTTCTCACTTACAATGTTGAATGCTAATTTTATTGTGAGAATCTTTGAACTAACTGCAAACTCCAGTGGAGATTAGTAGGCAATTGCTGAAATGCTGAATACATTGCATGAATTTAAGAAGGCATACTGCAATGCTGCTTGAAAAGCACCTACGTGGGTAAATCTTCTGTTAACCCCTAAACGTCCAGAGGGTTGCACAACATATTTGGAAGCAATGTGTTGGACGGTCATCTGGTTCTTTGGGTTTTAAATATATTAAGAACCACATATTCCTATAGGTATAATTTATCATTAAAACAAATATGGGAACATTCCTTCTGATCTGCATTGTACTCCCTGACTTATCAGCAAGATAAACAATTGTGGGTTCAAAATAAGGTAAACACATACCCCTTTAAATGATGGACCCACATAAAAATAAACATTGTGGTATTCCACTGATTCATGTAAAGTCCTACATAATGAAATATGCATATGTCCCTGATTTAAAAGGATCCTGCAGTGAGACTGAACCCAAGAGACTTTGAAGCCTTGTGATTCAGTCTGCAGGGGCAGGGACACAGATGAACAACCTATAGACCATTATTTCTCAATGTCATTGCTAGGGGCACAGCAACAAGTAAGCTTTTCAAGATACCTCTGCTTCTTCTCAGATGTTTAACCAGTGGCTCAGTGAATGTCATTAACCCACCAGTGCTTAATTATGGATAACCTGAAAAGCATACCTGTTGGTGTTCCCTAAGGGACGAGTCAGAAGATTGCTGCCAAAGACTGCAAAGACTATTTCATAATCCCTTGTTTAGCCCATCTCGGTCAAGTGGTCAGTTTTAGACTAACACGATTCGGTTCAGCTAATTTCAGAATTTGGACGAATAAGGCGTATTCGGCATCATTTGGACCTTCCAAAAGCCAAGATCCGCCCACACAAAAAATCAGAATAAGAAACTGACCTAGTCCGAAATTTCAGTGTAAATTTCAGAAATTCGGATGGCGCTTTCCCGCCTGAAACCATTATAATGTTGCTACATGCTACTAAAAATAGAGGGCACAGCGCTTTCCCACCTGAAACTATTACAATGCTGCTACATAATGCTAAAAATAGATCTGGTAAAACAGGTGCTTTACAGTTTCATGCAAAATGCAGATATTAACCACATAAGGACACAAGCAGTTTTGCCATTTTTGCTATGTGTATGTTCAACCATAATTCCTATCTTTCTCATTTATTGCACAAACACATATTATATACCATTTTTTAAAGGGCAGAAAGGGCTTTAATTTGTTGTGACATATACATATATAAGTGTGTAGGGGTTTATAAAATACCCCTTCTGTCTCATTAGAGATTTAATATTATTATTGATATAGTTTAATGTTATTAATGTTTATTTTTATTTGTTTAATTTTAAATTTTTATTGAATATTTAATTTTTTTTTTTAATTCGGCCGAATAATTCAGATTATTGACGAATTTCGAACAGGTCCGGTCCGAAATTCGGATCCTCCGAATTTAAAAAAAGAATAATTTGTCCAAAATCGAATTTTACCGAAAATGTTTGCCGTGCACAAATCTAGTCAGTTTCCTGACACCCAACAGCTCTTTTTCTTTTTAGTAAGTCTGCAATCATAGGAGCTTAATAAAATTAAAGCCGTCCTTTAAAGGAACAATATCTGACCCTAATAATAACCTTCTCGTATCTTAATCTAGACAGAAAATCTAACGGACACAAGGAATCAATTCTCCATGGATTTATCCCCAAAAGTTCATCTTTAATTAGGGCTGGATATCACATCCATGGGTGTGGACTTGATTCGTTGTTGCCAAAGTCGGGGTCTAGGTCATGCAGAAGCGTTTCTGTTCCTCCGCATGGCGGTGGGAGACAGCAGCGGTATTGCGGTGATCCCCGGAGAGTGCCGCTCTACCGCTGCTTTACCCTCCACCGCCACTGCTTTCCCATCCACTGGCTCTTCTGTTCCTCGCATGGTGGCGGGAGAGGTGGACAGCGACAGTATTGAGTTGATCCCAACAGCGTGCCACTCTACAGCTGCTTTCCCCTCAACCGCCGCGCACGCACAATTTGCTAGGAGGCATTGCTCTCTGTGTCCGTGCCTGTTATGCACACAGGGAGTGAGTCATCCTAGCAAATTATATATATGGATATATATAATCATAAGGTAGACTCCTAAAATGCAACCTACTGACAAACCAGATAATTAGCTGCACTCATTAAAAACAATGCTGAAAGTATAGGACAGGCATTTTCTAACTAATTCATTAATGTATGCATTTATTTACCTTCCCAATAAACCAGGTGCAGTCAAATGTTGGGCTTCTAACCATTGGACAATACAACTACCACCATTCCAAACAAATCACTGGCTGGATGACGATAATGGGAGTTGTAATCCCCAGATGAATGTCCAACAATTGGCTGCTCCTACTTAAACACTAGGTTTCTCTGTGATCAAACACACAGCTTTTCTGTTTTTTCCCCCCTATTCATATCTCTAATTGCAACAAAATGTATTGTTTTTTTTTACCTACAGGTCCTTTCCGTCAGCCCTCTGTCTGAAAAAATATATAAACAACCAATCGCTGCCATGGAAGGAGGTATAGTCATTTAAATAATTATCTTTTTTGATCATGGTAATTGAGGGACATAGTGCCTTGCTGTTGATATATCACTGGGTTTTATCTACAAATTTCTCCATAGACATCAACAAGAATCCATGAGCAAAATCCAAAGATAACATTTGTCACCTACAATGGAACACAGCCCATAATGTGACCAGACATCCCCTTTAATGCAAGATGCTTAAAGGGATAGTAATATTTCACAATAAAAGCAGCTCCAATTAATCTTCATAGTATTTGGACTTTGGAGAGTGTTATTTCAATACTGTCAGAGATGTAGTTCAAGAGTAATTGAATGATAAAGTATCCCCCTCCAGCCCATTTTACTGATGTAACACTGCTCACCTCAGTGCAGCAAGACATTCTGGAGAGAGGGGCAATCTTCAGTGAGCATAAGGAAAAAACCTAAAACACTTGTCAAGGGGCTGGGTTTTCCTTATGCTCACAGTAAGAAGATTATCCCTTGTTGCAAGCTGTCTGGTCCCAGGACCAGATTCCACATCTGAGGTGAGCAGTGTTACATTAGGTAAAAGGGGTGGGAGGGGGATACTTTATCATTCAATTACTCTTGAACTACAAAAGTATTGAAATAACACTCTTCATGATCCAAATACTATGAAGATTAATTGGAGCTGTTGTTTTTGTGAAACGTTATTATCCCTTTAAGATAAACACACTCTGCAGTCTTACTCTGATTCATGTGAAGGACCGCAGAATAAGTTTCATGTGCCCATGATTAAACAGATGTTCTGGCCATTGTATGCTAATATGAACAAATCATAATTTTTCTGCACTTGTGAAAAACACAAAATGCAAGGATGCACTTTACAGTCCTCAATAATTACAGTTTCAAAAACAGCCTGCACCAAAATAAAGATCTGGTAAGGTGACTATATGTCTGTTTAAATTAAATCCAGGATACTTATGAAACTTTCATTCTGCGGTACGTCACAGGAATCAGTGCAACACTGTAGTGTGTGTAGCTTTACCAAGTATCCTGGACTTAAGAGGATATGTGGTCACCTTAACATCTGCTAATAATATCAGCTTAGAGCATTTTAAAGTCAAAAGTCCTCTGATTTGGGTGAGCAACCTGTATCCCACCAGCTGGTGCTGGACTATTATCCCAATTATCCATTACTGGCTGGCTGAGGATGGTGAGAGTTGTAGTCCAACAATAACTGGGGGTTCATAGGCTGTCCACTTCCACCTTACATTAGGGTTACACCGTATCCCTTTAAGATTAATACATATGAAAAATGCAAGTTGCATGGCTACATCCCAGTTTTAATTGCTGCAGAATGCATTCTTCATAAATGTTCTGTCTTAACCCATTAAGGACTGGGGGGGTTGCACCCCCCCCCGTCCTTAAGGGATAAAAGTGATGAACTGGTGACATTACCTTACATGGCAGAGAGCTGTACAAAGTATGGCTTTACAGTGCCACAGAGATCTAAGCACTTAAGGTAAAATATAAATCTAAATTAGCATGTTTTAATATTCACATATATTAAATATTTCAATGTTTTCTTTTTACTTTCCAGCACCAGTTTCCTCTAAGAAGGTAAGAAGGATGATATTTATAGATTTTCATTAAGCACGTGTTCTTTTATATATATATATATATATATATATATATATATATATATATATATACACACATACACATATACACACACAAGCCCTTTAGGGAAAACACACATTTGTTTTTCGATTACTAGATTATCCTAATTAAAGTGTTAGTAATGTCTAAAAAAAAGTTTTTTTGCATTTAGAAGAGCTTAAAAAGCTGAGCTAAATGCAAAAAAGTCTCTCTCAAACCGCTATGGTTTAAGAGATACAGGCTTTTAAAGTTCGCTGTTTCCTACTGACAGCTGTAAAGCTGTCAGCAGGAGATTTGTGTCGGTCGACATGGAGGCGCTTGAGATGTGCCAAGATCTCGTTATTTACCACAAATCCCTTCATTGGAATGGTCTAAAACGAGTGCTTGAAAATCAGGCACACGTTTTAGACCATTCCAATGAAGGGATTCCTTGTAAGTATCGAGATCTCGGCACTTCTCAAGCGCCTCCGTGTCGACCGACACAAATCTCCTGCTGACAGCTTTACAGCTGTCAGTAGGAAACAGCGAACTTTAAACGCCTGTATCTCTTAAACCATAGCGGTTTGAGATATACAGTTTTTTGCATTTAGCTCAGCTTTTTAAGCTCTTCTAAATGCAAAAAAAACTTTTTTTAGACATGACTAACACTTTAAGACTTTCAGGGCAGGCACTTCCTGTCTCTGCCTTATGTTACTTCTTTCACTCCCTGGCAAGTAACCATTTCAGCAGGCCAACCTCCCTTGCATTGATAATGCTAGTTGTCAGTGAGGGAGGGAGGCAATATAGGGATAAGTCAGGAACATAAAGTGTATAAATGTGGGTGAAGATTAAAAAAAGTAATACAAAGTATAGGCAATTTTACTGTACATATTATGTATATACAGAAAGTAAAAACAAAGGGTTACTATTCCTTTAACTAGAGATGGGTGAAAGGTTAAAGAAAACATATGGTGAATATGATTATCATGTATAATGAATGAGAAGAACTGATGATACTAACTTGTCATTCATTATTATTTTTTTTTATTTCCTTTTAATAGCCTGGCACTAAACCAAACCCGGTAAGTAAAAACTCCATAAAAAAAAAAAGCATCAATTACACGCAGATATCTGATTACACTTAAAGGGATAGTAATGTTTCACAATAAAAGCAGCTCTAATTAATCTTCATAGTATTTGGCCCATGGAGAGTGTTATTTCAATGCTGTCAGAGTTGTAGTTCATGAGTAATTCAATGGCTAAGTATCCCCCTCCCGCCCCTTTTACTGATATAACACGGCTCAGCTCAGAGGAGCAGGGTGGTGTCCAGACGGCTTACACAGAGGAACAATCTTCAACTAACATAAGGGAAAAAACAGTCAAGGTGGGCAGGGTTTTCATTGTTCTCACAGTAAGAAGATTGTCCCTTGCTCTGAGCTGTCTAGTCTTAAGACCAGATTCCACCTCTGAGGGGAGGTGGCTTACACTAGGTAAAAGGGACGGGAGGGGATATTTTATCATTCAGTTACTCTTGAACTAAAACTCTGACAGTATTGAAATAACACTCTCCATGGTCCAAATACTATGAAGTTTAATTGGATCTGCTTTTATTTTGAAGAATTACTATCCCTTTAATGATGGGGATCTCTGCTGGTACATTTCAGTGTAGGACTACTCTACACTGTGATAAAAAAAATCAGCTCTTAGTAATTCTATTGTCATCTGCAGTAATCTGCTATCTCTGACTTTAAACAAAATTAATGGCTATATGGTAGGTAGAAGACATCTCTTGTCAGAAAGGATCTTAACCATTTTTCTGACGATTGTTTAGCTCTTCACCTGACCTGTTGGGGCTTTCACTGTACTCAAGGTTTCCTCAGCAGGTCTTCTCCAACAGAAGCTACATGACAGTTGCCCATTAAAGATTTGTCTTTTGCTAGTTATTGCTATTACCACTGAAACACACAGACCTAATTTTTCCCAAGCTCCTTTTGTCACTACTTGAAAGAGCTGAAACTGCCACTGGCAGTCTGATTCCTACTGGCTGTGCAGGTGGGTGTGACTTTGCTTGAGCCAATAGAAATCATCAGCTGACTTTATGGAATTCACAGTACCATCTCAGGGGAGGAAGCCAGGTGACTGTACGGGTATAAACGTGGCAGTGATTATGTCACTGAAGACTGCTTTAAAGTATATATATATATTTCACATGTATTGACCTTTAATCTCTTGGGATAAAGGACCTTATTCATCACACTAACAAGGTGAAATTCCACAGCAAACCAGCTGCACCATTGATTTAAATGTATGGGAGACCTCTCTAGCATTAAAAGGGTTAAAAGCTCTATTTAAATAAATGGGAATTTGAGAATTGTCATTTCAAACGTATGGAATATTTGGTTTCCTCCAGAATTTACCCTCTTTAGCTTGATGAATAAGGCTCAAAGTATCAATCAATTATTGCTGCCCATATATGTAGCCTAGACCAGCGGTTCTCAGCTCTAGTCTTCGTGTACCATTAACAGGCCAGTGATTTAGGATTTCCCTGCTTGAGCACAGGTGAAGTCATCAAAATGATCAAGTGTCTGATTTGCTCACACATGGATATCCTCAAATCCTGGCATGAGGACTAGTGTAGAGGACCATTGCTTTAGATATCTCTTTGGACTGGTCCTCACTGTTTAGAGAGTGCATCCTATCTTGTCACTGTTATGATGATGTGAATATGTTTTTTTACAGAATACAGGGGACGAAACAGGCTACGGATGTGACCAGGGGCAAGGCGGTGGAAAAGATTGTGGAAAGCAGGGGCAGGGTCAAGGCACTGGACATCATGGCCAAGGCAGAGGGCATCATGGCCAGGGAACTGGGGGTCAAGGAGGTGGGCAACAAGGCCAAGGAAGTGGACAAGGCACTGACTGCCAGAAGCAAGGAGAGGGTCAAGGATGTGGAGGCCAGGGCCAAAGCAGTGGAGGTCAGACCGAAGGCAGTGGAGGTCAGGACTATGGTAGTGGGTGGAGGAACCAAGGCAGCGGGGGCCAGACCCAAGGCAGTGGAGGTCAGAGCCGTGAAAGTGGGTGGCAGAGTCAAGGCAGCGGAGGGCAGACCCAAGGCAGCGGAGGGCAGACCCAAGGCAGTGGAGGGCAGACCCAAGGCGGTGGGTGCCAAGGTCAAGGCAGTGGACAACAAGGAAGTGACTGCCAGCAGGGAAAACATGGCCAAGAACCGGGACAAGGTCAGGGCCGCGGACAGGATTCTTCTTATAACTTTAGACAAGGAAAACCGTAGATCGATTAGACAATCAGCATGTCTCTGTCCTTACCCTAATGTCACTCCATGTGCTGTGTAACCTAAACTCTATGTAGATGTAGTTGTAAAGCCTTGAAATAAACTCATTGTAGCATTTACTCAGCAGAAGCTTTGTTGTTGTGTTTGTTTACTGAAATCTAGCTCTGTTTTTCCATGACTTAAAAGAACAAATATAAAAAAAAAGACATAAATGTAACCATAAAAACCTCCTAATGATTGCCTGCATGGGGACAGCCCATGCCACATCACCCCTGTTGAGCCACAGGAAGGCAAAAAATTAAGCCATTCCAATTACGCCCCAAGTGCATAAAAATTGTCTTACTGACTCCAAGTGGCAGTCAGTCATTTTCCTGGACCAACATCCTATCTACTGTGAAACCAAACCAGCTGTTATAATTATCAGTATTGTTCTGAGCTAGATAAATATCCATTACTTTATGAAAGCAATTACAGTATCTGCAATCACAGGATCCCGACTCAAAGATTTCCATAACTTTACTGCCCATACAGTTAAAAAATCCCTGCCTTTAGTCTTAAAGGGATAGTAATACATTGTTTCAACAAACATTAACATTATAATTATTAAATAAGTAAAGCAAAGGATCTACATCTTGTTGATATAACTTTTATAGTTTTTGTTTAATATCCTTGTAAAGTTTCCCCCTCCCTCCCCTTTTAGTCACGTTAGTGCACTTTGACACACTTTGTAGACCGTTCTCATGAAGATTCCCTTTGTATACAATGCTATTTCAGCTCTGCAGATGAGCCATCCAGTCCCGGGACCAGAATCCAAGTCTGTCAGCCAGTGGAGTAACTAGAAGCCACCGGGCCCTGGTGCAGAAACTGCCATGGGCCCCCCTGACCACATTGCCCTCTCCATTGCCCCCAGTCTCCACATTGCCCCCCATAGCCCTCAATCTCCACATTGCTCTCCAATCTCCACATTGCCCCCCAATCTCCACATTGCCACCACATCTCCACATTGCATCCCAATCTCCACACTACCTCTATGTTGCCCACAATCTCCACATTGCCCCCCAATCTCCACATTGCCCCCAATCTCCACCTTGCCCCCCAATCTCCACATTGCCACCACCACATCTCCACATTTCCCCCCAATCTCCACACTGCCTTCACATTGCCCCAATCTGTATTTTGCCCCTACTGACCCCCCTGTGTCCATCTCCTACCTTCCAGGTGGTCTAGCGCTGTAGCATGAGAGGTCTGTGCCTCCTTCGGCACAGACCTCTATAGAGCTGGAGCACCCGCATGGTTCTCAGTAATGCAGAGCACTGGTAGATGATGTCATCTCCCAGCGCTCACCATTACTAGAGCGCTAGAGATGGAGATCAGCTGTTAGAGGTCTGTGCTGAAGAAGACACAGACCTACTTGCTGCGGGTGCCGGGCAAGGGGGTCGCAGGGGTCAGCTGTGTCCCTGGAGTGGCGAGCCCAGTTGCAGGTGCGACCCCTGTGACCCCTATTGTTACACCAGTGCTGTCAGCTACAGTTCTGACATGACTAAAAGTGGTTGTGGGGGGACTTTACAAGGATATTACACAAAAACTATAAATGTTATATCAAAAAGATGTAGACCCATTGCTTTATTTATTTAATAAGTATAATATTAAAGCTTGTTGAAACAAAGTATTACTATCCCTTTAATGCACATCCTTTTATTTTCTGCTCAACTCTTTGAGTAAATAGTTCCTCATCTCAGATCCTCCAATCCATTTATCAGTTTTCTTGAAAATCTCTGCACTTTTTCCATTTTAATAATGTATTTTTAAGAACTGGTGAACAAAACTATTCTCCATATTCTAGATGATGTCTTATCAAGAATGTATACAGAGGTATAATTATATTCCCATCCTGTTTAATTATAATCCATTATTATGCATGATAGTACCCTACTAGTTCTTGCAGAGGCTGAGTGACAATGCACACTGCTATGAAATATCTTGTCTATCGGTATCCCTAAATCTTTCTCTAATGAGAATTCCCCAAATAGTGGCTCATTTAATGTATATTTAGCATGTTTGTTTCTGCATCTCAACTATATAACCTTACAATATTTGTTAAACCTCATCTGTCACTTTTCCACTATACTTTCAGTTTATCAAAATCTTTCTGCAGAGAAAAAATTCCTGCTGTGCATGAACATCCTTATACAGCTTAGTGTAATCAGCAAAGATTAAAAAAACTACTTTCTGTACCCACTTCAAGATCATTAATAAACAACTTAGAAAACATTGAGCCCACAACTGATCCCTGTGGCACTTCATTTACAACTTTAGATCACCTTGAAAATGCTCCATTTACAACAACTCTCTGTCATCTATCATTGAATCCGTTCTCTATCCATGTACAGATATTAACCCCCAAGTTAAAGCTTTTTTGATTTATGTAGTAACTTGTTGTGAGGCCATGTATCACTTGCAAAATACAACTACACTTCACGAACAGGAATTTCCTTGACCAAGTTACCACGTACCTGTCACGGACTCAAGAACGAGAACTGGACCAGTACTGTAGGTAACACAATCTTGATTAGGATATACACATACAGAATGAACGGCAACAGCAAGAACACAATACAATACAGAAGACTTCAGGAAGAATAGTACTGCTGTGGTGGTGGTGCCAAACTGAGTTCCAGAGGGTAGGCTAGAGATAAACCTCCTCAGATCCGCACCTGAGGAACTACTGCAGGTCCGCACCTGCACAGACAAGGTTTCTGAGAAGGCTACTGTGTACAGGTCCACACCTGTACAGACAAGGTTTCTGAGAAGGCTACTGCGCCACAGGTCCATTCCTGTACAGACAATGTTTCTGAGAAGGTTACTGCACCACAGGTCCGCACCTGTACAGACAAGGTTTCTGAGGAAGGCTACTGTGTACAGGTCCGCACCTGTAAAGATAAGGTACTGGGTAGGGCTACTGTATACAGGTCCACACCTGAACACCGCCAATGTGAACAAAGACAAGAAGATGTCTGCCAGAGCCACCCAGAGTCCCCAACCAACTATCCACTGGAGCGTTGGTATGCTGGGTGTGCAGTGGACAACCCAAGGTAGCTCCAAGGTGGGTAGTCAGACAGGTAGGAAATACACGGTGCAATACGTACATCAGAGCCGCAGGTCAACACCAGAAGGTGCTCAAATAGCCAGGGTCATACACAGAGCGGGTAGTCGGACAAAGCCTCAGGTCAACACCAGAACAGATAGTCAGCCAGGCCAAAGGTCATACACAGAGTTGTTAGTCTACCAGAGCCGCAGGTACATACCAGAAGGAATGTCAGCCAAGCCGGAGTCATACACAGAGCGTGTAGTCAGGCAATCCAAAGGATGGCACCAGAAAGGGTAGTCAGACAAACGGATTCATACACAGGACACCAGCTAACTGCACTGGACACCACGAAAGGGTGACAGAAATGGTGTCCAGGAAGCTTATCTACCTATTGGCCCAGGAAAAGGAGGAGCCGAAAAACATGTACTGTGTCTTTAAATAGGACACATGTCCCAGCCTGGATGCAAGCCAAACTGCTGTGTGTGAAGCAGCATTATGACCGGAGCCCTAGCACATCTAAGCGGCAGAGCAGCCAACAGACAACGTGGGCTGCTGCAGAGAGAGGCGGACGGACAGGCGATGCAGCTGGAGCCGCCGAATGAGAGCTGTGGCTGGGCTGTTGGGTAAGGCTGCGATCGGATCGGCAGCCTCCGCAACTGTAACAATACCCTTTTGTATTATGCAAGTAAATCAGTTTGACATGTTCTACTCTTCATAAAATCATTCTGACTCCAACTAATAATATTGTTTCCGGTCACATAGTCCTGAATACTGTTGGTCTGTAACCCTTCAAATATCTTACCCACTACAAAAATCAAATCTCATAGGTCTATAATTTCCGGTTTAAATCTTGCTCCCTTTTTGAATAATGGTGCTACATCTGCTTTCCTCTAATCACATGCCTGATGTTAATGAATCAATAAATATTACTATTACCATATGTTTGTAATTTTAAACCCCTTGAATACTTTCTTGCATTCAAGGTGTTAAAAGTCTATTTAAATCTATGGGAAGTTGTTTTTTTTTTTCAATCTTCAAGTGCCAGAGGGGTATCTGCATTTTGCTTATCAATTCATTGGGTACCCCTCTGGCACTCGAAGGTCTAATCATCTATGATACAGTTGGTTACTCCAAAATGTCTTCTTTAGTACATCAGCCTTAAAATGTCTTTGATTCTTTCTAGTCCCTACTCTATCCACTGCCAGACCCTTTGCCATCACCACTCAAGAACTTGCCAACCTCACACCTATTCTCCCCATACCTCTTCCTCCCACAACTCCACCATTCCTCCCTTTTCCCTCCAAAGTACTTGAAGCAATGATCCATTTCTTCTCATCCAATCCCATGATTAACTCCTTGCAATCTGGTTCTTCTTGTTACATTCTACATAGACTGCATTAATTCCCCAATGACTTTTGTTAGGTTCACGCTGCAATTTGACTAAGCTCTATTGCAGCACCTATCAAAGTGACCAAACATATCTGCACTGATCCTGCATTCCCCTGGCATTGCCACTAGTGAACTAGGCTTTACTGGGAACTAGGTCATATCAGTGTCAAACAGCAGTAGCAAAGGCAAACAAAGTCCTGTCTTGCATAAAAAGAGGTACCGAAGCAAGAGTGGATAACATTATTTTGCCATTATACAAATCATTGGTAAGACCTCACCTTGAGTATGCAGTGCAATTTTGGGCACCGGTTCTGAAAAAGGATATACTAGAACTAGAGAGGGTACAGCGGAGAGCAACAAAATTAATTAAGGGAATGGAGGACTTGACATATGAGGAACGACTAAACAAACTTGGTTTATTTACTCTAGAGAAAAGACGACTAAGAGGAGATGTTATCACATTGTACAAGTATATGAGAGGTCAATACAAGGATCTCTGCGGTGAGCTATTTATTCCAAGGCCTGATCAGGTGACCAGGGGACACCCCTTGAGATTAGAGGAAAGGAGATTTAAACTTCAGCAGAGGAAGGGTTTTTTTATGGTAAGGTCTGTCAAATTGTGGAATTCATTGACCAGGGAAGTAGTTATGGCAGATACAATGGATACATTTAAGAGAAGATTAGATACATTTCTTTCAAAAGGGAACATACAGAGTTATACTGTTTATCAGTAGGCTGATCAGGAAGGTCTGATAAAGACTAATTTAATTGGTAGCAGGAAAGCTATAAAATTCTCAGTTACTTAGGTATGGGGCGAAGGTTGAACTTGATGGACTTGTGTCTTTTTTCAACCTAATTTACTATGTTACTATATCATTAAGAAAGAAGGACACTTAATTCTACTTGATATCTTTGCAGACTCTCTAGTGACCTTTGACACCGTTCTCTCATAGCTGCTGTCCTAACCAGTGTGTCTTCAGTATCTCTTTCTCTCGTACCTCGGTTTCTTTGCTCCCACTTGACGTTTGTGTCATTTTTTTGGTTTGTACTTGGCCTTCTTCTCAATCTTCAACTCTTAACTGGGTAAATGCACATGTTCAAATTTTAATGTTGCCATTATGCTGATAACACATCACCCCTTATTTCTTTTACGTATAATCAAATGTCTCTCCTTCATCTCTTTTTAGATATCCCACTGCTACCTAACCCCAACATGTCAAAACTGAACATACCATCCAGCCATTTGCACATATGTGTGTACTTTCCTTACTCTGTGCCATTTCCCACCTAAACAGCCCCTCATCCACATAAAAAGCTTAACCACAAGCTGGCATTTTGGTATATGTCTTTTGTCACGCCTCTAATACAGCAATTATACATAATAAGAGTCATGGTATGTCACAATCCTGGCCACTGTTTACGCTTCCATTTTACTTGCCTAATGCACCACCACCTCCCATTAGATGCTCTCAGCTCTTATGCTGTCCTCTTCAATTTTCCAAGCTCACCCTATGAGTCAGCTGTCACTTGATAGTTTGTATATGGATCCGGCTTATGTATCCAACTACACATCTTGTCCACCTGCACTAACCAATGACTCAACTGACTTACACCTATTCTGCACTTTGACCTAGTTCACTTCACTGTTAGTCAGTTTCCCAAGTGGCTCTACCAGATCTCTTACTGATAGTCTATAGCTATACCGCAGCCTTCTCCACCTGACATGCCCTCCAACATTTTACAAATGAATAAAGGTACACTTACACCTGTTTACAACCATATCCTTCCAGTGACAGACATAAGGATTGAGGGCCTTGGTGCAAAACAATTTTCTGGCTCCTATTTCAATGCAAACTACCATAAATCTTAAACATTTTCTATTGTCAGGATTTAAAATGGTACCCTAAAGTTGTCTGGGAGCTGGTGCTTTGCCCCTGCAGTACCAATGTAGTTTAGCCAATGTCAATCCTATTTTTATATTGAACTTTTCTCTCTGAAAGTTTGAAAAGCTGAATGAAACCTGCCAAGGCTAGAACCCATGCTCATGAGTATTAACATAGTAACATAGTAAATTAGGTTGAATAAAGACACAAGTCCATCAAGTTCAACCTTCTCCTCATACCCCAGTAACTGAGAATTTTATAGCTTTCCTGCTACCAAATAAGTTAGTCTTTATCAGACCTTCCTGATCAGCCTACTGATAAACAGTATAACTCTGTATGTTCCCTTTAGAAAGAAATGTATCTAATCTTCTCTTAAATGTATCCATTGTATCTGCCATAACCACCTCCTTGAGCAATGAATTCCACAGTTTAACTGACCTTACCGTAAAAAAACCCTTCCTCTGCTGAAGTTTAAACCTCCTTTCCTCTAATCTCAAGGGGTGTCCCCTGGTCACCTGATCAGGCCTTGGAATAAATAGCTCACTGCAGAGATCCTTGTATTGACCTCTCATATACTTGTACAATGTGATAAGGTCTCCTGTTAGTCGTCTTTTCTCTATAGTAAATAAACCAAGTTTGTCTAGTCGTTCCTCATATGTCAAGTCCTCCATTCCCTTAATTAATTTTGTTGCTCTCCGCTGTACCCTCTCTAGTTCTAGTATATTCTTTTTTAAACAGTGTGTGCATTATCCAGATAAGCTATCTTATCACTGGCACTCACAGAGAACTTTATGTGGTGAAGCAATAAGGGGCCTTCTGACAGTTCTCAAGTATTTTATAGTTTTGCTCATTCTGGTTTCCAGTGACATAAGACAAAGCAACAGCACTTGGAATCAACAATGAAACTGATTAGGAGCTTGCAGTCTGTTGAATCAGTGTTTGTAACACATATATGAGGGGCAGAAATAATTAAATAAAACAAAAACCATATAATGAAAGGGTGGAGAAATTACTATTATTATGTTAATGCTTTTTAATAGTTGCCTGAGACCCCTCCTCATTCCTTGGCACCAAAGGGGTTAATACTAAGTTTGCTATAAAGTAGGGCTGATAATATGGACTGAAATATGTATTTCTGCTGAACCATCAAACCCAAGGGGAACCATGGGCAGAAGCAGAGTGCTGGCTTCTCTTCCATTACTGCCATAGACTATCATCATTACAGGTACTCAGTTTTATACTGTTTCAATGAGTGGCAGCAGCATCGTATGACCAATTTGGAACTATGGTGGATTCACCCAGGATGTAAAGCTACCTGTGTGTGTACACTGAACTGATCACAGACACAGCAGGAGTCATTGCTCTATTCTCTGAAAAGACATGCAGTGTCTGGCTTCAGGTAGAATTTGCTGAGCTAGCAGGCAAGGGAGGTGCAGCCACAGATAGATTTCAATAGATTTAATGAGGCTTCTTCAGTCTTGCTAATAGCAACATATGAGTCATTATAATACTAACTGTGGACAATGGTACGTTTAGACTAGTAAAGCATCTTAGAAAACAGTGCTGTACTGGGAGGGACTGTGGTGGCTTCTCAGCAGCTCAGCAATCTCCTGATGGCAGCCTCTGCTGCTACCTGATGGTGAGAATCCTCACTGCATAGCTCACCCAGTAGAAGTCTATTCTGACTATCCCTCATCTCTGAGGTACTGACAGGAACTGCAGAGTCTTATTTTCCTCTGTAGCTACTTGGACTCCAGCATTTTGGACGTTTTTCACTAGGACTCTAGCCCAGCCAACACCTTGGATAAACTAGAATTCTGACTTGTGCACTGAGGATCCAGCTTCTGAACCCAACCCTTCCTGACACAGAATGGGGGAGCAAATAGTTCTCAAGCAATTTGCCAGGCTTCAGTCTCACCAAGACCAACAGGAACATGTCCTGTCCACCCATGCTTTCCATCTTCAGACACATGGAAAAAATGTATGTCATTTTGGGGAAAACCCTCTAAGTGCAGTGTTTTTCTTTAAATCGATGTCTTTTTCACTTCTGTACCTTGCTTCAGATCCTTGGAATGCATTCTCCAATAGTAGCTTTAATTATTTCACTGTTGAAATAAGAAACATTGGTTTGGGTGTTGCCACTCTTTGATAAAAATATCCAGCTGCTTAGCAGATACTCTTTCCCCATCTTTTGTGCAGGTTTTGATGCCAAGGGTGTAGAGCTTTGGATTGAGGCAGCCATATTGGAGCTGTGTCAGGGTAACTGTAACATTGGATAATATACTATCACATTTCACACTCTGCCTTGTGAAACGGATAGGAGCACTGGAGCCCTCATGTTAGCCTTTAGGAGAGGATTGATCAAGAGGATGAAAAATGCCTTAACCTACCAAGAGGTTCGAGGATCTAAAACACCTTATAGTTCTTTGTTTTGACTTGAACTTGCATATATAGGAACATCATCAAGCGCGAGAACAAAGCTGTAGAAGTTAAAATTTTAAGCTGTACATCCAATGGTACCAGAAAAACCTAAGGAGGTTGGTTTAACTTAGCTCTCAGAAGCAGAGAATTGAAGGAGGCTCTGCTCTTCACTGTGGACAAAAAGGTCATCTCAACTGACAGTATCCAATCCATCTAGGAAATCTCACTGCTTGGAGAGCATTCCTTAGGCAAGTCTTCTTCCTACCCTACATGTCCAAACTGACTCCTTGTATCTATTCATCTTGGTTGGAATGGAAATTCTATTTCCATTCAAGCCTTGTATATTCAGAAGCTGTCAGTGCCAGGGTTTTTATAGATTAAACCAGGCCATATTGGAATTATTTCCATACTTTCTTGGTATACTTGGTATACTTCCCATCCACCACAGATGGAAACCTTTAAGAGACAAGTAATGTCATTCAAACTCTTCCAGTTAATGTATCTACAGGAGTTCTCCAAGAGAAAGAGAAAACCTTTGAAGTAATCTTGCCACCTCATGCCCTGGTGATCCTTGGTATTCCTGTGCTCTGACATCACAACCATCTCCAGCCAGATTTCAGCCTGGGGAACTTATAGTTGAACGGACCTCTAGGGTAAAGTTACACCTCTTGCTCATGGTTTTTACTCTTCCAAGGAAACTCTGAACAGTAAGGTTCCAGATTTGTAATGGACTTTCAGACTTCCTTCTACCACATCAGTATTATGAATGTACTCCATATTCTAGATTAAGCATTCCCATCTTGTGTATCTGTAACCCTTTATATACATGATACCAGCCTACTGGCTCTTGCAGCAGCTGAGTGACATTGCATGCTGCTGTGAAGTCTATTGTCTATCGGTGTTCCTAAATATTTCTCTGACAAGGTTTCCTCAAGGAGTTTCCCATTTAGTGAATATGTAACATGTTTGTTTCTGAAGCCCAAATGCAAAACATTACATTTATCTCTATTAAACCACATCTGTAAATTTTCCACCAATTAACTCAGTTTAGCTATTTCTTTCTGCAGACAAAAAAAGATCCTACTCTGTATTTACTTACACAATTCCGTGTCATCAGTAAAGATTGAGACATTACTCTCAATACCCACTTTTTAGATCATTAATAAAAAAACTAAAAAGCATTTTGATTAGGGCCCTGTGGCAACTCACTTGCAACTTTATTACATCTTGAAAAGGTTCCATTTACAAAAGTTAAAGAGTTAGTAATGTTTCATAATAAAAGCAGCTCTAATTAATCATCATAGTATTTGGGCCTTGGAGAGCGTTATTTCAACAGTGTCAGAGCTGTAGTTTAAGAGTAATTGAATGATAAAGTATCCCCCTCCCGCCCCTTTTACTGATGTAACACTGCTCAGCTCAGAGCAACAGGGTGTGTCCAAGTGGGTTGCAGAGAGGGACAATCTTTAATTATGAAAAGGGAAAAACCTGAAAAACCTGTCAAGGGGGGCAGGGCTTTCATTGTTCTCACAGTAAGAAGATTGTCCCTTGCTGTGAGCTGTCTGGTCTATGGACCAGATTCCACATCTGAGAAGAGATGGCTTACACTAGGTAAAAGGGGCGGGAGGGGAAACTTTATCATTCAGTTACTCTTGAACTGCAACTCTGACAGTAATGAAATAACTCTCTCTATGGCTCAAATACTATGAAGATTAATTTGAGCTGCTGTTTTTGTGAAACATTACTATCCCTTTAATTTAACCAGTTCTAAACTTTTTTTTTAAACTAAACATTTATTAGTTTTAAATTAGAACATATACAACATATACAACAATATAACAAAAACAAAACATAAATAATAATAATAAAAGTAAAATAAAAGTTAAAATGTTAAGGAATGGATCAGATGCATAAACAATATATAATGAAGTATAATAGAATATAACACCAGCTAGAGGAAATTTTAAATGATAAATAGTAAGACTGTACTGAATAATGGATACACTTAAGTTTCAGACATTATACTCTAAGGAGGAGTTTACATTTCGAGCCATAGTTACTCTCAGGCCACAGGGACCACATCAAAGAAAATGTTCAAAATTCCCCAATTCAACAGAACTCTACATATAGTATTTATTCTGTCTAGAACAGTGGTTCTCAACCCGTGCCCTCAGTGGCTACTAACAGGACAGGATCTGAGAATTTCCTTTTAAGGGTACAGGTTAGTTAATCAATATGACTGAGCCTCTGATCAACACACTCGTGTTCTAGCAGGGAAATTCCTAAGTCATGGCCTGTTAGTGGCCACTGAGGGCACGGGTTGAGAACCTCTGGTCTAGAACATTCATCCTAGAAACATCTGATTTCTTCCACTGTGAGGCAATAGACATTCTGATATCTAAACAGATTCTCAAAATTAATCTGTCCTTTATTAACTGAATCAACTCTTCCCTCAAACAGGGCTTCGCAACTTTTAAAGACTTTTGCAAAATGTGTGTATGTATATCTTTATTATATGGCACCACACAGTGTATGCAGCCTTACAACAGTAGAATGTCACAATAAATAAATGGAGATAAAATAAGTGTTGCAGTCATAGAAACTATAGGAGAGAGAGGTATGTGCCTCAAGGAGATTACATTCTAAATACAAGTATACTAAGTCAACAGCAATACTCTTGATCAAGTTACTACTTAACCATTTTTTTGTAGAATGCAGATAAATTAATTTGACATGACTTTTCTCCATAAAACCATGCTGACTCCAATTAATATTTTGGTTGATTGTCACACAGTCCTGAATACTATCTGATAATAACCTTTGTAATATCTTACCCCTTGCTCTCAGTGCCTAGGGAAGCCAGCTGCACCTCACTGACGAGGCCCAAACAAGTCTGAAATGTACATCTGGGGTTAGCTGTTTTTTCCTTGCAGAGGGGACTTGCCCATCATTTTGGAATTGGACTGCCCTTGAGGGTGGGTTTAGTCTAATATGTATGTGGAAATTTCTCCTCTGTAATGGCACTAGAGAGCTAAAATGTGATGCTCTTGAGTGTTAACAAGCCGGAGAACAGGGAACTTTGCTTTTGTTCATGCTCAGAGCCTCTCATATCTTTTGGCTTGTTTCTGTGAAACACTTAGGGTCTCTCCCTAAGTGTAAAGGGTCCAGACGTGGACCCCTTGTTCTCAGTGCCTAGGAAAGCCAGCTGCACCTCACTGATGAGGCCCAAACAAGGTTGAAATGTACATCTGGGGTTAGCTGTTTTTTCCGTGCAGAGGGGACTTGCCCACCATTTTGGAACTTGACTGCCCTTGAGGGTGGGATTAGTCTAATATGTATGTGAAAATCTGTGCTCTGTAATGGCACTAGAGAGCTAAAATGTGATGCTCTTGAGCAGTGACTACCTGGAAAACAGGCAACTTTGCTTTTGTTTGTGCTCACAGCCTCTCACATCTTTTGGCTTGTTTCTGAGAAACACTTAGGGTCTCTCCATTAGTATAAAGGTTAATCCAGATGTGGACCCCTTGCTCTCACTGCTTAGGGAAGCCAGCTGCACCTCACTGGTGAGGCCCAAACAAGGCCGAAACATACATATGGGGTTAACTAGTTTTTCCGTGCTTAGGGGATTTGCCCATCATTTTGGAACTGGATCGACCTTATTGGCAGGATTAGTCTGATATGTATGTGGAAATTTGTCCTCTGTAATGGCACTAGAGAGCTAAAACGTGATGCTCTTGAGTGGGAACAAGCCAGAGAACAGGCATCTTTGATTCTGTTCGTGCTCACAGCCTCTCACATCTTTTGGCTTGTTTCTGTGAAACACTTAGGGTCTCTCCATAAGTATAAAGGGTAATCCAGATGTGGACCCCTTGTTCCCCTTTCCCCAATGTCAGCGCTCTAGTTGACTGCAGGAGAATCCGGTCCTGGGACTGGCAGAGGCTCTTCAGCAGAGCCGAGATAGCAAGATAGAAAAATAACTACTTCATTGGAACGGTCTACAAAGCGTGCTTGGTTTGCAAGTGAAGTATTTATTTTTCTATCTGGTGATCTCGGCTCTGCTGTAGAGCCTCCGCCGGTCCCGGGACTGGATTCCCCTGAAGTCAGCTAGAGCATTGACGTCAGAAGGGTAGGGGGGGGAACTTTAGTGCCAAATATCTACAAAACCATAAAGGTTTGAGAGATGGGACTGGGGGCAAGATGCATTTTAGTAACAATGTGACCATACTATCCCTTTAACCCTTCTAATGTCAGGCAACTTGAAATCTGCTGCTATGCAATGGGTTGTAAACTGTCTGGCATCAGCAGGATTATCTTCCCTTCTGATAAACATAAACATACACTACCCTAACACTCCCACTAGCCTAACTGGGTCTACCATTAACCCCTCCAATTCTCAACTGTCTGCTAAAGCATTAATAAATACATTTCAGATGGTTCAAGAAATGTGGAATTAAACTTGTTGAACATGAGGCCCAAATGGATGAGTATTAAAACTAAAGGCATTCTGTGTACCCCAAACAACTCTTTTGTTAAAAGGAGGGCATTTTCATTCTTTTTTTAATTACCGTAAAATCTCAGGTATAATACGCCCCTGTGTATAATACGCAATGTGTATATTATGTCCAAGATTTAGGGGAAAACCAGAGTGCCTATGTATAATACGCACCCTTGTTTTCCCCCCTTACAAAAAAAAAAATTGCTGCCGGCTACCTTCCCTCCCTCCCCCCCAGCGCGATCCGATGTCCAGAAGCCTTACTTTATATTGCTGCCTATGAATACTGCACTCTGTCTGTCTTTAGCTCTGGTCCCATCTTCCCATGCGGGCGGCAGGCTTGCATTTGCCGCCCGCTTCCTTCAATGAACTTTTAGGACCTTCCGCCTCCAGTACCATTGGCTGGAGGCGGAAGGTCCTGAAAGTTCATTGAAGGAAGCGGACGGCAAATGCAAGCCTGCCGCCCGCATGGGAAGATGGGACCAGAGCTAAAGACAGACAGAGTGCGGTATTCAAAGGCAGCAATATAAAGTAAGGCTTCTATGGACATCGGATTGCGCTGGGGGGGAGGGAGGGAAGGTAGCCGGCAGCAATTTTTTTTTTTTTTAATTAAGACAAAAAAATTCTCGTGTATAATATGCACCCCCCACTTCACATAAGATGAAGAGGGGTAAAATTGTGCGTATTATACCTGAGATTTTACGGTAATTAATTAAATAAATAATGGGGTACAGTCACCAGGCTTCTTTCTAAAGTTAAAAGGGGTATTTTTGTACTCACTGATAAATCCTTTTCTCTTAGTCCACAGAGGAATGAAGGGACCATGGGGATGCAGGAACCATGTGGTATAAGAGCGTGCCTTTAGGAGGCAAGGCGCTATAGATAAAACTCCTCCTACTTCTGTGTGTCTATACCCTCACTCCAATCATGCTAGTATATGTTTAGTAAAGTCAGGAGGGTAATAGACACTAGAGCAGAGCTGCCAAGAATGGCAGGGCATCCCTACCAAACCTAGTTTTCTGTGTGTGGGATAACCTGCATCTCTCAATGGACTAAGAGAAAAGGATTTTATCTAAGTGAATAATATACTTTCAGAATAGGGCAGCCAGACAAGTATACTACAAAACATGATATACTGAGATTCCCTCAAAATAAATAAGAGATTCTTAAGATAAAGTGTGGGGTTAGCACTGTGAAATGCGTTAGATCTATAATTATTTTAATGCCATATATGGTTTCATTATCAAAGTCTTATTATGTGGACTTTATACTATTATCTTTTTTAATAAAGTAGTATATATATGTGACGGAATGGTTGTCACACTGAGAATGAACCCTGTCTGTATTCAGTGATCTCCATTGTTTCATGTGTGTTCCCATTCTTGAAAACATTAATGTCCCCTGTGTTTGCATGCATCAGAGAGTGTTGGCCATTTACCAGCATTGAATGGGTTGGTTAGTGTGTATGATGTACAGAGGAATGTTGCCATCCAGTCTAGCTGACCACAGAGATTGTGTTATGAAATAGCCAGTGTTGGTCTGTCACGGTTTTTGAAGACTCTCAGACTTAAGGTTTGGTAAAATAACTTAACTTTATTAAAAGTTAAAGGCAGTCCCCGCACGGTAAACATACATAACAATACAACAGTAATAGAACATACAATATGTTCTACCGGCCTTGCCTAAATACCGGGCAAGGCAACCCAAGTGACAGTTTTAATGACAGGCTCTACCGGCCTTGCCATACCGGGTAAGGCAACCGTGAGATGACGCATACCGGTTCTACCGGCCTTACCAATACTGGGCAAGGCAGCCCAATGGAATGCTGAATGTAGGCTCTACCGGCCCTGCCAATACCGGGTAAGGCAACCTTAAAGATGGTGAATTACAAGGTTCTACCGGCCTTACCAATACCGGGCAGGGCAGCCCAAAGGAGTACTGTAATAGGCTCTACCGGCCCTGCCAATACCGGGTGAGGCAACCTACAGGATGGTATCGTCAAGGTTCTACCGGCCTCACCAATACCGGGCAGGGCAGCCTGAGCAAGTAGACCAGCTGTCAGGTGACAAAGACAGAAGAGAGCATAAGTATAGAGGTCTTATTCAGCAGAAGTCAATTGCCAGGGATAATCAGACAACTGCAAGGAAGTGGACAGCTACTGACCACAGTACAGGATGTTCAGGAGCAAACCAACGTCCGCACGTTGGGACTAATGGTAAATAGCACCACCAGGTTTAATGGAGCAAACCAGCGTCCACACGCTGGAACCCACAATGTATATCGCAACCAGGTTTAGTGGAGCAAACCAGCGTCCGCACGCTGACCAACAACGTATATCACAACCAGGTTTAGTGGAGCAAACCAGCGTCCGCACGCTGGAACCAACAATGTATATCACAACCAGGTTTAATGGAGCAAACCAGCGACCGCACGCTGGAACCAACAATGTATCTCGCAACCAGGTTTAGTGGAGTAAACCAGCGTCCGCACGCTGGAACCAACAATGTATATCGCAACCAGGTTTAGTGGAGTAAACCAGTGTCCGCACGCTTGGACCAACAACGTATATCGCAACCAGGCTTAGTGGAGCAAACCAGCGTCCGCACGCTGGAGCCAAGAATGTATCTCGCAACCAGTTTAGTGGAGTAGACCAGCATCGGCACACTGGGACCAACAATGTATATCGCAACCAGGTTCAGTGGAGTAAACCAGCGTCCGCACGCTGGGACCAACAATGTATATCGCATCCAGGTTTAGTGGAGTAAACCAGCGTCCGCACGCTGGGACCAACAATGTATATCGCAACCAGGTTTAGTGGAGTAAACCAGCGTCCGCACGCTGGGACCAACAATGTATATCGCAACCAGGTTTAGTGGAGTAAACCAGCGCCCGCACGCTGGGACCAACAATGTATATCGCAACCAGGTTTAGTGGAGTAAACCAGCGTCCGCACGCTGGGACCAACAATGTATATCGCAACCAGGTTTAGTGGAGTAAACCAGCGTCCGCACGCTGGAACCAACAAAGTATGATCAGCAGCGAGAAGAACAATGTCGCCATAGCGACGGCTGGAGCAGGAGATTCAGGAACTCAGTAAGATTAACCTGCGAGGTGCTGGAACACAGGAACACTGGAACTCAGTAAGATTAACCCACGAGGTGCTGGAACACAGGAACACTGGAACACAGGATCAGCAAGTACAGCAGGAACAGGCCCAGAAGCCTGACAAGCAGGTCAGGCAGAGTGAAGTCAGAAACACCACGAAAGGGCAACCTGGAAGTGCTCAGCCCGGGTTTAAAAAGGCTGTGTGAGGAGGGCTAATCACAGACAGCCAATCATGATACTCAGCAAGTGACCCAATGTGAGATCAGTCTAGTTCAGAAAACCACCCACATCCACCCATATATTTAAACAGATAAAGTAAGAGAATGGTAGACCTATACTTAGCTACTTAAGAGGGATAAAGTGACCCAAAACTAAGAAAATAATTAACAGGTTTTGAACAAGGCTACCGTCTTTTTGTTTCCCTTTTCTTTTGCCTCTTGTTTTTAGGGGCAACCCATAAGCTTTAAACAATACATGTACGATTGTAAAAATACATCAGGCTTAAAAAAAAACAAACAAAGGAGCCTAAACTTAGGCACAGTATTATGGCACAAAATTATCATGGCCGCAGTAATGCAACACAATGCAACAATGAGATAAGGACCTCAGTGGAGCGGCGTCTCACCCAGAGAGTGACAGAGAGATGTCCCATATATCACGGGTTGTCACTCACATCCCCTGCAATGGAGAGTCACCGACCCAATGATATGAGAGGAAGAAAGGCGATACGACCTGGACCAACCCAAAGGGGGGCAAAAATGTTCTCCCACTGGTGTCTTTTTGTTGTTAAAGGGATAGTAATGGCTTGTTTAAAGTTTATTTAATATTGTAGTGCTTGTCTCTCAAACGTTTATGATTTGAGAGAAAATCATACTGAAAGTTCCCCCTCCCTCCCCTTTCTCTGACGTCAGCGTCAAGGGGAATTCGATCCTGGGATCATCCGGCGGCTCTGCAGCAGAGCTGCAGTCGCATTATTGGCAAACAACTCCTTCACTGGAATGGTCTTCTACGTGTTCTTGGTTTCCAAGCACACGTACCAGGCCATTGCAGTGAAGGAGTTCTTTACCAATGACACGAATGCAGCTCTGCTGAAGAGCCTAATCCGGTCCCGGGACCGGATTCCCCTTCAGTCAGCTAGACGCTGACATCAGGGAAAGGGGATGGGGGGGAACTTTCAGTACGATTTTCTCTCAAACCATAAAGGTTTGAGCGATAGGACTGGGGGCATTATATTTCATTTTTGAAGCAGTACAATATTAAATAAACTTTAAACTAACCATTACTATCCATTTAACACTGGATCTGTGGGAATTAATCCTTCTATGTAATGGTTGTCCAGTATTGATATGAGTATCGCTAAGTGAATAATTATTTGGGGGGCACTTTAATTTGTGTGAAAGTTCCGCTTTAATAGAACATTGTAAGAAATTCTATCTAGCCCCTCTTACCAAGGGTACATTTGTCCTTTGGGGGTAGGTTGTAACTAAGAAACACCAGATAAGGGATAATAATAAAGATGATTGTATTATGTACAGAATCAAAATACTGTTACAGTCTGGATTATATATACATGAATTGAACAATATTGTAGATTACAGGTATGGAAAAGATGGAATTAAATTGGATACCAGTAAATTATATAATGACAGTCTCCTTACACCCTCAAGAACAAATCTTGGTTTCTGGTCTCTTATCTGCTGGGCTCACTTCTGGATTCTCAAGAATAGGTCTTCTTCCCAGGCTGCTCTTCTCTCAAGCTGCTCTCATCGGCCCTCCTCATGCTCTTCTCCTTTACTGCTCTGATTCCACCCCCAAAATACTCCTCCTTTATACAATTTGTTAACTCAACTGACTTTTCCTCACTACACCCACTTGGAAATTCATGGTGACATCAAAGAGATATTATTGATGGGAAGACTCCAGGAACAGGTTTATCAGAAGAATTTGGTTTCTTATCTGAACTCTTTGTTTAGTTGACAAACAAAAAGAAACCTCATACCCTTTGAAGCAACCCCCCTGACCCCCTGCAATTTGGGACAGTTGTCATGAATTCTTAAAGGGATAGTAATGTTTCACAAAAACAGCAGCTCCAATTAATCTTCATAGTATTTGAGCCATAGAGAGTGTTATTTCAATACTGTGAGAGCTGTGGTACAAGAGTAATTGAAGGATAAAGTTTCCCCTCCCGCCCCTTTTACCTAGTGTAAGCCATCTCTTCTCAGATGTGGAATCTGGTCCACAGACCAGACAGATAACAGCAGGGGACAATCTTCTTCCTATGAGAACAATGAAAGATTGTTCCTCTCTACAATCTACCTGGACACCTCCCTTCTGCTGTGGCTGAGCAGTGTTATATCAGTAAAAGGGGCGGGAGGGGGATACTTTGTCATTGAATTACTCTTGAACTACAACTCTGACAGAATTGAAATAACACTCTCCAAGGTCCAAATACTATGATGATTAATTAGAGCTGCTTTTATTATGAAGCATTACTATCCCTTTAATTAAGCAAATAAAATTCCCAATGTTCCAAGCCATAATACAGATCTATACCCATGCATTTTATAGCTGTGTATATATATATATATATATATATATATATATATATATATATATATACACACACACATATACATACACAGGTCTGTATCCATATAGGAGGTGATTTGAAAAATCACGAAAGTTGTTTTTAGGGTACCTTTAAGACTTTAAAGCCAGCAAGCCTTAAACACCCCTCCCTCAGCATGTTCAAGGAAGTGCTGAACTTGTATCCCAGGTGTTCCTAGGCAAAGCACTCTAAGCACCTTAAGTCTACCGATGGCCACACCCATTCCTCACTTGACCCCACCCCCAGTCCCATCCACTGTTTTGTGGCTCAGAAAACCTCCTTGGGCTATAACAATCAAGAAAGAAAAAAGTTTTAACCCCTTTGTTGCTAGACAGATCTCCAACACATTGCTTTGCAATGCATTGGCGATCTCTCTAAAATCCAGGGGATTAAATAATAGCCTGTAAAATGGGTATACAACAAGGGCAGGGACACTGAGATTGTGCTGGACACACCCAAAATTCAGATGTGGCAGCACAGCTGAGGTAACCCTCATAATAGGGAGCTCTACTCTGCCTATTGGGACATTAAGTAAAGTTATACCATCACGTTTGTGCCTTGTTTAAAGGGATAGTATGGTCAAATATTAACTAAACTGTATCTTGTAGCCATTACAAAGTAAACTAAATGTCCCCAATCCCATCTCTTAAACCTTTATGGTTTGAAAGATATTCAGGATCAAAGTTCCCCCCTCCCTCCCCTCTTACTGAAGTCAGAGCTCAAGCTGACTGCAGGGGAATCCGGACCCAGCATAAGCGGAGGCTCTTAAGCAGAGCCGAGATCGTATTATTGAGACAGAAATCCTTCACTGAAATGGTCTACAAAGTGTGTGCACACTTTGTAGACTGTTCCAGTGAAGGATTTCTGTCTCAATAACTCAGTCTCGGCTCTGCTGAAGAGCTTATGCCGGTCCTGGGACCAGATTCATCTGCAGTCAGCTTGAGCTCTGATGTCAGGGAAAGGGGAGTGGGGGGGGGACTTTGGTCCTGAATATCTCTCAAACCATAAAGGCTTGGAAGATGGGAGTGGGGACATTTAGTTTACTTTTGTAATGGCTACAAAATACAGTTTAGTTAATATTTGTCCGTACTATCCCTTTAATACACGGAGTTAAACAAGGTGCAGAGGAAAAGAATGCTCCGAAATGCCCATTCACTCTCCCCACTCGCCTCCCCTTGGAACAAGTAGGGTTAAGAGTGAATTTTCTACATTCATCAGTCAGTAAATTGATATTAAGCAGGTATAGCACTAGCAGATCAATTAATTTCCTGGTCGAGTTCTCGATCATGTTAGTACACCCCCAATAAATAAATCTGAAGGGGTAGTTAATATATTGCACAGCTTCCCTACAGAGCACTGAACATACAGCAAGTACAAGCACACAAGAGTTCACCTTGTTTCTGTAAAATAAAAACTTACAATATACGTATTTCAATTGTAATATCTGCTGTATATGCTGCTTGATCCCCATAGTTGCTGTGGGCTCATATATACCGCCCCATTTAGCTGCCATTGGAGAATGTCATCCTACTGCTGTCTTTTATTGGACGATGACCTTGCTCTGCATCACCTTAAGCTCTCTGTCTGATAGGACCAGTCCCTGTTTCTGTGGTTAGCATGGAGAATACCTTCCGAATTCTCCTCCCCTACATACTGATCCATTGGGGTCCAGTGGAATCTGCGCATGCGTATTAGAAACAAGGACTGAAGTATTACCGTACTGTGCATCCTCTCCAGGTTGGACAAAACCGAGCCCCAATGCATGCTGAATAGCACCCCAATATTGGACAGCAAACCAGCCTTTACACAAGATCAGACAGCTATCTATTCCAGGCTGGGGCAAGCTCTATCAATCGCAGCTACAGACTGAAGAGCATTCAGGACCACAGACTGGACAGCGCCCAGTACTATTTCACACGGAACAGCTTTCAGCACCATACGGCTGGACAGCTCCTGACTGCGGGATCAGAGTGCTTGTAGAGAGGGTCGCCAAACTACTTAGCAGGCTCCAAGCCTGCATTGGATTCAAGCCTATTCCTTGGGATCACCATGGACAGACGCCATTGCCTCGAAGAACAAGCTAGCGGCAGCTATGCTGGAAGAATTCACCGAGAGGAACCAAGGTAGCAAGACCAAATGCCCAATTATCTTTGATATACCATGTACAGGATCTCATCAATGTCATACATTATTCCTCCCTTATCTCATCTCCCATACACTGGGTCGTCATCCATCAAATCTTTAGGTTCCCTGGAATGCGATTATCAATAAACAATTCTATTCCATCATTTCCACTTTGTTCTGTTCATGTGTCCTCTCCTGTGCAATCATTTCATTCGCATTGTAACTCTCTGTGGTTTAACACTCAGATCAATCACCTGTATTCTATTTACTGTTTATGTTTCCATCCAGGACGGGGGTGGGAAACCCTGTATTCACTAGCTGTTTATGTACAACAGTTCCCATTATGGCCGGCTGAGGATGATGGGAACTGTAGTTTAACATCCCTTGCGGGCTACGGATTTGCCCATCCCTGGTCCCGTGGATCAAATAAATGTCACTGTAGATTTTCAATGTTACAGCTTTTGTCCATTGTTCCTCTTTCTAAAAGATATACAAAGGTATGATCAGCACTTATATAAGTACAATTAACCCTTTGAGCGCCAGAGAGGTATCCAACGCATTGCGTCGCAATGCGTTGGATACCTCTCTGGCACTCAAAGGGTTGAGTCGATCTGTAGGTCTCTAAAGCATCGCAAAGCAGTGGCGCTGAAGACTTCTCCAGCATTTCCAGAGCTATTTTATTTCAGATGTCCAGGAACTAGATACGCCTCTGCACAATCAGCGATCATTTAAAAACGATTATGAAACGCTTCTGAATAAATTAATTATCACCCTCGTCATCTGATACATTTTAACATCTTCATTAGCGAAGACATAGTAATCTCTAACAGTGCAATGAGCTGTAGTCAAAACTGTTCTGGGAAGTGGGGTAAATTATGGATTTTGTTTCAAGAAGATACAAAAAAGTATAGGATTCCCTATATTAAAGGATAGTAATACTTGAAAATAATTTTATTTTATATTGCAGCCCTTAAAAAAAATTAAAAATTATATAAGTCTTATCTCCCAGTCCTTTATAGTTTGGGAGATGTTAGCAAGTAAAGTAAATTTCCCTTTTCCTGGCTGTTTTAGCCAAGTCTGCCATCTAGTGGACAGATTTGTAATCCGGTCCACAGATCATCTGGCAGCTCTTTAGCAGTGCCCAGATCACCATCTTTAAAAAGAACTACTTCATTGGAACTGTCTACAAAGTGTTCCTGGCTTGCAAGCACACTTTGTAGACCATTCCAATGAAGAAATTCTTTTTAAAGGGATAGTAATGTTTCATAATAAAAGCAGCTCTAATTAATCATCATAGTATCTGGACTTTGGAGAGTGTTATTTCAATACTGTCAGAGTTATAGTTCAAGAGTAATTCAATGACAAAGTGTCCTCCTCCCGCCCCTTTTACTGATATAATACTGCTCAGCCAGAGCAGAAGGGAGGTGCCCAGGTAGATTGCAGAGAGGGACAATCTTCAGTTAAGATAAGGGAAAAACCTGAAAAACTTGTCAAGGGGGGCAGGGCTTTCATTGTTCTCATAGGAAGAAGATTGTCCCCTGCTGTTATCTGTCTGGTCTATGGACTGCATTCCACATCTGAGAAGAGATGGCTCACACTAGGTAAAAGGGGCGGGAGGGGAAACTTTGTTTGTGAATATCTGTCAAACCATAAAGTTTTGAGAGATAAGACTTATATCATTCTTCATGTTTTTTTAATGCCTACAAAATAAAATAAAGATAAAATGAAGTATTACTATCCCTTTAAAGATCGTGATCTCGGCATTTCTGAAGAGCCACCACCAGATTTCAAATCTGACAGCTAGAGCAGTGACCTCACTCCAGGGGAAACTTTACTTGCTAATATCTCCCAAACCATAAAGGTTTTGGACATAAGACTTATATCATTTTTAATGTTTTTTAAGGGCTACAATATAAAATAAAATTATTTTCAAGTATTACTATACCTTTAACCGCAAGCATTTATATGCATGAAATGCAATAAAAAGAGCACACACACATATATAAGGACCAGAGGGGTTCAAAATTGATTGCTTCTCAATGCTTTGCACACGCCTCTGGTTCTTGAAGGGTTAATACAATCACGCTCTGTCCTGAAAACTACAGAATTACATTTCACGTATGTATTTACTTTTGTTTCCCTACACATTGTATTGAATCACATGGAGAAGCCCATTGATTTGGAACTATTATACAATACTGCAGCCCATATAATATAACCCTTTGTGTGCCAGAGAGGTATTCAACCCGTTGGATACTTATCCTGCACACAAAGGGAAGGGTTAAAGGACGATAATGGTCACATCTAGTTGTTCTATGGACAGATGTCAGCGAATCGTGATTCTTTTTTCTCAGCGCACCATTTAACAAGCCTTTTGTGTCTGGGAATGCAAATAAGCAAATTGGCATGAATCAGGCAAAAATAAATATATGAATACAAGCCATGTATTATCACAGCTCATTGGCAAGTGAAGCTTATAATACTGACCAGTTCCACTATCACCACTTAACAGCTGAATAAATATGACACACCATAGTTATAATCTGATCTAGCCACAGACAGAGCACAGCACAGCAAAAATGATACCTTTATTGGTTGAGTGGCTTTGGATGCAATCTTTCAAGACAACTAGGGGCTCAATACTATTATCACTGGTAAAACCAGTGGTAATAGAAAACACATTAAAGCGATAGTAATGTTTCATAATAAAAGCAGCTCCAATTAATCATCATAGTATTTGGACTTTGGAGAGTGTTATTTCAATTCTGTCAGAGTTGTAGTTCAGGAGTAATTCAATGACAAAGTATCCCCCTCCCGCCCCTTTTACTGATGTAACACTGCTCAGCCAGAGCAGAAGGGAGGTGCCCAGATAGACTGCAGAGAGGGACAATCTTCAATTAAGATAAGGGAAAAACCTGACAAACTTGTCAAGGGGGGCAGGGCTTTCATTGTTCTCATAGGAAGAAGGCTGTCCCCTTCTGTTATCTGTCTGGTCTATGGACTGGATTCCACATCTGAGAAGAGATGGCTTACACTAGGTAAAAGGGGCAGGAGGGGAAACTTTGCTTGTGAATATCTCTCAAACCATAAAGGTTTGAGAGATAAGACTTGTATTGTTCTTCATGTGTTTTTAATGCCTACAAAATAAAATAAAGATAAAACAAAGTATCACTATCCCTTTAAGGAATTGGAACCACATCTTAACCATTGTCAATTGCTTCATCTAGATGCCTCATCTTCATATGTTCTTTTTCTTATCTTTTATTTTCCTCTTTTTTGTTTTCTTACCCTTCTCTACCCCCATCTTTCTATTTCCCATAACCCCTTCTGTTTCTCTCTAAATGAAATGTAAAGAATATCTCTCAAACCATAAAGGATTGAGAGATAAGACTTATATCGTTCTTCATGTTTTTTTTAATTCCTACAAAATAAAATAAAGATAAAACGAAGTATTACTATCCCTTTAAGCCAAACAAAAATCAACCATGTACCTCAGCTATTCTATTGCTAGAGAGGTACACGACAAAGATAGTGTTGTTGGCCAAAGCTCACGTTTTGGCAAAATGCTTGTTATTGTTTTTTGCTCCCAAAACTTGTACTAAATAGAGCAAATTGTGGGAACATCAAAGAAAAAAGCAAACTGTCCTTGTTTGACAGTGGCAAACAAGGAGAGTGCACTAAAACTAGTCAGAAATGTAACACTTACCTGTCATCCACTGTCCGGCTTCTTCATTTAACCCCTTAAGGACCGGCAGCAAGCACACGCGGCCGATTTAAGGACCATGGACCTTTTTGTTTTCTTTGTTTCCGGTTCCGGACTCCCCGAACGGCGTGCAGCCGCGGGGGAAACCCGGAATTCCATGATGGTCATAGCACGTCATGGGTCATTGAGTCACATCTACCCATGATGTCAGGGACGTGTACAGACATTTTGGGGGGCAGGGGCGTAAATGGAAAAAAGGGTACTTCTCATAATTATTAATTATTAATTTTTTTGTTAAAAGGGCACAAGGGCACTTTGGACAGAAAGGGCAGGTGCTCAAGTCCCCCTTGGTGTCTATGTGTGCATGTGCCTGCTTGATGTGCTATGACCGTCCAGGGTCGTTAAGGGGTTAACTGTCCTTCAGTCTTCTCTTCTGTCTTCCTTTCTTCAAGCGGAACTACCACCCTTAAAAAACGATGTACCAAATAATTCCCCATCTGGTGACTAGCTGTTCAGTAGCGCTACTCGCCAGATTTCTTACCACATTCATGAGAACGAGCCACTACTCTGAGTCTGAGAGGCAGGACAGTGCGCAGATATCTTTCCATAGTGACATCTGCGCGCCTGCTCTGTCAGTCCCTTTTGGAGCTGAACGGCTCCTAGCAACGCCTCCTAGAGCCGGCTGGGACTGACAGCGCAGGCGCACAGACGTCACTATGGAAAGATGTCTGCGCTCCGTCCTGCCTCTCAGTCCCAGATTAGTGGCTCATTCTCATGAAAGCGGTAAGAAATCTGGTGACTAGCGCTACTGAGCAGCTAGTTGCCAGACGGGGAATTATTTGGGACCATGTTTTTTAAGGGTGGTAATTCCACTTTCAGTCTTCTTTTCTGTCTTCTGATCTTCTTTATGATTTCTTCTTTCTTGCTTTAAAATAAAAATAAAATCCATTAGTGCTGTTTTCCTGTTCAAAACATAATCCCCCAAAGATGCTACTATTAACCCTTTGAGTGCCGGAGACTCAAAGGGTTACTATTGGTGCCATCTTACTGTCCGCATGACATATAAATATAATTTTAGTTTTTTAATTGTCCATATTCATGAAACATTGAAATCCATTTACCCCATTGCCTCCACCGCCGTCTCTGCTGGTGGCAGAAGGCATTTGACACCTCTTGGGCCGTTGTAGGAGTCAGACAGCTGGGATTTTGAACCGACACTGGCTTATATATGCCAGTCTTGGTTCAAAATAAATTGGCAGTCTCCTATTGGCTCGGTAGTGCTCAGGCACCTCTTAGCTAATGAGCTTCTAGCATGGATGATGACGAACCCTGCTAGAAGCTGATTGGCTGGGAGGTGCGTAAGCACTTCACAGCCAGTAGGAGACTGCCAATCTATTTTGAACCAAGACTGGAATATAAAAGCCAGTTTCTGTTCAAAATCCGGCTGTCTGACTCCTACAATGGCCCAAGAGGTCACAAGGATACCTCTTTGCTGGTCCACATGCCTTCCACCTCCAGCGGAGACAGCAGTGGAGGCAAGTGAGTAAATGGGTTTCAACATTTCATAAATATGGACAATTAAAAAAGTAAAATTATATTTATATGTTACACAGACAGTAAGATGCCATCTATAGTAACTCTCTGAATGCTGAAGGGCGACCCCTCCGGCACTCAAAGGGTTAATGGTAGCATCTCTGAGGAATTATTTTTTAGCAGGAAAACAGCAGTAATGGATTTTCTTTTTATTTTAAAGCAAGACAGAAGAAAAGAAGATCAGAAGAAACAAAAGAAAACAGAAGAATAGAAGAAGCGGGCCGCGACCCCGCTGGACATCAGTATTACTGGTAAGTTTTTAATCGTTGGGACATGTGTGAAACTGTTTCAGGATTAACCTCAAAGTGCCAGTGGGGTATGCAATGCTGTATAATGCACTGCATACCCCACTGGACTCATAGGGTTAATCTTTTACTTTTTCCTTACGTCACCGGGTTATGAGTCAAAGGCTGAACTTGATGGACGTGTGTCTTTTTTCAAACTGATTTACTGTGTTCCTATGTGTTACAAGTATGTGTTGGAAACCAGTTTTCTAACATATACCTGTTTTTGGGCTCTCTGCCTGCCTTCTCATGGCTCAGGATCTGCTCCATGATAAGTGTATTCCCAGAGGCGTAACTAGAGGCCACCGGGCCCTGGTGCAAGAATTGCCATGGGCCCCCCCAACCACATTGGCCCCCTCATCCACATTGGCCACCTCCACATTGCCTCCCAATCTCCACATTGCCCCTTCATCTCCACAATACCCCCCTTCATCTCCACATTGCCCCTTCCACAATGCCCCCTTCATCTCCATATTGCCCCTTCCACAATGCCCCTTCATCTCCACAATGCCCCCCTTCATCTCCACAATGCCCCATCCACAATGCCCCCTTCATCTCCACAATACCCCTTTCACAATGCCCCCATCGCCACTTCATCTCCACATTGCCCCTTCCACAATGCCCCCTTCATCTCCAAAATGCCCCCATCTCCAATTCATCTCCACATTTCCCCTTCCACAAGGCCCCCATCTTCACATTTCCCCTTCATCTCCACATTGCCCGTTCCACAACACCCCTGGCCCTACCTCCAGTCCTGGTGGTCTAGCGGCGTGGCTTGACAGATCTGTGCCTCCTTTGGCACAGATCTCTACAACTGAAGCTCCCGCGCACCGCTCTAGTAATGCAGAGGCTGGGAGATGATGTCATCTCCCAGCGCTCTGTATTACAAGAGCAGAGCGCCAAGTGGGAGATCAGCTAAGCAACTGTGAGGGCGAGGGGGTCGCAGGGGGTGGACAGGCCCGGTCGCAGGTGCGACCCCTGCGACCCCTATTGTTCCGCCACCGTGTATTCCTAAACATGCGGAGAAGCCACTGCATGGTATAGGATAGCAAAGGTGACTATTTTTAGTTGATGTTTCAATGGGTTGAACATTTTTGCTTGGTTTTTGGTGTTGATAGCATGGTTTATAGAATTGTAAAATGTGTTTTCAAAACCACTACTGCTTGTGTTGAAAATACCGGGGCTAATAGTATCAAGCACTAGGGGCTCAATACTATTACCACCGGTAAAACCGGTGTTTATTGCAAAAACAGTAGCTCCAAAAAAAAAAAATCAACCATGTACCCTAGTAATTCTATTGCTGGAGAGGTACATGGCAAAAGAGCGTTGTTGTCCATAACTCACGTTGTGGCAAAATGTTCGTTTTGTTTTTTTGTTTACACAACTCTCTCTAAATAGCACAAATTGTGGGAACATCAAAGGAAAAAACCCAAACTGTCGTTGTTTGACAGTGTCAAACAAAAAGAGAGCACTAAAACCAGTCAGGAATGTAACACTTACCTGTCATCCGCTGTCTGGCTTCTTCATTAGTCTTTCCTTCTTTCTTCTCTTCTGTCTTCATTTCTTCATTCTTCTTCTCGTCCTCTGATCTTCTTTCTTGTTTGAAATAAAAAAAAATGCATTAGCTCTTTTTTTTTTTTTTAATAAAAAAAATCATCTCCCAAAGATGCTACTGTTAACCCTTTGAGTGGCGGAGGGATTGCCCTCCGAAGCTCAAAGGGTTACTATTTGTAACATCTTGTTAATATCAAATATATTTGTGGCATCTTGTTAATATTAAATATATATGTGGTGTCTTGTTAATATTAAATATTAATTTTCATTCTTGTGTGTGTGATTCTTGACGCCCCCTTGCCTGTGCCATTGTTGGTGGAAGGCATGTGGACCGGCACAGATTCAGCTTCTGACCTCTCGGACCGTAGTCCGAGTCAGACCGCTGGAATTTTGAACCGAGACTGGCTTTTATATGCCAGTCTTGGTTCAAATTAGATTGGCAGTCTCCTATTGGCTGGGAAGTGCTTACACATCTCCTAGCCAATCAGCTTCTAGTGTGGTTGATGATGATTCAAAATTCCAGCAGTCTGGCTTGGGCAACGGTCTGAGAGGACAGAAGCTGAATCTGTGCCAGTCCACATGCCTTCCACCACCAGCGGAGATAGCAGCGGAGGCAAGGGGGGGGTTAAAGAACATTTTAAACACATGCACATACAAGAAGGAAAATTCGTAATTAATATTAAAGTGAAACTACCACCTGACACAATCTTTAGCTTCACTGAGTCCCCATCTGACGACTAGCTGCTTAGTAGCGCTAGTCGCCAGAATAATTACCTTATTTAATAGATTTCTGCTCTCTTCCATGGGTGACAGGCAGGACGAAGCGCGGACATCTTGCCATTATAACGTCCATGTGCTTGCGCTGTCAGCCCCTTCTGGAGCCGGCCGGCTCCTTGCAACGCCTACTAGACCCGGCTGGGACTGACAGCGCAGGAGCACAGATGTCACAATGGTATGATGTTCACACTCTGTGCTACTGTCAGTCATAAATCTATTAAATAAGGTAATTATTCTGGCTACTAGCGCTACTAAGCAGCTAGTCGCCAGATGGGGACTTAGTGAAGCTAAAGATTGTGTTGGGTGGTAGTTCAACTTTAACAAGATGCCACATTTATATTTGATATTAACAAGATGCCACAAATAGTAGCCCTTTGAGCATCGGAGGGCTACAACTCCAGTGCTCAAAAGGTTAACAGTAGAATCTTTGGGGGAGTATTTTTTTATTAAAAAAAAAACAAAATACGAATGCATTTTTTTATTTTCAAACAAGAATGAAGAAAGAAGATCAGAGGAAGAAAAGAAGAAGCGGGCCGCGACCCCACTAGACATCAGGATTACTGGTAAGTTTTTAATTGTCGGACAGGTGTGAAATGATTTCTAGATTAACCCTATGAGTCCAGGTGGGGTACGCAACACATTATACAGGGTTGCGTACCCCACTGGGGCTCATAGGGTTAATCTTTCTATTTTTCAACCACAAGTACCAGGGGTTTTGACTGACTCTTTTGCGCTCTGCGCCTGCCTATTGCATCCTAAACATACAGTGAAGCCACCACATGGAATAGAAAACGCAACTATTTTTAGTTAAAGGAGCAGTAAACTTTTTTTTATAAAAAAATATATATTGTAGGGATTTATAAGGGTACTCCCACTGCTGAGAGATTTATATTTCCAGAGTTATTACAGTTTAAAACCAAGTTTTTTTTTTACATTAGCAGTGCCCTCTAGTGGTCAAATTCTAATTAGATTTCCTGTTATATTCTAATGGAGAGGAAAGTCAGAGACATACAGTTCTACATAGAATGTGATAGAAACTGCCTGTCACTTCCTGTCAGTTAGAACTATCAGGAAGTAAACACAGTAAATTAACTTCCTGATTATTTGAACTGCTAAAAATTTTGAATAAAACATCTGACAGCAGTGGGTGTGACATTGTTTTATTCAGCAGGAAGAAATTAGGGTATTTATCTCACTGATTAGTGTATCTAACCTTGGGCTGGATTCAATTGCAGGTGCAAATTTTATTTTTGCTTTTATCTGCAGGTTTCCCCATAGACTTCAATAGGAAAATGTGTGATAAAATGGGAGGTAACATTTATCTCCTGCAATTGAATCCAGACCCTTATCTCTCATTAGTGCAGGGACATCCAAACTAAGAAACAGCGGTCATTTGTAGCGCTCAGACTTGACTTGGAACATTCTATTAATTTTATCGCTTTTAATGCTTCTCAATGTGCGGTGCAGTTGGTTTACTGAAGAATTGCACCTTCATGTATATGATTTATTGTGTGGCTGATGCACAATGAAAATGGGAGCATTTTTGGAGCAAACTAACAGCATTCTAGGGTACAAATGAAAATAGGCAGAATTACTATTGATTTCAATGGAGATTTTACTGCATTGAATGCTAGAGATGACACCAATGCATTATGGGAATTTGGAGATTTTTTTTTTTTATTTGTCCGCTATGATGAAAACAGTAATAAAATGTATAGGCAATCTGACTTTATATATTATGCATCTTCAGAATATGTACTTAGAAACTAAGTTTATTGTCACTTTAACGATAGACCGTTGCACCTGTTTCATACAGAGAAAAATTATTAACTCTTTCAGTGCCAGAGAGGTAAGCAACGCATTGCTTTGCAATGCGTTGCATACCCCTCTGGCTCTCAAAGGGCTAACAATGACAAAAAATATTAGGATTTTTTTGTGGTGGATACTCAAGGGTACTAAGTACGAGTACATTGTTACCAAAAAATAAAAAAATACATTATTATATATGAGAAGAGAAGAAAGGGGTGGTGCCCCTAGTTTAATAAATCTCAATACTGAACCTCCACCAATACAACACTCTACTTACAATATCAGTATCCACTAGTAGTGGTCAGATGGACAGATGAGGGATTCAAGACTGCCCCCATTCAGTCACACATTAAAATGGAAATGGAATGTGGCTTCCCACCACCATATAAAGAGCTCCACAAAAAACAACAAGGAGGGGTGCAAACCACAACTGGAACATATGTGATCATTGCAGTGAATACTCAGTTTACAGAAGCTCCTGGCTCATAATAAATATAGCCAGTACTGAGCGTGCAGGGTATTGAAAATCTATTCTGCTCGGAGATACACCTTCCATTGGAGAAAGGCCAAAAAAGCCACTGGATCTGCTTGACAGTAAACTTGATAACAAATGTATTAAAATAAAATAAAACGCTAATTTGAGATGTAGCCAAATGCTCAACGCATTTCTAAGCACACTGATTTTTCGTCAGGAGCAGCCAAGGCCAACATGCCCACAGCTTGTGGAGAATCAAACTGTCCTCTAGAATACTAAGAATGCCCAGTGAACCTGACATGTTTAAAGGGATAGTAATACTTAATTTCAAGTGTGTCTCATATTATAAGCATAAAAAACTATGAAAAACAATGTAAGGCTTATCTCTCAAACCTTTCTGGTTTGAGAGATATGCCTCACTAAAGTTACCTCTTCTTGCCTGTTTGAATGAAGTCAGCACTTAGCTGACAGCTGCAGAATCTGGTCATTTGACCAGATGGAAGTTCTTCAGCAAGCCAGAAACGCGCAATCTGAACATTATTACTTCATTGGAATGGTCTAGAAAGTGTCCCTGGTTTGCAAGCACACTTTGCAGACCATTCCAATAATGTATTAATGTTCAGATTGTGCGTTTTCCCCTCTGCTGAAGAGCCTCCATCTGGTCAAATGACCAGATTCTGCAGCTGTCAGCTAGAGCGCTGACTTTGTTCAAACAGGCAAGAAGAGGTAACTTTAGCAAGACATATCTCTCACACCATAAAGGTCTGAGAGATAAGCCTTACATTGTTTTTCATAGTTTTTTTATGCCTATAATATGAAACACACTTAAAATTAAGTATTACTATCCCTTTAATATGGTGTGTTAATTTTACAGGGAATAGTGTAGGAAGCCTAGTAATATGAGACGCTCTCATTGTTCTGCAATAAATAAAATCAGAACATATAAATGTCACCTTTACTTTTCTCCATCTCTCTTATGTGTGTAAATCAACTCTGGCTATTTTCCCTCACTCAGACAGCCCAAGTCTGGGCAGTACAGATTACATAACATCCTAGAGGTTTACTGCCAGGAGTGAGGTCATCTCTGACTTGTAGCACATTATCTATGCCCGGAAAGTTTTTTTCCCATTGAAGCCTTTGTTAAAACACAAAATATATTTTGTTACTTTATACACACATTTTTCCTGTGTCACACTCTCCAAAGAAACACATATTTGTGCATATTCTATAATGTGTGTGCTTGTGTCTGTGTGTGTGGAAAAGAATGTGTTTGTGTGTATGCGTGCGTGTCTGTGTGTATGTACTAGAGGTAAATTTCCAGATGGGTGTGCCCATGTCATTGCAATTAATTGTGGGACAGAATGAGACTGATCTAAGAAGTATATAATGAGTGGATACAAAGAACTTCAGTAACACCCAGTAGTGACTAAGCTAAGAACATTTAATGCTATACTTAAGGCATAGCACTGTAATGAAATGAAACGCTGATGTCAACAGAAAAGGGGGTGGATAATTAAAGGGATAGTAATGTTTCATAATAAAATCAGCTCTAATTAATCATCATAGTATTTCGACCTTGGAGAGTGTTATTTCAATTCTGTCAGAGTTGTAGTTCAAGAGTAATTCAATGACAAAGTATCCCCCTCCCGCCCCTTTTACTGATATAACACTGCTCAGCCAGAGCAGAGGGGAGGTGCCCAGGTAGACTGCAGAGAGGGACAATCTTCAATTAAGATAAGTGGAAAAACCTGAAAAACTTGTCAAGGAAGGGCAGGGCTTTCATTGTTCTCATAGGGAGAAGATTGTCCCCTTCTGTTATCTGTCTGGTCTATGGACTGCATTCCACATCTGGCTTACACTAGGTAAAAGGGGCGGGAGGGGAAACTTTGCTTGTGAATATCTCTCAAACCATAAAGGTTTGAGAGATAAGACTTATATCGTTCTTCGTGGTTATTTTAATGCCTACAAAATAAAATAAAGATAAAATGAAGTATTACTATCCCTTTAACAAAATACTTGTATATCTCTCTTAGGGCTCGAATCTATTACCAGCGATAAAATCGGCGTTACAAGAAAAACAAGCAATGTGAATTTTGCACACATCTGTTACGTCGGTATTCTGTTGCAGAACAACAGTAAAACAAACCTGGCGTAGACAGCACATTTCAGAGAACTAACAAAACTGGCGCTGTCTGCTTTTATTCGACTACTGCCTAAACGTGCGAAATGTCATAGTCCAAGGAAATAGGTGTACATCTGACGACAGAAAGATCAAGTTCAGTGTTAGATGTGTTCCCCTCATTATCAAAATCTGACACAGAGCACCCCCCTTCGACATATTAACCCCCCTTTTAAAAGCCGACTTGCAATATTGCTCCCATTCAACATTGTTTACTCTCCAATTTTACTGCAAAATACAGACTGTTTATGTGTCACAGTGATTCCTGCTACAGTAAGAAGTGATAGCATTAACACATCAAATGGGTTTAGCCATCAAATAGGAGGAGTGAGAGGTCTTTCACACTTAGCCCAGCAAGTTATACATTCTTGTACAGGAATCACTGTGGCATGCACAACATGGAATTCTGGAATTGGAGCACGATTGTGCTGCTCTGATATCCCAGAATGCACTGTGTTAAAAACCAAAAGTGTTCATCCGGGGCCACCCACCCCTGGAAAGTGATATAGCTATGGTGTTAAATGGTATGTTTAAAACATTGAATGCTACAGATATCGTCATCACAATGCTTCGCAATGTGTTGGAGACCTCTCTGGTGTTCAGGCTATTCAAAAGCACATTTAAATCAATGTTAATTTGTGGAATGTTTATTTGTCTCATATGGTGCAGTTGTTTGTCTAGCATTGCTACATTTTGCCCTGATACACAAGGCTATACATGTATTAAAGGGACACTAATATCCCATAAAAATGTTCTTGTCTTGTAGAGTATACAAAAAAGAAATCACGTGTCACAAATCCTATCTCTCAAACCTTTTAGCCTGTAAAGTTCTCCCCTCCCCTTCTCCTGACGTCAGCGCTGTGCTGACAGCAGGAGATCCTGGTCCAGGGACCAGCTAGTGGTTCTGCAGCAGAGCCGACATCATGTTATTGTAAAATAATTACTTAATTGGAAAGGTCTACAACGTGTGCCTGGTTTGCAAGCACACTTCATAGACCCTTCCAACGAAGTAGTTCTTTTTAAATAACATGATTTCGGCTCTGCTGAAGAGCCTCCTCAAGTCGGCCAACTTGAATCTCCTGCTGTCAGCTTTACAGCTGACATCAGGAGAAGAGGAGGGGGGGGCTTTAAATGTGAATAACTCTCAACCCATAAAGGTTTGAGAGATAGGATTTCTGCCACATACTTTCTTTTTTTAAACTCTACAAAATATTTTTTTTTTATTGGGACATTACTATTTCTTCAAAATGTCAGTAATTTATATTATTGTAGGAACTAAAAATCTCCTGTGATTGCTTTGCAATGCACTGGAGATCTGTCTAGCATCCAAATGATTAAAAACTCATGAAAATAGTAGTTTAGGGAATTTTAATGAGTCCTCTGCAGTCCCCTTGATTTGTTACAGAATTAACCCATTTTACTTTGGAAAATACGGACAAAGGAGGTTGCCTGTCACTTTAAAAAGAACACATGATAGCAGATATGTTTAAAATGTCCTTTTCAGCTACTTGACAGGTCAAACAGAGGGCAGATAAAAATGCATCCGACCCTAAGAGATCTGTACTGGGATGTTTACCGTAAAATCTCAGGTATAATACGCACCTGTGTATAATACGCAGGTGTATATTATGCCCAAGACTTAGGGGAAAACAAGAGTGCCTATGTATAATACGCACCCTTGTTTTCCCCCCTTACAAAAAAAAAAAATTGCTGCCGGCTACCTTCCCTCCCTCCCCCCCCAGCGCGATCCGATGTCCATAGAAGCCTTACTTTATATTGCTGCCTATGAATACCGCACTCTGTCTGTCTTTAGCTCTGGTCCCATCTTCCCATGCGGGTGGCAGGCTTGCATTTGCCGCCCGCTTCCTTCAATGAACTTTTAGGACCTTCCGCCTCCAGTACCATTGGCTGGAGGCGGAAGGTCCTGAAAGTTCATTGAAGGAAGCGGACGGCAAATGCAAGCCTGCCTTCCACATGGGAAGATGGGACCAGAGCTTAAACCAGAGTGCGGTATTCAAAGGCAGCAAGATAAAGTAAGGCTTCTATGGACATCGGATCGAGCTGGGGGGGAGGGAGGGAAGGTAGCCGGCAGTAATTTTTTTTTTAATTAAGACAAAAAAATTCTCGTGTATAATACGCACCCCCCACTTCACATAAGGTGAAGAGGGGTAAAATTGTGCGTATTATACCCGAGATTTTATGGTACTTATCCTGCACAGAAAGACAAGATATTTTATATATATACTAGTGTAAAACCCAGTGTACACGGGCCAAAGTCTGTGCGTTCAGGCAGTGTCTACTGCGCATGACTGAAGTGGCAAAGCCTGCATTCGGCATTCTCTACTGCGCATGACTGCGTTCGGGTATTCTCTACTGCGCATGACTGTGTTCGGGTATTCTCTACTGCGCATGACTGCGTTTGGGCAGTCTTTACTGCACATGACTGCATCGGACAAACATACATCTGGCCTTTTATTATTAGTGGTGATGATGATAGATATATATATATACACACACACTGTATGAAGGATTGCCACTTGACAGGAGCTTTTTCTTACAAATTTATTAGAAACATAGTCAACATTTTGGCTCCAACTGGAGCCTTTATCAAGACTTGATGATGGCTCGTCATTTGATGGGCACCCAGGTTTTCAACTTAATGTACTGAGAGTGACAGCCTCATATCTATCTATATATATACATACATACATACATACATGCGCGCTTAAGTAGTGCCATATGTGGAAAGAGCAGTAAATGAGGATATTTTTCAAAGCTACAGGATGGAAAAATTCAAACCAACAGTTAAGTGTAAAATGCCTGGCAACAATTCATTTGCCTGGCTCATTTACCGAGATGTGCATGAAAAGTATAATCAGATTACTTCCTCTGCACTGGGATAAAAATAGTTTGCAGAACAGAATAAATGTGGGGCCTTATCCATAAAGAGGAGCGACTCTGAAGGAAACCAACTGTATGACAGGGGAGAAATAAACATGCCCAATATTCCCCTTAATGTTTTTTAACTCTTTATTTATACCGCATAGACAAGTAGACAAGATACATTAATGGCAAGACAAAACATAACTCCAGTGTATGTTATTATTCAGAGGTACAATTACTGCATATGTGTGCTTTTTACATTTCATTTAGAGAAAAACACAAGGAGTTATGGGAAATAGAAAGATGGGGGTAGAGAAGGATAAGAAAACAAAAAAGAGGAAAATAAAAGATAAGAAAAAGAACATACGAAAATGAGGCATCTAGATGAAGCAATTGACAATGGTTAAGATGTGGTTCCAATTCCTTAAAGGGATAGTAATACTTTGTTTTATATTTATTTTATTTTGTAGGCATTAAAAAAACATGAAGAACAATATATATCTTATCTCTCAAACCTTTATGGTTTGAGAGATATTCACAAGCAAAGTTTCCCCTCCCGCCCCTTTTACCTAGTGTAATCCATCTCTTCTCAGATGTGGAATGCAGTCCATAGACCAGACAGATAACAGAAGGGGACAATCTTCTTCCTATGAGAACAACGAAAGCCCTGCCCCCCTTGACAAGTTTTTCAGGCTTTTACCTTATCTTAATTGAAGATTGTCCCTCTCTGCAATCTACCTGGGCACCTGCCTTCTGATCTAGCTGAGCAGTGTTACATCAGTAAAAGGGGCGGGAGGGGGATACTTTGTCATTGAATTACTCTTGAACTACAACTCTGACAGAATTGAAGTAACACTCTCCAAAGTCCAAATACTATGATGATTAATTAGAACTACTTTTATTATGAAACATTACTATCCCTTTAATAGTAAAGACAATGTCCAAGTGTTAGCTAGTGTAGTGACTCTGAACCAGGAAGACCTGGTACTTTTGGTCTGCTGCAGACATCCACTTAGGATGTCCCTTGTTTTAAAGACATTGATAAAAATGTAAATGTTGCATTTCAATTGTATATTTATGAAAATATTTATGTATAATTTATTTTTGTTATGCTGATTTTTAGACCTAAGAATAACTATACATTGCTTGTTTTTACCATTCATAAAGCCCTTGACAAATTACATACATATTTGAAATACGTAGATTGTGTCTTAGAGGTATCTGGAACACAAAAAAATTGATCACCACTGACCTAGTGTGTCACCAGCCTTGGAAGCTGAGACCAGTGGCCAAGTGTAGGTAAAAGTGGGCAGGATTAGGATGTAGAAATTATAATGCAGTCCAGAGGAATCTTGCAATATACCATGAAATTGAAATTTTTCATATTTCAGACTACATGCTTCCTGGTAGTCTCTAACAATGAGTAATGATGGGCCCAATACAGTAAATTCAAAAGAGAATATAACATCTTTTTGGAGGGATAACATTATGAAAAAAAATATCACAGATACAAGGTGCGGCTATATCAAAATCAGGGCAAAACACTGGTAAGAAAAATCAGTTCCTTTAAGAAAACAGACAGTCCAAATCATTAGTCAATTCCACGGCTGGTTTCTTTCAATCTCCTACCCAGAAAGTATATGATTCAAATCTGTGTAGTGCATGCAGGGCTGTAGTGATGTTCCAAGATGGCTTTTGTGTGGATGGACCTGCCATAATCTTGAGGTTATGTGCTGAGTTAATATAAGCAGCATGTACACACTGGTTGCACTGATGCAGCACTATATAATCTATTGAAGCCAGCATTTCCCCAGTATCTTGATAGAGGCTTCTGGTAAATTTTGACATAACACTTTTGACATACAGTGAGAACTGGATTCAGGTGTAGTAGCCTCAGTAGCAACACTGGTGGGCATTTCATACTCCAGTACCATTCAGCCCATGCCAAGGATGCAAAAATAGTAGTAATAGTAGAAGTGATAGACATCCAACTGTTAGGGTCACCTGACATTTTTGCAAACCTGAAGAAGAGCTCCTGACAGTCCACCAGCACCCAACATTATAGATCTAGGTATGTTCCTCTGAAGTATGTTCCTCTGAAGTATGAATGTGCCAGGTATGCTGAAGTATGGGTCATATTGGTAATTTTTCTAGGCTACAGGATGTGGATAGGATCCATAAACACCCCATAGGAGCTCAAAAATTAGAAAAAGAACCAAAAGAAAGATGCACACAATCCAAGAGTAAAATATTGTAAATTGTTCAGTCACATTCACCTTGGCACCCAACAGACTCCTACTCAGATGATAGGGAGGCAAGTATTGCCTCTTGTAAACAAACACAAGTCAAAACAATGCCAGACACTGATAACTCAAAGGCTGTGATTTTTAAGAAATATCTGTTTTCAGAGGACAACCAGCAATAAAGGGAACAACTCCCAATGTAATATATATACAAAAATAAAATTCCTTTAAGAGCAGTATCCAAAATTCTTATGAACCACCAAAGCACATTATACAGTGATACTCAAATTATTCTGAGGAACAACCAGCCTCTTGGTGGAATTGCATATGCTAATATACACTCATGTGGAATGTCATAAAGTACAGTGGTTTTGAACAGTATATCACAGAACAATTGATGAATTTTGACTCCAAAAGGAAGAAAAACAAAGCCTGCACAGAACTACCAAGAAATAAAAAAAATCCATTGGGTATAAGAAGGGTATATTTGGTATACTCCATATTAGCTTCTGTAACAATTCTCTATTTGTATTCTGAGGTCTAAAATCTAATCGTACATAAGCTCACTGGGGGCTCCCATTCCCAAAGCAATCTTGGTAGATGTCTCAGAAGTGACAATGTTTTATTGCCTGTAAATGGGATGATGTAAACTATCAGCCATTCTGAATAAAAACAACAGTGAGTACTAATCGCAATACATTCATTAGCTCTGTACAAACAATCACTCAAAATGACTATATAGGATGGTCTACACATGAATTAATTGCAACATGTTTTGCACCCTGTTGGCACTCAAGGGGCTGAAATGCAAATTTAGGATTCAGTTTTAGGTATCTAACATAAAATAATCATATGTAACTGATGCAAGCTGGAAGTACATGATATTTTAAATAATATAACCCAATTTCATTTTAGATCTTAGTGTCCCTTTAAAGAGGGGAGGGGATCTAAAAAAGAAGCAGAAGACTTGGGAGAAGTGGGTTGATATGAGAAATTAATAAAAGAGATAATTTTAGAATGGAGATAGTTTGTTGAAATATGCAATGGATAATTAACATGAAAATATATTTTAGCTTTAATTGTCACACAACAATAGTAGAAGTTGTATATGGAGTTTTATTCATAGTCCTGGGAATATGCCTCAGATACAAAATAGTAGTACTGGGGGCCATGTGTATCATTACACTTCTTGGAGTCCTGTTGTAAATAGTCCATCATCTTTTCACATTTGTGTATATGTCAAAGTTTAGAGATAACCAAGTCTAGTGAGAGTGGAAATGTATTGTTCTAGTCACTCTAGTGCAGTGATTCTCAACCAGGGTGCTGTGGCACTTTGGTGTGCCACAGACATCAACTTAGGATGCCCCATGTTTTCTATGAAGACTAACAAAAATGGACTTTTAAATAAAGATTTATAGAAACTGTTATACACAGTAGATTTAGTTTTGTTGTTATGATTATGGTAATAATGGTATATTTATGTATTGTACCCTTTTTATACCCTTGATAAAGTACATTAAATATGTCAGGGGTGCCGTGAATGTTCTAGATTACGTGTTAAGGGTGCGCTGAACAAAAAAATATTGAGAACCACTGCTCTAGTGAGTGACAAAGATATCTTGTTGCATTTATGACATAGGAAGCTAATTTGCACTGATATCAGCCTGTCAGGGTATTTTACTTTGAACAACATACATAGTAACATACATAGTTGACAAGGCTGAAAAAAATACATGCATCAATCAAGTTTAGCCCATGCCATCACACCTGTTGATCCAAGGAAGGCGAAAAAAAACCCCAAAAAAACACTGAAGCAATTTCCAATTATGACTAAGTGGGTAAGTTGGATATTTCCCTGGATCAACATTCTATTTGATTTGAAACTAACTAGCATAATTCTCAATATTGGTCTGAGCTAGAAAGGTATCCATTACATCCTGAAAGCAACTACAGTATCTGCAAGAACAGCATCCAGAGTCAAAGAAAGCCATAACTTTACTTCCCTTACTGGAAACAAATCCCTGCCTTTTTAGTTGTGTGTGTGTATAGAGAGGCAGTCCTGTGCCATCTTACACCTCAAACACCAATGTTAGTTTGTCACACTTGCACCAAAGGAGTTAAACAAGCACCCTGGTGAGGGAAGCAGATGTTAAACTTATTTTCCTTAAAGGATTTAAAACTGCTTTACCAAGACTAAATGTACTGCTGAAGGACAGAGGGAAGGATTAAGTTGTTTTCTAGTTCTGTTAAATACCTTTAAAATCTCGTATTCGGTTCATTTACAGAGAGACAGATTCTGGAACACTAAATTACCTCTTAAAACTGAAATAATGCCAGGAATCTGTTGGATTAGCAAGTGCAATCAAACTAGCAAGCTAGGAAGAAAGGTTTTTTTTATTCCCCTGTGCGAAAAAGCAATTAAACAACTTAACAGTATGCATAAAATGCACACACAGCGCATATGTAATCTGATGTACTAAGGAGAACTGGGGGAGATGCACTAGAAATCGATGATAAGGCAATGTATGTCTGGCGATGTGTGAGGAGCACATTGCTTTCACATCATCAAATGTGTGAGTCTCCCCTTATTTTTCTTTCCTGCCCCACTTATTTGTGCTGTCCTTCTCTTTTTTCATGGATACCCACAAAGCAATCAAAAGGCAGATCAGACATACATGTAGGAAAACAACACACAAAGAAAAGGCCAGATGTGTTGCTTGGTTAAGTCCATCCGTTGACATCTCTAGCCTTTCACAGTGTATGTGGACTTGTGTGAATGTGACTTAGCCAAGAAGCACCACTGGTATCAGCTCACATCCATTCACTTCATCATACACTGTCTTGTGAGGTGAGTGGATGTGAGCAGATCACAGCAGTGCAACTTGGCAAAGTCGCATCCACTCTCATCCTCTTACTGATCAAAGGACTAACAGCACAATTATCTGCCCCATCTGATGGGGAAGGGGTGGGTAATGTAAGACCCTCCAACTACTGCTAGACTACAGCATCCCATCATCTTCTGGCAGGATGGGGGTAATTGATGCCCTGCAACAGGCGGATAGCATCAATTATGAAGTGCAGCTGTGTCCTCCCTCTGTGCCACCTTTCCATTAGGGGATACAGGTACAAGACCCACTTTAAAGAATGTGCAAGTGCTCCTTTTGGATGTGAATTAACATCTCTTAGTGGGTGGTGAAGCAACAGCACCCCTCACCGTTTCCACAGGGTCTGCTCCCTCACCTTGTTCTAGGGAATAATGAGCACCTCACTATTCTCCTCTTCCTTAGGTCCTGCCCCTTTCACTGCCACATGGGTATGCGATGCACATCCCTAAGGCACTGAATGGGTTACAGGAGGGTAGCTGCTGTCTCTGATCTTTAACAGAGACAACAAACTGTCCTATGACTCCATAGTGAGCTCTAGGAAGACACCAACACTGCCAACCTCAGGCAGCTGATGTTGGGACAGTAAATTCTGACAGCAGAGGGCGCTACTGGAGCTTAGTGCATGTGTCAAATTGCAACATTAAAAAATAAACATGCCTAAATGAATTTTCGTATGTTCTTTTTCTTATCTTTTATTTTCCACTGTTCAGCCAGATCAGAAAGGAGGTGCCCAGGTAGACTGCAGAGAGGGACAATCTTCAATTAAGAAAAGGAAAAAACCTGAAAAACTTGTCAAGGGGGGCAGGGCTTTCATTGTTCTCATAGGAAGACGATTATCCCCTTCTGTTATCTGTCTGGTCTTACAACCAGATTCCATATCTGAGAAGAGATGGCTCACACTAGGTAAAAGGGGTGGGAGGGGAAACTTTGCTTGTGAATATCTTTCAAGCCATAAAGGTTTGAGAGATAAGACTTACATCATTCTTTATGTTTTTTAATGCCTACAAAATAAAATAAAGAAAAAATGGAAGTATTACTATCCCTTTAAACATATCACAGTGATGAATTGCGTCATTACATTGCAGTACAATGAGGCACAATGAGTTATACACAGTGTCAAGTTTACCAAGATGGATTTGCTGAGCGGGAGCATATATTACTTCTCCATAGTCTATGACTGGCATTAACAACTGCTGAACAATACGTTTTCTTACCAGGGAACTCAAACAGGATTTGTTTCTAACCAGAGAACCTGTTTTAGGATAAAGTTTGGATGTTAATTTATCAGTATGAAGACCACAAGTGGGTTTGGGCTCAAGCCACATATCAAGATATTTGTAGGAGTCAAGTTACGATTAGACTTTTTTACAATGTTTAGATGGTGTCATGGATATCAAGGAACGTAGAAGAGACAGTATAGATTTGAAACACCACCTTTACTGAACACAGTAAATAATCAATGGCAAACCACACTGAATATCGATAGTGTAGTGAATAGGAACGAAGCAAGCGGTTCCTACTAGAAATAGGAGGCTGCTTCAGATGACTCAATGAAGACAACCGTGAAATAACACAAACTGGGGCTGGGACCCCGGAAGGTATAACGTAGACTGGGGCTAAGACCCAGGAAAGTATAGCGGAGTGACTGGGGCTGAAACCCAGGAAAGATAGGGTAATGACTGGGGCTAGAACCCAGGAAAGTAAAGAGTACAGGTAGCTACAAGGAGTATAAACTTACTCAGGCCTGCAGTCAGGATCAGGCGGTAGTGCGGACAAGCCAAGGGTCAATACCAGAGCGGGTAGTCAGCCAGAGCCGATGGTCAAAACCAAGCGGGTAGTCAGACAAGCCAGGGGTCAATGCCAGAGCGGGTAGTCAGCCAGAGCCGAAGGTCCAATACCAAGTGGGTAGTCAGACAAGCCCCAAAACTGGACACCGGAGAGATACCAAGCAAAGCCAAGCCTAGGGTCATACACGAACACACGCCAAACTAAACTGAACTGCACTGGAACACCACAAAAGGGCAACTGGTGTGGTGTCCAGGCAGTTTAAGTACATATTCCTCCACCCCCAGGAGGTGGAGCACACAATGACCCTGTCCCTTTAAGAGCCGGGACACAACGTCACCAGACGGAATCCCAATGACGCGCGCCCGACACTTCTGGCCAAGAGAGGAAGCCTGCAATTGTGGCAGGAGCCGCATGGGGCAGAAGAGAGGAGACCAGCGCCCAAACAAGACCCAAGGAGTCCGGCACTCCTCGACACAAGGATGCGGCGTGTCCATGAAGAGACACTCAGAGGGGACCAGCCGCCTCCCTAGCACCAGAGCAGCCGGCTCCCCTCCGGATACAAAGATATGTGCGAGTGCCTACAGATGGGTATTGCAAAGTTGAAGTAGTTTGTGCTCTGTACAAAATACCATTGTGACTGTTTTGTCAGTGTTTAAGAACAATTTGTTTTTAGCTATCCATCCTTCAACTTTAAAGAAATCAAGCTGCAATATGTTCTCAAGTTGAGGTACGTTTGGACTTTTAATAACATTGCCGGTAGTTGGTCAGGCCCAGATTGCGATTTTATTTTTGAGTTGAGGAGGTGGTCATATTTTACTATCAGTTACTGGCATGAAATTGAAGTATTGCTTGACCAGGTTGTAAGTGACTGAGACTGTTCCATGCACATTTCTGTTTCAGAATTACTTTTGTTTTATGTAATCATGGATATGGCATATCCAACAAAGTAGCTGTTGAATGCATTAGCAATTGTTATAGGGCAGCGGTTCTCAACCTTTCTAGTGCCGCAACCCTTTGATAAAATTTCCCAAGTTGTGGTGACTAATGTTGAGCGAGCGTGCTCGGCCGATGCTCGGATCGGCTCGAGCATCGCTCTGCTCGGCACATGGCGGTACTCGTACGAGTACCGCCATGTGCTCGCCCGACATGTTCGGGTTGCGGGGATCTGTGCCGGAAGAGGCACAGATCCGAAGACGCTCCGCTGGACCACCAGGGAATGGAGGTACAGGGGCATTGCGGAGATGAAGGGGGCATAGCGGAGATGAAGGGGGACATTGTGGAAGAGGGGCATAGACTCTATGCCCCTCTTCCACAATGTCCCCCTTCATCTCCGCTATGCCCGTCTGTCACAATGTGCCCCTTCATCTCCGCTATGCCCCTCTTCCACAATGTCCCCCTTCATCTCCTCTATGCCATAGAGGAGATGAAGGGGGACATTGTGGAAGAGGGGCATAGCGGAGATGAAGGGGGACATTGTGGAAGAGGGGCATAGAGTCTATGCCCCTCTTCCACAATGTCCCCCTTCATCTCCGCTATGCCCCTCTTCCACAATGTCCCCCTTCATCTCCTCTATGGCATAGAGGAGATGAAGGGGGACATTGTGGAAGAGGGGCATAGCGGAGATGAAGGGGGACATTGACCAGGCACCCTCCGCTCATCAGAGCAGGGGGTGCCTGGTTTGATGCTCGAGTGCTCCCATTCATTTGAATGGGGCTCGGGTGCTCGGCCGAGCACTCGAGCAGCAGGGGGTGCTCGGTCAGAGCACCCGAGCACCCGAGCATCGCGGTGCTCGCTCAACACTAGTGGTGACCCCTAACAGTAAGATAATTTTCATTGCTCCTTCATCTCTGTAATTTTGCTACTGTTATGAATCGAAATTTAAATATCTGATGGTTTTAGGCGACCCCTGGCAAATTGTCATTCGACCCCCAAAGGGGTCCCGACCCACAGGTTGAGAACCATTGTTATAGGGCATTGTATTGTTTCATTGCCTTTTTTTTATAACTGAGGGGTAAGAATGGTTAGGGGGTTTGTAGATGTTTTAATAACCTTCCAAAATTGGAAGGTTTTGATCTGTTACTGTTCAAGTTGTCAGCAAAATTTTTTGTTTTTGCTAGTTATATTTTTTGTGTGGGTATTCCGCAATTGTCTGTATGCAGTGTCATAATAAGTGGAGCCATTTTGTTTCAATTTTGTCCATACAGCATCTCTAAAACTGTATTACTCTAGCAGGTCAGCTGAGACCCAGGGTAGATTGGCTCCCCCTTACCCTGACCTTTCTTAGTTGGGGTATGGGTATTTCTGACCTGCAAGAACTCATAGTTAAAAAAATTGCTGAGTTTAGGCCAGATATTAAGTGAATTCTATACCATTGCCAATTTCTTAGCTCTTTTAGGAAAGACCACAGATAAAATGTCCTAAATGATCTAGTAACTATGACTTTGGGACATGATTTCATTAATTTTATGTTTTGAATACAGTAGACGATGGAGTGATCGCACAGACTTCTCCCTTCCAACCAGCCCATTGTATATGTGTTGTGTGCTCTGAGGGACTCCCAGTCTGTTTGTGGTTCATGTGAGGGCTGATAGTTTGCCTTGAGGATGGTAACATTTTTGAAGTACGGTGATTAATACTTCAGCTTGAATGGATCCAGCATCCGAGAACTTAGACAAGGAGGATATGGTTGCGTGACTATTGGGGGCTTGGGGATTAGAGATGATATATACCCTTTGAGTTTTGTAAACACTCATTCATTATTTTTACATTGTTCTATCTTGTGAATAAATTTACTGCACTTAATACTGCTTCTAATATTTTGTTTCTACACATATGGTAGATTTGGGTGAGCTTCCTTTTGAGCACAGTCCAGATTGCAGCTTTTTAGTTCCAAGGTGTCAAAAACTAGTCAAAATAGTTTGATATGGCTTTCTGTCTTCTCCTGTGATCATGTGACAATGCTATAATTATAGTAAGAATATGTGGTTGCTTACCAGAAGACTCATTAAAACACAAATACATCCCACACACTTCATAAAATGATGTGACCGCTTGTTGTAAAACAGGCTAAAAAAAACACAATAAATAACCAGGTGCTTCCATCAGTTTTCAAGAAAAGAATATCTGGCAATTTGTATGTTCTTGTAATTTTTTTTTATTAAAATATTTATCACCTTGGACAACTGAGATATGTCCAGTGCATTGCTTCATAATGTACTAAAGATGTGCCTGCATTTGTGGGGGCAAATAATTTAAATAAAGGTCAATAGGTTTTTAAAGAACTTCATCTTACAATGTGCCTTTAAATAATTTAATCTTACAGGATACTCATTGATGGAGAACAATGTCAGGACTCTGACACAAGTTCTGGAGTTGTACAGGAAGTCCACCACTGCTTGCTGCAGGAGTCCCCCAGCTTTGTGAGAGACAGATTTCCTATAACTAACTATTGCAACCCACCTACTGTGAACAGATCCAATGGACAAGTGACACCTTGCTCAGAAGACATGCACCAGCACCCAAAGTGTTGCCATTGCAATCACCAAAATTGTAAAGCAAGTTACCCGGTACCTCAAATACAAGGACATGAAGAAAGGGGGACATTTTGCTCTCATCACTCCAGTGTAAATACTTCAACAGAAACTACCCACCAGACCACTGACTGCCTCTGGAAACAGTGGGAAAATGACCAGAGGACATCGCAGCCAATGCAACGCCATGTTGTCACTGTCAGGTAATCATTTTCTTTTAATTAAGATTGCTTCTGATAATGTCCAACTGTAACAGTAAAGGTCAATTTCCAAAGCCTCTGTATTTATATATTTGAAACACATAGCTACATAGCTTTTTCAGAAGACTAAGACCAGAATGACTAGTGAACAAGCTAAACTATGGTCTTAAGCAACAGCTGTGAGCATGTTCTGCAAATCTCAGGCATTAACTGGAGGTGTCTTCTTGCTTTCTTGATAATGCCTATTCAGTATCAGATTTGGCTATATTTCAAGCTTTGGACAGAATCTACACAACAGAGTTAGTCTATACAAATCCCAGGAGTAAATGTCCCCTAACTTTTAATTTATTGGATATGTGTGAAAGCCAAGGTACACAACTGTTCAATACAAATAATAACTAGCCATTATCAATACTAGTTAGCTAGATATGGCATTTGTAAGACGAAAATGAACATAATTTGTTTATTCTCATTTAAAATCTATTTCCTTACCTGGAATCTGAGGAGTGGGACACTATGAAACATGGTCAATGTGATTTTCAACCCTAGGTGTGATAAAATCAGCACATCAATTTTTTTCTATTTTTAATGTATTTTATCCACAAACCTAAGCGGAGGTGGCTACTACGCAAAGGGTCTTTGGAAGAAGCAGAAGAACAATACTGGAGCATACCAACTGCTCCACAGGGGACAAATAAAAGCTCCAAAAAATTCACATTGATTTAAATAATCTAGAGAGGCATCCAATGAGTTGGAGACCTCCCTAGGACTCAAGGTGTTAAAAGCCCTATTTAAATTAATAGGACATTTTCTACCCCCCCTCCCCGTTTTGCCACTTGGTATGTTCCAGAATTGATCATCTTTTGATTTCTGCATAAAGCCTAAAATCACTCTGTTTTTTAAACAATAGATGAACAGAAAGTCAGTTGATTTCTATCTTAATTACACATTCATTTTGTATTTTATGATAAGCATTGGTCCATGAAACCAGTCACTATTGATAATGGCTGGACATTATCAATAATGGTTGCATTTCTGGCTCTGACTATGAAAAGTGCTACCCACTGGAAAGAGGTTATTAATACTTAATAAGTATTACAATGCAATCAGACATAGTTCTCTCCATTTAAAGGCTCATTAATCCCTTTACTCCTATAGGTAATGCAACATACTATTCCACAGAATATTTTACAGCAGGAAAAAGACAATTCTCACAGAGAAAATTAATTGCTATTTCCTTTTTTTTCTTCATTTTTTTACAAGGCATGATAAAGGCTTCAGGATGCCCAAAAGGTATGTCCCATTCAGTAGCTGTAGATACACAGGGGGCAAATACAGCTCGGAAAGCTGGCTCTGCTATCACATACATGTTAAAATGTCAATTGTGTTTTTATTGCTAACATGCAGAGAAATAAAGTTTTAATAAGTCACAATTGTGACCCCAAGCATTAAGCATTTTAAAGGAACACTAACACCTAAAATAATCAAATTATATAATTTTAAATATTGTTTCCAGCTAGCATCTGTAAAAATGGTTTTATGGTAGATCCCTCATATATAATCCTAAACTTGCTTTTTAACTCTTTTGAGTGTCAGAGGGGTATGTAACAGATTGCAAAGCAAAGGGTTAATGCATTGTAGACTGTCCTATATAGACACCGTTTGTGCTCCCTTGTTACAGTCAGCGGGAAAAGCAGCATAACATAAAAACTTTTCATAAAAAAACATTTTCTCCTCCTTTTAAGATGCTATGGGACTATGCATGCAACTATACAAAATTTGTGGCCACAGCCTACAAATTTCTAGGTTGTGTCTAGCCCCTCTGTTAATTGATACGGTCTTTTTTTACCCCTCCAACCAGATAGGTGACAGGAGCCATTTTGGGGCTGAACAGCTATACCCTAGGCTTTTTCTATTTTTTCTCCCATAGGATCTTAGTAAACTTAGTAAAAGATGATAGTTGCCATTTAATTTTCCTATGCATGGTTAAGACAACAATCAAACCTTCTACTGTATACTTATTTAGAATCTCTCAATTACTTGGAGCTGAAGCACAATTTTGGAAACTGTTTTGTTCCTAGGCTATTTATTTCAATTCTCTGATTCATGGATAATAGCATGTTTTAATCCCTTGAGTGCTGTAGAGGTATTCAACGCATTATGTTGCAGCCCCCTCTGTAATGCAAAAGACTAAGCCTTTCAGTATTGATCAATAAACAGTTGCCATGTTATTAGAAATTGCGACATTCTGTTACTCTGTCATCTTCTGAGATGAGGTAAGAAAGGCATCAGTTTAACAAAATCACAAAAAGCAGCTCAAGTTGAAAAAGGTTTGGGTTATTCCATTGGACTTAACCTATTGCATGCTAAAGTGGAATCCAGCGAAGGGGTTAATTATTGAAACTTTGTCACATGAAAAATTGAGCTCATAGGAATACGAGGAATTGGACATTTTTCTCAATGGATAATTATCTCACTGCTGTATAAATGTCCAGTGTTCATCCTCAAAATAAAAGGATTTTTTTTTCCAAAACAAATAAGAAGATTAGGCGATCGATCCAATTTGAGGAGGTAAAACAAACAGTAGGGCAAATACAGAGGTCTGTCCAGAACACACAGTTGTACTGTCAGAATTCAATTGCTCTACCAACATGAACTACAATGAGTTTTGGCTGCCAGAGCCTGACTTGCACTCCAACATTTCTTGTAGCTTTTTGTTCCCAAAACGCATACTAAATAGAGTGAATAATGGGAACATCAATGAAAATAGCTAATGCTCCATGTTTGACACAGTGTGAAACATTGAGATTGAGTTTACAACAATGAACATCCCCCCATGTTCCAAACACTAACCCTACCCCTGGCCCAACACTAAGCCTAACATTAACAATATAGTTTACAACTACCCCATACATGTAACACTTACCTGGAAATCTAATGTCCAGCAGTGTCTTGTGCACCCTGGACTTCATCTTTAATTTGTCTTGTGTAAGCTTCTTTCTTCTTTTTCTTCTTGTCTCTTCTTCTTTCTTCTTCTGTAATGTTCCTTGTGCCACTACAAAAGAAGAATGGTCATTATATCCAATGCCCTCTTTAAAGTCCTTCTGCCTCCGGTTGCGGTGGCAGAACAAAAAAAAAAATCCCCATTGCAGTATCTTTTGGCACATTGCCCAATCCAAACTGAGGGAAATTTGAACAGAGACTGGTTTTTATATGTCTAGTCCCTGTTCGATATTGTTCCCATGCTCCCATTGGCTGGGACGTGGCATTACACAGGGCACGGAATGTGCCTTGCAGTAACCACACCTACCAGCCAACCAGCTTCTAGCTGGAGGGGTCACAAATGAGAGTTTGATCATGCCTCCAGCTAGCCAATCCTTGAATAACTGTAGGGATGACGAATTACGCATTCATGACCCCTCATGATTGGCTGGGAGGTGTGGTTACTGCAGGTCATGTTCTGTACCCTGTGTAACCCCACATCCCAGCCAATGGGAGCATTGGGACAATCTTGAACAGAGACAGCCATATAAAAGCCAGTCTCTGTTCAAATTTCCCTCAGTTTGGATCGGGTAATGGCCTGAAAGGGGATTTTTTTTTTTGCTCTGCCACCATTGGGAGGACTTTATAGGGGGCATTAGATGCAAGGATCAATCTTCTTTTATAGTGGCACAAGAACATTACAGATGAAGAAAGAAGAAGAGGACAGACGAAGAAAAAGAAGAAAAAAGCTTACAGAAGATGAATATTAAAGAGGAAGACCAGGGTGCAGAAGACCTTTCTGGATCACAGACTTCAAGGTAAGTGTTTAATGTTAATGAGATGGTGTTAGCTTTAGAGGGATTAATCCTTTGAGTTTTTGGTACCTTGGATGTATTGATATGGGGCTTAGGGCCCATATCAATACATCCATAGGTCACTAGTCTATCGATCACTAGTTGTGCATGCGTTTTTTTTTTTTACACAGTTCAATTACACATTGGTGGTTATGAATGCGCATTAGGGAATCAACGCATGGTTTGCCACGTGCTAAATTAACCCAATAAAAAGAGAGTCCTTAAAGGGATAGTATTACTTCAAAATTACTATCCCTCATCTTGTAGCCCTTAATAAACTGAGTTAAATGACATCAGCGGCATCTCTCAAACCTTTATGGTTTAGGAGATAGCCGCTTCTAAAGTTTCCTCTCCCCTGCTGTCAGCGTTCTGCTGACAGCAGGAGAATCCGGTCTCTGAATCAAGCGGAGGCTCTTCAGCAGAGCCGATATCTCGTTATGGAAGGAAAAATGATTCATTGAGACAGTCTTCTACATGTGCTTGGTAACCAAGCACACGTAGAAGACTGTTTCAATTAATAATTTTTCCTTCCATAACGAGATATCGGCTCTGCTGAAGAGCCTCCGCTTGATTCAGAGACCGGATTCTCCTGCTGTCAGCAGAACGCTGACAGCAGGGGAGAGGAAACTTTAGAAGCGGCTATCTCTTATACCATAAAGGTTTGAGAGATGCCGCTGATGTCATTTAACTCAGTTTATTAAGGGCTACAAGATGAGGGATAGTAATTTTGAAGTAATACTTTCCCTTTAACACGTGTTACTAGTCAGCTCATGTGACTGAATCGTAAATTCAGCGGCTTCTTCATTGATCTCATTGGGTGCCAATTTAGCTCTTGTTGCACATTTTTATTGTTCGGTAGTTTCTCGTAACGTAGGTAATAGAATGCCTAATTATGACTTCAAACTACCGACGTTTGTTTAGCTTACATAATGGAGGATGTTGAATCATAAGAAAAATATGGGCAATTGTGGTGAATACTAAATGCTCCCATTAGAACAAATAAAAAGTCCCCAAATTCACATTGATTTAAATGTTTTTACCCTGCGTGCCAGAGGAGTATGAAACATATTTATTTAAAGGGTTAACCCCCCGCCCCAATGGTGCAGTTAGTTTGCATTAAAATTGCTCATCTTTCTGCTTTAGGAGATTATAAGTCAATGGAATCATTTTTCATTAATAGTATTAAATAAAGGATAATTAATACTAACAGTGTTGATTACCGCAGGTCTATGCTACTGAAATACTACTTACAATATAAAGAAAAGAAAGGTATATATGCACTTGAAGTTAACTGAAACATTACTGCTTCACCAGTTAGTCTTTAAAGGGATAGTAATGTTTCATAATAAAAGCAGCTCTAATTAATCATCATAGTATTTGGACTTTGGAGAGTGTTATTTCAATTCTGTCAGAGTTGTAGTTCAAGAGTAATTCAATGATAAAGTATCCCCCTCCCATACCTTTTACTGATGTAACACTGTTCAGCCAGAGCAGAAGGGAGGTGCCCAGGTAGACTGCAGAGAGAGACAATCTTCAATTAAGATAAGGGAAAAAGCTGAAAAACTTGTCAAGGGGGGCAAGGCCTTCATTGTTCTCATAGGAAGAAGATTGTCCCCTTCTGTTATCTGTCTGGTCTTACAACCAGATTCCACATCTGAGAAGAGATGGCTTACACTAGGTAAAAGGGGTGGGAGGGGAAACTTTGCTTGTGAATATCTCTCAAACCATAAAGGTTTGAGAGATAAGACTTATATCGTTCTTCATGTTTTTTTAATGCCTACAAAATAAAATAAAGATAAAGCAAAGTATTACTATCCCTTTAAGTCTACTTATGCACGGTTAAGTACTTAAAGACTAACTGGGGAAGCAGTAATGTTTCAGGGACAAGTGAATATACACCTTTCATGTCATTATTCATTGGAGGCTTCCAGTGCAAAACATTTTCTGCTCCACCCCCTAACCCAGGGGCATAGCTAAAACTTATTGGGCCCTGGGGCCAATGGGTCTTCTTGGATGTCGGGCTCTGTCACAATTACACCACCTGTATTTATACTTCTGCAGTTTGCTATTGTCAAGCTTGAAGCTATACCTATTGTACATGTGAAATATAGCATGTGACTATTAGATTCTCAGATGCTAAGCAGATACCCTGTTCTTTATTTGCAGCTATTCTCATCTTATAACTGAATGGCCGCTGCCCATCTTGGCGATTTGTTTGCTTCTTATGCTTCTATGTACTCTGGCAGGGCTCCTGGTTGGACAAATGCCAGACTTCTCAGAGCCTTTGATGGTGAGTTTCCTTTGTATAAGATTCACTCCACATTTTATAAATACATCAAAATCCAGTCACTGCTTAGAACTGGAAATGCAAAGACATCAAAGAATAATAAAGACAATTCATTATGGTTTTGTATGCAAGTTGACCAGATTGTAAAAAGCCTGCTTTGTAATGATTATCTTTGTACTTGTCTGTTTCATATGTAACACATAGTAACTCAATTTATTTTACAAAAGGACTTACCTAGGTCGGTGTCCGTTATACGGCAGATTGCCTGCACTTACTGATCTACTGATCTCCATTTTATAACTGTTTTTTTCCCCCGTATTAGGACAGTTTCCCAAGTGTGACACCAATGCATCAATGGTGTATTGGTTATGTCTGTTGTGGTGAAAGGTATACTGCTGAGCTATGCTGTTTTTCGTATGGGTAATGATCACCTTCATGAATACACCAAAGTGCATAACCTGCAGGTTTACTGCTCTCGTGCAGGAACACAATAAACCTTTACCAGGGAAAATCTGCACAGTGGCCTATGGCGATGCCAGCAGACCTTTAATATACATACTGGAGGTTGCGATGTACATTCCAACTTTCAGTGAATGCCCCACACACAAGGGCGACAACCAATACTATTTGGCTGACACACAAGTGGGTCACCCCCCCTTGTGATGAGATTGGCAGGGAGAAATACTGGAAAATACTGGAAAAGGGGGAAGTGTAGCAGGGGGCTGCTGCATTTTTGTTGCCTGTGTGGAAGAACCCTTACTGTGCATGTTTCAGTAACTAATCAAAGTTTATGTATTTTATCAAGAAATAGCAGGTTTCAACAATCTGCATGTGAAACACAGAGATGCCTTACCTGTAGTTATTAACAACGCTGTAACATGATTGGATACTGAAATACAATGTCTAGCTACAGAATATAGCATTGTTTCAAAGCAAAACAGCATCCAGATATATGATATTCATGTTTTAATATATAGATATGTTTATTCGTTTATGAAAAACATCAAAACCACCCAAGTAAGTTGCAAGGAGCATTGCATCATATTTATGGATGTGTCAAAGCAGACACATGGCATCTGACTATGGTAGTGCATAGCATCAGACACTCCACAAGTTTTAAAATGCAATGCCAGCATGCCCCCTATGTCTGCTCCTTAGAATGTGTAGGGAAACTGACAGTGACCTCAACTAAAAAAACAGAGAAGCGCAAGAGTATCTGAGAGGAGCATCCGTATTCAGATTAATACATCAAAATAGTTCTACTCACAAAGGAACGAGGACAAAACAGCTTGTAGACTCTATAGTTCTTAATTTGCAATCTTCTATCCCACAGGTCTTCCCATGCAGTTCTTTGGTAGATCTCAGGACACTTCTAGACATAAGGCAGCAACAATAAGGGCCAGAAATAGCCCCAAGAAGGTATAGGTACACTCACCAAATATATAAGTTGTATTAAGCCTTCAATACCCCCTGATGAAGTGAGCTGACAGCCCACAAAACATGTTGGGAGTTACTGTGAAATAAAATATTTTTATAGTATTTCCATCCGAGGAGTATTTTCTGAGACATTCCAATATTTTGAAGGCTTAATACAACTTATATATCTGGTGAGTGTACCTATACCTTCTTGGGGGCACCTGGTGTTTTATGATACTACACTTAGAGGGCTATTTCTGGCCCTTGTTGTTGCTGTCTTATATCTAGAAGTGTCCTGAGATCTACCAAAGAACTGGATGGGAAGACCTGTGGGATAGAAGATTGCCAATTAAGAACTCTCCTATAGAGTCTACGAGCTGTTTTGTCCTCGTTCCTTTGTGAGTAGAACTATTTTGATTTATTAATCTGAATACAGATGCTCCTCTCAGATACTCTTGTGCTTCTGTGTTATTTTAGTTGAGGTTCTATGTTGGATTCTGTCCTGAGAGGTGCTTGCTGGACACCACTTGGGAAAGCTGCAGAGGAGAAGGGAGACATCTGATGGAACTTTGAGACCGTGAAATATAGTGACTGCCCAGTGTTAGGTTGTTGTGTATTGTTTGTTTTGTGAATAAACTGACAGTGACAACTACCAAATTGTCGACACCATGTTAATACATGGTGAAAATCTTGGCATTATTTAAATGAATGCCCTGAAACATCCACAGATTGCTTCTTTGCCATCTCCTTGGTGTAAGCAACATTAAAGTGGATGTGTCACCTATGTACAACATAGCATAAATAGTTAGGCTACATATCGAATACTACTAAAACAGTATTAATTTTTTTAAACGTTTTATTTCGTGTAATTTTAACTTAGAAAGTCTGGGCTGCAGCCACTTACGCATAGACTGTGGTTACCTGCTCTGCAACCGCAGTTCGTCGTTCTGCCTCTGCTCTCCTCCCTCCTTTGATGATGGAGGCTTCTGTCTGTAAGCTGGAGTGATCTCATTGGCAGAGATTGATATCTAGCCAATGAGACAGCTCCAGCTTACAGACAGAAGCCTCCATCATCGGAGGAAGGAGAAGAGCAGTCTATGCGGAAGTAGCTACCGCCCAGACTTTCTGAGTTAAATTTACACTAAATAAAACTTTAAAAAAAATTAATACCGTTTTACTAGTATTCGATATGTAGCCTAACTTTTTATTCTATGTTATACACAGGTGACACATCCACTTTAATAGGAGACTTTTTTGGCTTACTTAGCTTAATAAACTGGCACCTGGCAGGCATAGGGACTTAACAACTTTTCCAGCACCTGAAAGAGTAGAATTGCTATCATTTATTCACCCCATTGTCGCCTAAAATGAAAAGGGTATCATATATTATTTCGTAGGTCCCTCAGCCTCAAAATATGTTATACATATGTCTTCCTATTCACATGTAGGCAGATGTGCCTGACCTATTGCTGTTTTCATATGCAAGCTCCTAACAAGAAAATTTGTAATAAGAGTTTCTGAGAAAGAACTTACTTTTAAAACGAGTGTCTCTGTTGAAGGTTTTTGGCAGTTTTTAACAATCCTTATAGCAAATGCAGCCAAATCATAGTCATCTTCCATATGGAACTTTTACGTCAAAGAAAAAAAAATGCCATCCCGGAATATATCATATTTAACCCTTTGAGCACTCAAAGGGTTACATCGATTTGAGCATTACATGCTTTGCAGATGTCTCTTTAAACAAATTAACAACTAATTATTCCTTTAGGTATAGTTACCCTTTAAATGAAGAAAATATATAATCTGATTAAGCTGCTTATTAGGTTTTTAACCTCTTGAATTCTATGGCATTCAAGGGCTTAAAGGGATAGTAATGTTTCATAATAAAAGCAGCTCTAATTAATCATCATAGTATTTGGACTTTGGAGAGTGTTATTTCAATTCTGTCAGAGTTGTAGTTCAAGAGTAATTCAGTGACAAAGTATCCCCCTCCCGCCCCTTTTACTGATGTAACACTGTTCAGCCAGATCAGAAGGGAGGTGCCCAGGTAGATTGCAGAGAGCGACAATCTTCAATTAAGATAAGGGAAAAACCTAAAAAACTTGTCAAGGGGGCAGGGCTTTCATTGTTCTCATAGGAAGAAGATTGTCCCCTTCTGTTATCTGTCTGGTCTATGGACTGGATTCCACATCTGAGAAGAGATGGCTTACACTAGGTAAAAGGGGAGGGAGGGGAAACTTTGCTTGTGAATATCTCTCAAACCATAAAGGTTTGAGAGATAAGACTTATATGTTCTTTATGTTTTTTTAATATCTACAAAATAAAATAAAGATAAAACGAAGTATTACTATCCCTTTAATCTATCAGCATAGCTATATTTTTAAAGGGATAGTAATGTCTCAAAATAACACTCTCCATGGCCAAAATACTGTGAAGATTAATTGTAGCTGTTTTTATTTTGAAAAAATGACTATCCCTTTAAGGCATATGTCAGTACTACAAGGCAGCTGGATGAGGGAGAGAACTCGTTCCGTATGGTTGGCTAGGATACAAGCTACAGATAAATGTTCCAATCTCCCAATGTGATAATTGCATTCTGTCAAATGACAGAATACACTAGATTCTGGGAGCTCCACAGGCAGTAGCAGAATATTTTAATTGCTTCAGTAGATTAACTCTTTGACTGTCAGAGGGAATTCCAAGTAATTGCTTCTCAGTACACGGGTTATCAAATAATTTGCAATGTGTTTGCCATCCTCTGTCACTCAAAGGGCTTTGGTGTGAAGACTGTAACTCTGCTTTATTGTTTGTTTAACCCCTTCGCATCCAGCGACGTACCAGGACCGTCACAGCTGTCCGGCACTTAAGGACCAGTGACGGTCCTGGCACATCACATACTTTTTACTCACAGAGCTCCTAAAGGAGAGTTGTGAGTAATAGCAGGGACTGAAATTGATCGCTCCAAGACCGGAGCGATCTCTTTCAGTTCCCCGTTCTGCGTGCCGGCACATGTGATCAGTCACATGGGACGGCACATCAAACTTTCCTATCTGGTCTTTAAAGGATCACACACCCTGGGACCGCTGGTCCTAAAGGGGTTAAAAGGCAACTAACATGCAAAAAAAAAAAAAAAAAAACACAAAAAAAAATCTTAAACCTAAGACTTACTAGTTAGTCATCTGCACTCTCTCTTATGGTAGCAGAAGTGTAATTGACCATGACAAGCTTCTTGTGCAGCCTCCTGCAATATTTTAAAGCAGTAGTAATGTTTCATTATGGAAACTATACACATTGTTGGATCTTTCCTGCTATGTAAAACAGTGGAACACCACCTGCCAACAGGGTACATTTCTAGTAACTGTCACGTATGTTTTTTTATGTGTGCTATATATACCCCATCCAGTGGCGTATCTATAGGGGTCGCAGGGGTCGCACCTGCGACCGGGCACCCTGTGACCCCCTCGCCCGCAGCAACTCTGTCTGTAGCTTAGCTGATCTCCCATTATGGCCATCGCCGCACCGTTCTAGTAATACAGAGCACTGGGAGATTACATCATCTCCCAGCCTCTGCATTACTAGAGCGGTGGGTGGGAGCTTCAGTTCCAGAGATCTGTGCCACCAGGGACTGGAGGTAGAGGCATTGTGGAGGGGGAAATGTGGAGATTAAGGGGCATTGTGGAAGGAGAAATGTGGAGATGAAGGGGCAATGTGGAGATGGGAGCATTGTGGAAGGGGAAATATGGAGATGGGAGCATTGAGGAAGGGGAAATGTGGAGTTGAAGGGGCATTGTGGAAGGGGAAATGTGGAGATGAAGGGGCATTGTGGAAGGAGAAATGTGGAGATGAAGGGGCAATGTGGAGATGGGAGCACTGTGGAAGGGGAAATGTGGAGATGAAGGGGCAATGTGGAGATGGGAGCACTGTGGAAGGGGAAATGTGGAGATGGGAGCATTGAGGAAGGGGAAATGTGGAGATGAAGGGGCATTGTGGAAGGGGCAATGTGGAGATGAATGGGCATTGTGGAAGGGGAAATTTGGAGATGAAGGGGCAATGTGGAGATGGGGGCATTGTGGAGATGGGGGCATTGTGGAGATGAAGGGGGCATTGTGGAAAGGGCATTGTGGAGATGAAGGGGGCATTGTGGAAGGGGCATTGTGGAGATGAAGGGGGCATTGTGGAATGGGAAACGTGGAGATGAAGGGGCAATGTGGAGATGGGGGCATTGTGGAAGGGGCAATGTGGAGATGGGGGCATTGTGGAGATGAAGAGGAAATGTGGAGATGAAGAGGCAATGTGGAAGGGGAAATTTGAAGATTGGGAGGCAATGTGGTTGAGCGGCCAATGTGGTCGGGGGGCCCATGGCAATTCTTGCACCAGGGTCCGGTGGCTTCTAGTTACGCCTCTGGACCCATCCCTTTCTATGACATTGTCATCCACCTCTGGAAAATTACCACATTACTGTGAAGAATAAATATAAAAATGGGCTTGGCCACAAAAGAAGGCTTAGTTAGATGGGGGTGTGGTTAGGGGTGGGGCCAAGGTGGAACTAAGGGTTCTACAGGGTGCTGTGCCTAGAGGCACTTGGGATGTAATTCCTGGCCTGTGTACTAGGCACTATTACAGTACAGTACAGTAAAGCCTCAATTGAGCTTTTACTGGGCTGGTGATAAATCTGCGGGTGTTTATTAACTCTTTGAGTATCAGAGGGGTCTGCAACGCATTGCAAAGCAATGTGTTGGCTAGTTAACAGCTGATAATCTTTCCTGGTGTAGCATATATCTGCAATCAGTACATCAGGAAATGTATAAGCTATTAGCATGAGTAGGACTTTTCCTTTATAAGTGCTGGTGCTTTGTCACTTAGAAGTATTATTATACTTAAATGGCCTCTCATTGATAAATTAATGAACTGTAAATAAAACAATGTTCTGCCTTACTTACAATTCATCTTTTGTTAAAGGGATAGTAATGTTTCATAATAAAATCAGTTCTAATTAATCTTCATAGTATTTGGACTTTGGAGAGTGTTATTTCAATTTTGTCAGTTGTATTGCAAGAGTAATTCAATGACAAAGTATCCCCCTCCCTCCCCATTTACTGATGTAACACTGTTCAGCCAGATCAGAAGGGAGGTGCCCAGGTAGACTGCAGAGAGGGACAATCTTCAATTAAGATAAGGGAAAAACCTGAAAAACTTTTCAAAGGGGGCAGGGATTTCATTGTCTTCATAGGAAGAAGATTGTCCCCTGCTGTTATCTGTCTGGTCTATGGACTGGATTCCACATCTGAGAAGAGATGGCTTACACTAGGTAAAAGGGGCGGGAGGGTAAACTTTACTTGTGAATAAATCTCAAACCATAAAGGTTTGAGAGATAAGACTTATATTGTTCTTCATGTTTTTTTTAATGCCTACAAATTAAATAAAGATAAAACGAAGTATTAATATCCCTTTAAGTGGTAATTTGCTGCTATGTTCTTTCTGGTTTTACAGTTTCCCTAGAAATACATATGATTCTTATGTTTTATTATTATTTTGTAGTGTTTTTTTCTGTGTCTTTATCTTGTGAAGAAGAAAGTAATGCGATATTTGTTTATTCTGGGGAAATTGCTGCAGAAACTTGAAATGGGTAATAAATTCAACCTTCTAGTTAATTCAGTGGGGAAAACTTCCACCCCCATATATATACACACACACACACAGGGCCAGATTTAGAAATAACGACACTGACAAGTAAAGATACAGTAAAATCAATATTTTTATTAAAATAAGAACAGAATAAATACGAATAGCACTTCCCCAACCCTCACAGGACCAGGTGTGAAGACTGTGCCTAAGCACTTCCCCAATCCTCACAGGACCAGGTGTGGAGACAGCACAGGGTCCACCGACTGCACGAAGGCTGATACCACTCTGACTATAGTATGCAATGGTAGCAAGGATGGCAGTAGCTACTAGTGCAGGAGAAGCTGAAATACTCAGAAAAACGAAATATATTCCCCTAGAATGTTAGGGTAGTACAAGGCAACAGAGACAGGAATGCCTAGAACACTAGGGTAACCTACAGGAAATGGTGACTGAGCCCCCTAGAATGCTAGGGTAAACCTACAGGCAATGGTGACTGAGCCCCCTAGATCGCTAGGGTAAACCGACAGACAGTGGTGACAGAGAACCCCAGACTGTGAGGGTAGAACAGGCAACAGTGACTGAGATCCCTACAATGCTAGGGTATACCCAATGGCTCTAACCGGCAACAGGTAGATCAGGAATGCCAGAGACAAGATCTGATGCCATAACCAAGCACCGCTTGAACCAGAGGAAACAACAGAGCACTGTAAGCGCAAGTGGAGACAGAAGGCCAAGGGTAGGTAACAATCGGATAGTCAGCTGGAGCTGGGGTCAGCACGGAGCGGGTAGTCAGCCAAAGCCAGGACTCAGACCGCATCGAGTAGTCAGTCAAGCCAAGAGTCAGACCGGATTGGTTAGTCAGCCAAAGCTAAGACTCAGACCACATCAGGTAGTCAGACGGATCCAAGGGTCAGACTGGAGAGGATAGTCAGACAGAGCCAAAGGTCGGACCGGAACGGAAGGCAACTAGTCAGGGATCAAATGTAGCCGGAGTCAAACGTAGCCAGGAGTCATACACAGGATCAGAGCATCAGAATAACACAAGAGCTTAGCGCACAGGTACACCACGAAAAGGCAAAGTAGTACTGGCAGGCTGAGGCCTATAAGGCCTAGCATGTAGGCAGAGACTCATTCTAGCAATTACCATCAGCCTATAAGAATAGCGAATGCACCTAAGCACAACAACCAGGAAGTAATGGTAATGTCGCCTGCAGCACAATACAGCTCTCACAGAGGGCAATCACAGGCACTGTGATAGGAACATGGTGTAACAGTTTGTTCAACACTCAGACACAGTGGGTTAGGATAAAACACAGTTTTATTGAAATTGTAAATAATAAGATAACCTTCACAGGCCCTGTAGTACTACAGCAGAATAATACAGACACAAGACAGGTTATAATACATATGCCTACACAGGTCCAGTATAACTTGAAAGTCCAGAGTGGTCTTATACTGACACAAGTCAGGCAGGAAAGGGTGTGTACCCAGAGCAACAGTTCAGCATGGGTTAAAGTTCTCCAATGGGTGTAATCAGTCTCTGTGCAGAGAAGTCTGTGGTGAGTTCTCTTAGTAACGCCCAGTATGGTAGAATAGCGCAACGTAGGAGACTGCCAAGCAGTAACGGAGACCAGAGTACTTGCACTCGGCCAGAGCGGTAACTGAGACTAAGGATTACAGATGCTCTGCAAGAGCGTAAATGGAGGACTCAGCCAATGGCACACTGCCGTAGCAGTAACGGAGGCAACAATGAGACTCTGCAAGAGCTTAACGGATAGTTCAGCGAATGGCACACTGCCATAGCAGTAACGGAGGCAACACTGAGACTCTGCAAGAGCTTAACGGATAGTTCAGCCAATGGCACACTGCCGTAGCAGTAACAGAGGCAACACGGAGGCTCTGCAACAGTTAACGGAGGATACAGCCAATGGCACACTGCCGTAGCAATAACGGAGGCAACACGGAGGCTCTGTAAGAGTTAACGGAGGATACAGCCAGTGGCACACTGCCGTAGCAGTAACGGAGGCAACACGGAGGCTCCGCAAGAGTTAACGGAGGATACAGCCAATGGCTTGCTGCTTGTAGCAGTAATGGACACTAGGCCCCCAAGCACAGTGGTAGTCACAATGTCGCCCAAGCGACACAGCGAACTCTGGAACAGGAGAACTGGGTCGAATCACGGAGCAGGAACGTCAGACAAGCCGGGTCAGATCACGGAGCAGGAATATTGGCCAGGCCGGGTCAAATCACAGAGCAGGAACGTCAGACAAGCCGGGTCAGATCATGGAGCAGGAACGTCAGCCAGGCCGGGTCGAATCACAGGAGCAGGAGACAAGAAGCAGAGTAGTCAAACGAGGTCAAGTCGGTACACTGGAATCCACGAAGCTCAAGTAGGCACTGGTACAGGAACACCACGAAAGGACACCGGATAGGTGCCAGAGCCCAGTATATAAAGGCCATACTGGGCGGGCCAACTGCAAATCAACCAGTGGGAGCATCGCACAGCCAAAACTGACAGAAGGCAAAACAGGAAGCACGGGCACCATGATAGTGGGACATGTTGAACAGGGAGGGAGGAAACAGGGACATGCTGAATAGAAAGGAGGAAGGAGAACAGAAACATGGTGAATGGGGAGGGAGGGGAGCAGGAACATGGTGAACGAGTAGGAGGGAGAGAGGGAGGGGAGCACGGACATGGTGGACATGATCAATGTGGAGGGAGGGGGAGAATGGACATGGTGAATGGGGAGAGAGGGGGAAGCAGGTACATAGCAAAAAGGGTGGGTGAGAGGGAAAAGGAGAGCGGACATGATGGATAGAAAAGGTGGGATGGAAACAGACAAGGTGATATGGAGAATGGGGAGTGTGGGAGAGAAGATGGAGTGGGACTGGGGATATGGAAACTGGGGAGAGTGGAAAGAAGGACAGGGGAGATAGTGATGTGACGATTGGGGCGGGTGAGAAGAAGGACAAGGGAGATGGTGGTGAGATGAATGGGGAGAGTGGAAATAAGGACAGGGAAGATGGTGGTGAGATGAATGGGGAGGGTGGGAAGAAGTACAGGAGAGATGGTGGTGAGATGAATGGGGAGGGTGGGAAGAAGTACAGTGGAGATGGCGGTGAGATGAATGGGGAGGGGGGGAAGAAGTACAGTGGAGATGGTGGTGAGATGAATGGGGAGGGTGGGAAGAAGTACAGTGGAGATGGTGGTGAGATGATTGGGGAGGGTGGGAAGAAGTACAGTGGAGATGGTGGTGAGATGAATGAGGAGGGTGGGAAGAAGTACAGTGGAGTTGGTGGTGAGATGAATGGGGAGGGTGGGAAGAAGTACAGCGGAGATAGTGGTGAGATGAATGGGGAGGGTGGGAAGAAGGACAAGGGAGGTGGTGGTGAGATGAATGGGAAGAGTGGGAATAAGGACAGGGAAGATGGTGGTGAGACGAATGGGGAGGGTGGAAAGAAGTACAGGGGAGATGGTGGTGAGATGAATGGGGAGGGTGGGAAGAAGTACAGGGGAGATGGTGGTGAGACGAATGGGGAGGATGGGAAGAAGTACAGGGGAGATGGTGGTGAGATGAATGGGGAGGGTGGGAAGAAGTACAGGGGAGATGGTGGTGAGATGAATGGGGAGGGTGGGAAGAAGTACAGGGGAGATGGTGGTGAGGTGAATGGGGAGGGTGGGAAGAAGTCCAGGGGAGATAGTGGTGAGATGAATGGGGAAGGTGGGAAGAAGTACAGGGAAGATGGTGGTGAGATGAATGGGGAGGGTGCAATGAAGGACAGGGGAGATGGTGGTGAGATGAATGGGGAGGGTGGGAAGAAGTACAGTGGAGATGGTGGTGAGATGATTGGGGAGGGTGGGAAGAAGTACAGTGGAGATGGTGGTGAGATGAATGAGGAGGGTGGGAAGAAGTACAGTGGAGTTGGTGGTGAGATGAATGGGGAGGGTGGGAAGAAGTACAGGGGAGATAGTGGTGAGATGAATGGGGAGGGTGGGAAGAAGGACAAGGGAGGTGGTGGTGAGATGAATGGGAAGAGTGGGAATAAGGACAGGGAAGATGGTGGTGAGACGAATGGGGAGGGTGGAAAGAAGTACAGGGGAGATGGTGGTGAGATGAATGGGGAGGGTGGGAAGAAGTACAGGGGAGATGGTGGTGAGACGAATGGGGAGGATGGGAAGAAGTACAGGGGAGATGGTGGTGAGATGAATGGGGAGGGTGGGAAGAAGTACAGGGGAGATGGTGGTGAGATGAATGGGGAGGGTGGGAAGAAGTACAGGGGAGATGGTGGTGAGATGAATGGGGAGGGTGGGAAGAAGTACAGGGGAGATGGTGGTGAGATGAATGGGGAGGGTGGGAAGAAGTACAGGGGAGATAGTGGTGAGATGAATGGGGAAGGTGGGAAGAAGTACAGGGAAGATGGTGGTGAGATGAATGGGGAGGGTGCAATGAAGGACAGGGGAGATGGTGGTGAGATGAATGGGGAGGGTGGGAAAGAGGACAGGGGAGGCGGTGGTCAGACGAATGGGGAGGGTAGGAAGAAGGACAGGGGAGATGGTGGTGAGATGAATGAGGAGGGAGGGAGAGAAGAAGGACAAGGTAGATAGCAGTGAATGGGAGGGAGGCAAAACTCTTTGCAGATATTTGACAGGAGTGGTTAGGGAGGCTTGTTTTGGATAGGCAATATGGAGGAGATTAGCAAATCTCCTCCTGACTGCCGCCTTGGGGTGTGTCTGCAAGGACGGAGAATTTCTGTGACATGACATTAATTTTTTAGACAGATAGATGATATCCTTAAAATTTACAAAACACATTGAGCAGCAGTATGTTACACTTCCCACTGGTCCTTAAAGGAGAAGTACCACCTCCTAATAATAACTCCTCACTTTAATTACTGTGGCCAGAACATCCTAATGAATTCTGTGAATCCTGCCTTTTTGCCTTAGTCCGAGAGACAAGGGCCTTTATTCAACTCTCCCCATGCAAAAAAAAAACAGTCAATGGTAGTTTTTCAAGCACAGTAAGCTATTCAGTTTACCTTTGTTATGAAAAAACACCGGATAAGAAAATCCATGTCAGACCCACTTTATTGTGTGAAAATCTGCGCTCAGATTTTCTGTGTGCAGAGTCCTTTAACAGATCTAAAAGTGCTGATGCAGGAATTGAAATTTAAAAAAAAGTATACAAAAAAACCTAAGTCACCAGTGGGTGTATTGATATGGGGCCCTAAGCCACATATCAATATATCCAAAATACTGAAAGAATTTATGAAAATTAATAGAATTAAGCTTATGAGTATCAATGGTGTATTCTTATGCCACCGGCAGTCAGAGGGTTAATCCAATTAGTTTAAAAAACTGCCATTGACAATAAACACTTACCAGTAATCCTGTTTTCCATTGGAGTCTTCAGCACCCTGGCCAGCTACTGTCTGTCTTCTTCTTCAGTCTGCCTTCTTCTGTTCTCTCTAATCTTCTTTCTTATGATCTTCTTTGTCTTCTTTCCTATAAAATAACACGTCATTGCAAGTTTAAATATAAAAAAATGCACCCAAGATATGCCAGAGTACCTCTGGCACTCAAAGAGTTAAGATCTAGTACTGTGGGAGGACTCTATTTCCCAACCAGACAACATAAGCCAACAAAAAAGAACAAAGACAGGATACCCTTCCATCCTTCACTGTAATTCATCTCTTACCCAATTGGAATGTAGGTATTCCAGGGCTGGAACACCTTTCCTATTGTCTCTATGACTTTGGCAAAAATGTAAACCCCATTTTATTTACTGTGTATCCAGCTGTAAGGCACCACATGCAATGGAGGACTCCAATAAATAAAATTATACATATATAAGTACATCACTCCAAAAATCTATACTTTTGTTTTTCATCTTCACCTTTTTCACATTTTTATGTCATTGGCAGGGAGCTATCTGAATTTGTTTTTGAACAGCTTTCGGTATGGGACTGTGAAAATAGAGCACAAGTAAAAAAAAAAGAAATACAAAAATATACATAGTAAAATAGCAACAGTAAATTAGGTTGAATAAAGACACAAGTTCATCAGGCTCAACCTTTGCCTCATATCCCAGTGACAGAGAATTTTATAGCTTTCCTGCTACCAATTAAATTAGTCTTTATCAGACCTTCCTGATCAGCCTACTGATAAACAGTATAATTCTGTATGTTCCCATTTGAAATAAATGTATCTAATCTTCTCTTAAATGTATCCATTGTATTTGCCATAACCACCTCCTCGGGCAAGGAATTACACAATTTAACAGACCTTACTGTAAAAAACCCTTTCCTCTGCTGAAGTCTAAACATCCTTTCCTCTAATCTCAAGGGGTGTCCCCTGGTCACCTGATCAGGCCTTGGAATAAATAGCTCACCGCAGAGATCCTTGTATTGACCTCTCATATACTTGTACAATGTGATAAGGTCTCCTCTTAGACATCTTTTCTCTAGAGTAAATAAACCAAGTTTGTCTAGTAGTTCCTCATATGTCAAGTCCTCCATTCCCTTAATTAATTTTGTTGCTCTTCACTGTACCCTCTCTAGTTCTAGTATATCCTTTTTCAGAACCGGTGCCCAAAACTGCACTGCATATTCAAGGTGAGGTCTTACCAATGATTTGTACAATGGTAAAATAATGTTATCCACTCTTTCTTCAATACCTCTTTTTATGCAATAATAATAATAATAATAATAATAATAATAATCTAATAAAAATAATAATAATAAAAAATAATAACTCAGTTTTTGTTTGCCTTTGTTACTGCTGTTTGACATTGGTTACTGTTTCCAAGTTTGTAGTTGACAAGGATACCCAGGTCTTTCTCTAGCAATAATTCCCCTAAAATGATTCCATTAAGTTTATAAGTAGCCTTGGGATTATTTCCTCCCAAATGTATCACTTTACACTTCCCCACATTAAACTTCATATTCCATTTGTTTGCCCAATCTGCCATTTTCTGTAAATCCCTCTGTAGAGAGCAAATATCCTGTTCTGAATTTATTACCCTGCATAATTTAGTGTCTGATATTTTGCTTTCTATATCTATTTCCAGGTCATTTATAAACATATTAAAAAGCAGTGGACCAAGTACTGAACCCTGAGGTACTCCACTCTCCACTTTAACTTTATTGGAGAATTGTACATTTACAACCACACAGTTCCCTATCCTTCAACCAATTTTGTATCCAATTGCATAGGTTATCTCCTAGCCCCGATTTCCTTATTTCATACCCCAGCCTTCTGTGTGGCACTATATCAAATGCCTTTGCAAAGTATATTATAAAGATATATTACATTATATAATATAAAGTATAATATAAATATATATTACATGAACTGCCTTGCCATTATCAATGTTGCTGCTTACTTCCTCATAGAAGCTGAAAAGGTTAGTTTGGCATGATCTATTCTTCATAAAATCATGTAGATGCTTGCTAATGATCTTATTTTTTGTGTTGTAATCCTGAATATAGTCCCTTATTATCCCTTCTAGCAGTTTTCCCACTACAGAGGTCAAACTCACAGGTCTATAATTTCCAGGTTCTGTTTTAGTTCCCTTCTTAAAGGGATAGTAACCCCCCGAACGTGAAGCCAAAAGACAGCAATCGTACAAACATACTGAACTCCCTTAGTCCCATCTCTCAAACCTTTATGGTTTGAGAGATGTAAGGCAAGACAGATCTCCAACCCCTCCCCCTTCTCATACGTCTGCTATATAGCAGACGTCATGAGATCCTGCTTCCAGCACCAGGCAGTGGCTCTGCAGGAGCGCTGTCATCTAGGTATCTCCGTATTATTACTTCATGGGTATGGTCTAAAACGTGTGCCTGGCTTGCAAGCACATGTTGTAGACCATTCCGATGAAGTAATTATACGGAGATATCTAGATGCCAGCGCTCCTGCAGAACTGCCGAAAGTCGGCCGACCGGATTCTGCCTCTGACAGCTTTACAGCTCGTCAGGCAGAAGGGGGAGGGACCGGAGGTCTGTCTTGCCTTACATCTCTCAAACCATAAAGGTTTGAGAGATGGGAATAAGGGAGTTCAGTATGCTTTTACAATTGCTGTCTTTTGGCGTCACATTGTTCGGGGGGGTTACTATCCCTTTAAATAGAGGCACTATACTGGCTCTTCACCAATCCTGAGCCAGTGGTGAGAGAATCTTTAAAAAGTAAAACAATGTATACAGTGAAACAATGCAGAAAAGCCTGCCTCCACAGCAGTGGTTGTGGAATTTTCAGGACACCCCTAACATCTCATAGGTCAGTTGTCAAGGACTAACGAAGGTTACAAACAAACGTATAGTTATTTTTTTAGGTCTCCCAATTAGGATCATTAAGCAAATATATTGTATATAAACAATTTCATATATACATGTTTCAAACTCAATATTCCCATTTTTGTCAAAGTCTTTATATGAAAGAAGGGGCACATTAAGTGGATGGCCTCAGTGCACTAAAGGTCCAAAACACCATGGTTGAAAATGTATGCTCTGCAACATACAGATCAATCAGTGTTATAGGGACACTGCAGCATTGTATAAATATGTCTACCTTATTGAAATCTCCCTGGAAAGAGATCCAGGGAGCTGAATGTCAGGTACTTAAACATCTTTAGAAAAATAAAAAGTGTATAGGCAATGACTTTTCATATTATACACTTGTCTCAACCAATTTGGTGTTAGAAAGTGTAACATATTGTACAGCAGGTCTATAATGACAATAATAGCCAAGAAGAGAAAACTTCAGCTACTACAAAATATATCACCATAGTTGGGTGGAATACAATTCAAGTGACAAAAAATAGACTAGTTCTGCACCTATAGGCCCTTATCAAAATTAAGAGTCGGTATTACTATTTAAACTTTATTAGTTATTAAATAAAATGGTAACCAGCTAATGAGATCTCCTATAATTGGACATCACATAAGTAAAATTAAAAGTGGAACACTGTCTACCAAATGGGCATAACAGGGAGGAGGAAGAGAAAGTGTGATATACTTTCTGGTACTGATAACTCAGTGTTTGTGAGGCCCACAGGGCTTCCCCCAATATTATCTAGTACTTTAGGGATGTTTCTCCTAAGAACTTAGCATTTGAGACTTGAGTAGGTGATAAATCATTCCAAAGGGGTGTTTACATGATCACCTGTTATTAATTGTGATGCAGTACCCTAACAGTAGTTCTATAGGAGGGCCTGATATCAGCACTCCTATATGTACTCAACCATTGGAATAAGTACTGGATTTTATTATCACTATGTCTGACTTTATTTGGAATAGTGAGGATCTAAGAGACAGATGTGTCTCATTTATTTTGTCTGTACAACAATGTGATAACTAGATAAGCCGTTTCAGTCTGTCTCAACATTACGTGACATGAGGGCTCATTTGTTCATCAGTCTTTAATTGTACCAGGTGTGGTTAAAAATGTATTACCACACCTATAGTGGAGATATCAATTATTACTGCGTTGACTTGCTCAACCACTTGCCGATTTGCATGATTGTAACAGACTTTCATATTTTTATCACTGGATATGTCCATAAATATAGTTCTACTTGAATCGCATTGAGAGACTCCCATTTATTACATCAAGTTTTAGATTGATACTCTGTACTGGTACAAATATCGTTCACTGATATAACCACTTGCCAGTGCATGTGATCATTCTGAGGCTTAGGATATTAACACCAAAATGTCCATGATTACTATCATAAACCCCTTTGCACATCTCTGTTTATAAGCTTTACATAATATAACCATAATATCTTTTACATTGGTATGGGCATCAAAGTGACACTATGATGCTGAATCAATTGATTTTTTTAGTTCTTGGCTGTGATCGGCATGATGTAGTCAATCACAGGGAATGATTTGTATCAAGAGGAACAGCTGAATGTCTTGGAGTTGTATTTCTGCCTCTCTACCTGATATCGTTCACGGATCTAAGTATGCTTACTGGGTGATCAGGGAGTGTATCTGCTATTATCAGAGCCATAAGAGAACAAAAGCTAATTAAGTCCTTAAAGGGATAGTAATGTTTCATAATAAAAGCAGCTCCAATTAATCTTCATAATATGTGGACTTTGGAGAGTGTTATTTCAATTCTGTCAGAGTTGTAGTACAAGAGTAATTCAATGACAAATGATCCCCCTCCCTCCCCTTTTACTGATGTAACACTGCTCAGCCAAAGCAGAAGGGAGGTGCCCAGGTAGACTGCAGAGAGAGACAATCTTCAATTAAGATAAGGGAAAAACCTGAAAAACTTGTCAAGGGGGGCAGGGCTTTCATTGTTCTCATAGGAAGAAGATTGTCCCCTGCTGTTATCTGTCTGGTCTATGGACTGCATTCCACATCTGAGAAGAGAAGGCTTACACTAGGTAAAAGGGGCAGGAGGGGAAACTTTGCTTGTGAATATATATAGGTTTGAGAGATAAGACTTATATCATTCTTCATGTTTTTTTAATGCCTACAAAATAAAATAAAGATAAAACAAAGTATTACTATCCCTTTAAAGGGATAGTATTACTTCAAAATTACTATCCCTCATATTGTAGCCCTTAATAAACTGAGTTAAATGACACCAGCGGCATCTCTCAAACCTTTATGGTTTAAGAGATAGCCGCTTTCAAAGTTTCCTCTCCGGTCTCTGAATCATGCGGTACACTATCAGTAAATCCTTATAATACTCTAACCAGGTGTGTGGAATTTAGCTTCTAGGGTTTCCTCCGGACACGAAGTATTAAGAAAATACCAAGCCCTCTGAGTGAATTTTTTTTCTGCTTCTTTAACGGGAGCTCTATACTATCTGTCTCTCATTAGTTCTCTCTCACTGGTCTATGTTTCAATAGTGGTAAGATATGTTTCCTAACTGTTCAAACATCCGTGCTTCCCATGACTTAGGTTAGATTTCCCCCCCTATTCTTAGCCCATTCGCCAGCCCAATTATACACTTGCAGCATATAAAAAGTAACAAAAGCTATTTGACTGTCTCTTTGAACTCTTGGATGCTAGAATTGTTTCCATTCTGTCTATAGCTTCCAAGGGTTTTATATGTAACATAATAAAATCCAGGCGACCTTGGGTCTCCCCCATACTATAGTACCTGCACACACTCGCACAAAGGATGCAAATGGGGTGGTCACAGCTAAGACTGCAAGAATACAATGCTTGGGTTATTTGCAGAAAGAAAAAGAGTAAATCTGGAGCAAACCAACTGGACCATGGGGGAAGGAGTTCCCATTGATTTATATCGGGACCTTTAAGCCCTTGAATACTAAAAAAAGTGTCCAGTGCATTGCAAATCAATGTGTTGAGGACCTCTCTAGCATTCAGGGGGTTAAAAGCCCCAATTTAAATGGCCACTCACATCTCTCCAGAACAATCACATAGTATTAATACTATGTATTGTCTACTTGAACCCTCTGTAGATTTTAAATTAAACTGACTTTATTTGACGGCATTGGCTGCATTAGCGCCATTAGTGGAACCATGATGCACTGTGGTAGGACTTGGGAAGTGGGAAAAGGCACCAGGGAGCTCCATGTCTGCCTCCGTCCCCAGATGACCACACACTCCTTGAACATACAGAGCAATGGTGCAGAATATTTCAGATATTTAATGTCTTTTGAATGTAGTAGCAACATTCAGTACAAGCACAGTGTGTGACATCACCTGGGGAGTGGGGCTGCCTTTAGAATAGACAGCAGTGAGGGCACAGGGGCTGTACTCTCACTGGTGCCCCAGTCCGACACAGAGGAGGGCAAATTAATTATTATGCTACTTCATATCTGCCTACTTCCTGTAGATGGGGATGCTTAATAAGATATCCAAAGCCGGAGGAATCTTAGTTCATTGGCACCAGAATAACAAAGGAACTGGAGAAGTGATGTCACTGGAGAAGTCATCACAGCTTTATCAACTCTTTATCATACCTTAATGCATAACCTGCTTTGTGTTCTTTCATAATAGGTGATGTTGTATGTGTGTGTGGGGGGTGTCCCTTTAAACTCAGTGTGTGACATCATCTGTGGAGTGAGGCTGCCTAAGAATGGACAACAGTGAGGGTAAAAGGACTGTACCCTCATTGGTGTTCAAGTCTGACACAGAGAAGGGCAAATTAAGCTTCCCCATCTTCAGAATGTAAGCAGATATGAAATAGCATAAAAATAAAGTACGACACTGTTGGCTGTCACAAAAGCATAGTATTAAAGCATAAATTGTGACCTTTTATAATAGATGATGTTGTCTGGGGGTGTGAGTTTCCCTTTAAAGGGATAGTAATACTTTATTATTACTATCCCCCATATTGTACATATTTGCCAAATAAATTAATAGCTCCCAGGTTCATCTCTCAAACCTTTATGGTTTGAGAGATAACCAAAGGCAAAGTTCTACCCTCCCTCCCCCTTCCCTGAAGTCAGCGTTGTGCTGACTGCGGGGATATCCGGTCTGACTTTCATCATGCGGCTCTGCAGCAGAGCCGCGATCACGTTAGTGAAAAAGAATTACTTCACTAAAATGGTCTTCTACATTTGCTTGCAAACCAAGCACATGTAGAAGACAGTTTCAGTGAAATAATTCTTTGTCACTAATGTGATCTCGGCTCAGCTGCAGAGCTGCAAGCCTGTCGTACAGCAGATTTCCCCTGCAGTCAGTACAACGCTGACTTCAGGGAAGGGGGAGGGAGGGGGGAACTTTGCCTTCAGTTATCTCTCAAACCATAAAGGTTTGGGAGATGAACCTGGGGGCTATTAAATTATTTTACAAATACCTACAATATGGGGTATAGTAGTAATAATAAAGTATTACTATCCCTTTAAAGTCATTTGGATTTTTATTTCTCTACTATGGTATAGTTTCATCCTACAGAACTGAACCTCATTAGGTTTCTGAATACTGTCCGAGGTTTAGGAATAGCATCCTAAACTAATACTCTGGATAATACCTGCACTTACTCCAAATTGTTCTTTCCTCAAATACATGTTACACATGGCTGCTTCTATCAATACTTCTGAAAACTGACCTTACTTACTAATTTTAATGAAATCATTATATGTATTTTAATGGAAAATTAACTCCCAAAACAAAGAACAAGGCTCACCATACTTAGATTTTCCATTTTATATTTTTTTTCTTTAGTTTCCTTTTATCCTTTACGTTGATACATAAGAACTGTGTCTGTTACAGGGATTTGAGCCCCGGGACACAGATGTTGGGAGAAAATTATCAACCTGGAAAAGTATGCAGAGTAACACAGGCTACAAGAAAACATTGTCTGTGTATCCTCATGATGAGAAGAACAGGTACAGCAATCACACATTTATAGATATATCACAGTGGTGCCATTGTCCACTCAAAACAAATGGTAAAACCTCTATCTTCCATTAGTAGCCTAGTAACAATGTTAAGTGATTCTTCAGTCTCTAGCCTGGGTGATATGTAGGTAAGAGTTGTGCACTATGGGAAATATATTGACTGTAAAAAACATATATAGTAAGAAACCTGGAACTAAAATGTTCAAAGAACAATTCATGGGGCATCTGTTTTGAATGGCAAATTTCACAAGCAGTCACAGGGAATTGTACTTGTGGTCATATGGGATTTACTATCCACAGATAGTGATGTCATATACAGTTCAACAAACGTAGAAAGAGATGATAAAGTGATAGTAACTCAGGGAGAAATCAGAGCTTCAATAATCCCTAGGATAATAGTGAGGTCAATTTTTGGCCAAAACTGCCAGGTATAATTCTCTTATTTATTCAAATGAAATTTAGAAAATTCAGAAAAAAGAAGACAAATCAATAACAATATCCTCAAATTAGTATTGATTTAAATGTGCTTTTAATTCCTTGAATGTTAAAGGGATAGTAATACTTAAAAGCTAAAAAAAATATGTTGTAGAGTTTATCCCTCTGAGTAAAACAAGAGTACTCCCACTGCTGAAAGGTGTTTCATTCAAAAGGTATTAATTTTCAAAGTTGAATTTTTTAGGTGCAATATCACAGTGGCCTGAAATTGTACAGTGGCGCTGTTGCTACACCATCCTATGGACTGCTCTGGTCCTGGGACCATAAATATCCATAGGATGGTGTAGCAACAGTGCCACTGTACAATTTCAGGCCACTGTGATATTGCACCTAAAAAATTCAACTTTGAAAATTAATAACTTTTAAATGCACCATTTAAATCAATAGGAATGCTGGTAAATTGTATTAATTCCCTATAGTACAGTTGGTTTGCTCCAAAATTGATCCTCTAGCTTAGTGGATATGGTCCTAAGGTCCTTGTTTCAGGCCACCCCCATTCTACTGCTTTCTCATTCAATATTGCTTACTGTTACGTAGTTCATTCCTACCCCCTGCATAACACATATCATATGATAGTAACACCAAAACTTACTGCCAAGAAGCCCAGAAGCACTGAACCATCAAGGGTCTCAGGTATAGTTAAAGGGATAGTAATGTTTCATAATAAAAGCAGCTTTAATTAATCATCATACTATTTGGACTTTGGAGCGTGTTATTTCAATTCTGTCAGAGTTGTAGTTCAAGAGTAATTCAATGACAAAATATCCCCCTCCCGCCCCTTTTACTGATGTAACACTGTTCAGCCAGAGCAGAGGGGAGGTGCCCAGGTAGACTGCAGAGAGGGACAATCTTCAATTAAGATAAGGGAAAAACCTGAAAAACTTGTCAAGGGGGCAGGGCCTCCATTGTTCTAATAGAAAAAAAGATTGTCCCCTTCTGTTATCTGTCTGGTCTTACAACTAGATTGCACATCTGAGAAGAGATGGCTTACACTAGGTAAAAGGGGCGGGAGTGGAAACTTTGCTTGTGAATATCTCTTAAACCATAAAGGTTTGAGAGATAAGACTTATGTCGTTCTTAATGTTTTTTTAATGCCTACAAAATAAAATAAAGATAAAACGAAGTATTACTATCCCTTTAATAGCATACACCTATACATTCCCCATTACGTTGTCATTTTAGTACAAATATTTTTGTTACTGTGCTTTCATGTTCACAAAATCCCAAGAAACATAACTGGATGGGAGTTCTCTTGCCAGGTTGGATGACATTGACTTGAACAGAGGAAACGAGAAGCTGTTGAAAGGCAGAAGTGAAACTCGATACCGCAGGATGGTGGAAATAGAAGATGGGATGGATGGCTTTTTCTGTGGACCTCCAGGTTAGAAGAGTTATTTCCCTCATGATATATGTTGACTACAAAGTATGAATGATTTCTAAAAAGCATCCTCCTATATAATAATTCGCTAAAACGTGTGTAACGCCGCAACATGCGCAGTAGACACTGATGTGCGTGCTGCAGTCATGCGCAGTAGAGACTGCCCGCACCGCGGCTGATACAGAGCTGGGCGCTCCGAAAGAGCGTCCAACTCTGTATCAGCCGTGGCGCGGGCAGTCTCCACTGCGCGCGACTGCCCCGCGACCGGGTGCCAGTGGCACTGTGGCCCGTGTAACAGGCTGTTCAACTAGTATATGAATATGTTGCGTGTAACGCATATATTCATGTGTGATTTTTTTTTTGGGGGGGTATATCAAATACATATATTATAAACTCTTTTTCCATGACAGATTTATTAAAGAAAACCAGAGAAATAGCATGTACATTGATTTTTAATCCTTTTATTGTCACAATAATGACATGTGTGCCTTTAAATAAATGGGTGCAAACCACTGCCATGGTAGTTATAGAAAAAGGAAGCTATAGCTTAAGATATGGTGGCTCTTAATTTAACAGATTAATTTACCTATATGGGTAAGTATTCTTTATACCGGTAGTAGGTTGGTATCCTTTATACAGCTGTCAGATGTATCTGTTTTCTTTTGCAGTATATCTGCAGTTTCCTCTGCATAGTGACCTCTACTAAAGTATGCCTCTGACTAACACCCCTTCACAACAAATAGTAGACTTCCACAGACCTGGGGGACATAATGGACACAAGTCTGTCAGTCTTTATTAAACTGAAAGCTATAACAGCTAGAAGTGTCCCACAAGAGAGATCAAATGCTTAAAAATAAACTATATAGATGTACCCAACTGCTGTGTGGAAGACATAGTAACATAGTAAATTAGGTTGAGTAAAGACACAAGTCCATCAAGTTCAACCTTCTCCTCATACCCCAGTAATTGTATAGCTTTCCTGCGACCAAATAAGTTAGTCTTTATCAGACCTTCCTGATCTGCCTAGTAATAAATAGTATAACTCTGTATGTTCCCTTCTGAAAGAAATGTATCTAATCTTCTCTTGAATGTATCCATTGTATCTGCCATAACCACCTCCTTGGGCAAAGAATTCCACAATTTAACAGACCTCACTGTAAAAAACCCCTTCCTCTGCTGAAGTCTAAACCTCCTTTCCTCTAATCTCAAGGGGTGTCCCCTGGTCACCTGACCATGCCTTGTAATAAATAGCTCACCGCAGAGATCTTTGTATTGACCTCTCATATACTCGTACAATGTGATAAGGTCTCCTCTTAGTCGTCTTTTCTCTAGAGTAAATAAACCAAGTTTGTCTAGTCGTTCCTCATACGTCAAGTCCTCCATTCCCTTAATTAATTTTGTTGCTCTTTGCTGTACCCTCTCTAGTTCTAGTATATCCTTTTTCAGAACTGGTGCCCAAAATTGCACTGCATACTCAAGGTGAGGTCTTACCAATGATTTGTACAATGGCAAAATAATGTTATCCACTCTTGCTTCAATTATCTCCGTAAATGATTGTTAAATCAGAAGAAGAATTATTACTAAGGTATAGTTCCCCTTTAATAAGAAGAACTGGATAATTTCTGGTGCAAATACGTACATCATAGGGAAAAAAAGAGGATTTGTGTGCTACTTACTGATAAATCATTTTCTCATAGTCCACAGGGTACAGAGGGACCATGGAGTTATAAGCGTCTCCTGCAGGGCACTTTAGGAAAAGCCTCTGGAGGAGGCAGCCTCTCTCAGCTACACTTAACTGTCACTTTAGCCCTTCCCTTTTTTCAGTTTTCGTTTAGCAATGCCACATCCTGGCAGAAAGTCAAAAGAATAGAAACAAGAGCTAACAAAAAAGTTACCGTTATAGAAAAGTTGGGAAGAGGGGCCTTCTGAAGTCTAGAGACCCCCTGCCAGAAAGAAAAAAAAAATCAGAGTTGGGGGGATGTTTATGAAATGAATCCTGTATCCTCTGGAGAGGAGCCTACTAATTCCTGTATTGAAGGCTGACCGATACCATGCCTCCCAATGAAGTCCCGAATGGAAGGCTGAACCACGACATACAGAGGTCACCTTATATGTGTGTGCACCTTTAAGGTGGACTTGTAAACTAGCTATGAAAATCTGGGTCTGGTCAGGAAGTGGGGGTAGACAGCGAGATGAGAGGTGGTTGGCAAAATGTTAACCCTTGTAGTACAAACACAAAATAAACAAATAAGGTAATAAGGCATTGTCACTTAATAGGTTAAGAACCCGTTAGCATCCTTTCTTAAAAAGTTCAGATGGTAATCCTACCAATACCAGTTCTTAGAGGTTTAAACTGGCAGCTCAACAGTAACATTACTAACTAGTATGAGAGAGGAAAAAAATGAAAGCAGTCAATTTTCTTTTTTTTTCTTTTTTTATTTTAAAGCTTTATTAGAAAATCAGATCAGATACAGTAGGTAAACAAGATACATAAGAAGCAAGAGAGATGATTCCAACTGAACAGCACAGTGAATATTTCAGCATATAATGATATCAAAGGGAAGTAAAAAAAAGGGTAGAGTTGAAGGTGCTCCCCAGGCAGCAGGCTGTGAAGGTTGTTGTGATGGTGCTGTTGTTAACAGTGAGGGAAATATCCGATGTAAGGTTGGTTGGAGAAAGAGAGAAAATCATAAGTTTGGTTTTGATTAGGTTAAATTTTAGATGATGGGAGGACAGCAGAGATACATGGAACAGGAGTGAAGGGGAGAGGTCTGGAGAGGAAAGACAGATCTGGCTATCATCAGCAGAGAGATGATGGTGAAACGCAAAGTGTTTTAGTTTTCCAAGAGAAAAGGTGTAGATTGAAAAGAGCAAAGGGCACAGGACTGAACCTACAGACAGTGGGAGGGGTGAAGAAGGGAAGTCAGAGTTGGAAACACTGAAGGAGTGGTTGGAGAGGCATTATGAGAACAAAGAGAGTGTGGTGTCAAAGAGACCTAGGGAGTGGAGAGTTTGGAAGAGGGGATGATCCACACCTGACAGGTCCAGGAGAATGAATAGGGAGTAGTGGCTTTTTTGAATTAGCATAGAGCAAGTCCCACTTGATTGAGGGCAGTCCCAGTGGAGTGATGAGGGAGAATCCAGATTGCAGGGGATATAAAAGGAAAGGAGAATAGAGGACGAACACCTAGCAAAGCTGAGTAAGAACTTCTGCTAAGGACTGGATCAGAACCCGAACCCTCTGATCAGAAGACTCACTGCCACCACTTCAAACCCCTTCGACCGCTACCCACGGCCCATCACAGCGAAGACCTTGTGAAACCAACCCAACTGTGACAAGTCAACACAGACCAAGAAGAATCCAAACCTGTGACTACATACCCAACCCGAGAAGATGGAGTAATGAGGCTCAAGTCTCGGTATCCAAAAATCACAGCTGATGGATAAAATCTATCAGCAAGAAGATGACGACGGGGGAGACAATTGTATATAGGATGTTCAAGTAGCTTGTAGGTGAATGGGAAAAGAAAAATGGGCTGGTAGTTTGAAAGTGAGTTAGGGTCCAAATATTTCTTTAAAGTGATAGTAATGTTTCATAATAAAAGCAGCTCTAATTAATCTTCATAGTATTTGGACTTTGGAGAGTGCTATTTCAGTTCTGTCAGAGTTGTAGTTCAAGAGTAATTCAGTGATAAATTCTCCCCCTCCCGCCCCTTTTACTGATGTAACACTGTTCAGCAGGATCAGAAGGGAGGTGCCAGGTAGACTGCAGAGAGGGACAATCTTCAATTAAGATAAGGGAAAAACCTGAAAAACTTGTCAAGGGGGGCAGGGCTTTCATTGTTCTCATAGGAAGAAGATTGTCCCCTTCTGTTATCTGTCTGGTCTATGGACTGCATTCCACATCTGAGAAGAGATGGCTTAGGTAATAGAGGCGGGAGGGGGAAACTTTGCTTGTGAATATCTCTCAAACCATAAAGGTTTGAGAGATAAGACTTATATCGTTCTTCATGTTTTTTTAATGCCTACAAAATAAAATCAAGATAAAATGAAGTATTACTATCCCTTTAAGATGGGTGTGATTTGTACATACTTAAAAGAAGATAGGAAAGTGCCAGATGTCAGAGAAAGAGGTCGAATAAGTGATTAAGTGTTGGAATTTCCCAAAGATTATTAATATGAATAAGGTTAATATATTAACCCTTTTAGCTACATTACTCAAGAGCATAAGACAGTATACTATTTTGTCTTATGCCAAATAGATAAAAGGGTTGTCTCCTTTAGCGTCATAGCATAAGCAGCTGAAAAAGTAACCCTAGTAGGGAAAGCTGATAAGTATCTAGCTTCAATAGATTATTAGTTTAAAACTTGTAGCAAGATATGTAAATGCATAAGACGGTGACCCTTTCAGTACAGTTATCAAAAACAGTAAGACTGTGGCTCTTTGAATGTCATTGCATAAATGGATAAAAATGTAATGATTTCAGGGTCATAGAAAATAGATTAAAAAGGTAAACATAATAAAAAGGATACTCTTTCAGACAATAGCCCTTTGGTAGTATTACAAGACAGAGAATATGACCCTCTAGCCAGTGTAGTGAATAAGCAGGCACCCATGACACACTCATGAGCTTCTGAATAAAGATGGAGCAGAAAAAAACATATGTGGCAGGGATGTAGGAATGTGGAAGAGGACTGTGAAACCCTACAACTCCCAGCCAACACTAGGCCTTGATCACAAATCTAGATATTGTTCATAATTTGAGGAGAACCCTGGAGGCAGAGATAAACAGCAACAAAACTAAACAATGGCACTTCAGAAGGCACTTTACTGGGACCTGTTGACATAGTCCTCTTCCTTGATTTATATAGGCCTTTTAATCCATTGATTCCTAAAGAGGTCTCCAAATAGGTTAAAAGCCTCATTTAAAGTAATGGGATTTTTTTTAAGTTTTATTTGTCCTCTATGGTGCAGTTAGTTTGCTCTACAATTGCACCTCTCTAGGTTACTGAATTGTATCTTTCACACTTAATTTTATATTGTAATATAAAGCAAATTGGTCAAGTAATTGCTAGCACTACTAAGGAGGTTGCTTTCTTATTTTACAGCCAAGAGCTACTCCCAACTTGTGTTCATGTCCAAAACAGCAGGGAGTTTGTGGAACCTGCAGGCAATTCAATCGATGTGTCGCATGGAAAAAGAAAAGGTTAGTAGAAGATCTTGCCAGTAATGGATGAATCCCACTGTCCTGTCCTACCAGTTATCACCGATTTTATCTTACACATTCCTACTGAAATATATGGGGCATGTGTAGATAAAACCAGTGATAAAGTTATCAACTGCACATAAATAAATAAATACTGCAGGGCTGCTCTGATTTCAAGGCAGCCCTGAAATACACACATAACCTAGTTATAAATTTCAGGCCTGGTCAGCTTATGTTAAGGGCCCATGAGGGCAGGGTGAGAAACCAATGATTTGGAGTATTATTTCAAACTTCCTGACATTTGTAATGATACTAAAGTTACAAAGGCTGATGTACTAATAGGAACTGAACTAATTCTTGAGTAAAGCAACTGCATTTAAATTCCCTTTGATGTAACCCTTAGAATGCCGGAGGGTTATGCAAGACATTGCTTTGTAATGCATTGTGTGCCACTCTGGCACTCAAAGTTTAAATGAACGCAAAGCAGCCCTGCTGTATGCTCCCTCTCATATCCCTTTAAATCAGGGACATATGGAATGGAAAAATTATTTCAGCTTACCGTTATTTCCCTTTCCTGGTCAAGAAGAGGCAGCATTCATGAAAGGGTTAAGCTTCCATCCTCAGCTGTCAGGACAGGAAGCACCTCCAAAAAAAGATCATAAATAGGCTCCCTTCCCCATGGACAGGTGTCTGAGATACTGTACCTAGCCAAGAAGAAAGAAAAACAATGGGGGGGGGTTAATCCAGTGAATGCTGCCTCTTTTTGACCAAGAAAGGAAAATAACGGTAAGTGGAAATCATTTCCTGGTCATTCATTGGTAGCGTTCACGAAAGGGAGAGTAACAGAGCAATGCAGAAGAGTAAGAGAAAAAAAAAGAGAACACAAGAGGTTAAGATGCTAAGCATTTAAAAGTTTATTGAGCATTAAGGACAAATACTGTGCGAAGAACTTCCCTCCCAAAGATAGAAGGGTCTCTGGAAAGGATGTCCAGATGATAGTGTCTGATGTAGGTAGAACTGGATGACCAGGTTGCTGCCCTACAGATGTCATCTAGAGATACCCTGGCCTCTGCTGCCCTAAAGGTGGCTACTGCCCTAGAAGAATGGACTGTGATTCCTTGAGGTGCTGGAAGCCCCTTGACTTGATAACCTTTAGAGATGCAGGAAACAATCCATCTTGAGACTGTAGCTCTGGAGACAGGAAAGCCTTGCCTATGCCTGGAAGGGATTATAAACAGTCATTCAGATCAGATCTTCTGTTGACAAAAGTTCTTAAGCATCTGACTAAATCCAGGTTAATCCAGTCAGGAGTATCCCCTTTGGTAATGTCAGGAACAAAATAGGGCAAACAAATGTCCTGGGCTAGATTAAAAGGAGAGACCGCTTTTGGTAGAAAATCTGGCACAGGCATAGGAAAGGTTCTCGTATCAATAGGGTCTGTACTTTGGAAACCCTTCTAGCGGAGGTAATTGCTATCAGAAAGGTGATCTTCAGAGACAGCAACCCCAGAGAGATGAGATCCAGAAGCTCAAATGGCTCTGCAGACAGGGCATCCAGGACAAAGGGAAGGTCCCAGGATGCAGAGAGGTTCCTGAGAGAGGGCCGTAATCTTCTAAGAGCTTTAAAGAAGTGAATAACTAGCTCCTGTCAAGCCCTTCTGGTTCCAGTGATAGCAGAAAGCCTTCTATGAGGAAGTCATCGATATGGACAAGGGATGAAGTGGTAAGAGATAATCCCTTCTTTGAAGCCCAAAAGGTTGACCATATCTTGTAATAAGAGTTGGAAGTGAAGACTTTTCGGGATTTTAGCAGAAGAGAAATAGTCGGTTCTGCTAGGCCCTGAGCCAGTAAGGTTTACCTCTCATTTGCCAAGCCACAAGACGCAGCTTGGAGAGGCCCGGATGAAAAAACTGGGTCTTGAAAAAGTAGATCCCACTGAGTATGCAGGTTCCAGGGGTCGCAGATAGAGAGCATCTGGAGTTTTGGGAACCAGGATATCCGAGGCCAGAAGGGGATAGTTGCGATGTCCTCTGCCTGCTCCATCAGAAACTTTTGAAGAACTCTCGGAATCAAGGAGAAAGGTATGAACTGAACTCCTGGTCCCATAGATGGTTGAGTGCGTCCTCTCCATGGGCTTCTGGGTATCGGATCTTCCTGTAAAACTTCTGCAGCTTTCTGTTCTAGGGAGACCATGAGGCCTAGTTTTGGGAGACCCCATTTCTGCACAATTGGTCCAAAGATCTCCCAGTTCAAGGCCCAGGAGTTGCAATCTACCTTGTGCCTGCTGAGGAAATCCACGTGGACATTGAGTTTCCCCGGAGATAAACTGAGGTGAGATCTGATGCATGGGATTCTGCCCAGGACAAGATCGGGGCCAGATCTTGAAGCAGAGATCTGTTTCTGGTTCCTCCCTGTTTCTTGGCATAAAAGACAACTGGTCAGTTGTCCATATGAATCTTGATGGCTTGATCTTCTAGCTGAGGGGCAAAATGGGAAATAGTCTGGGCGGCGGCTCGTAGCTCTAACACATTTGATGGCAAGCTTGAGTAGTGAGCTGGCCAGGATCCTTTTGCTAGTTGTTGTCCGAGAACAGTCCCCCAACCTTCTCAGCTGGTGTCTGTTGTGAGAATTATACATTCTGTGTCTCAGCGACTTCCCTTGAGATAGGCTGTGGATGTTCTCCCACCACAGTAGGCCTATATGGGCATGGTCTAGAATCAGAATAGGAATTTCCAGATGATTGAATCGACTTTCTCATTGGTTGAGAAAAGATACCTGAAAGGATCTCATGAACCTCTGGGCCCATTTCACAACTGGGATGGTGGAGGATATTAGACCCAGGATGGTCATACATTTCCGTGCTGGAAAAACAGACTGTTGTCTGATGGACTGAATTTGTAGTGACAGACTATGTGCTTTCTGTAAGGGGAGAAAAACCTTTGACTGAGCGGTGTCGGAGAACCCCAAAGAAGATCAGGCTGGGAGGGTATCAGAAGGCTTTTCTTGAAATTCACAAGGAAGCTGAGGTTGGGCAAGTGTTACAGCCTGCTGTCCCTCTTGGCCGGCGTCATATTGCCGGTTACTGATGCCTTGCTGGGGCCAGTGCTGACGCTCCTTCCCTGTTCCCCGTGTCTCTCTCCGCTCGTGGCCTGGCCACATCTGGTGCCTCCCAAGGCTGGCCGTGCCCTCTCCCGGGGCAGCACGGCTGGATTTCATCTTCCAGGTGACACAGGGTTCAAAGCACATGCGCGGGATGTTGCGACATTTTCTTAAGCGCGTCTGTGGGAGTGACGCACCCATGTCTTTATACCTTTTGCCATGGCTTAACTCCTCCTTACTACTTCCTGGCTTGGTATATAAGGGCTGGTGGAGCCTGTGCTCAGTAGCCTTTACGTTGGCGTCAGTTACAGTCACTTGTCGCTTTTCTCCTAATTGACCTCCGTGTATGACCTTGGCATTCTCTGACCATCCTATCTGGTGCTGACTTGTGGCTCTGTCTGACTATCCACTCCGTTCTCATTTCCGCTATTGTTAGACACCCAATCTGGTGCAGACCTGTGGCTCTGGTTGACTACCCGCTCCTTGTATGACCTTGGCATTGTCTGACCATCCTATCTGGTGCTGACCTGTGGCTCTGTCTGACTATCCCCTCCGTGTCATCTCTGGGATAGCTGGATACCCAATGTGGTGCAGACATGTGGCTATGGCTGACTAACCGCTCCATGTATGACCTAGGCTTGGCTATCCATCCATCCGGTTGCAGACTTGTGGCTTTGGCTGACTACCCGCTCTGTGCCTTAACCTAGGCTTGTCTCGCTACCTAATCTGGTGCAGACCTGTGGCTCTGTCTGACTGTTATCTCTGAGTTGTCCTTCTTAGTCAGATACCCTATCTGGTGCAGACCTGTGGCTCTGGAAGACTCCTCACATATTCACTTGGGCTCCTAGTCTATATGAGAGATACCCGGATGCAGTCTCCTACTTCTAATATAACAATCTTGCTCCGTGGGGGGATCTTCCTTATCTTATCCTGTGTTTATTTTCTGTCTCTCTGAATAAAGTGAATTTTTACTCTAAGTACTTGTCTGCCAATCTTTTGCAAACCGTGTAAGCAAGAAAAAGATTGTCTGGTCTCTTTAATGAAGCAGGCACTCCTGGTCTTGAGAGACAATCAGAATATCATCCAGATAGTGAAAGATCCTGAGCCCTTCTAGTCTGAGCTCTGCAATCAAGGGGAGAATAAGTTCGGAAAAGGTTCTTGGAGTCGTGGAAATGTCAAAAGGCAGGCATTTGAACAGAAAATGTTGGTTGTCCACTGCAAAGCATAGGTACTTTTGATGGTCGTATAAAACTGGAATATGAAGATATGCATCTTTTAAATCCATTGAGACCATCCAATCTCCTGGAAGGACTACCTTGATGATCGTCTGAATGGATTCCATCTTGAACTACCAGACATTCAGGTTTTGGCTTAGAGCATTTAGACCTAAGATGGGATGAAATTCTCCTGAAGCTTTACGTATGAAGAAGAGAAATGAATGGAACTTCTCTTCCTGGGGAACCTTGCTAAGAGCACCTTTGGCTAAAAGATGCGTAATGTAATTCTTCATTAGAGATCTTTTTAGAGGATCCATGGGAAGTCTTGAGGGTTTGAAAATGTTTTTCTTGGGTAGGGATCTGAATTCCATTACATAGCCCTGAGAGACAACTTGGAGGACTCAATTGTCGGAGACAAACCTGGTCCATATTTTGTGGAAGTGGCGAAAATGGCCTCTGACCCGGAAAGGCTGGACCTGAACACCATCAGAACTTCCAGACTGGCTTGGAACTATGTGCGGTTCTGGTTCTGATAAAACGAATGGAAAAGGGCTGTCCGGATTTATAATACTGAGACCTGGATGATTCTTTCCCTGGATGGAAAAAGTGGGGATCTCAAAAGGATGTCTTATCTCATTGGTTTCTATGTGAAGGTCCATATTCCATCCGTTTGTTCTTCCTTTCCTGGGGTAAAAAGAGGCTCTTGCCACCAGAGGCTTTTTTGATGAGATGATCTAATTTCTCGCCAAATAACATTCAAAAGGTGAATGGAAGGGCATAGAGGTTCAACACTGAAATACTGTCAGCATTCCATGGTCTGAGCCATTGAGCGTGCCTGGCAGAAACGGCCAGGAACATGGCATTGGATTGGATGTGAACCAGATTCGTGGAAGAGTCAAAGTCAGTGGCTAGCTTGATGTTGGATAAAGTCTCCGCAATAGATGAGCGGGATTCCCCTTGAAGAAGTGCTTGTTCAACATGCTCAAGCCAAATTGTCATAGCTCTAGAGATGGAGGTTAAAGCCACCGCTGGTTTAGAGGCCAAGCAAAGAGAAAGGAATACTCATCTCAAATAATTTGAGACGTCTGTCAAAGGGATCTCGATAGGAAGTTTCGTCATATAAGGGTAGGGTAGGCTTGCGGGCTAACCATACCACAGCCGCATCCACCTTTGGAGGAGTATCCTATAGAGTGCGGTCTTTTTCAGCAAAAGGATACATCCTTAGAAGACATAGAGCAGGCTTGCATCTCCTGTCGAACCTCCATCATTCATCCAGGATTAAGTCTCTAATAACAGGATGAAGAGGAAACAATGATACCTTATTTTTCAAGGAGAAGAACATACTGTCACTAGAATGTTTATCTCAAGCTTCTTGCAAGCCTAGCATTTGATGAACGGACTTGATCAAGGCTCCACTAAAGAAGTGTCAAATTCTGAGAGTTATTCCAGATCTTCCTCCTCCTCAGCCTCCTCTAGGACCATGGACCTCCAGCTCAGAGTCACCTTAATAGGAATCAATCTTCTTCCCTATCCATATGGCATTTGTGTGGATGGAAACAGCATCTTGGCAACCTTGAATCACAGCTTGTCTAATGGCCAATGAAATGTCTGCAGAGGTGGAAGGGGTCTCTTGTGCCAGCTCTAAACAGCATGTTTGGCAGATTTTCTTTCCCTCCATAGCCTCGTTACTGCATGCAAAGCAGGTTCTAGGTGAGGATGAGGGTGGTGGTTCACTTTTAGTTGGGAAGGAAATACATTACACAAGTCCCATCAGCCAAACTATCACTCTTTTTAACACAGAAAAATAAATTAAAACAGTGAAAGGGACCTACCCCATAGTCTTAGGTTGTGGCGTATTTTTTTGGCAGAATCCAGGTCCATGGAGGCAAGAAGCACTTAGCAAAGGAAGCAGAAAATGATAGAAATAAGAAACAACAGTTCTTACCGGGGCACCAAATTTAGAGTGAATGGGCAGCTGAGAACAAGAAGCCTCAATAACGGACAGAAGCAAAAAAACATATAACAAAATAAAAAAATCTGAACGTACTTGTATAAGTAAGGAGTCCATGATCCTGTTAGAAGCTCAATTGCTAATGTGCAAGGCCGCGCATGCCTATGACGTAGCATTAGAAGAGGAGAGGCAAGGGTAAGAGCTCAAATGTCATCTTGGAAACTGGCAGCTGCAGAAGATGGAAAAGGAAAGCATGATCTTGCTGCCCAAAGATTTGCATAAAGCGAAGCTGCTGAAAATGAGCCGGGTAATAGGAAGGAGCCTGATACTAAATGGCTTAACCAAAAAGGGGGATGCCATTCAGGGCAACAAAGGAGAATGCTCCTTGGCACAAATAGAAGCCCCCACTTTATAACGGGGCCTCCCCGCCGTCTAGCCAGTTTGGTGGAGTAAACGAGAAGCTCTGAACCACCAGGGAGAGCACAGGCGTAACTAAAAGCCATCGGGCCCTGGTGCAAAAGTTGCCATTGGCCCCCCGACCACATTGACCCTCCCCACTGACCATCTCCACTGGACACCTCCACAATGCTCCGAGTCTCCACACTGCCCCATCATCTCCACATTGAACAAATCATCTCCATATTGCCCTCACATTTACCCCTATCATCTCCACATTGCCCCATCACCTCCACATTGAACACATCATCTCCATATTGCCCTCACATTGTCCCCATCATCTCCACATTGCCCCATCATCTCCATATTTCCCTCACATTGCCCCATCATCTCTACATTACCATCATCTCCATCTTGCCCCCCATCAGATCCATATTGCCCCATCATTTCCACATTGTCCCCCAGTGTCCGTTTCCTACCTCTTCCCTGGTGGTCCATTGGCAGGAGAGGTATGTATGTGCCTCCTTTGGCACAGACCTGTAGCTGTTGGAGCTCCCACTCGGTCTTCTCTTCATGCAGAGCTACGGGAGATGATGTCATCTCCCAGTGCTCTGTAATACTAAAGGGCCGACAAGGGAGCGCAGCATCTACAGGTCTGTCCTGAAGGAGGCACAGACCTGACTGGGCGGTGGGGGGTTAGTGCGGGTGGAGAGGCAACTTTTCTTTTTTTTTTTTTTTTGTTAAAAGGGCACGAGGGCACTTTGGACAAAAAGGGCAGGTGCTCAAGCCCTCCTTGGTGTCTATGTGTACACGTGATCACAAAAAGGGACAAAAAGGGCAGGTGCACCAGATCATCTCCTTAAAACTGGACAGATGAAAATTACCTGCTGCAGGGCCATAGAGGTTATTATAGGACTGAAATGGATTTCATGCATCCGAGGCATTTTTCATATGTAGAAACAAATAACAATAATGTGTTTCTCTAGTCTACAAAAACTATGATAAATATACCAAACATCAGAATATCAACATCTTATAAAGAAATATGTAATAATGACTATTTCAGATGACAAACTATATGCTTCCTCTTTTTTGTATTGCTCATATTTTTCAATAAAGTGTTGGGAAAAAAAAGACAAAACATTAAAAACAAAGCACTCTGGTACATACCCTGTGATGGGTGGACTGAGCGACCCGAAAAAGTATAAATATCTGACATGGGAAGGAAAAACAGTAATAAATACAAGGGGTGAGCAGTGTGGAAATATATGGGCATTTCAGGGTGTCCTGTTCCTCTGTACCCAGTCACAGGCTACAGGCAAATTGGGCACAGAGGAATTGGGCGCTGAGAGATATCACCCCTTAAATACATGACACTTATAAAAAACACACATAATACAGGGTGAACTGATTTCTGTCTATGACATTTTCATAAGTGTGCTGCATTTAAAGGGATATATGGTCACCTTACATAAAAGCGTCAGTCATTTAGGGAAGTATGTTCAAAAAAGAAACATGGAGGAACTCTGAGGTAAATCAACTGCACTATTGGGAAGAGCTAAAAAATTCTATTGGTTTAAGTGGGGATTTTAACAACTATGCTAACAGATTCCGAGTGATATGATGGTGGTGAAGACAGTGTAAACTGTCAATATGCCATTGACATGAAATTGCCACCATATCGCCATTTGTAGCTAAAACCAGTGACACATTTATCACCTGTATTGGAATCCAGCCCTATGTTTGTAGTTACTTAATGCCTTAGATGCTACAGACATCTCCAAAACATCTCTAACTCCAAAGCATTGTGATATGTGCATCGTTCTTTTCTCTTGATAGATGTGATATACTTTTATTGGGCAATTTCTCATTCTTCTTTGTTATTCCAGATCCGCTCCCACCCCAGCTTTACAGAGCTTTGTGAACGCAGTAATACAAAGGAATGCTGTCCCAGCTGGTCTCTGGGAAACTACATTGCTGTCCTTTACAACCGATCTTCATGTATGGAGATCACCCAATCTGACATCTCTCATACACTGGTTCTGCTTCGTTCCTGTGCACCAGATTACCACAAAGGCACACTTACCCCTTCATGCATTGGCTCAAGGTCAGAAAGAGAAAAGTACCCCCACTGTGCAAAGGTACCTGAAAAATGCCTGAGATCTAGCGCAGTTTATCAGCTGCTTCATTATCTGGTTGATAGAGACTTTTTGAGCCCTCAAACCACAGATTATCAAGTTCCATCTTTAAAGTACAGCTTGTTGTTTTTACCAGCCAAAAAAGGATCATCTATGATGAACATCTACCTGGACAACCTGGAGTCGTGGGATCTTTTTGATAACTACACAGCAATCACTGGGATGGATTTGGGGATTAAGCAGAAACTGTTCCAGCACTATCTTGTTTTGGATACTGTGTATCCAATCCTGGCAATATTATCTATTTTTCTAAGCATGTATTTTTACCTGCGTTCCTTTTTCATAACATTTATGGTCCTGATGTCTGTGACTGGCTCACTGATGATTTCTTTCTTCTTGTACAAGCTGGTCTTCAGACTGACTTTCTTTCCAATTGTTAACCTGACAGCAGTAATTATTCTCAGCAGCATCTGTGCCAATCACACATTTGTTTTCTTTGACCTGTGGAATCTTAGTAAAGCACAGAACTCTGCAGCTGGGATGCTGCAGTGGATGAGCCAAACTATGCACCATTTTGGATATCTTATGATGGCATCTTGTTTTACAACTGGAGCAGCATTCTATGCTAGTTATTTGAGCAGCATTACCTCTGTCCGTTGCTTCGCTGTCTATATGGGTACCTCAGTATTAGTTAACATGGCATTCATGATAACGTGGCTCCCTGCCTCTATGGTCCTTTATGAAAGCTACATAGCGGTCAACTGCAGTTACAAATCAGAAGACTACTGGAACAACAGCACACATAAAAGGTTTTTTCTCACCCTTTACCAAAGGTTTAGGAGTGTCCAGAGCACCTTGTCTGAAACCTCAAAACTTCTCTTTGAGAAGCTTCTTCCCTGTGGGGTAATAAAATTTAGGTACATTTGGATTTGTTGGTTTGCAGCCCTAGCAGCAGGTGGTGCATACATTGCTTGTATTAGTCCCAAACTGAAATTACCCTCTTCAGAAATGTCATCTGTTCAAGTGTTTCGGCTGAGCCACCCATTTGAGAGGTATGATGCTGAATACTGTCACCAATTCATGTTTGAGCGATTAGAACATGGGGAAGGACAACACATGCCAATTACACTAATTTGGGGAATTGTGCCAGTGGATAATGGTGATCACCTGAATCCAAAGGCAAATGGAACACTTGTAACAGATGCTACATTTACAATAAGAAATGCAGATGATCAAAAATGGCTTCTAGAACTCTGCCAAAAGGTGAGAAATCAAAGTTTTTACTATTCAGATCAAGACAAGAAACCAAATATCTGCTTCATGGAGGATTTCCATCGGTGGATGGAAAGTCGACAGTGCTCACAAAGCGATGAAAACCTGAACCTCTGCTGTAACCACTTCTCATTTCCCTATAAAAGTGATCTACTTCTTCACTGCATAAAAATGATGGTTAGAGAACAGGGTGGTAATGGACCGGAAGCCTATGACATTGGTCCCAGGTTTGATGAAGAAGGTAATCTAGCAGCCCTAGTTTTAGAATTTCAGACTGTGTATCATTATAGCTTCAATTATAGTAAAACCAAGAAATTCTACAACATGTTAAACCAGTGGTTGGTAAATGAAATAAAGAATGCACCACCAGGTCTTCAGAATGGGTGGTTCACTAGTAAGTTTTCTCTTTATAACCTCCAGCACAGCTTAAGTTCTGAGATCATGGTAGTAACAAGCTTTTCAATTGCAATTTCATTTGTCATTCTGCTGCTAACTACGTGGAATGTCCTGCTCAGTCTGTTTGCGGTCACAACCATTGGGGGCTCCGTTCTGGTCACAGTTGGACTTTTGGTTCTTTTGGAATGGCAGCTGAATGTAATGGAATCCTTATTTATTTCAGCAGCTGCTGGTCTCTCCGTTGACTTCACAGTTAATTACTGTATTTCATATCACCTTTGTCCTCATTCAGACCGCCTGAGTCGTGTAGCATTCTCCTTAAAACAGATGAGCTGTGCCACAGCCATGGGGGCCTCCACTATGTTTTCTGCTGGGGTAATAATGCTGCCAGCTACTGTGTTGGCATATAGGAAACTAGGCATATTTGTTATGATGATCAAGTGCATAAGCTGTGGATTTGCCAGTTTCTTTTTCCAGTCACTCTGTTGTTTCTTTGGGCCAGAGAAGAACTGTGGCCAGATAATATGGCCTTGTGCCAATGTGCTAAAGGAATATCCCAATGACACAAGGCCAAATGGTACATTTATGTGTGGTGGAAATGATAAGCAAAGCAGGTTAAGGAAAGTACAAGAGTCTAACAAAGAAAATGAACAGTATGAGCTTCAGCCTTTAGCTAGGAACCTTAGTGACAGTTTTGATAATAGTACATCAACTAGTAAACTATCCAAACGCCCATCTATTGTATCTGAAGACATGCAACTTTCAGAGAACAAGTGCCCCAGGGCGGGAATCCAGCACACTCTTCAAGCAGGAGCTCAAGACTTGCAGAATAATGCCATTGGTCACCAAGCAGTTTTCAGTCAGTATCCTGCTTTGCAAACCTCTTCACCATACAGGCATAATAGTTTTGACATGGAGACAGAAGCAAATGAGGAATCATGCAGACACTGCATCTGTCAGAGAATGAACAGCAAAACTTGGAATGGTTCTGTAGTTGACCATGTCCACGTACACAACACACAGTGTCATATTCAGCCCAATAGCTTGCAGAGTCCTAAAAACAGTGAAATGCAGGAAATGCAATATTCTTCAGACAAAAGCATTCACATGTATGAATATTCCAGGTGCCTTTGTTCCATGGGTAGCTCGTTTGATGCCCTTGATTCAAATGAAACATGTCTTAGTGATTGCGACCAAAGCTCCAAGTTAGTTGAATCAACAAGCTGTTCTCCTGATTTTCTTGATGTTCCTGATTCCCCCTGCCAAGGTGAGAGGGGTCATTTAAATGGCAAAAGAGAAACACTTAGACTGGCTCTAAGGGAAACAGTATTTGATTCCCCTACTTCATCTAAACAGACCAGCACCGCATGGAACATCCATTCTAGACGAAGCAGTGAAAACTCAGTAGTTCTACCAAACAGCAAACCAGATATGCCAGATGTCTGGATAAAGAGGTCTAATGAACAAAATTCTGGCTTTATCAGCTGAACATTTGGCCTAGGGTGTTCCAAATCCCATTTTCAGAAAAAAAAACGGAAACTGTTATTCAGTTTTCTAGAAAATTTCAAGGTTGTTAAATGAGCAATGTTCAGCAAGGCAACAGAATGCAGGATGTTATTGCTATTACAAACATTATGCTTGTGATTTTCCAACTTATGAAATGGAATTCTGTGATCAGATATTGCAGCGACATCCCAGTGTAAACGTACTGACCCTTTAAATGCCAGCGGGATCTGTTGGACACCCCTCTGGCAGTCAAATAATTATCATGTTTGTTACGGTGGTTACAAAACAAAACAATGTGCTATAGGGCTTATGTGTAAAGAAAAAGTCGAGCAATTCTGGGGCAAATCAACTGCACTCTGGGGGACAAATTTAAATTCCCATTGATCTAAATGACATTGATATCCCTTGAATGCTAGAGAGGTCTCCAGCGCACTAATTCTCAGCCTAATACTAAAGCTTCCTACTGGCATCCCCTGGTATCTAGTCACAGAGACATGCTCTCTATCTGTACTTGCTCCATTAAAATTAATTGGCTTCTCTGATATTTACTTTTGTACTTAATGTTCTAGTTTATTGCTTTTGAATGTAGACAGTTTTTCTGACTCTCCTTGATAAGGCGGACCTATGCACCCACGTGTACCCCCTGTACCTTGCTTTTACTCTTTTTTTCCCACAATGTGTTACCTTCTTATCTGTACCAACCATGACCAACATGATTGCACTGATAAAATGTTGCACCCCTACCCAAAGTCTCTCTCCCTTATTACTTAAAGGGATAGTAATCTTTCAAAATAAAAGCATCTCCAATTAATCTTCATAGTAGTTGGGCCATGGAGAGTGTTATTTCAATACTCTCACTCTGAGTAGTTGAATGATAAAGTATCCCACTCCTGTCCCATTTACCTAGTGTAAGCCACCTCCCCTCAGAAGTGGAATCTGGTCTGAAGACCAGACAGATCACAGCAAGGGACAATCTTCATACTGTGAGCATAAGAAAAACCCTGCCCCCCTTGACAGTTTTTTCAGGTTTTTCCTTATGCTCACTGAAGATTGTCCCTCTCTGCAATCCATCTGGTGGACAGTCTTGCTGTTCTGAGGTGAGCAGTGTTACATCAGTAAAAGGGGCAGGAGGGGGATACTTTATCATTCAGTTATTCTTGAACTACAACTCTGACAGTATTGAAATAACACTCTCCATGGCCCAAATACTATGAAGATTAATTGGAGCTCCTTTTATTTTTAAACATTACTATTCCTTTAAATATAAAACCCACATGCTAGTGAGAATCTAGGAGATCTTTATTTAACCCCACGGCAAAGTTAGTTTCCCCCAAAATTGCTCCACGCTGTCTTTATACATAAGGCTCAATGTGAATTAAACTAATCATAGTTGCCATTTTTTATCAACTTCAGGAAATCTCTAATGGTATGTTATGCATAATTGGTAATGAACAGTTATGTCACAGAAAATAACGAATACAGCACCTGATCACCTATGCTATTTGCATTGAAATCATTCACTTGTATCAGTAATGTTGCATGCAAGCAATGGACAGGAAAATTCCATAATTATAATAATCGGTATCAGTGTATGTAACATATAGCGGTTTAACCCTATGAGTGCCAGAGACGTACTCAACACATTGTGTTGAATACTTCTATTGCACTCAGTGGGTTTCAGATTCATATGATGTTATACCATAAGGCTTTATAAGGTATAACCATTTTTACTTTTACCCTTTAACACTCACTCCACCTGACCTATACCTCTTCTCTTCGCAAACTAAGGCATAGACTACACTGCAAGTGGTAAGTGTTAGCAATGCTTCTAACAGATATCCACTGAAGACTATGGAGAAAATGTGTAGCTAAAAACCTTGATAAACTGTATCAAGAATCCAGGCGTCATTAAGCACTCTTGGCTTTTGATAAGATGATGATGATAATGATCATATGTAAAGATCTCCTATTAAAATGCAGTTCCATGAGGCTCTTTAAATGGGCAGTGTTTCTTAGATGAAATAAAAGTGACTTTTCTTAATCAATAAAGCGCTGAGAAGTCTATCCCTAACACGACTAAATGACCTCAGGAACAAAAAAAAATGTACAGTGTCTTATTGATATTCTCACCATTATTGAATTTCTCTGGGGTAACTAGATTCAGCTGCTGTCCTCTTCCTTCTGCCTTTTTCTTCAGTTAAGCCACTTATTGATAAATAAATATTTGAGTGCCAGAGGGGTGTCCAGTGCATTGCTTTGTAACGTGTTGTATACCCCTCTGCCACCAAATGGTTAAAGCGTAAGAATCATTATAAAAACAATGCCCCCCACTTAGTAACATAGTGATAGGCAAAGCCATACTTTCATTAGGCTGAATAAGTCCACATTATTGAGGAAAAACAACTTCTTCTGCAGGCATCAGCTGCACAGAGCTTACAAGAAAAGCTCTGCGCGCCTACATCATCAGTAACTTCCTGTACCTTAAAGGAGCAGTAAACTTCTTTTTATGAAAAAATATATATTGTAGGGGTTTTCCTATTGAGTAAAATAAGGGTACTCCCACTGCCGAGACATTTATATTTCCAGAGTTATTACAGTTTAAACCCATGTTTTTTTTACATTAGCAGTAACCTCTAGTGGTCAAATTCTAATTAGATTTCCTGTTAGATTCTAATGGAGAGGAAAGTCAAAAAGTCAGAGACATACAGTTCTCCACAGAATGTGATAGATACTGCCTGTCACTTCCTGTCAGTTAGAACAAACAGGAAGTAAACACAGTAAATTCACTTCCTAATTATTTGAACTGCTATAAATTTTGAATAAAACATCTGACAGTGATGGGAGTGACCTTGTTTTATTCAGCAGGAAATGCTCTGTAAAATATGTGTTTTCATAAAAAAAAAGTTTACTGCTCCTTTAAGGTACCAAGGAACGCCACTCACCAGTGCTGGCAGTGAACGGGACAGGCAGCGTAGACTCAGAGGTACCTTTTCTCCAAGATGTCTGTGAAGTTGTCTGCTGGTGCCTGCAGAAGAAGTTGTATTTCCTCAATAATGCAGACTTATACAGTCTAATGAAATTATGGCTTTGCCTATCGCTACGTTAGTAACGGTTTGGGGGGCAATGTTCTTATGATGATAGTAACGATTTAAAAGCTAACCTCACGGAAGGAAATTTGAAAGAACAGTCTGAACTGAGAGGGCTGGGTGCGATTTGAGCAGCTGTAATCAACAAACCAGAATAAAACTGAGAGCAAAGGCTTTTTACATTGCCATAGCAACACAAAGAAACCTCTTAAACTGTTTTTAATATTTTTATGTAAATAAGAGATATGAGGACAAAAATTAAAAACATAGCGCACTTGTATTTTCTCCTCATAACATAGGATATTTCTATCATTTTAACTGTAGGAGTCACTGCTCCTTTAAAGGTACAGTAAAACCTTGTTATAAATTTTGTTTATTTAAAGTATTTTAGAGAAACAAATATGCTCCCCCCTTAGAGATGCTTCATTCAAAAGTTGTTACAATACCCACCTTTTATCTTCAGGATTTTATGCAGCCAAGCTGCACAGTTGCTGTTATTACCTAGGGAAAACCATGACACACAACTTTCCATAGACAACAATATCAGCAACAACACCTGATTGAAAAAACAATAACAAGAAAAAACAATAAAAAGACAAGCTTTCAAAATAAAAAAGCATATTTGTGTTGTGTCACAAACCAGGAAAAAAACCCAATATATATCATTTTCATCATGATAAAAGTTTACCGTTTTTTTAAAGTGTCCTAAAACTATTTTAACTTGAAAATATGTCTCTATTGAACAAATTAATTAAATGATTAGCATTTTTTTTTTATAAAAAATATTGTCTGGCTTTTCTGCAGAGAAATATATAAGCAATCCCACTGCTGAGTGATTCTTTATTCAAAACGTTATAACACCTTAAAATAAAACCTTGCTATTTCAATGTTTACAGAGTATTACATTCCATGACTGAATGAAACATCACCACCTAGTGGTTACCTGCATATTATTGTTTTGATTAACGAAAAAAAGATACATTCTTGCAAATTTGAGCTGTTATAACATTTTAAAGTGCTAGTAATATTAAAATGTAAAATATATATATTGTAGGGTTGATCCTCCTGAGTAAATCAAGGGTACTTCCACAGCTGAAAGATGTTTTATTCAAAAGTTATATCAGCTTAAACTTGACATTTGTAGGTGTAATATCTCAATGGCCTGACATTTCCCAGTGGTGCTGTTGCTACACCATCCTATGGAGGTTTCTGGTCAACAGACCAAAGTTGTCAATAGGATGGTGTTGCAACAGCACCCCTGTACAATTTCAGTTCTTTGAGATCTTATACCTAAAAATGTAAGTTTGAGCTGTGATATGTCTTGAATAAAACACCTTTCAGCAATGGGAGATCCCTTGTTTTACTCAGGAAGATAAACCCTACAGTATATATTTTTATATCTGATATAAACTTTATTATCCCTTTAATGAATTATCCCCCGGCAGTGAGAGTACCATTGTTTTAGTCAGCAGGAGTACCTCTATAACATCAAATTGTTCTTTAAAACATGATATACATTTAAATAGCCCTTATTCACTGAATCTTTAAAAGCTGTGCGTAGGGGTTAGCTGTCAGAGTAGCAATGTTTTGTCAATGTGCATTCACTTAAAGTGGATGTGTCACCTATGTTTAACATAGTATAAATAGTTAGGCTACATATCAAATACTATTAAAATGGTATTATTTTTTCTTTTTAAGTTTTATTTAGTGTAAATTTAACTTAGAAAGTCTGGGCTGCATCTGCTTCTGCATAGACTGCGGTTACTTGCTCTGTAACCACAGTCTGTCACTCTGCCTCTGTTCTCCTCCCTCCTCCGATGACAGAGGCTTCAGTCTGTAAGCTGGAGCGGTCCCATTGGCAGAGATCGATATCTAGCCAATGAGACAGCTCCAGCTTACTGACAGAAGCCTCCGTCATTGGAGGAGGGAGGAGAGGAGAGGCAGAGCAATCTATGTGGAAGTAGCTACAGCCCACACTTTATAAGTTACATTTACATGAAATAAAACTTAAAAAAAAATGTTTAATAACATTTTAGTAGTATTTGATATGTAACCTAACTATTTATGCTGTGTTAAACATGGGTGACACATCAACTTTAAGCTTTAAAGATCTAATTTCTCATAATACAGAGATGCTATTTTTTGGGGGGGAATCAGCCAGGACATTTAACTCTTTAAGTACCAGAGGGGTATCCATACCTCTCTGACACTCAACCGGTTGACACTGAAAATGCTTCAAATCAGTGATTCTGGTGTACTGAGATGAACTGGAGCAAACCGACATCACAATAGGGGACAAACAGGGGACAAATAAACATTTCCCCGAATCCCTTTGATCTAAATGACTATTTTAGCCCCATGAATGCTAGAAAGGTTGCATCTCTAGCATTCTAGGTGTGAAAGAACCAAATAAACAATTTTATCCTTTCTCATGTAACTGGTGTGCACCATAATTGCTCAAATTCTACTTAGTACATCAGCCTCAGTATTTTGTCCCTGTTATTGATGACCAAATTATGTATTGCTGCTTGGTATACAGCTGTAGCTGAACAGGTAGAAGCAATGAGTGTCCCCTCCTTAGAAGTGATAGTATGCACAAGCAGCAGAAAGGTCTACCATAACTATGACCCCACCAACATTATGACTCACTCAGCACCAGTGACCCATATATAAAATAGCCAAGTGATGTATATCTGGAACGAACCAACTGCACCACAGGAAAAGAAAAAAAAACATTTTTGAAATTTTCATTAATTTAAATGTAGATACATAACCCATTCAAATGCTATAGAGGTGTCCAACCTTGATTCACAATGCATTGGAAATTTACCTCTAGCAAGTGGTTAAATGCTTATTTTAAATAGATAGGAAGGTTTATCTGTCCACTTTGGTCATACCTGGGTTATTTCAAATTGATCTGACCCTAAGAGCTTTAAAATATTTAAACTCTGAGTTCTCCAGAATGTAGATGGTGGGCTTTGTGTCCCGGTTTGCTGTAACCCAGAGATGCTCGAATCAGACCTCAAGGAAGGTTTAACATGTAGTAATTTAGAGCTATCACCACACAAGACAAGCAAAACTTCTGACTGAAATTACACCAATCCGGAGGCTAGAAAAGTAAGCAATTTCTGAGGAACGTATAGTAGGAAATTCTGGACTATCACCGTGACAATTTATCTATTCACCTTGAGAGTTGGGTGAAAACTCTTGAGTCTCAGGACCAAATTCTGAAAATTTTGGTGCAGTTTCTTTGTCCCACAATTACACCACTTTGCAGTTATGCATATGGGCCAAGGACCCTATGGCTGTGAAACACTTGGTCTCAAGTTGTTGTTAGACAACCATTCCCATCATCCTCGGCTGGCTGACATCTGGCTGAGGATGATAGGAGTTGCAAAACAGCTGGCAGTTGGTGTCCTGTAGGTTGTCCTCTACCAGTCCAGGTGAGAGATTTCACATGGTGTGAAGGTGGTTGCTGTAAAAGCTATTACATGAATTAATGGTCAGCACTTCAGGCCACTTCAGGTATAGGCAACCATATGATCAGTGGACAGGGAATACTTGTTTTGGCTTGGGGTGCGCAGCAGTAGAGGATAACCAACAGGTGATAAACTGGAGATGACTTCTCCAATGATATCACTTTTGCAATTCCTATGTTACTCTATGGAGCATACGCCCTACGATTTCTCAAGTGGGAGAGATCTTAGTGCATAGGCTCCATAGAATAACATAAAAACTGGAGAAGTTATCTCATTGGAGCAGTTATTTCCATTTTATCACCTGTTTATCACACCTTACTGCATAACCCCCAGATAGCCTTAGCCTTTAACATACAAGCACAAATAAGCTCTTAATTGCTTGACTGGTAGACAGTACTTCAGTTTGAAATACATTACTTGCTAAATAGGCCTTAGCTACCACTAGGGGCCATATGTTCAAAAAAGTAGCGAAATAGCTTTTGCCGTTTGTTACGGCTTTTCAAAGTACAGTGTCGTTGGGATCATTATTTTCAGAGAGTATCGGTTGTGATTGGAAATATGTCGTTTGTCCTGACTGAAATTGTCATATGGAATGACAAATGTCTTAACTAAAGACAAAAATGTCTTTAAAAATGTCTTAACTAACGACAAAAATGTCTTAAAAAAATGTCTTAACTAAAGACAAAGATTCTCACATTCAGAACACATTCCCTCCACTTTTTTCTTAACGTACAAATTTTGTCTTTTGAAAGACATTTTTTTGTCGTTAGTTACGACAAATTTTCTTCTCCTCTATACGACACTGGAGAATAGTTTAGCCACGTCCTAGCCACGCCCCTTTACCCGTCAATTCTGGAGTTGTATCGTACACAACGGACATTACTAGTTTTTTGTCGTATACTCTATAGAAAACATGTGGTTCATGCATTCAATTACTTATTTTTGTCTTTCATACGACAATTTTTTGCTGTTGTCCCTTTGAACATACTGCCCTAGGTGTGAAATGAATATCTGCAGATTCTATCTTGATTAACATGGTATATATCCGCTGCTACCAAACTGTAGTAACAGCTAACATACTCTCTTCTGTCTAAGAGCTTCCAGTTCTCTGCTCAGCCTACACTACCTAATCTTGCACTATCCAACTTACCACTGGGAACACAGGGGAAGCTAGCTCCAGGTTTGGTATCCCTGAGCTCAGGAAATCCCTATATGAGTGGTCATTATTCAGTGATCACCTATGACATTAAAGAATTAGTAAAGTCCAATTATGTAAAAACATCCATTTTGTAGCAAATTTCCTGATTAGTAAAACAAAGATACTCTCACTGTTGGGATAGTCTTTATTCCAATGTTACAACAATTAAAACTGCCACATATTGGTTAGCTGTTACAATAACATTTTATGAAAAACTGTGGCGAGTGGCTCATCCCTCTGACCTAATGAAATAAAATAACTATCCACACACCAGGTAAATCAGGCCTCTTGCTAACAGTTTAATATAAAAATCAAACTGAATAATAATAATATTTGATTTAAAGGGATAGTAATGTTTCATAATAAAAGCAGCTCTAATTAATCATCATAGTATTTGGACTTTGGAGAGTGTTATTTCAATTCTGTCAGAGTTGTAGTTCAAGAGTAATTCAATGACAAAGTATCCCCCACCCGCCCGTTTTACTGATGTAACACTGTTCAGCCAGTGATTCCCAGCAGCAAGAGTACCACAACAGTAAAAGCCCAACATTTTTTTTTTTATATTAAAAGTTTACTTCCCATTTAAGAAAGATTTCTGAGAGACCCATTACAATCGCCTGCAGAAAGGTCCTCTAAATATAAGAAGAGTTCCAGGGTACACTAATTTATTTATACAGCAGATATAGGTGAGACACCAAAAATAAAATACCTGATTTTCTAATGCCCTAACAGTGATGAGTACGGCCCTCAATCTGTTGTTGGACTTCAGTTTCCATCAGGGGTTTAACTACAGCGTGTGCAGTTCTGATTAGGCCTAGCATCTATGGGGGCCCAAAAAGTTAGAAATAGACCCCTAATAGTATATTTTAAAATTAAAGGGATATTAATGTTTCAAAATAAAAGCATAACATTAATCTTCATAGTATTTGGGCCATGGAGAGTGTTATTTCAATACTATCAGAGTTGTAGTTCAAGAGTAATTGAATGATAAAGTATCCCCCTCCCACCCTTTTACCTAGTTTAAACCACCTCCGCTCAGATGTGGAATCCGGTCTTAAGACCAGACAGCTCACAGCAAGGGACAATTTTCTTACTGTGTGAACAATGAAAGCCCTGTCCCCCTTGACAGGTTTTTCAGGTTTTTCCCTTATGCTAATTGAAGATAGTCCCTCTCTGCAAGTCATCTGGACACCACATTTCTGTTCTGAGGTGAGCAGTGTTACATCAAGTAAAAGGGGCAGGAGGGGGATACTTTATCATTTATCATTTAAAGCATAGTGAAACTTTTGGAAAGTAATTTTCAGTATAAATTAAAAAACAAAATTGCATTCCTGAAACATAGTAAATAGATTCTATTGTGTTTTAAAGATTTTTACATTTATATTGCTGATGCTGTTAGTCACCTGTACGCCATTTTTAGGATACTTAAATATGCAATCTTCTTTACTGTATTTTGTGAGTTTCCTACAAAACTGTTCTTGCCTACTTTTGTAAATACAATTTTATCTGAAATGATTAACTATTGTGTTTCGATTCTTCTTTAAAAACACAATTGTGTTGCATATATAATTAATATTGGACACTCTATGTATAAGCCAAGTGATGGATGTAGGTTTTCTGCTGTGTGCACGCATCAACATACACAGCTTGCTACACCCTCACTTAATCCAGCCCTTTTTGCAGGACATGATCCTTCCCTTAAAGACACAAACACATTAATATCAAACTGGAGGGAATATTATTCATGAGACTATATGAGTTTCTAATACACATATACCAGGTCAGTGCAAATCACAAGCATCCAAAGAGTTAAAACAGAGTGTGAATTTTGATTTACAAAGAAAGACAATGTGGATGTGTTTCATTTTTGGAAAGAGGTGCCTATGGGGAGACTATATCATGAACCTCTGAGTCGCTAACATTTTTTTTTAAGAAGTACATTTCCTTTAAAAAGTGGATATAGGTACAAAGTGACAAAGCCTCCCAATGCACTTCCCTAGGCCCACTTGGCCTAGACCTATATATGTCACTGCATGAGAATGCAATGCAATATATCACCATAAACTACAAAATAAATATTTTGAGAGTCATCACAAATCTGAATATGAATTCAACCCCATCATGGCAGCGTGTGAATTACAAGGTGCAAGTAGCAGGACAATACACTAAGAGCCTGCTGTTGAAATGAAATGTGGAATCATTCTGGGGCAAACCAACTACACCATAGGTGACAAGAGGGGTGGACACAAATATAATAAACTTTGTATCCAGACAGGCAGCTGGGCATTTTACAGACAGTGTAAGGGGTCCATAGGACTCCTGGGACTTTTACGTCCATGGGAGACGAAAGGAAAACTCCCTAAATTCTCACTAATTTAAATGGAGATTTGAACCCCATGAATACTTTAGAGCAGTGGTTCTCAACTCCTGTCCTCGGGACCCACTAACAGGCCAGGACTTAGGGATTTTTCTGCTAGAGCACAGGTGTGGTGATCAGAGGCTCATTCACATTGATTAAGTCACCTGTGCTCTAACAAGGAAATCATGTGATCAGAGGCTCATTCACATTGATTAACTCACCTGTGCTCTAACAAGGAAATCGTGATCAGAGGCTCATTCAAACTGATTAACTCACCTGTGCTCTAACAAGGAAATCATGTGATCAGAGGCTCATTCACACTGATTAACTCACCTGTGCTCTAACAAGGAAATCATCAAATCCTGGCCTGTTAGTGGGTCCTGAGGACAGGAGTTGAGAAACACTGCTTTAGAGTTCTCAAATGCACTGCAATGCAATATCTTGGAGCCCTCTCAAGCATTCAGGGAGATCCATTTTAACCAATGGGGATATTTGTTTAACCCGTATTTCCCATCTGGCTTGACCCAGATTGTCTCCATGTTTCTTCTGAACATAAAGCCCTAATGCTTATTTTGTTAATAATCACATGCTCCTATGTTGCGTATTTATATCACTGTAATATATAATTGCAGATTCCTTACTACACATAATTATTATCTCCCTTATAATTATTTGTGAAAGCAACCAATAAGGGTCTCGATTCTATAAGGTCTATCATGAAAAAATAGTCAATGGTGGTTTTACAGTTGCACTCTGACATTCTTTTACCAGCTCTGTAAACCACAGTAAATTGATACAATGCTAGAATGTCTGCTAGAATTCAATCAATAAAAAAAGCAGTGGAACAAACTAATACATTCATTATTGTATTGTATACAGTGAATGTTAACACGTTACGTTAAAACATTTTACTCCAGTATCTCTGCACCCCAAAAACTCACATCTGATATCCCCAACACATGTTACAAACCATCATCAGAAAGCAGACATCTTGAGGAAAAAAAAAATCATGACTACTCTGAGGCATTACAAATGGATGCACGTCCATACCCACCCTGCATATATCAATGAACCACCCTCGAAATGTGTAACAAGCCCCTGCTGCTCCTGCACATTACATACCCATCAGGGGAGGGCTGGCCAGGGAGGCAGAAGGGCAATTGTCCCCTGGGCCAGTCATATGCCTGGGCCAGTGGGCCACTGTCTCACTCAGTCTCTCACTTGATGCTGTAAATGGTGCTACACTAGTGATAGCTTACAACTGAAATGGAGTTTCACAAATGATACCACAGAGCTACAATCCAAGCATAACACTTTTCCCATGTAAGCACTATGGTATCACTAGTGTAGCTTTACTTACTACACAGTGTACAATGTATCAGTAGTGCAGCCCAATTTCAACGGTAGGCTCTGTGGAATCACTTGCCTTACTTCACAACGTAATGGCAATTTTAAATTTAACTAAAGGAGTGGGCTGGGACAGTGGGCTTGAATGATAGTAGAAGCAGACCACTTGATTTTATTTTCCCCCAGGCCACATGTTGCAAGCCCTCCCCTGATACCCATTAACCAACTGGGGACAAGAGGCACATCAAAAAGCAATGAAATTCCAAATGGCCGCCAAAGCCTTAGTCCAAGACGTACAGTACTGTGCAAAATTTCAGGCAAGTATGAAAAAATAAAATATACAACTAAAGTGCTCTCTACAAAAGAAAATAAGAAATATATGAGAGAGAATAAAGAAGCAGCTAAAAGATAAAACACTTCTCTCACCTACGAAGTGTTAAAAAGGAATTCAGAAATAGAAATTGTGTATATCTTAGCGCTATCCCATATAATAATTCACAAGGATGTTTGTCAGGATGCATTCATGGGCAGTCTCTACTGCGCACAATTGCATAGTGTGAGTGAGGCGACGCAAGACTGCATCGTGTGGAGCAGTGAGGTAGCGCCGGCCTCTTAACCCTTTGAGTGCCAGAGGAGTACGCAACACATTGCAAAGCAATGCGTTGCATACCCCTCTGGTACTCAAAAGGTTATCATTACCCAGATCTTGGCCCGTGTACACAGGCTTTTACACTAGTATGTAATATTTGGTTATAGCACAACCTATCTATGCAGCTATTGACAAAGTACGGAAGAATAGAAAATATATTAGAAAAACATCATTATAAAAAAGGGAGACTATAGTATCTCATATATTCTTAAGAATTCCATTAGAATCATTCCAACTGGCAGTGTATACTAGATTGGATCCTCCCACCTATCCACAACACACTGTATCAAAACAAATTATTCCAATCCACCGTATCATGCAGAATGCCAGAGGATACAATGTAGCACTAACAATATACTATAACAGTTAAATTAAAATTGTTCCGATTCTCCGTATCTATTGACTTTAATTCGCTTGCCCACCCATATCACACTGTTTCAGGCAGAACTCTGTTCGATCCACCGTGCTGTGCTAATGGCCAGTGTGAAAAAATGTTCTAAAGTAAGTATGCTTTCAATTCTTCTAGGTACGCTTGCATAATTTTTTTAAGGAACTCAGCAGGTAGGTTGTTCCAGACATCATTGAGAACTAACCACAGGTCTTCTGTCAATTTAGGCAGCCTCATTTGCTTCTATCTCTTCATGTAATCCCAGACAGACTCGATGATGTTGCGTTCAGGGCTCTGTGGGGTCCATACCACCATTTCCAGGACTCCTTGTTCTTCTTTACACTGAAGATAGTCCTTAATGACTTTGGCTGTATGTTGGTGGTCATTGTCATGCTGCAGAATAAATTTGGGGCCAATCAGATGCCTCCTTGATGGTATTGTATGATGGATAAGTATATGCCTGTACTTCTCAGCATTGAGGATACCATTAATTCTGACCAAATCCCCAAATCCATCTCCAGAAATGCAGCCTCAAACTTACAAGGCACATCCACCTGCAGACACTCATTCTTGTACCGCTCTCCAGCCTTTGGCGCACAAACTTCCTTCTGCTATAGCTAAATATTTCAGACTAGCGTAAAAGTATCAAGGTGCCCGTGATTGCCTCCAGCGTCTGTGTGCGCAGGCGACATTATTTCTTCCTGGTTGTCGCGATTTTACACATTCTCTATTCTTATAAGCTACTGCTTGTTGCCAGTGTCATTCTCTGCCTACTTGCTAGGCCTTAAAGGCCTCCGCCTGCCACTACTACATTCTCCTTTCGTGTTGTACCTGTGTGCAACAGCTCTTGTGATTACGATGCCTGATTCCCGTGCATGACTCCTGGTTTCGTCTGACTTCGGCTCCACTTGATCCCTGACTGCTCTTCGTTCCGGTTTGACTCCTGGCTCTGGCTGACTACCCGTTCCGGTTTGACTCCTGGCTCTGGCTGACTACCCGCCCCGGTTTAACTCCTGGCTCTGGCTGACTTTCCGTTCCAGTTTGACTCCTGGCTCTGGCTGACTGCCCGTCCCGGTTTGACTCCTGGCTCTGGCTGACTATCCGTTCCGGTTTGACTCCTGGCTCTGGCTGACTACCTATTCCGGTTTGACTCCTGGCTCTGGCTGACTACCTATTCCGGTTTGACTCCTGGCTCTGGCTGACTATCCGTTCCGGTTTGACTCCTGGCTCTGGCTAATTACCCACTCCATTCTGACTCCCTGGCTCTGGCCGACTAACCGCTCCAATCTATTCCTGGCATTGGCCTACCACCTCCGCTAGCACTCTCGGTGCCTAGGAGATTCCTCCATCTAGCGGTGCTCATTTGCGTCAGTCCGTGTCACTGACTTTCCGTTGCCATCATCCTGTACTGTGCCAGTCACCCTAGTGTTCTAGGGCGAGTCCACCTCTGTTGCCTGTCCAGTCACGCTAGCGTTCTAGGACAAGTCTACCTCTGTTGTCTATCCAGCCACCCTAGCATTCTAGGGCGAGTTTACCGCTGTTGCCTGTCCAGTCACCCTAGCGTTCTAGGCCGAGTCTACCTCTGTTGCCTACCCAGTCACCCTAGCGTTCTAGGGCGAGTCTACCTCTGTTGCCTACCCAGTCACCATAGCATTCTAGGGAAAGTCAATCTCAGTTGCCTATCCAGTCACCCTAGTGTTCTAGGGCGAGTCTGACTCTGTTGCCTGTCCATTCACCCTAGCGTTCTAGGGGAAGTTACTTCAGTTTCCAGGGGCTTTACAGCTGCTCCTGCACTAGTAGCTACTGCCATCCTCGATACTAGTATTTCATGGCAGTTAGAGTGGTACTCTATTTACCTCCAATCTGGTGATCCTGTCCTTATCCTAACCTGCCCTGTAAAGGTTGAGGAAGTGTCCAGTCACTGTCCTTATATCTGGCCCTGTGAAGGTTGGGGAAGTGCTATACATTTTATTGTGCTATTCTTAATAAAGATCAATTATTTTATCATATTTGTACTTGTCAGAGTTATTATTTCACAGTCACTCCGTGACAAAAAGCCTGTGTACACAGGCCAAATGTTCAGGCATTGTCTACTGCGCATGACTGCATCAGAGTCTCTACTGTGCATGACTGCATCAGGTAGTCTCTACTGCACATGACTGCATCGGACAAACATACATCTGCCCTTTTATATATAGAGAGCTGTTGACTCATCAGTCCAAAGCATCTGCTGTCATTTTTCTGAAGCCCCATTCCAGTGTTTTCGTGCATAGATGAGTTGCTTGGCCTTGTTTCCATGTCGGAGGTATGGCTTTTTGGCCACAAGTCTTCCATGAAGACCACTTCTGACCAGACTTCTCCGGATATTAGATAGGTGTACCAGGGTCCCACTGTTTTCTGCCAATTCTGAGCTGATGGCACTGCTGGACATCGTCTGATTGCAAAGGGAAGTAAGCATGAGGTGTTGTTCATCTGCTGCAATTTTCTTGGCCGACCACTGCATCTACGGTCCTCAGCGTTGCTGGTCTCTTTGTGTTTCTTCAGCACATCTGGAAACCCCTGTCTGCATTTAAGTTTCTGCCTGAGAGAGACTTTGCTGATTCTGTATAACTACCATGTGTTTTGTTGCTGTGCTCAGTCTTACCATGGTCTGTTGACATTAAACTGTGATCAGTAACCTCACCTTGTTAGCTGAGTTTGGCTGTTTCATCGCACAGCTTTTTTCCCCCTACTCAGCTGTTTCTGTTTCAGTTAATGATTGTGTTTCAACCCACATGTTAAAATTATTATCATTAGCACCTATTTGGTATAATTGTTTAATCATGCACATGCAAAATCCCTTATTTTGTGTAAGTGTACCTGGAAAAATTGACGCTGTTTTGACGGCAAAGGGTGGTCATCCTAAATATTGATTTTGATTTTTCTTCTGTTTACTCACTATCATTTTGTTAATTGAGAAAAATAAACTATTAAATTGTTTAAAGAATTTTTACTTACAGTTTTCAAACAGCTTTTTTTCACACCTGCGTAACACTTTTGAACATTATTGTATATGCAATGTCAACAAAAACATAATACACACACCTGTCCTGGACACTGCATCTTAAACCTTTGGTGATCAAGGCTTATTTACACTAAAGGATCAAAGCAATTTGGCCTTTTTAGTATTTGTTTGTTCAGCTATATTTTCCCTCTAATTCCTTTAGTACATCCACACAAATAATATACAGTTTGTTTATGGATAAGCCTTTTATTTAAAGGGATAGTAATACTTAAAACCTACAACATATATTTTTTTACATTTTATCCCCCTGAGTAAAACAAAGGTACTCCCACTGCTGAGACATATTTTATCAAAAAAATTATAACAGCTCAAACTTTAATTTTTTATGTGCAATATCATGGTGGCCTGAAAACTTACAGTGGAGCTGTTTCTACACCATCCTATGGACTGCTCTGGTCTGTAGACCATAAATCTCCATAGGATGGTGTAGCAACAGTGCCACTGAAAATTTTCAGGCTACTGTGATATTGCATCTAAAAAAATTAAAGTTTAAGCTGTTATAATTTTTTAATAAATTCTCTCTCTCAGCAGTAGGAGTACCCTTGTTTTACTCAGGAGGATAAACCCTGCAACATATATTTTTTTACATCTTAAGTATTACTATCCCTTTAATGCCATATTTATATGCATAACCCATAATTTAATTTGATTACAACATTAAAAAAGGAACATTTTGAAAAAACAAAATTTTTATTGGTTTTGATGTTGTGTTATATGCTCATTTAGTGCATTTTTAACAGGGAGCGTTCATTCATCCCTTCCAAATGTCCCTTTTTAGGGGGGTACTGTCCCTCTGAGGAAAAAATCCCCATGTGCATCTTTCTCACTCTAGTGTCCCTCACTATGGGAGAATAGACTGTGTGGTATGTATACAAGTGTATTACATTGCTCCTCAGCAATAACATTCACACTAGTGTTTCCTTAAACTTCAGTATAAGTGTTTAGAAATGATTATATGTAAATAAAATACTTTCCTCTTGCTCTAGATCGTTTATTCAGCTATACAAAGATGTGGCAATAAGTCATCACACTGAGCAACTTCATGTCAATGAATAACAGGTAATAACTAATCAGCTACCTCCAAATGGCCACATTCCATCTTTAACTCTTTTGAATGCCAGGGAGGAATATGATGCATTTTGTTTTGATGCGTTGGAAAGCTCCATGGCACACACGGTTAAAACACCTGAAAAACAAAGCACATTGCAATTTGCTCCATGTTACCACTGAGAAGACACATGATTGAGGTTTCATGGCATTTGGATTCTTTTAGTACACTTAGGGTTACGTATCTGGGATATCCGAGCCTGCATGCCCCAGGTTGTTGGGTCAGGTGCTTGCAGCTCGGAAATGGAAGGCCAGGAGGAACGTTCACTTCCCCTACATCCAGATTCAGTGGCACAGGTTTAAAAGAAGAAGAAGGAACAACTGCTTCTCAACAAGAATCATTTCCATGCCAACTTGAAAAACACCAATGTGTTACAACCTTTCCTGGCAGTAGCCACAATTCCTACCACCTGAAGGAATACTCTGTATTCTGGGATTTTGAGAACGGGACCCTTATGGGAAGATGATTGTTGAATAAGTACTTATTGTTTACATGAATATATACTGAAGATAGGGGCATTTGCACATGAACATTAATCATCAAGGTAAAATTAACATCACTAACAAACTATATTCTCACCATTAAACACTATAAACATTTCGCCACACATAAGATACACGTTTCCTTTTAGTTCTTATTTTTATCTTCCATAGGATACAGGTAAGATACAGACTATAACTCCTCAACCATGTGGCAAATCTCCACACACCATTCTAGCACAGTTACAATAAGCAGATAAGGACAAGGAATGTGACTGAATGCTCCTTTGGCCTTCTCAAAACGAGATGCAGGCTTCTGTTTGTGATTCTGGCATGTGCTATACTACATATTAATATGTACACATGTCTACTATGGGACATTGATCCAGAACCCTTTTAGGTGGTCCCTGTGCCTGTGCCTCAGGTATTGCAGAATGAGTCAGGAGGAGGTCCAGAAACATGGGATAGTGTCTTGATATGCTTATCAGATCCAGAACTCCTGCTTGACACTTTGTCATTGCATCTGGATGGAAGAGAAGTGAATGTACATCCAGGAATGATAAATAAGTTATAAAGTGGAGATGGCTTCTCAACTTCATATGTTATTATATGGAGCCTCTGCACTAAGATCTCAGAAGTTGGACAAATCTTACTGCACTGGATCCATAGAATATAATGAACTGGAGAAACTATATCACTGGAGAAGTCATCTCTGCTTTAATATGTCTTAATGTATATCCCCATGGGCTTCCTTTGCAGAATTGTAACCACCTCACATACTGCCCCAGAACATGCAGACTGGGATATCCCTGATAGCCTTTAGTGGATTGAAACAAACCAGATGCCATGGAATGGAGGGAGCCAAGTGACATTGAACTGACTGACATGCAGTTTTTAAATTCCCTTTTGTTACATTGCAGTACCAATACATATAACGTCTTATTGCAAAAAGAGGACTATTATACAAATACCTTTCATTTTTCTTTTTTTAATTCAAAGTTTATTGAATTTTCAGTAAGCGGGGGTACAGAAATAAGAAAAAAAGGGAAGGGGGTAACAAGTACAAATGATACAAACAGCATCAAAGGGAAGGAAAAAAAAGGGGCGGGGAGAAGGGTTAAAGAGACAGTACGGAGGGAAGAAAAAGAACCCCTAAAGAGGGGGAGAAGAAAAGAGGACAGGAAGAGAAGTATCCAAAAAGGGATTCAGGACAGAGATCCCTAGGGAATGGGGCACTCTAAGGTACCAATACGATCTTCCACCAAGTACATAGAGGTGGAGACTGCAGCCAAGAGGTCAAGTACCCACTCTCGGCCACCCAAAAAAATAGAGGAGAAGTGGTACCCAGTGAGGCTAAGCACAACAAGAAGCCCATGGGGCTGATTTAACATAACATTCCAATCCGATAGGACAGGGCAACAGGCAGCAAGCAAAACCTTATAATAAATAAAACCATTAATACCATGTGTGGGGCCCTGGAGCATCCAGATAATAAGTAATTGCATGTCAGTGTGGCCTGGGCTCTCCCAAAACGCAGAATTTAAATTAAAGTCCTAAAGGGCCCCAAATGTAGGAAGCAATCAGTTAATACAGGTGGGTAGATCTAAGGAACCCCAGGAATAGTAAGGTCAAGAACCCAAGAAGACCAGAGCACCACGCAGTACAGACCAAGGGAGTCAGGGACAGCCAAGTAAATTATGGACCTTCAGCACAAGGTCAGTAACAGCACCACTCACTCAGTTCAGTGGGCTGTGGGGATAGCATCTCATCGGTATACTTCGGCCAGGGGAGGGGATGGAGAGGGGGGGACGAGGAAAGAGAGGGGAGGGGGTAGAGGGGAAGGAGGAGTAAAAAGGGGTACCTGGGGTTCCATGCATCGCAAAACAATATCAGACAGTTGAAGGCATACCAAGTAGTAAGAAGCCTAAGTACAAAAGTAAGATTGGTGGAAACTTGACGTCTGGGAAGAAAGAGCCACCAGTATCTAGATGAGGGGCAAGGGGCAAAGTACAAATAGTTGTATGGGTATGAGAAGGGGAGGTGGCAGGAATACTAAGAGGGAGAAGGGAGAGGTAACAACACGGTCTCCAGGGGGAGGTGCTCTCTCTAGCAGGATCTCCCAATCTAGAGTAGATGGAAAAGAGGGGAGGAAAGAGAGGTGTAGACTAAGGGGTGACAGGTGAGCAGAATAAGGGAGAGAAAGATTGGGGACAGGAGTGCCAAAACATAGGTAGGCCCTAAGTGCAATCTGAAATAGGAGAAGTAGGCAGAGTGTCAAGGACCGTTCCCAAATGCCTGTCCTGTTGAGAAAAAATACCTCTCATTTTTACGCTTTCTTACAGATTTGGATGTGGAGGAGGGGTTGATGATGGTTCTCTACCATGTTCTACCATGTAATCTGAATTTCTCTTCCCACCTCCCTCAGGGAGCGCGTTTACGCTTCACTTCGTACTGGTGTGCCTCATGTCTATCATTACACCAAGCTCCTGGTGGTGACTTACCTATACACATTGCTTACCACCCTGTCCTGCAGAATGCGGAAGTGGGTACATGAACGTAATTTTGAGAGCTTGTTTGTTTGCCCTGTAACTACTTCTGGGCAGACTGCGGATATCTGATCTGTGCCGCAGGCTGCCGCTCTGCCTCTCTCTATCCAGCCTCCTCCAATGATTGAGGCTTTCTGTCTGTAAACTGGAGCGCTCTCATTGGCCAGAAATCGATCTCTGCCAGTGACAGCACTCCAGCTTACAGACAGAAAGCCTCCATCATCAGAGGAGGCTGGATAGAGGGAGGGGAGTGGAGGCAGAGCAGCAGTCTGCGGCACAGATCAGTTAACCGCGGTCTGCCCAGAAGTAGGTACACAGCTGTATTTATTCTTTTTTTACATTTTGCCAAACAAGCATTTTTTTTTTAATTTATACACTTTGCATTATATACGATGTAGAACAAAACGATTTAGGCAAAGTTGTAAAGGGGTGATAGATCCCCTTTAAGTCTTTGAACCTTTGAGTGGACTGGACATGTTATATATATATTATATATATATATATATATATATATATATATATATATATAGCACTGTGCAAACGTCTTAGATAGGTGTGAAAAAATGCTGTAAAGTGAGAATGCTTTCAAAATTAGACATGTTAATAGTTTATATTTATCAATTTACAAAATGACAGCGAGTGAACAGGAGAAATTTTTAACCCTTTCAGTGCCAGGGAGGTATCTATTGCATTGCAGCGCAATGCATTGGACGCCTTTCCGGTACTCAAAGGGTTAAATCAAATCAATATTTGGTGTGACCAGTCCACCCTTTGCTTTCAAAACAGCATCAATTCTTCTAGGTACACTTGCATAAAGTCGGGGATTTTGTAGGTGTATGATTAAACAATTATACCAAACAGGTGCTAACGATCATCAATTTCATATGCAGGTTGTAACACAATCATTAACTGAAACAGAAACAGCTGTGTAGTGGGAAAAAAACTCAGCTAACAAGGTGAGGTTGCTGAAGATGGTTTAATGTAAAAAGTCATACACCATGACAAGACTGAGCACAGCAACATTGCAACAGCAAGGTCTCTTCCAGGCAGAAATTTCAAGGCAAGTAGGGGTTTCCAGATGTGCTGTCCAAGCTCTTTTGAAAAAGTACAAAGAAACAGGCAACGTTGGGAATCATTAGATGCAGTGATCGGCCAAGGAAACTTAGTGCAACAGATGAAAAACACACAACGCTTACTTCCCTTCGCAATCGGAAGATGTCCAGCATTGCCATCAGCTCAGAATTGTCAGAAAACAGGGGGACCCTGGTACACCCATCTACTGTCTGCAGAAGTCTGGTCAGAAGTGGTCACCATGGAAGACTTGTGGCCAAAAACACATACCACCGATGTCTACAGGCAACAGTGAAGCAAGGTGGAGGGTCTTTGCAAGTTTCGGGCTGCATTTCTGCAAATGGCATTGGGAATTTGGTCAGAATTCATGGCATCCTCAATGCTGAGATGTACAGGCAGATACTCATCCAACATGCAATACCATCAGGAATGCATCTGATTGCCCCAAATCTATTCTGCAGCATGACAACAGCATAACAAACATACAGCCAAAATCATTAAAGTGTTAGTAATGTCTAAAAAAAAAGTTTTTTGCATTTAGAAGCGTTTAAAAAGCTGATCTAAATGTAAAAAAACGTATCTCTCAAACCGCTATGGTTTAAGAGATACAGTCATTTAAAGTTTGATCTCTCCTACTGACAGCTGTAAAGCTGTCAGCAGGAGATCCGTGTTGGTTGACACGGAGGAGTTTGAGAAGTGCTGGGATCTCCTTACTTACACGGAATCCCTTCATTGGAATGGTCTAAAACATGTGCCTAGTGTTCAGGCACACGTATTAGACCATTCCAATAAAGGGATTCCGTGTAAGTAAGGAGATCTCGGTGCATGTGTACCTAGAAGAACTGATACTGTTCTGAAGGCAAAGGGTGGTCATACCAAATACTGTTTTGATTTAGAGCTTTCTTCTGTTCACTCACTATGCATTTTGTTAACTGATAAAAATATACTATTAACATGTCTATTTTTGAAAGCATTCTTACTTACAGCAATTTTACCACACCTGAGCAGTATATATGTGTGTGTGTTTCTGGTTTTCTGTGCACCCCCCAGGGCTCCCAGTGAAATGCTACAGGGCAGTGCTTTTGCCAGGAGTGGCCAGGGGGGCTTTGCCCCGCTGTCCACCTTTGTCAAGATCACTGCAAAGATATTCACAGGAGTGGCGATTTTCATAGGAGTATGCAGGGGGGGCCATTCCTTGAAAATTGCTGTAGCCAGACTCAACACCGTTGATGTCCAGTACAGCAGCAGTCCAGATAGTCTCTAACATGCACAGAGCCCAGCATCGAACAGGCAAAGCAGAGCAGAATTTGTTAGTTTAGAAATAAAATCAGTCCTATACTTAAAGAGATAGTAAACTTTTTTTTTAACCTTTACACATTCTGTCAATTTGCCCATGCCTTTTTTAAACAATGTTATGCCCCTGGCATTGAGAGCCCTGAGCTTTCTCTCAGGGGCTGTGAAAGCAGGGATAGTGGTGTAATGTAAAAGACATACAATGAAAAAAAAAAAAAATACTCATATAATAGAGAAAAGACATACCCCCCAACATTTCAAATGGATAAAGAGGGACATTTGTGTTTCAGGGGGTGTTGCTGGGGGCTTGGCTGATGGGCAAAGCATTACCTCTTGACAACTCTTTGGTATTGCTCTATATCATTTATTCAGTTACACAAAGTATTTTATTCACACAGACTAATTTATAGACACGTATACTGAAGTTTATACAGATATTAATATGAGTTTTGTTGCTGTAGAACAATGTGTTACACTTATATACACACCGCACAGTCTGGTCTCCTAAAAAGAAGAACACCAGGGTGGGAACTGGAAAGAGACACAGAGGGATTTGGGTCTCAAAGATGGGCTGTCCCTCCTAAAGAGGGACACTTGGGAGGTATGGAAAATACTTCATCCAGTCTATTAAATACAGCATGCACTCAGTGCTGCATAGATAATTTTACATTGGATCACTATCCATGCCTTAAAGTGATAGTAATATATCAAAATAAATGGGGTGTGATTAATTTACATTACTTTTAGTCCATGTAGAGCAGTATATCAAGATAATCTGATTTGTAGTTCATGAGTATTTATAAAGTATTCTCCTCCCACCCCTTTTACCCATTTAAGCCGCCTCCCCTTAGATGTGGAATATGGTCATTGGACTGGGCAGCTTGTCGCGAGGCCCATTCTTCATGCTGTGAGTATATGGAAAACCCTGCTCCCCTTGACAAAGGAGGGCAGGATTTTCCTTATGGTCTCTGAAGAAACAGGATTGCTTCAGATCGTGGTACTTGTGGCAGATAGTAACACTATTAAGAAGCTAGTCGCCATATGCTTAATTATTGGGGGGGGCAACTTTATATTGGGTGGTAGTTCCGCTTTAAAACTATCAAGAGCTGTGGGTTGAGGCTGCAAGTGAAATAGCCTTGGCAGTAGACAAAGCACTGGTTGTTAAACAGGGCTACAAGTATTAGCATCCAGTGCTTGGATATTTAAAACTTTAATCAAATAAGTTTGACAAGATATAAACATAGCTGGGACCTATCAGAGTTTTATCCTAAGACTATATTGGTTAATAGTTCAAAGATCTCAGGTTCAGCTCATTTTAAAATCCGCAAGTATGCAAACTCAGAAAAATATTATAGTATATGTTAAATACATACCTCCCAACATTTCAAATAGCCAAAGAGGGACAATTTTGTTTTAGGGGGTGTTGCTGGTGGGCAGAGCATTACTGAGAATTTTTACGTTATTTCATGTCCTATTGACACCGCTTTGTGTAACTGAATAGATGATTTATTAGAAGACCAAAGTATTTTATTTGCACAGACTTATTTATAAACACATGTACTGCAATGTAAACAAACATTAAAGGGGAACTTTCACCCCGCAATAACTTAAGGTTCACTTTATGCACACCTGGCGACTAGCTGCTTAGTAGCGCTAGTCGCCAGCAATATTACCCGGTTCTTCAGATATCGGCTTTTTGCCGATCGTGACAGCAGCAGGAAGCACGGACGTCTCTTCACAGTGACGTCCGTGCGCCTGCGCTGTCAGTCCCTTTTGCACCACACATTACGGGAGAAGCCCTAGGAGCAGGACCCGGTGAGTGCAGTAAGCCGCTTGAATAGCAACAGAAGTGGTTGCCGCCAGAGGGGCACACCGTATATTTTATCAACAATAGTGTAATCAACAGTTTGTTGAGATAGACGGGAGAGTTGGTGGTGGAGGAGAAGGCTTGGCTAATACAAACAGACAAGGCAGTACGGACAGTTTTAAAGGAGAAACCTCAGCCCAGGATAGAGAGATTCCTATTGCCTCTACATATTTAAGTGGTACCACTGATGATTAATTAGAGCTGCTTTTATGATGAAACATTACTATCCCTTAAGGGTTTAAACAATACAGGGTTACAGGTGCTTTGTAGAGTGAAACATTGGTTGTGAGGTCCCTGCCCGAAAGCTTACAATCTAAAGTGGTAATAGGAGACATACAGAATACATAAGGGTCAACTGCTGAATACAGTGCTAGTTCTGATAATGACAGAGGACAACAGTAAATACTGAAGCATGGTAAACGGAGCTTGCTGTAACATTAGCCCACATAAATACCACCATCAAGGGAAGCGTGAACTCGCTCCCTGGGGCAGCTGGGAGGGAGGTGGGAAGTCCTGTGGCACTGTGCCGCACATACAGGCTGCCGCAGAAAAAGAAAGTGCCCGGTTTTAACTCTTCATATTTTTAATAGTAGGTAATTTAAAAAAAACAGACGCTAATATAGTTGTGCTGATTTAACCCCACGGACAAACGTTTTTCTAATGTGAATGTTCCCCTTTAATGAGAGTTTTATTGCTGTGGAGCAATGTTATACACTTTTTTACACCCCACAAAGTCTGATTTCCTAAAAACAGGGACAAAATGATTTGTGTCTCAAAGACAGACTCCTAAAAGGGACACCGGTGTACGTAAATATGTACAGTTTACAGCTCAGTGTGCTCTCTAGCAATCATTTTCCATTCCTCTCGATCAACAGGGGTGACTTGGAAAGGGCTGGACTTGATGGACTCATGTCTGTTTTCAGCCTCATCAACTACATTATTATGTAAGAAATAAAAATTGAAAATTCGACTATGAAAATACCCGGGAGTTAGTGACAATATTAACCCTTTGAGTGCCACGGAATTTGTATTCCGTACCACTCTGACACTCAAGGTATTAAGGGTGGATACCAGCAGCTGTTCGAATACAACTACCAGCACCCTCTGTAATCCGAAAATTCTACACTTTATAATCCAGGTGAAGAACTGATTCCCACGTCTGCCGTACCGATAAACACCTCTTGGGGGAGCAATAACAGTGACAACAGAAAGCATCAAGACAGCTCACCATTTCTCCTTCCAAACAACCGGAAGGCTGAACGTCTTTGGTGACTTCCTCTGTTTTCTATACAGGAAGTGACGATATTGAATTTTGAAACATTAGCGGGTTGGAGTGAAAGTGACTGTAAGTGAATTGAAGTTATTTTCAAACGTATGTCTGTCTATATTGGGTTGCCCACATAGTTTCAGACTAATGTACCATGAGCAGGGAAGTGGTAGGCTTGTCTTTGTCGGGAGTTAAATAGATGAATGGTGCATAGAAAGCCTAGTTATTATTTTGTTGACTCTAGTGTCAGTGTGCTACAGCCACATTCAAAAAGTAATCTTAATGGGTGTTTCAGTGAGGAAAGTGCAATATTTACCGAGAACTGCCAGACATTTAGTTTTTTTTTCGCTAAATAAAGCAGTAGATGTTGCATTGATACTCTGAGGGTCTCTGCTGTATTTAATGCGCATCTGGTCCTTTAAGGGTTAATATTTAAGTCACAGCTTACATCTTCTCTCCTTATAAGTTTGCACAAATATGCATCAATAAGAGACGCGTTTAGAATTACATATAGTGTGGCATAAACAGAGTGAGTCAGTTCATTTTAGAAGCAAGTCAGGCATCAGTGAGGTCCCAGAGTATCGTATAGAAAAAAATATAATTGCTGCACCAAAAACAAGGCTAATTCTTGAGCAAACCGTCTATACCATAGGCGTAAAACAATCCTAAAATTCCCATTTATTTCATTTGGCCCCCCCCCCTTAAATGAAAGAGGCTTCCAACAAATTTCTTCTCTAGCACTCAAGGGGTTAAAATATCTGTTTAAATGAATGAACATTTTCATCCCCTCTCATGGTGCAGTTAGTTTGTCCCAGAATTGTCTATCTCATGCTTTCTGCATAAGGTTATAAAGTCATGAACAATGTAACACTTTGCATTAGCTTTTATGAGGATCATTCAATAAGTACAGTAAGTATGAGCATTGTTTCTTAGTATGAAACCCATCCTGAACTTGGGGCATATGGTAAAATAACTTCACCATGGGGAACAAATGATAATTCAAGTTGATTTAAATAGGTATTTTAACCCTTGACAGTCATAGAGGTCTGTAATTCATTGTGAAGCTAGCATACATTCAAGGGGTTAAAAGCCCCATTGAAATCAATGGGTATTTTCATTTGTTCCCCATGGTGCACTTTGCTTGCCTCAGAATTGTTCCAGTTTCTTTGTGCCTATGGCTCTATGGGATTGTAGATTACCAAATCTAAAACTGCATATGCTATGTTACCTGGCCTGGTATTTAATAAGCATTTTAGAATAAAGCAGGGATTGTTGGCTCCTAGAATAACACATTTATTATATAAATGTAGATAAGTTATCACTTGCTATATATGAGAATCTGATGCTGAGATTCAGATCAGCCAGGCCAGGTATAGAATTAGCTGAAGACTGTGCTCTTAGCCCAGCAGCACCCAACTTGAACTTTTGGTCCAATAAGTAAATTAAACTCCTGTCTATAATACAATTATTATACTCTTTATTTCATAATCATGAAATATGTATGAATGCACTAAATGGGCACATTAAAGAGTAGGGGCAATTATCTGCTAGCCCAGTTTGGCATATAATAGTATTTTGTTACAGTGCTTTTGAGGAGTAGTAGAAGAGGCAAATATAGTTGATACCTTTATTGGCTAACTAAACAGATTTAGAATGCAAGCTTTCAAGACAACTCAGGTCTCTTCCTCGGGCATGTTATATAGATAAATATGAAAACAGCTCTCTTTTATACAAGTACACATTGCATTGTTTAGAATGGAAATCGGATAAGGAAGTTTAGTTTAGTCAATGGTAGAGGAGAATGCTGTAAATTAGTCTTCCTCTGAGTGGTCCAAGGTATTTACAATCCCAGGGGCTGTCGTAAAGTTTAATCCACAAAGTGATAACGTGTCAGGAATTTTCTGTCTTTATTCAAACCAAGATTCAAAGCTCCAAATTGGATCATTAATTTTACCTCCCATATTTTTCTCTCTCTCCGACAGTGAAACAGTCCCTTTAATACAGTTAATTTGATATCTCTGACACTGTGTCCATTTTGGCAAAAATGTTCTCCCACTGGTGTCTGTCTTTTTGTTGTTAACCCTGGATCTGTGGGAATTAAATCTCTTATGTAATGGTTGTCCAGTTTCACCCACATAAAGAGCTGTTGGACGTTTTGCACACATGATGAGGTATATTACACTGGATGATTTGCAGGTGAAGGTACCATTGATCTTGTGGTGTAACTGGGTGTTTGGAATGGGTACCTTGTCAGTGGTGTAAATGTGTGCACAGGTTTTACACTTCCTCTGTAGGGAGGGAGATGTGCCATTTGTATTAATATTCAGGGCACTCCTTACCATCAGTTGTTTTAAATTGGGAGGCTGTCTGAAGGAGAGGGAGGCTGTGGGAATTTGTACTTAAGTCTTTCATCCATGTGTAATGTTGTTTGAAGTTCTCTTGATATTTTGAGAATAACTTCGGCCTGTGGATGCTAGGTGACCACCAGTGGCACCCTGTTTCCCTTATGTTTTTCTTTGTAGCTTAATGGATCTTTTCTTGGTATGTAGTTAGCCTTCTGTATCTGACTGAAAAGGTGATGGGTGGCAGTGTATTTTGCCAGCTTCAGCTTTACCAGTGAAGGCAATCACTGAAAGACACACACAGTGACAGAAGAGTAAGTTCTAGATACACTCAGCCTTCATTTTGACCTTACATATTAGGCAAGTGCATAATATATAGTTAAATTGCTTATACTGTTTAGTTTTTGTTTTTGTTTTTTTGTTGGTTTTTTTTTTTTTTTTTTAACTTTTTTTCCTTATATTGAGCTCAGAGTTTCTGTGTCCAGCGAGCTTTCAGCTAGGCTTAGGGAAAGTGGACAATCTCTATGTAGCACTTATTTATCTGTGTGCTATAGTGGCCAGCTTTTCTACATTGTTTCACTGTCTCTTTTTTTTTTTTTTTTTAAACAAATTCAGATAGCTCCCTGTCTGTGACATGTGCCAAAATAATATAAATAGGTGAAGATGGAGGGGAAGGAAAGCAAGTTCAGGCAATATGATTTTCTAATACAGGTAGAGGGCAAGACACAAAGAGAAGAACAGCAAAAAGTATCTGAGGGTAGCTAGCTTATTCAAGTAAAAACAATATTCGAAATGGACTCACATGGTGCCGATCTTGGGCTTTAAGCGTGTAAAATGGGTCCCTACCCCTATAGTCAGCATGCTGTGTCTGTTCTGTCCTGCTGCCACCAGTGCTTGCAGAACACGGTGTCTTATTGTTGTAATCCTTTCAGCAGTGGTGTGAAACTCTCCAAGTTGTTGTGAAGGAGCAACAGCACTGATGTGCGTGTGTGTGGGCCGATGCTGTTGGCAGAATGATGGACTGGTGACCCGGGAGCTGGAGGTGGGTTCTCCCAGGGGGTGCGGGAGGAACACAACTAAATGAGAGTGCTTGTGGGAGTTTTACAGGTGGACAAGGCCATTTGAGTTTTGTAGCAGCATCACAATATTGAAGAATTATTTATTTGGCTCATCCATCCTCATTCCATACCATTTCATCAGCAACTGCATCCTTCCATTTGTGCATCTTTCACTCCTAGACCTGTATAGCGGACGTCATGAGTTCCTGCTTCCGGGACCAGCCGGCAGCTCTTCAGGAGCACTGTCATCGAGATATCTAACTATAATTACTTCATTGGTATGGTCTACAACATATATGCCTGGCTTGCTTCATTCCAATGAAGTAATTATAGTTAGATATCCCGATGTCAGCACTCCTGAAGAGCCTCCTAAAGTCGGGCAACCGAATTCTGCCTCAACAGCTTTACAGCTCGTCAGGCAGAAAGGGGAGGGAATGGAGACCTTTATTTTATTATATCTCTCAAACCATAACGGTTTGAGAGATGGGAATGAGGGCAGTAAGTATTTTTTAATTGTACCTATCAATTCGCCTATACTTTTTTCTCGAGTTTACTATCCCTTTAACATTTGTTATCCTTGTAGGGACTCCAGTTCTAACTTCTCACTATCTTACTGTCTAAGATTACAATGTTCTTGTTTGTTTTAGCTGACTGCAGTTTACGTTCAGTGGAGGTCCAAATTGTACTGAGATGGAAAGATCTAAAATCCCTGTACATAAATCCCAAGCAACAGAAAAATCGCTCTTTGCAGGTTAGTATGTTAAATTATGAAGTTCTCAATCAAGGGTTAGTAACCTTTTATTTTGAGTTTATATATTAGTCCCTTGCAGTATATGTAAATTCAAGCTGTCTATACTTTTGTGTATTTTACAGATCACTCATGCAAGAGACAATATACATATATAGTTTACAAAAATAAGTCTCAGTGCTAAAGACCACTCCTAAAAATATAATGGAAATATACAATACTTCTTGAAAACAAAAAAAACTTATGTGGTGATTTATCTCAATAAGTTCAAGCAATTATCTATCAATGGTTTATAGTTTAATGGCACTAGTACCATAAAATATGATAGATGACAGTAATACCTTCAATCAGTCATTTACTTCCATTGTATTTTTTTTAGTGGTCTGTAGCACTGAGACTTATACTTGTAAGATTTGTTGTCATTTTGATCCTATAAGTGGGGGATCTGTATCAGGGAAGCTGGATTACTCCTATATTTTTGTTGGTGACACACACTGTTCTCATAGCCCTGAGTACACTGCTAATGAATAAAGGGGTTTTGACCCTACACTGCCCCTTTAAAGAGATAGTAATGTCTCAGCATAACTGAAGCTACAATCATTCCGAACACTCAGTAATAATGTTCTGCACCATTCCCAGAGTTCAGATCAGTCTAGTTGATGAGTAATTATAAAGCTTTCCTACTCCCGCCCCTTTTACAGATGTCAATCTTTTTCCCTCACATCTGAAATCCGTCCCTTGACTGGACAGATCTCAACGAGGAACATCTTCTGTCCATCAGTATAAGGAAAACCTTGCCCCCCTTGATTAAGGGTTCTCTTTTTTAAAATGTTACACACAAGAGGATTTTAGTCTTACCTGTTAAATCCTTTTCTCTTAGTCCATGCAGGTTACTGGTAATTTTGGGTAGGCGATCCACACCTTTAACTAGGCAGGAACAATTCTAGAAGTGAATGCAGGGGATGGAGCCTACCTTCCCTCCTTGGCTGCAGCTATACAACCAGCTGCAGAAAGACTTGAGACACAAATATTGACTAGATAGTAGAAGGGAAAGAAGACTCCTGTGAGCATGACCCCGAAGGACCCCCATGGGCTGCCACAGGAGAGCCAAGCATGATCCTTTGACAGGGTGGGAGACCAGTAACCTGTATGGACTAAGAGAAAAGGATTTAACAGGTAAGACTAAAATCCTCTTTTCTCTGTCGTCCAGTACAGGTTACTGGTAACTTTGGGATGTCCAACCATTGAGTTTCCCAGAGGCTGGAAGTAAGGCAAGGACCAGACGCAAGGCCCCCAATGTCACCATAGCAGATATGAACCATCAGATCAGAGCCCAACAAAACAAATGAAATGTCAACGGACACTGAACAGGGGGTAACAACATCCCATGAACTGTTACACAGCCCAATGAACTAGAGCCAACAGGACTCAAAAGTGAAGGAAGCACCAAAGAACTGAAGAAGATCCTAGAAAGACAGGCAAGACTGCCTCTAGGATCTTCCTCCCAAAACTGGCATCAGCCGAAGCCAGCAAATCAACACGGTAGTGCTTCGAAAAGGTGTGCACAGATGACCGAGTGGCAGCCTTGCACAACTGATCAGCGGAGGCCTGATATTTGTAAGCCCAAGGAGCCCCAATAGATCTAGTAGAATGAGCCGTGACCCGAAAGGGAACAAGCTTCGTAAGGCTTACGAGCTAAAGAAGAATAGCGGACTTGATCCAAGAAGTAATAGTCACTTTGGATGCAGGTCTCCCTGCCCTGGGGTCCTCAGGAATGACGAACCACGCGTCAGTCTGTCTAACAGACTCAGTGCGATGTACATAAAACTTGAGACAACGCACCACATCTAACAAGTGGAGATCCCTCTCCTTGTCAGAGGTAGGGTCAGGGGAAAAAGAAGGCACCACAATCTTCTGATTAATGTGGAAATCAGAGACCACCTTCGGGAGAAACTCATGCGAAGCATTGCCTTGTCTTTGTGAAACACCAAAAATGGTGGTCTACAAGACAGAACATGTAACTCCAACACGGCGAACAGACACGATCACCAGGAGAAAAGCCATTTTCCACGTCAGCAGGAGTTGAGGAATAGTAGCAAAGGACTCAAAGGGAGAGCACTGAACTCCCAAAACCAAGTTAAGATCCCACTGAGGAGCAGGAGTCTTAAAAGCAAGATGAGTATGAGCATCGCCCTGGAAGTAAACCTTGACATCAGGAAGAATAGCAATGCGCCTCTGAAAGAAAACAGAGAGAGCAGAAATCTGAACCTTAAGGGAACTCAAACTGAGGCCCTTATCCACACCTTCCTCCAAGAAAGCCAGGACCATAGGCAGATCAAAATTCTGAGAGCGGTCCCTATCAGCACACTGAGATAGAAAGGGCGACCAGACATGATGGTAGGCCTTAGAAGAAACAGGTTTGCGAGCACTGAGCATAGTAGCCACCACACCAGAAGAAAAACCTTCCTTCTTCAATACTGAGGATTCAATTTCCAAGCCGTCAAAGCTAGACAATGAACATCCTCCTTCCACTGGTAACCCTGTAGAAGATCCAGACGACAAGGGAGCCGGAATGGCTCCGCCTCTGACAGATCCAGAAGCTCCAGAAACCAAGCCTGTCGAGGCCAGTATGGAGCAATCAGAATGACTGGACAACGCTCCAGTCTCAATTTCCGTGATCTGGGCGACATTCTTTCCATCTCGATTATGCTGCTCTCCTATTGGCTGCTCTGTACTGCTCCTCCGAGTGACAGCCTTTTTATACCCTGGGCTGTCACTCGGCTAGTGCCCTTTCATGGTGTACCTGATGCCTAGCGCTAGTTCTGTGATTCTGATACCAGTGTATGACCCCGGACTGCCTGACCACACCATTAGTCTCTGCTCCTAATACTGTGTACCGATTCGGATTGGCTGACGTTCCTGTTTCCTGTTCTGACCCGGCCTGGCTGACGTTCCTGCTCCATGTACCGATCCGCCGAGACCGACGTTCCTGCTCAGTGTACCGAATCGGCTTGGCGGTGGTTCCTGCTCTCAGCTTGCTTGACTGGGCTATACCCGGCAGTTCCGGCTGCTTACTGTTGCACCGTTCCCGCAGATTGTATCTCACGACGCCGGTACTCCAGTACCTTGTCCGATCCTGCCAGGTGGCTCAGAGTCTGTGTGGCAGTATCCTCTCACACCGTGCTGCATCGCTTGGTCTTAACTTGGGTTCAGTTGGGCGCTTCCCGTGGTTTCCGTTATCCAGACCATTGTGATTATTAACCCCTTTCGGGGGTGTTGCCTCGTTATCTACTTGCTATACCAGTGTGGGTTGCTTCCAGTACCTTGTGCATACCGATTCCATAGGTCAGTTGGGCGTTTCTGGTTGCCATCCATTTTATGTGAATCACATTAACCCCTTGGAGCATAGCAAGAGCGTTGGTGTTGTCTGCTCCGTTGGGCCTCCGTTTGGCACGAGCTCTAACCAGTCTATTGTAGTCCACGGTGGGAGTCCACCGTAGGGAAACCGTGCTAGTTATCATTGTCTGCCGTTACACTTCCGCCGTTGTCTCCTCTGCTGCATTAGGCGACATTGTACCGTAGCTATTACTAGCCACTCTGCCTGTGGCTCCACTGTACATTTCGGACTCATACAGTGTACCACAATATTACCTGACCTGTGTCAGTATTGTGTTTTGTACCATACTATAACCGTGTGGGTAAACCACTTGTAACCTGTCCTGTGTCAGTTTGATGCTATTTACTGGACCCCTGAGAGTTACATTATTTCTTGTGTGCTTCAATAAAGTTGTGTTATTACCTAAATCTAACGTGTCTGAGTGTACTGAACCATAACAATAACACCCTGTGCAACATGGGAAGGGGAGGAAAGATGTAAGCCAGAGGAAATAACCAAGGAATGGACATTGCATCCACCGCTAGAGCTAGAGTCCCTCCAGCAAGAGCAGAACCTCAGAACCTTCCGGTTGTGTCTTGTTGCCATCAGGTCGATGCAAGGAAGACCCCACTTCTGAACAATGAGGGTGAACACCTCTGGGTGCAGGTCCCACTCTCTGCTATCCACCGTGTGTCGACTGATTAAGTCTGCCATGACTTTGTCTAAGCCAGGAATGGCACTACGGATATGGCAGGAACCCCAGGACAAAATAGCCTTGACCTCTAACCAAAAGGCGAGACTTCATGATGTAAGCTACGGCAGTGGCGTTGTCGGACTGGACCCAGACTGGGCATTCTTACAGCTGGGGTGTCCAGTGACTAAGGGCATGAAATATCGCCCGAAGCTCCAACACTTTGATGGGAAGGAGAGATTCCTCCAGAGACCACCGACCCTGAGCACTCGGGCGACCAAGGACCGCTCCCCAGCCAGAGAGACTGGCATCAGTCGTCACCGTGGTCCAGAAGGATACCAGGAAGGACTTGCCCTTCAGAAGATTGATTGGAGAGGTCAAGCCACCACGACAAACTCTTCCACATGAAGAGGTACGGATACTGACGTCTTCAGAAGGTCCGTCTGACCCCTGGATCACAAACCTCTGGAGTTCTCTGGTGTGAGCCATGGCAAATGGGACCGCTTCTATGGTGGAGAATAATTTCCCCACTAGAGAGGACCGCTTCTTGGCTGGAATTGGATCTTGAGCCAGGACCGCAGAAACCCTGTGGGCGATCTGGTGAGAAACATCATGCTCTTCTGAGTGTTGAAGAGAAGGCCCAGGAAGACCAGACACTGGGATGGGACAAGATCCGACTTGCCCATGTTGATGATCCACCTGTGATGGGTGAGAGCAATGAATGCAATCCTGAACCTGCTGATGAAGAAGTTCCATAGAAGGAGCTTTCAGAAGCAGGTCGTCCATGTATGGAGTAACTCTGATGCTGTCCCGATGGAGGACGGATACTAAAGCTCCCAGGACACTGAAGACTTCAGGAGCTGTTGTCAGACCAAAAGGAAGAGCTGAAAACTGGAAGTGCCCTTGGTCGCAGGCAAATCTGAGATACTGGTGTCTCTGGATGAATGGCGATGTGTAAATACGCGTACTGATGATCCAGAGATGCAAGGAATTCTCCAAGGGACATAGCAGCAATCACCATCCTTAGGGACTCCTGGTGATGAGTCTTGATCACAAAGGAATTGAGAACCTTCAAATCCAAAATGGGATGACAGCCGCCATCCTTCTTGGAGACCACAAAGAGGTTTGAGTAAAAACCCATACCTGTGTCCCGAATTGGAACAGGTTCCAGAACATCCTTGTCCAGAAGGCCCTGGATAGTGCCATTGAACAGACTGTGTTTCTCTATGCTCTGAGGCGTATGAGAGGGGAAAAACCAAAAGGGGAGGAAGAGAGGCGAAAGGGATCCTGTACCCTTCCGCCACCACCTGTAAAACCCACGGGTCCACCACTGAATCCTCCCAGACGCTGTGGTAGTGACGCAGATGGCCACCTACAGCCGAGTGGGGATCTGGGTTTGGCGAGTCATGCCGAAGAAGGCTTGAAAGCCTTGGGCTTGGAGGAACGCGGAGCTGAGGGAACCGCCTGGTTTGCTGGATGTTTCTCAGTCTGGAAGGAACGAAAAAGCTGATTACGTGTGAGAGGCGTCGTCCTCCTGGGGACCGTAGGCAGAAGGGTACTCTTGCCCCCTGTGGCCTCACTAATCAGATCCTTAAGATCTGGCCCAAACAAAGAGGTGCCTTGAAAAGGCAATGAGAGCAAAGCTTTCTTGGAAGCAGTGTCAGCAGACCAGATCCTGAGCCAAAGAGCTTGTCTGGCAACCACAGACATGGTGGAAACCATTGCCACCAAATGGATGGCATCAAATAAGGAAGCAGAAACATAGTGCTGGGCCTCAGAAATGTTTGCAAGAAGCCTCAACATATCCGAACTAGGAGCACCCTGATGGACAGCCAGGGTGAGCTGTTCAATCCAGACCGCAATGGCCCGGTTCACCCATGCCGCAGTGAACACTGGACGCATGGCAGTACCAGCAGTGGCAAAAATGGACTTGAGGGAGACAAAGTTTCTTGTCAGTCCAGTTTTTCAGAGCGGAAGCATCAGCCACTGGCAAGGCAGTGGACTTAGCCTGGAGACAGGAGCATCCACTTTGGGGGGATGAACCCACTGAGCAAGTGCCACCTCAGAGAAGGGGTAAAGATTGGCAAATTTCTTGGAAACAAGGTTTCCTGTCCGGAGACTTCTATTCATCAGACACAAGGCAGTCAAGAGTGAGATTAGGTGGAAAACAAGTATAGGGCCTTTTTAGGCTCCTGAAACACATCCGAGGGAGCCGAAGAAACCTCCTGAACTAAGGGAATGTTTAGGGTAGTTAAGACGGCTCTGATCAAGCCTTCAGCCGAGGGATCCGCCTCAAAGGGGTCCCCAAAAACTGGGAGGAGCCCACAGCAGAACATTCCTCAACATCAGAATCCACCAACAGTTTCTCCTCAGAGGAATCTGATACATCAGGTACTCCCTGTGGCTTCGGCAGGGAAGATCTGACGGAAGAAGGTGTCTGCCAGGAGTGGAAGACCTCCTGTAACTGGGATGGAAAGAGTTGCAATGTAGACCGGAGGTCTCTAGTAGCAGTCTTGAACTCTTGCACCCAAACTGGCTCTAATGCATGGCTGGAGGTCCCTGGGAGAGACTCAGGGATATCAGAACATGCTGGGCATAAATGACCTGAGAATTCTCTAGGTACCCTGAATGACATGAGGAGCAATGCGCAGTAGGGCACACAGAGACCCCAGCGTCCTTAGACTTAGGCCTGGCCCCAAGCTCCAATGGATTTCACATTCTCACAGTGTCAGCACGTTTAAAGTATAAGGAATCGCCTAAATACAGTGTGTAAGATTAAAATTTCACCCCAAAAATTGCTAAAATGCACTTATCTGGCAGACGAAGGGTTAATCTGCAGAGGAGAGAAGGAGAGTCCAAGCCCTGCGTAGGATACTTGTTCAGGAAAAGTCACAAAATGGCTGCCGCGGCGGGTGCCAATCAGAAATGAGCGTGCAAAGCAAGCAGTCATGGGAAATGTAGTTTTCCCAGAAAAAGTACCCCAACAATGCCCTGAGCCCCCCCAACACACACACAATGCTAACCGAATGACAGAGCAAGGGCAGACAATTAAAATGAGCCATCTCTTTAGTCGCTACGTTGAGCGGTTGCAGAGATATGTCCCACACTGTACAGTCCCATAGAAGTGAATGGAGCAATGGCATCTATACGGTAAAGCGCGTGGAACACAAATTTTGCAAAGTTTTCAGCATAAGACACACACAGACTGTGAGAGCGCGCACTTAGCAGCGCACAGCATAAACCGCTGAGAGCTTCCCAGCCTGTTACCTGTATCAGTTGTCCTGTCTGCCCACTGTCAGGGCCATCTTCTTCATCCACAATGCGTTTCCATAATTGTACAACCAAGGAAACTCCTGGCATACCTTGCATTATGTCCCACAGCAGCACTGTCAATGCTGTGGCCAAGACATGCACAGAAAATAATTACTTAACCCTTTGCATATCCCTCTGGCACTCAAGGGGTTAAGTAATTGTTTTATCTGCATGATTTGGCCACTGCATTGACACTGCTGCTGCTGCTGGACATAATGCACAGTATGTCAGGAGTTTGTTGTTGTACAATGGGGATATCTGAGAGACAGACTGGGGATAAGTGAGTCAGACACATGAGGGAGAGCTGACTCAGACCAGAGAAGAACACAGACACAGGAATGATGTGATTAGCTGGACTTAATGCAGAGACATGAGAATCTTGTGCTTTTTATGCAGGCAAGATTCTCGTGTCGCCCTTTTAATCACGGCAACATGGTTCATGTACTGTGTAGTTGCATTCTCTTTTATATGCAACATTTTGAATGGATACCCTTATGAAGGAGGGCGGGTTTTTCTTTATACTGACAGAAGATTCTTTTCCATCCATCTGATCTGAAGTGAAGAGTGATTTATATAAAAATGGGCGGGATGGGGAAACTTTGTAATTGCTCATCAGCTAGACAGATCTGAACTTTGTAATAACGCCCTCCACCATTGACTGTGTTGGGAATGATCATAGCTTTAGTTCTACTGGCACATTACTAACCCTTTAAAAAGAAAATCCCCTCTGCATTCATCAGTGTATGTCTCCTCACCACACTGATCAACACAGAATAATTACCTAAAAAAGTTGAATGGACTTGAATACTTCTCTATGTGTCAACTCTACCTTTGCTAAACTCCCCACTGTATATACAAAAAGAAAGGAGGAGAGAAACAAAAACAACTGCACAAGAGCTTGTGTGCAGAAAGCTAAATTATAGGCTATTCTAATCCAATGCATATGTGGTTATATAATGTTTAATAACAATATTTTTATTTTAAATCTGTTTTGAGTGTTTTGTTTTTGCAGCATCACAAGAAATGAGCAGGGGAAAAACAGGAATAACTGTTTAACCCCTTAGGGACCCTTGACGTACCAGGACCGTCACGGTCCTTGAACTACTCAAGGACCGATGACGGTCATGGTACGTCACGTACTTTTTACTTACAGCGCTCTACCGGGAGCGCTGTAAGTAAAAATAGGGCATGAAATAGACTGCTCCAACATCGGAGCGATCTCTATCAGGCCCCATAATGACGCGCCGATACACGTGACAGGTCACGTGTACCGGCGCGTCAAAGTGCCCCATGCGGTCGTTATGGGACGGAAATGTCCCATAACCTCCGGTCCTTAAGGGGTTAAGGAACAGAAGAATGTTCAGTGCATTGCTTCAAAATACTTTTGCGCACCTCTTGTTCTAAAAGGGCCACATTATTGCACTCTATATTGTTGTCAAATCTTTAAAGGGATAGTAATGTTTAAAATTAATTTTATTTAATATTGTAGGTACAATAAAAAAAGTACAATGATGTCTTATCTCTCAAACCTTTATGGTTTGAGAAATATAACGCACTAAAGTTTCTCCCCTCCAGGCTGTTTCGGCTCTCTATGGGACAGCAGCATCAGATTCCAGTCATTTGATCAGCAGAGCCGTAATCGCGCTACTTGCCAATAAATACTTCATTGGAATGGGCTACAAAGTTTGCCTGGTTTGCAAGCACATTTTGTAGACTGTTCCAATAAGTATTTATTTCTGAATATTGCAATTTTGGCTCTGCTGAAGAGCCGCTGGCTGGTCCTGGAACTGGAATCCCCTGCTGTCAGCTAGATGGCAGACTTGTCTGAAGCAGCCTGGAGGGGGAAACTTTTAGCAAGTTATCTCTCAAACCTTTAAGACTTACTTATTGAATGCCTGCAGTATTAAATAAACGTAAACATTCCTATGTCTCTAACCGTTTGAGAAGGGTTATCGGCATCAAAATTCTTGTCGTTCAAGCATATCTGCCTTATTCCCGCTAGATCCACTTACAATGTCTTATTCTTCTCAATAACGAGACAGGAGTGAGCAGGCAGCTATTCTGACACTTGATTTTGTTTTTGTTTCCTGCAGACCAAGTTCAACCATTTCCAAAAAAACCTTGTCCCCAGAAGCCGCTCTACAGCAAAGATCCAAACATTGTTTTCTCATCCACTGCCCCTGACATGGTCGTGTTCAAAGCTGTTGGTAACGTGTGAGTGTTCCAATGATTAATCCTTTTTCTGCTGTTTGGAGTCTAAAGATGATTCTTATTGCAGTATAGTGTCAGAAATACTACAAAAAAAAAACCACCCATAACAGGGGGTGGAGAATGGAGTATGCTGTGAATAAGTGGCAGGTGATCTAACCAATATTGTTATTTCTACTGCTTATTAGTTAAGAAATTAGGCTTTATTCACAGAGCTAAATGAGTGCAGTTCTGGAGCAAACCACTGCACCATAGGAGACAAATGAAAGTTTCCCAGCTGCCACTAATTTTAATTGAGACTCTTAAAGCGGAACTTTCACCCTATATAAAGTCACCCTCCAATAATTAAACATATGGCGACTAGCTTCATAATTGTTCCATTATCTCTCAGAAGTACCCGGTTCTGAAGTCATCCTTATTCTTCGGAGACTGACGACCAGGCATCTTGCTTTAGAGCCATCTGCATGCCTGCGCCGTCAGTCCCTTCGTGTACCTTAAAGCGATAAGGTACATTAAAAATAAATGTATATTAAAAATAAATGTATTGCCCCCAGTGTCATCTCTCAGACCTTTATGGTTTGAAAGATAATGGCTCCTAAAGTTGCCCTCTGCCTCCCCTTCCCCGTAGTCGGCGTTCTAGCTGACTGCAGGGAAGCCAGTCGTACGACCAACATTTTCATGAGATTCCATGCCACAAAATTGTTACAGTAATGTGACCACAACCATACATTTTCATATTGTATCTGTATGTAACTGGTTTTTGTTTTCATTTTGTACAAACAGCAGCAAGAAAACTGTATCTAAGAAGGCATCTGCTCCCACACGTGGGTAAGTGAATTGTGACTTCTGGTTTTGGATAAAATTAATTAATTGTCCGTTTTGTTGTTGGAAGTGCTTACAAATCATTTTTATCCTGGAAGTGTGGACAAAATGGCAAATATTATGCTAGTATACCAGCAAAATATAACTAATGGAAGTTCTTAACCTGTCAACGACTGGTGGTGTGCCAGGACCGCACGTCATGAAATTTCATGATCACAGTGTGCCTACAAGGGGTGCTGTGATCACCCGGCAGGCCGACACAAAAAAAAAAAAAAAAAAAGTGGGTTGGTCCTCCAGTGCACCACACCCCTGGGCAGCACAGTCCTTAAGGGGTTAACCCCTTGAATGTTAGAAAGATATCCAGCACATTGGGGGTTGTGCACAAAGCCGTGACAAGGAGGTAATAAAGTAGATAACGTCTCCAGTGATATCACTTCTCCAATTCCTATGTTATTCTATGGAGCCGATCCACTCGGATCTCCAAAACTGGAGAAATCCTAGTGCACTGGCACTAGCAATGTGTTGGACATCCTTCTGCCTCTCGAAGGGTTAGTCTTCTTTTTTGATGCATTATTTTACTTTTTTTGCTACTAAGATTGGCTGTCCATCACCGTATCCAGCATGACTGTTCCGCAATGTGCTTGCAGTATCTCTGATTTTATCTAAATCTTCTTTGTGCAGTCCAGCTAATAAGTACAAAATGGAAGCAGAGCTAAGAGACCGGAATCGGCTTCTGGAAGCAGCTAATGTCAGCTTGCACAGCAACCTGACCAGCGCACAGGTAAGAGCATGTTTCACTGCAACTCTCTCATTGAAAGCTGAATCCAAAGGAGAGAGAAATCCACATTCAGTTGTGTCAGTTCCCCTAGCATTAACCCATGACTCACAGGACCAGACCCCCCCCCCCCCCCCAATAAACTGAGTTATATAATACCTCTCGACTTTTCTTATATTTAAGCGTGTCAAGGGGTGCCACACACTCTGATAGCTAGATCAAAATGTCTCCAAAAAATAGAAGAAAACGAGCTGGCACTCGCCATAACTTTTTTTTTTTTTTTCTTCTTCCCTTTCATCCATACTGTTCTTCTACTGGTACTGTGTATAATAGGACAGTGGAAGGTACTGTGGACATTAAATTGACTAGAGGGGCCTCTGGCTGGTTTTATAGACCTTTTGTCTTACAAACTCCATTTTGTCTGTGTGCCTGTTTTTGTTGTGTATACGTGGCTTTTCTTTCGTGTTTCATCTGGCTGCTACTGACTCAACATCCACTTTGTCTGTGGTCAGATTTCCTGTTTATTCTAAGAAAGATTGTTTTAAAATAACTTGATAAATAGCTGTGGCCAGTACAAGGATTTTAGGGATTTTTTTTGAATTGTTCTTTTCTATAGGATAAGGGGTTATGACACTGTTGCTTGAAGCTATGATAAGACATTCTTTAAAGGGATAGTAATACTTTGTTTTATCTTTATTTTGTAGGCATTAAAAAAACATGAACGATACAAGTCTTATCTCTCAAACCTTTATGGTTTGAGAGATATTCACAAGCAAAGTTTCCCCTCCCGCCCCTTTTACCTAGTGTAAGCAATCTCTTCTCAGATGTGGAATGCAGTCAATAGACCAGACAGATAACAGCAGGGGACACTCTTATTCCTATGAAAACAATGAAAGCCCTGCCCTCCTTGACAAGCTTTTCAGGTTTTTCCCTTATCTTAATTGAAGATTGTCCCTCTCTGCAATCTACCTGGGTACCTCCCTTCTGCTGTGGCTGAACAGTGTTACATCAGTAAAAGGGGCGGGAGGGGGATACTTTGTCATTGAATTACTCTAGAACTATAACTCTGACAGAATTGAAATAACACTCTCCAAAGTCCAAATACTATGATGATTAATTAGAGCTGCTTTTATTATGAAACATTACTATCCCTTTAATAATCTGCATAGAAACAAATGATAGCTTGTGTATCTGTAAAACAATATATAAAGTTCTACAAGGGGACAGCTCCTTCAGAGTCTCACTGACTTTCCCTACTGATCACAAGTATGTGTTCAATAAATTCAGTATATAAAACATGTGCTAACGTTTAGTCTGTGTGTGAAGAAGCTGCCATTCACAGTACAATCTTGTCAAAAGCCGACAGCTGTTTCCCAGAACACAGCTTCTTTGTCATGGTGCTTTGACACAGTGGCTGTGTGCTGTGAAAGTACTGCTTGCTTTTTTTTAAGCTAGTAAATGGCATCTGTAGAATCAGTTTTAATGGCTTTTTACCCATTTTAGTGCCGGTGAAGTATGGAATGTCTGTTAAAAACTGCCTTCAGTGCCTCAGACATATTCCATACATCAACTGGGCACACTTTTCCTCCCTTCTTTTATTTTAAAACACAATCAGAACTCAATGGGGAGGCAGCAGCACCCTTCTGATTTGCTTCCCCCCCCCCCCCACCTAGCTATTGATCACCCGTTGCCCCTTCAATGACATGTGAATATAAAAAAAAAAAATAACATTAAAGGGATAGTAATGTTTCAAAATAAAATCCGCTCCAATTGATCTTCATAGTATTTGGGCCATGGAGAGTGTTATTTCAGTACTGTCAGACTTGTAGTTCAAGAGTAAGTGAATGAAAATATATCCCCCTCCAGTTCCTTTTACCTAGGGTAGGCCGCCTCCCCTCAGATGTTGAATTTGGTCTTTTAAGATCAGACAGCTCACAGCAAGGGACAATATTCTTACTGAAAGGGACTTATTCTTAATGAAAACCCTGTCTCCCTTCACAGGCTTTTCAGTTTTTTTCCTTGGGCTAATTGAAAATTGTCCCTCTTTAAAGTCCATCTGGACACCACCTTTCTGCTCTGAGGTGAGCAGTGTTACATTAGTAAAAGGGGAGAGAGGGGGATACTTTATCTTTCAATTACTCTTGAACTACAACTCTGACAGTATTGAAATAACACTCTCCATGGCCCAAATACTATGAAGATTAATTGGAGCTGTTTTATTTTAAAACATTACTATCCCATTAAATGTGTTTTTTTTTGGGTTTTTTTTTGGGGGGGGAGATAGGCAATGCTTTGGACACCCCTCTGTAATGCACATTGCTTCCCCAGCCTTGTGTTCCATTGTCCGCTGATAGTTCTAGAACTCCACATACACTGTCTTACCCCCCAGCCTTGCCACACTTGTAACCACAGAACCTTACACTATCTGACATCCTAGCATTGTTCATCTCATACATACTGTCTTCCTCCTGAGGCTTGTCCCACTAGTACCCATAGACACAAAAATACGCTGTCTGTTTCCCCAGCCTTATCCAGCTGGTAGCCACAGAACAAAACGTGCAGTATTTGACTCTCCAGCCTTGTTCCACTGTCCTTTGGTAGTCATTGAACCACAAACCCATCCTTGTGTCAGTGTGTCTCTGGTAACCATAGAACCACACAAACACTGTCTGTGTCCCCTCACACATCCCACTGGTATCCACAGAACCACGCATACACTATTTGCTTCACTAGTCTTGTTGCTCTGGTAGCCATGCTCCTAGCACTCTTTTATAGTATATCGACCCATATCAAATGGGTAAAGTTTTTCTCATTCGAACACAAGAAGGTAAAGGGCGCAGAACCCCACTAAGAGCTAAAGCTGTTTATAATGTAGGAATTCAGTTGAGCCCCCACAAATATATTCTCACCGGATCCAAAAGATTGTCAAGGCTCATTGCACTCCACCTCTGATCTGTCTACAGGCAAAGATGTGCAGCTTGTATAATAATGCTCTACTACAGAGCTGCTTTCACCAGATCCAGCAGGAAATTGTACTGGTGACAGTAAGGAGGAGTTATTCAAATCTATACACAATTTGCCAAATGCTGTATCCGGTTTATTAGATTGTATATGCCAAAAGCTATACGCCACCACACAGTTTACACCAAAAGCTATTTGTTTGTCATCCAATACAGGTTACTGGTAACCTTGGGTAAGCGATCAGCCCCTTTAATTGTAGGCAGGAACAATTCTAGAATTGTATGCAGTGGGTGAAGCCTACCTTCCCTCCTTGGCTGCAGCTAGCCAACCAGATCCAGAAAGATTTGTTCCTTGGTGAAGACACAGGCAAGAGAACAGCTCTGCTATAGTTTTGGAATTTTTTTTTATTTTTCTGTTAGAAATGGAATACCACCATTAGGCGGATTACCATAACTGACAATGCCCTTAGATGTGGCTATCTCAGTAACCAGGTGCTTTTTGTGGACCTCAAGCCGTGGGGGGGGGGATCTTAGCTACATGTTCTTTCCTCAGGAGTTGCCCACCGAGGTTGCTTCTTAATGCATGTTAGTCTGAAGACAGAAGATCTGCAGGAAAGGCGAGCAACCCTTTGAGTACTGCAGGTCCACATGTCCCACAGTGCCCCTCTGCACAGGGGTTTTACCTTTGGACTTCCTATTGCACACTCCTGCACTCATTGGGTCTATCTGTATGTTTGTTGGGTGTTTTGGGAGCAGGTTTATGTGGTACTTTAACCCTTTAGCTGCTGGTTTTGCATCTTTTGGGGGGGTTTCCTGACACTTTTCCTACTAGTCCAGTGTTTTTTTGGAAATCCTAACACGTTCTAGTGATGATTCATGCATTTTTAGTTTACTGTTTCAATTTTGTAAAATTTGAGTTAAAGGTGCGCTTTACCGCATAAACGCCATTGCTCAATTCACTCCTATGGTACTGTACAATTTGGGACATATCTCTGCAACTGCTTAACCCAGCGGCTTCAGAGATGGCTTATTTTTCTTATCTGCCCTTGCTCTATCATCCGGTTCATGTTTCTAGTGTGTAGGGGGGCTTCGGGCACTGTTGGGGTACTTTTTTCTGGGAAAACTACATTTCCCATAAGAGCTTGCTTCGCTCGCTCGTTTCTGATTGGCTTCTGCCAATGGCTTGTGCCATTTCCAGAATGAGTATCCTACGCAGGGCTTGGAATCTCCTTCTCTCCTCTGCTGATTAACTCTTTGCCTGCCAGATAAGTCTGTTTTAGCGATTTCTGGGGTGAAACTTTAATTCTACACACTGTAATTGGGTGATTTCTTATACTGTAACGTTTTTGACATTGTGAGAATGTCTATACTGTTGGAGCTTGGGGCCAGACATAGGACTAAGGATGCTGGGGTCTCTGTATCCCCCATTGCGCATTGCTCTTCCTGTCATTCACGGTTACCTAGAGAATTCTCAGGTCATTTATGCCCAGCATGTTCTGATGTCCCTGAGAGTCTCCCAGGGACCTCCAGCAGTGCATTAGAGCCAGTTTGGGTGCAAGAGTTCAAGGCTGCTACTAGGAACCTTAGGTCTACATTGCAACTCTTTCCATCCCAGTTACAGGGGGTTTTCCATTCTTGGCAGACCCCCTCTTCCATCAGGTCTTCCCTGCCACAACCACAGGGAGTACCTGATGTATCAGATTCCTCTGAGGAGAAACTGCTGGTGGATTCAGATGTTGAGGAATGTTCTGCTCTGGGCTCCTCTCAGTTTTTTGAGGACCCCTTTGAGGCCGATCCTGAGCCCTCGTCTGAGGGCCTGATCAGGGCTATTTTGACTACCCTAAACATTCCCTTAGTTCAAGAGGCTCCTTCTTATCCCTCTGTGTTTCAGTAACCTAAAAAGCCCCTTACTTGCTTTCCACCTAACCCCGCTCTTGACCGCCTTGTGTCTGATGAGTGGAAATCTCCTGGCTAGAAACCTTCTGTGTCCAAGAAATTTGCCAAGCTTTATCCCTTCTCTGAGGCAGCGCTTGCTCAGTGGGTTCATCCTCCCAAAGTGGATTCTCCTATCTCCAGGCTATCTAAGTCTACTGCCTTGCCAGTTTCTGATGTCAGCTCTGAAAGACTGGACTGACAAGAAACTTAAGGTTTCCCTCAAGTCCATTTTTGCCACTGCTGGTACTGCCGTGTGTCCAGCGTTTGATGCGGCATGGGTTAACCGGGCCATCGCGGTCTGGACTGAACAGCTCACCCTGGCTGTCCATCAGGGTGCTCCTACTTCGGATATGTTGCGCCTTCTTGCCTACATTTCTGAGGTCCAGCACTATGTTTCTGCTGCCTTATTTGATGCCATCTGTTTGGTGGCTAGGGTTTCCACCATGTCTGTGGCTGCCAGATGGGCTTTTTGGCTCAAGATCTGGTCTGCTGACACTGCTTCCAAGAAAGCCTTGCTCTCCTTACCTTTTCAAGGCACTTCATTGTTTAGGTCAGATCTTAAGGATCTGATTAGTGAGGCCACAAGGGGTAAAAGTACCCTTCTTCCTTTGGTCCCCAGGAAGAAAACTCCGCTTAAGCGTAATTGGTATTTTTGTTCCTTCCAGACTGAGACACATCCGGCGAACCAGACGGTTCCCTCAGCTCCAGGTACCTCCTCCAAGCACAAACAGCAATGGAAGCCCAAGGTCTCCTCTAATCCCAAGGCTTCCAAGCCTTCTCCAGCGTGACTCGCCAAACCCGCGTCCCCACTCTGCTGTGGGTGACCGTCTGCGTCACTACCACGGCATCTGGGAGGATTCATTGGCGGACCCATGGGTTTTACAGGTGGTGGCGGAAGGATACAGGATCCTTTTCGTCTTTCTTCCCTTTCGTTTCTTTCCTTCTCATACTCCTCAGGGCACGTAGAAATGATGGCTGTTCAATGGCACTATTCAGGTTCTTCTGGACAAGGATGTTCTTGAGCCAGTTCCAGTTCAGGACAGAGGTATGGGTTTTTACTCAAACCTCTTTGTGGTATCCCAAAAGGATGGCAGTTGTCGCCCTATTTTGGATTTGAAGGATCTCAATTCCTTTGTGATCCGGACTCATTATCACCAGGAGCCTCTACGGACGGTGATTGCTGCTATGTCCCCGGAGGAATTCCTTGCTTCTCTGGATCTTCAGGACGTGTATTTACACATCGCCATTCATCCAGAGAGCCAGCAGTGTCTCCGACTTGCCTGCGACCGAGGGCACTTTCCGTTTTCAGCTGTTCCCTTTTGGTCTGACTACAGCTCCTCAAATTTTCAACCGTGTCCTGGGAGCCTTAATGTCCGTCCTCCACTGGGACGGCATCACAGTTACTCCATACATGGACGACCTGCTTCTGAAAGCCACCTCTGCGGAACTTCATCAGCAGGTTCAGCAATGCATTCACGCTCTGGTGGATCATGGACATGGAACATGGGCAACACAGGTGGATCATCAACATGGACAAGTCAGATCTTGTCCCATTCCAGCGTCTGGTCTTCCTGAGCCTTCTCTTCAACACTCAGAAAAGCATGGTGTTTCTCGCGGACGAGGTAGCTCACCAGATTGCCCACAGGGTTTCTGCAGTTCTGGCTCAAGAAACTGTCCTCTCTAGTGGGGAAATTCATCTCCGCCATAGAAGCGGTCCTGTTTTGCCATGGCACACACCAGGGAACTCCGAGGTTTTTGATGCAGGTGTCAAAGGGTCAGCCGGACCTTCTGAAGATGTCAGTGTCTCTCCCTCTTCATGTGGAACTGAGTTTGTAGTGGTGACTCGACCTCTCCAATCTGCTGAAAGGCAAGTCCTTTCTGGTATCCTTCTGGACCACGGTGACGGCGGACGCCAGCATCTCCGGCTGGGGAGTGGTCCTAGGTCGCCTGCGTGCTCCGGGTCAGTGGTCTCAGGAGGAATCTTTACTTCCCATAAATGTGTTGCAGCTTCAGGCGATATTTCATGCCTTCATCATTGGACATCTCAGCTGGAAGACTGTCCAGTCCGGGTACAGTCTGAGAACGCCACGGCCGTGGCTTACATCAACAAGCAGGGCGGAACAAGAAGTCTCGCCATTTGGTTAGAGGTCAAGGCTATTTTGTCCTGGGCAGGAGAACACGTTTCTGCTATATCTGCAGTGCACATTCCTGGCGTAGACAACCTCATGGCGGACTTCCTCCGTCAAGACACAGTGGACAGCGGAGAGTGGGAACTGCACCCAGAGGTGTTCACCCCATTGTTCAGAAGTGAGGTCTTCCTTACATCAACCTGATGGCAACAGGAAGGTTCCGAGGTTCTGCTCTCAGTGGAGGGACCCTCTAGCTCTGGTGGTGGATGCAATGTCCATTCCTTGGTTGTTTCCTCCCCTGGCAATCTTGCACAGGGTGTTACGGAAATTGCATCTGGAACGCTGTCCAGTCATTCTGATTGCTCCGTACTGGCCTCACCAAGCTTGGTTTCCGGAGTTGCTGGATCTGTTAGTGGCAGAGCCATTCCGGCTCCCTTGCCTTCCAGATCTTCTTCTACAGGATTACCTGTGGAAGGAGGATGTTTCTCGGCTAGGTTTGACGGCTTGGAAATTGAATCCTCAATATTGAAGAGGAAAGGGTTTTCTTCTGGGGTGGTGGCTACTATGCTCAGTGCTCGCAAACCTGTTTCTTCTAAGATCTACCATCATGTCTGGTCGACCTTTCTATCTTGGTGTGTTGACAAGGACCTGTCTCAGGAATCTGATCTGCTTACGGTCCTGTCCCTTTTTGCAGGAAGGTGTGGATAAGGGCCTCCGTTTCAGTTCCCTTAAGGTTCAGACTTCTGCTCTCTCTTTTTTTTCTTTCAGAGGCGCATTGCCATTCTTCCTGATGTCAAGGTTTTCTTCCAGGGCGTTGCTCATACTTGTTCTGCCTTCAAGAATCCCACTCCTCCCTGGGATCTTAACTTGGTTTTGGGAGTTCTTCAGCTTCCTCCGTTTGAGTCCTTGACTACTATTCCTCTACGCCTGTTGATGTGGAAAATGGCCTTTCTCCTAGCGATCGTGTCAGTTCACCGTGTCGCGGAGTTACATACTCTGTCCTGTAAACCACCTTTTTTGATGTTTCACAAGGACAAGGCGGTGCTTCACACTTCTCAGGCGTTTCTTTCAAAGGTGGTTTTGGAGTTCCACATCAATCAGGAGATTGTGGTGGCTTCTTTCTGCCCTGACCCCCACCTCTGACAAGGAGAGGGATCTCCACTTGTTAGATGTGGTGTGCTGTCTCAAGTTTTATGGACATCGCATTGAGTCTGTCAGGCAATCTGACGCGCTGTTCGTCATTCCTGAGTGTCCCAGGGCAGGAAGACCTGCATCCAAAGTGACTATTGCTTCTTGGATATAGATACTCTAGAGAAAATTCAAAGAAGGGCTACTAAAATGGTGACTGGTTTACAGGAGAAGAAATATCAGGATAGACTAAAGGATCTGAACATGTATAGCTTGGAGGAGAGGAGAGAGAGGGGATATGATAAAAACATTCAAATACATGAAGAGATTCAACAAAGTGCAGGATGGAAGTATATTTCAAAGGCTTAAAAATGTTAGGATAAGAGGCCGTAGTCTAAAACTAGAGGGACACAGGTTTAGATGTAATGTAAGAAAGTTTTACTTCACTGAGAGGGTAGTAGATAAGTGGAATAGCAACCAGCAGAAGTGGTAGAAGTTAATACAGTGACAGAATTTGAGCATGCATGGGATAGGCATAAGGCTGTCCTTAACTTAAGAAAAGACCAAGGACCAAAAAGGTTTGAGGTTTTTACTGTAGAAAAATGGGCAGACTAGATGGGCCAAAATGTTTCTCTGGATCAAGTTCACTATTCGTAAGGCTTACGAGCTAAGGAAGAAGCCTATCTCCTTTCGGGTTACGGCTCATTCTACAAGCTCTATTGTGGCTTCTTGGACTTACAAGAATCAGGCCTCTGCTGACCAGTTGTGCAAGGCTGCCACTTGGTCGTCTGTGCACACCTTTTCGAAGCACTACCGTGTTGATGTGCTGGCATCAGCTGACACCAGCTTTGAGAGGAAGATCCTGGAGGCAGTCTTGCCTGTCTAGGATCTTCTTCGATCCTTGGTGCTTCCTTCACTTTTGAGCCCTGTTGGCTCTAGTTCAGTGTGCTGTGTAACAGTTGGGGCGTTGTTACCCCTGTTCAGTGTCCGTTGACATTTCAGTTGTTTTTGTTGGGCTATCTCTGATCTGATGGTTCATATCTGCTCTGGTGACTTTGGGGGCCTTGCGCCTGGTCCTTGCCTTCCTTTCCGCCTATGGGAAACTCAATGGTTAGACATCCCAAAGTTACCAGTAACCTGTATTGGACAACAGAGAAAAGAGGATTTTAGTCTTACCTGTTAAAACCTTTTCTCTTAGTCCATACAGGTTACTGGTCTCCCACCCTGTCAAGGGACCATGCTTGGCTGTCCTGAGGGGGTCCTTTGGGGTCATGCTCACAGGAGTCGTCTTTCCCTTCCACTATCTAGTCAATAGTTAGTGTCTCAAATCTTTCTGGAGCTGGTTGGCTAGCTGCAGCCAAGGAGGGAAGGTAGGCTCCACCCTCTGCATACAATTCTAGAATTGTTCCTGCCTACAATTAAAGGGGCAGATCGCCTACCCAAAGTTACCAGTAACCTGTATGGACTAAGAGAAAAGAATTTAACAGGTAAGACTAAAATTCTCTCTTACTGCAGTATTTTTATATGTTTGGAGGTACTGTGTGGTTTGAGATCCCTGTTGATATGGAATTCCGAAGCGTATCAGACTCCCTGTGTGAGGTTGCTGTTTCTCTGGTTTGCCACAATTGTGTGCCTTTTAATGTGACCACCTTGTTAGTGGTGGGGATATTTTTGTGGTGAAGCGGTGATGTAGTACTGATTTCTATATAATCTTATCTGTATTGGTTGCGATATTGTTGAAACGTGTTTTTCACTGTCTATTTTAACAAAGTTTGTTGCAACACTGTAGTTACATTAATTCTAAATAAACAAATTTTGCTATAGTGTTGCAGTCGTATTTAAAGGGATAGTAATACTTCGTTTTAACTTTATTTTATTTTGTAGGCATTAAAAAAACATGAAGAATGATATGTCTTATCTCTCAAACCTTTATGGTTTGAGATATTCATAAGCAAAATTTCCCCCTCCCACCCCTTTTTCCTAGTGTAAACAATCTCTTCTCAGATGTGGAATGCAGTCCATAGACCAGACAGATAACAGAAGGGGACAATCTTCTTCCTGTGAAAACAATGAAATCCCTGCCCCCCTTGACAAGCTTTTCAGGTTTTTCCCTTATCTTAATTGAAGATTGTCCCTCTCTGCAATCTACCTGGGCACCTCCCTTCTGCTCTGGCTGAGCAGTGTTACATCAGTATAAGGGGCAGGAGGGGGATACTTTGTCATTGAATTACTCTGGAACTACAACTCTGACAGAATTGAAAGAACACTCTCCAAAGTCCAAATACTATGATGATTAATTAGAGCTGCTTTTATTATGAAACATTACTATCCCTTTAAAGGTATGTGTATCTGTTGCAAGATTTTAAGTACTTCCTCCCTGGAACACATTCTCTGTAGCATGTTTATTTCCCCTATAGATGTTTTGAGCTAGCTATTTGATTTATATGTGAATATTTACTTTTTTAAAGTATTTCTCCAACAACTATCATCTCTTATAAAATTTTATAGAGCTCAAGGTGTGGTTCTTAAGTCAGCACTTAATTCTGATTATCAACTGCATCAAGAAGGTAGACAATCATGTTTATGTGGAATTCACATTTTGATAGAGAACTAAAAACCCCAAGTATAATTAACAGTGTTCTTTGCAGGAAAAAATCAAAGAGATGACCAAGCGTCAAGAGGAGCATGAAAAAGATCTCAAAGAGCTAAACAGACGTTTAGAGAAAAATATGATTATTCTGGAGAACCGAAACATTGATCCAGGTAAGACCTTAATTCGTTTGGGAAAAGGGATTTGCTGGACCCGAGCAATGCTTGCTGAGGTGAAAACCTCTTGGTGCTGTTAAATTTATCATAACAAAAAAAAAAAAAAAAAAAAAAAGTGAATTATCTAGGACTAGGCCTCTTTGTTTTTTGTGAGGAGGTGTTGACTAAACATGACCTTAAATAAAGGCAACAATAACATTAATATGCAGCTCTTAAAGTTCTACACAACGATGTCCTAAAACGGACAGGATGCAGTGGATTACACGGATTCACTACAGGTAAAATGTAAGTTAACCCTTTGCTTGCCAGGGAGGTATCCAATGCTTTGAAAAATCCTCTGTTTAGAAAACCTTCTCTATTGACTCTAAAAGTAATCCAGACATCAATACATTATCCAACATTTCTCATAAATAGATAAGGTTATGTTTTCTTTATTTTTCAACCCAAAAGTGAGGTATCGTACAATGTGTTCCTTCATTAGGGCATGGAACAAAGAAGACAAGTGTCCAAACAAGCATGTACATATATAACTTCTACGAGAATCGAAAACAAATTGGTCCCATCCAAGCAGAAATGCCTTCTCAAACTTCTGCTTCTCAGACAAGGAATTCCATAGCATAACATGTAATTATAACTTACACTGGCATTGAACAGTCATTTCCTGGCAACATTAAAGATTATATGTCCTAGAGACAATACTGATGTCATCTTATTTCCATGATTGCATATAAATAAAACAACTCGTAACACACTATCTTAGCTAAGGTATGATTGGGGAGCATCCAGTGCAAATCTGCACCAATCTGGCAAAAAACACATTTGAGACCATTGTGCATTTGTCTAGTACTCCACCCTGTGGAGAAGGCACATGGATCTATTGGTAACCCCTTTAAAAGGATAGTAATGTTTCATAATAAAAACAGCTCTAATTAATCATCATAGTATTTGGACCTTGGAGAGTGTTATTTCAATTCTGTCAGAGTTGTAGTTCAAGAGTAATTCAATGACAGTGTCCCCCTCCTGTCCCTTTTACTGATGTAACACTGCTCAGCCAGATCAGAAGGGAGGTGCCCAGGTAGACTGCAGAGAGGGACAATCTTCAATTAAGATAAGGGGAAAAACCTGAAAAACTTGTCAAGGGGGGCAGGGATTCCATTGTTCTCATAGGAAGAAGATTGTCCCCTTCTGTTATCTGTCTGGTCTTACAACCAGATGGCTTACACAAGGTAAAAGGGGCGGGGAGGGGAAACTTTGCTTCTGAATATCTCTCAAACCATAAAGGTTTGTGAGATAAGACTTATATCGTTCTTCATGTTTTTTTAATGCCTACAAAATAAAGATAAAAGGAAGTATTACTATCCCTTTAAAAGCTGGCACCTCCTGAATCATTATCACTCTCAATTAACAGAGTGTGTAGCTTGCTGCAAGCAGGTTGTAACACAGGATTTTCCCACTGTGACGACCATGTAGCTGTATGCATATCTTTCCTGCATGTTGTCGGGAGCATCATTGTCTGTGATTGGGCTACATATTTTTATAGTCCCCTCTCTCTTCTGTCTGCCATGTTTGATCATTGCAGGTCTGTACCAACAAGTTGGCAGTAGTGTAGGACTTGGTAATGCTGACCTGTTGGTGTCAACAGATAGATCAGATTGTCACAGTGGCACCCTTGAAGTTTATTTGGGCTAATACTTTTAGTTTTACGATCACTTAAAATAAAGTGTTTTATATTGCACTTCCATTGGTGCCTTTTATATTTGGATTGTGGATGAAGAGAGAAAGTGGAGCTGTAACCAGTTGATCCATATTATACAAAAAAGGAAGGGGATACAAATAAAAAGTGCAATAAATTAAGATTTATGCAAGGCTCTCAATGGGTGTGAACCTGTTCAGTTGCACTGTCTAGTGCTGAACTGTTGGCTTCAAATAGACACTTGTGAGTGCCTGACAACATAATTATCACATTTCTTCCACATAATTGAGCATTAAAAGGGATATTCTGTGAGACTGATGGGGCTGAATGGAGTTTTACCTGTGGAAAGTAGTACTTCCTGAATGTTACATTTCCTGTAAGAATAGGCAAATCTGGTGCTTATGGGACCCTCAAGTTGCAGAATTACACCACTTACGTTTGTTTTGTATAGGAATTCTCCAGAACTATACAAGTTGCTGGAGTCACCATCAAGGAACAGGAATGTGCTTGTAAGTGTAAACAAATAATTTGACAGCATGTAAGAGCCATACAGCCCATCTAGTCTGCATGTTTTTCTTACTTCAAAACCCTGAAACTTTATTTGGTCCCTGGTCTTGTATTATGTTCAGAATAGCCTTATGCCAGTTCCATGCATGCTTAAATCACTGTATTAATTTCTCTGTTGGTAGGTTTTCCACTGATCTACCTCTCCGTGAAATAAACTTTATTACATCTAAGCCTTTGTCCCTCTAGTTTTAGACTAGGACCTCTCTTCCTAACATTTTTGTTGTCTACTTACCCTCTTCTATATCCTTCAAATAAAATACCTATCTATGCAATGAAGGACTATTGAAATTAAGCCATAAAGGATGGGAATCCTGCAATTAATTTTCAGAGAAGTGCAGAGTCCATATATTTACAATATATTACACTATTATTTTTTTCATTATTTCTTTTGTGTTTAGCAACTTTACTGATTTGAGGTTGGAGAGCTAATTTCATCTGCCTGATAGGTGACATTTGAAAATTAATCATTGTCTGCCTTTAAGAAATTTTGGATAACACGTTGATATTTGTATTACTAGTAGAGTCAACAGTGATGGGCTCTGGACTGAAATGTTTTTGCACATTTTATTAGTTTAACATTTAAGCTTCAATAGAGATCATCATTATAAAAAGCAAACTGTTGATAAAGTGCAAAAAAAAACCCTAACTATCTACCTATTGATCTATAGATCCTTCCTACTTCTAAGTAGGAGTTATTCTAATTCCTCTGCATTGCTGCCATAGGGCACAAATGTGTGAGTTGTGATTTGGCCAGGATTGGGCAGGGATTGAGCTTGATTGGGGAGAAATCATGAAACGCAGTGAAAGAACTTGATTACAAAAGGCAGCAGCAAAATAAATAAATGAAAATGAATTATGCACACCGTTATCTAACTGAAAACTACACTACAACTAAGATTGTAACAATTTAAGTGATTTTGAAAGACCTTTTGTATTTTAAACTATAATTTGAGATTTAACCGTATTCATTTGTCAAGTTTCTGCAAAGTGTGGTGTCAGATACTAGCATTTTACTCTCCCTCCCAACTGTTATTTCATACCAGGAAGTACTGACCAATTTGCATAACCTCACAGAGCAAATATTTTAGGGGGAAGTAACACCGTAAACTCCCACTTACTTTTCTATGACCAGATTATATATATAATCTATAATATAATGTATGGCTTTTCCTGTTGAGTAAAACAAAGGTACTTCCACTGGTAAGAGATGCATATTCCTCTTTGGAGTACAGAACACCTCTCAAAAGAGTCTTGTGGGTGGCAACTCCCAGCCTCTCCTCTAGCTCAACCCTTTCCCCGCCTTCCATCTCCATTTATGTGTTCTCTGAGGTGAAAACATGGCCAGGATAGTAATTTTTTTTTTTTTATTATTATTATTATTATTATTTTGATATGGGGCTGTCAAAATTCCCCCATTAGACAGGTTACTATTACTGGGCTTCCTCTGGAGTTAAAGGTGCCAGTGTGCACGTGCTGTGTGGACCCTGGCAGCCCTGCGCAGAGAATCTCGCAACCCAAGTTTTCCTTCCTAGCAGAGTAGGGCTTTGCTTTTACTTCACAGTGGTAACTTGAAGAAAATGAAGATCGGCGATTAACCCATTGAGTGCCTTGATCAACATTGTTCCTACCTTGTGCCTCTCCATACAGAGATTTTCTCTGAGCCCCTGGGCTCTTGCACTTTTTATGAGATATTATATATATATATATATATATATATATATATATATATATATATATATATATATAAATAAAATCTACAAAGGAACGGCCCCCAAACTGGGAAAAAGACGCCCTCTATTATCCTGTTCCGTATAATAGATATATAATATAATGATATGAAAAAGAACACAGTTATCGCTACAATCCTTAAACCCTGTAGTGCAAGGGTAAAAAACAAGACAAATACAAAAAAATATATACAGGAGAGCGCTAGTCTGTGTTCTTAAAATATAGAATACGAAGAGACACGTATATACAAAAGGTATCCAATATTTATTAATAGACCCCCTTAAAACATGAAAAACATAATATATGCCAAAATCACTATACTGGGTCCGAGCTCAAGAACCAGTATATGTGTATATATAAAAAATACACAAATAATATATCATATCACATAAAATAAACAGCATCAACACATCAATATAATAAGAAAAATGTGCTGTAACAACAATTATAATGCTATCTTTAAAAAGTCAGTGCGGGTATGTGTTAGGACACAATCCAAAATACCACTTGTAACCGTCCCGTTTTGGTGCTACAATGTTAAACGGTATCCGCTATCTGGATAATATCAAGCGGGCAGTGAAACAAAGTTAGCTGTCACCTCTCAGCCGTAGATATGGCTTGATGTATTCACTCCCGACTACTGGTAGCACAGTGACCGTACTCCTTATCCCCTATACGGGCAGTGCATAACCCTCCAACTGCATCCACTCCCGACCAAGGCTGGAACACCGTCTCCAATGCAAACCTTTGCGGGCAGTGTAGGTAATCAGCTATAAGCTCTCCAGCTGTAACTGAGCTCCAGGGATAATTTCATGGCAAATGGGACTGCGTTGAGGCCTATTTTTGCCTCTGCCTGGGTTAACAGGGCTGTTGCCGTGTGGGGTGAGCAGGTGGTGGAAGCTGTCAGGGCAGATGTTTTCGAGGAGGAATTATTGGTCCTTTTGGCCAACATGAAGTAAGCCAACACTTGGGTTTCAGAAGCTCTCTTTCAGGCAGTCAGGCTGTGAAAACCTCAGCCTTTTCTTTTGCTGTGCGGCACACCTTGTGGCATAAAATTGGTCTGAGGACTAATCTTCCAAGAAGACACTGGTTTCTGTACTATTTTCAGGGCAAGTCTCTGTTTGGAGATTATTAACGATTCTACTGAGTGATGGCAAGAGCGCTTTATCTCCAGGTCCCACCAAATATCCAACTATGGCGAAACGGTGTCTTTTTAGTCCCCATCAAATGGAGGAGCAAAGGCTGCAAACTTCACAGGTCTCTCACTCACTCACCTTTTTCTTATTCAGAGATACAATAGAGCTGGCCAAGGCAAAGCTACTCCAGAAGGAAGTGAACTTACTGCTGGAAAAGAAGGTTCTGGTTGCAGTACCTCCCCAGAAGCAAGGTTCAGGTTTTTATTCCAACCTGTCTGTGGTTCCAAAAAAGGCTGACGGCTGCAGCCCCATTTTGGACCTCAAGTGTCTCAACAGGTATGTGGAGACTGCATGCTTCAAGATGGAATCCTTGTATTCTGTCTTTGCAGCAGTGTTCCTGGGGTAGTATCTGGCATCTCTAGACCTTCATGATGCGTATGTACACATTGCGATCCATCCAGACAGCCAATGCTATCTGCATTTTTGCATTGGGCTCAGAGCACTACCACTTCACTCTGACATTTGGTGTGTCCTCGGCTCCTCGGGTGTTCACCAGGGTCAAGGGGGTCTTAGCAGCCTTGATTCAAACCTGGGGCATTTCTGACATCTTATCTGGACGACCTTGTGATCAAGGTCCCTTCAGAGAACCTCTTGGAGCAGCACGTCCAGGAATGTGCTCTACTTCTGAGCCACCATGGGTGGCTTTTGAACATGTTGAAGTACACTCCAGTACTGTTCCAGGAGCTGGTGTTCCTAGGCATGAGGTTCGACACCTGCCTAGTGAAGATCTTTTTGCTGGAGGACAAGATCCTGCAGTCTGACACCTATGTCTCAAAATTACATAACGTAGTGGACTGAACTTAAAGGGATAGTAATACTTTGTTTTAACTTCATGTTTTTTTAATGCCTACAAAATAAAATAAAGAACAATATAAGTCTTCTCTCAAACCTTTATGGTTTGATAGATATTCACAAGCAAAGTTTCCCCCTCCCGCCCCTTTTACCTAGTGTAAGCCATCTCTTCTCAGATGTGGAATCCAGTCCATTGACCAGACAGATAACAGCAGGGACAATCTTCTTCGTATGAGAACAATGAAAGCCCTGCCCCCCTTGACAAGTTTTTCAGGTTTTTCCCTTATCTTAAGTGAAGATTGTCCCTCTCTGCAGTCTACCTGGGCACCTCCCTTCTGATCTGGCTGAACAGTGTTACATCAGTAAAAGGGGCGGGAGGGGGACACCTTGTCATTGAATTACTCTTGAACTACAACTCTGACAAAATTGAAATAACACTCTCCAAAGTCCAAATACTATGATGATTAATTAGAGCTGCTTTTATTATGAAACATTACTATCCCTTTAAATGATGAACTGTTACATAGCCACTTTGATAAAAGCAAGAAACTAATGTGGCTAAGAAATTATTTGAAGGGCACTTTCCTTTGTGGTAATTGTATTGTATTGTAAATGTATTGCCCCCCCCCCCAGTGTCATCTCTCAAACCTTTATGGTTTGAGAGATAATTGCTCCTAAAGTTCCCTCTCCCTCCCCCTTCCCCGAAGTCAGCGTTCTAGCTTACTGAAGGGAAATCTGGTCTTATGATCATCAGGTGGCTCTGCAGCAGAGCCAAGATCGTGTTAGTGTTTTTTTTTTTTGTTTTTTTTTTAATTTTCACTAAAACGGTCTTCTATGTGTGCTTGCAAACCAAACACACACAGAAGACCATTTCAGTGAAAGATTTTTTTTATTAACGCGATTCTGGCTGTGCTGCAGAGCCGTCTGACGGTCGTACGACAAGCTTCCCTGCAGTCAGCTAGAACTCTGACTTCGGGGAAGGGAGAGGGAGAGGGGAACTTTAGGAGCAATTATCTCTCAAACCTGACACTGGGGCCAATACATTTCTTTAATGAGAGATCTAGGCATAGAGGAAGGGGAGTATAGCACAGGAGTTGAGAGGATTCATAGATTACAGAAACCAAGGAATGCTCCTGAAAATGCTGTTAGAGATGTAATAGCCTGCTTCCAAGATTATCAATGTAAAATGCAGGTGTTAAAATATGAGAACAAGTTTGTTGAAGGCTGAGAGATTTAAAGACATTACTGTTTTTCAAAACTTATCTTAAGACTTGCATCGGTGCTAAAGATTTTACGGCAACAGAACATTAAATATTATTGTGGTTTTCCAGTATGTGTAAAGGTTGTCTGGGAAGGAAAGATGCAGATGTATGGGAGTGTTGAGTCATTAGAGAGTTGGGTGGAAATTAATATTAAGAGAGGCTGAACAAGATAGAAGAGAGGGTTACGAGGAGGTGGTTAGGGAGTTTTTTTTTTTTTTTTTTTTTTTTTTCCTCCCCCTCTCCCTTCATTCTCGTGCAGGGGGATGAAGAGAGAAGGATAGGAGAAAGAGAGAGGGAGGAATTATTTGCTAGGATGCCATTTTTAAGTTAGGAGGATGGTATTATGGAAGGGGAATTATAGTGTGCATGATGGGCAGGATGATATCGCAATGAGGCTTTGCGTTAATTTCACTAATATTAAATAGTCTGGGTATATAGGATGTACAGATATTTATGTAGTGGGGAGTTGCTGTTTTGTGTATACCAGGCCCTCGCTGCGGTGGTAAAAGGTAGTCCTAGAAGGAATTTAGTAAGCAAGAATTTAGTAAGCAAATAAAGGATGATGGGAAATTCCTTGGAATAGTGGGACGGGGGCCCAGGGGTTGGTTTGGTCATATGGTTTCACCACAGGTTGAGGTTAGTAGGGGGGCTAGATTTAAGTTTGGAGGTTAACTGTGGTAGAATGGTATGTTAGAAGTAACATAACTTGGGGTGCTGGTGGAGGGGAGCCCTGGCAAGAGGTTATTTAAAGAAGGAAGTGTTGGTAGGAGCTGTGCCTGTTCTCCCTTGGATCAGCGGTGCAGGGGTCTGGGCGGGGGTTAAATATGTGTAGAATTAGGGTTTGATTGGATTAGTGTGTAAAGGGTCACTAAAGATGAAGTGGTTAATTGGTAGTGGGGGAAAGAGATTGGGGTCTGAATAGGGTTTAAGGGGAGTGTGGGGGTGTTGAGGGTATTTTTTATTTATTTTTTTTTTTTGGGGGGGGGGAGTTGCTAGGAGATTTTGCACAATGTGAAGTTGGTGTATTTTGGACAGGCTGTGGCCTGTGCTGTGGCAGTACAGGAGAGACATGGCTATCCGGTCTCCCTTGGGTTGGCACCGCTGTTTGGCGTCTGTCCGGATATTTTAGGAGATGTGGCACTGGTGATATGACATTATATTATTATGTGGGTTTGGTGTAGTTAATGGTAGAGGGGGGTATTTCCAGCCATGTCCGGGTCTTCGTGGAGGTGATCAGGGGGTGACCGGTTTTTGGTCTTTCCCGGGTCTCCATGATGGGGGCCCAGGGATGGTTCGGTATTGTGCAGATCACTTGGGGGAGAATTATCAAGGGTATGATGGTATTTTGAAGTAGGGGATGGTGTGTGTGTACAGGGACATTTAGTCCTGTTGGGGAAGGGGTTGGGGTTATGGTCTAGATGGGAGGTTATGGGAGGACTTATGAGGGGTTGTTTGCGATTCATTACTGTTTATGGTGTATGGATGATGTGAGGGGAAGGGTTGTATTTCCAGGCATGCCGGAGTCACCATGGTGTCAATAGGGGGAACAGATGGTTGTCTGATTTTCCCACTGCCGGTTTGCTGGCATGTCCGGTTATTTTGGGTTTTAGGTCTCATTGAAGCATAATATATGAAAATTGAGCACAAAGTAGATTTTTTTTTTTTTTTGAGGGAGTATGGTGTATTCTGGCTAAGCCAGAGCCTTCATGGTGGTGACATAGGGGAGGCCCTGTATGTCAGGTCTCTCCTGGTTTTTGCACGGCGGGTGCTCAGAGCGGGCCTGGTTTTTGGGTGTGGTGTGGTGAGAGGGAGGTATAGATGAGGTATGTGATGATGCACAGATGATAGGCAGTGTTCGTGGCCCATATAGAGGGTGGGTGACCAACAAGGGTATAGGGCTGAGGGTTCCAGCCCTATGGGAGTTTTTTTGTATTTGCATATGGGTAGTGCCAATGGAAAGATGGAGTGGGAGGAGGAAGAGGGGGGAAAAAAAGGGGGATTAGACTGGTTTCAATGAATGTACAAAGTCTGAATATCCGTATAAAAGACGAATGGTATACAAAACTTTGAAAGATCAAAAAATAGATGTGGCTTGTATACAAGAGAATCACTGGAATTTAGAGGAGATAAAAAGGTGGAGTAATGCCAGATGTAATCGTATTGTTTGTTCTAAATTCCCAGATAAAAAAACGAGGAGTAGCTATAGTTTTTTTTCCAATGACTTGGATTTGGAGATAGTTTGTCAAGAGGTTGATGAGGAAATGAGTTACATAATAATGGTGGTGAAATTAAACCAACAGTTATATACATTAGTGAATGTATACCTACCAAATATATCTCCAATATGCTGTTTGGGGAAAATTATGGAGAAAGTAGAACGAGTAAAAAGAGGAATTTTGGTTATTGTAGGCAACTTGAATTGTGTATGCGATACCAAGTTGGATAAAAAGTATAAGGTACCGGAGATGAAGGATTATAAGCTGGAGTAGTTGGCAAGACAGCTAAATAAGATCATTGTGAAAGCTAGTGTGTATGATGTGTGGCGCTTATTCCATCCAAAGGAGAGAGACTTTACTCACTTCTCGGGGAGACGTCAGTCCTTTTCAAGTATAGATCCGTTACACTCCTAAAACCAGAAGCTAGAAGGCACCGTGTTGCCCTCAGGCGTTTTTTCCCGTGTCTCTCCTTCTCAACAGCAGATTACTCAGCCTGGTTCCTACCGGTCGAGCAATAACCATCTCAGTTGAACCTCTGCGGTGTTGCAAATTCCGTGTCAAAGTCGAATGAAAGTGGTAGCGGCGTCGACTTTGTGTCGGAGTCGAAAGAAATCCAGGGGAGCAGGGAAAGAGTCGAAGTTACTCACAGCCAGAGTTGGGTCGCAAACTGATACCAAGGGGCGTAAGAGAGTGAGGCCTCTACTCCCGGTCGAAGGATAGCTGGAAAAAGTGTAGCAGGAACCGAAGGAAGGTCGAAGACTGAGTCCACATCGCCGCCTGACAGCATACGAAGTTGGGTCACAGGTAGCTGGCAGCAGGCGGTCGATGATTCAGGATACTTGGCGCAGATGGGTATCAGAGGGGATACGTTAGACCATAAGCAATAAAAGACTCCAGGACTCATTGATCACTCAGCATAAGACTCTTTATTAAACACACCACATATTTATATAGTTGACCTACATTGATGTTATATGGGCAAACAACATACAATAGGTGAATCACAGAGAATACAATCAAAACATACAAGACAAAGGACCAACAGCAAATGGTCCAGTCAAATACAATGAGACAGACATGATTGCATTACTACACAAAAGGCTAGCAATAAATGGTACAACACAATACAAAGGGGCAGATGTGATTAAGTTAACACACCACAGGGCGTCTCAATACAGTTCGACATAGTCAATGGCTGGAGTGGCTACAATACACAACTTCAAGGACCATGGTCCAAGGTTTGAGCCAATGTCCAACTACTTGGAATGTCCAGCTTCAACCTTGATCAGTCGAATGCCACTTTAACAGGGTGGTCATCTCAACTATCTAACCGCTATAAGCCTACATTGAGAATATTTCTAAATGGTAACATTTACCAGTATTTTATTATTTTGTATTGCTTTAAGGCCAGAAGAGTTTGCAGCACACAAGCATTGCATTGCTCTTTCCTCTGTCACAGCTGCCTATCCACCTAAGGTCTAGACCAAGTCTTGTCATCCTTGATAAGGGCTTGTGAGGTCGTACGACCAGGCACAAAAGGGTGTCAGTATGTCCAAGTGTCCACAGTCTCTGGTGCCAAGGGCTGATGAGCTTTATGTCCAGACAAGGGCTCCAGTAACTGAGTAGGATCCGTTACATTTCTCCTCCTTTTTGTACCAAGCCAGTGGTAGCTTAGTCGAACGCTGGCTTGGGACTGTGAGAGAGCCATACTGATGGGACCCCCTTGTCCTTGGCTAAGAGCACAACTTGAACCCCTTGTCCTGGGTCAGGGAGAAACCTGAGCCCCTTGTCCGGGCCAGGAGAAAACATTAGCCCCTTGTCTGGGCCTGGAAACAATGGGTGAGCCCCTTGTCCTGGGCCAGGAGAAGAACTGGGGCCCTTGGTCCTGGGCCAAGGAAACTGGTAACTCTTGGTCCTGGCTAGCACCAGGTTGGGTGGTCTCTGAGGGTCCATGCTCCAGGCAGAGCTGGGGTCAGACCTTCAAGGGTCTGGGGCCAGTGGTTCTGGGTCTAGGGGCAGTCTATACAATGGATCTCCATTGGGCAAAGGGGTCTCCCTTGTCATCACTGTGCTGGGGAGAGGCTGAAACTGGCAGCCCCTCTGCGTTCTCAAGGGGTGCAGCTGGGGACCAGACTGTGGGGAGATGGGCACATCTCCCCCTTTTGCTTGGGCAAGTGCCCCACGGTGACAGGAGAGAAGGCTGCTCCCACTCGCCTGGGCTGGGGCAAGATTCAGAGGGTCGCTGGGGATCCTGCTTCCCAGGGTAGGGGCATCCGGATGACTGGTGAGGAGTGTACTCCCATTCACCAGTCCAGGGTTGCTTGGGAGGACACTGGTCCCACTCCCCAAGGGCCAATCAATAGAACCACCAGGGAGGACGGTGGTCCCAATCCCTGTGGCCGGATCAACATTTGGCCTGCTGGGAAATGAATTCCCACCCACTAGGCTGGGGTCAAAAGATCCAGGGGCAACAAGGGGGTCCCTGGTAAGGACTTATGTCCCACTCACTGCAGCAGGGTTTTCACAGGGCCTGGTGGGCTCGCTCCCACTCACCATTGCAGGGGGATTGGGAAGCTCTCGCTTACACGCCAGTATAGGGGTTACAGGGAAAATTGCAGGGTCGCTGGTGAGGCATGTATCCTCTCACCAGATCAAGGTTCACATTGCCACTGGGAAGGACCGCAGTCCCACTTCCCATGGCAGAAGCATCTGTGCCCCTGGAGAGTACACTTTCCTCTTTCTCCAGGGCAGTATCCACAGGGAAAGGACAGGGGCTGCTGGTGAGGATGTGCGCCTCGTTCACCACAGCAGGGGTTTCCCAGGTCCTGGTGAGCTCGCTCCCACTCACCAGGCCAGGGGCCACATAGGGGCTGGTGGGCTCGCTCTCACCCACCAGTTCACATAGCCGCTGGGGAGGAACGCAGTCCCAACCCCCCACCCCCTCAGCAGTATCATCCGTGCCCCTGAAGAGCACACGTTTCTCCTTCTCCAGGACTGTATCCTTTGACAAAGAGGCAAGAATCTTGTGGCTGCTGATGAGCTCGCTCCCACTCACTAGCGCAGGGGTAGGAAAGGGGTTCATGAGCTCTCTCCCACTCACCACAGTAGGGGTTTCCCAGGCCCTGGTGAGCTCGCTCCCACCCACCAGTTCACAGTCCACAGGGTGAACAAAAGGGTCACCGGTGAGTTGCTGATTCCTACTCACCAGTGCAGGGTGAACAGGGGTAATGGAATCCAGGTCATCAGCTTCATTGAACTCTTCCTCAGATGCATTGCCCCCCAGGTCGTCGTCTTCCCTCAGGATTTCTTTGGCCTCTTGTAACCAACCAATGTACATGTATATGACAAGTAGATAATATTGATCTAATATGTAAGCCAGAATCAGTTTTGTTACACTTAGGATGGCTGGAGTTGGACCCAGGGAAGATCTACTTAACAATTCATTGTTTGAAATAAGATGACAATTTTTGTGGACGTAGATTAAAAAAATCAAATATTGTGGCAGTTAAAGATGGAGAAAGGTATTGGGTGGTCAGTAAATCCATCACTCAAAAGTAAAGAGATCAAATAGAAGGTATTGGGAAAAAGTGATGAATACGAGATTCAGACCGAGGTGCATTCTTTCAGACTAGTGGTTGTAATTATAAAGGATAAAAATGTTTAGAAACTCCATTACACCTTTGGCACTACAGTCGGTATGGATGGGGATATATAGTGCAGAATGGGTTTTGTTGTAATTTAAATGATAGAGGTATATTTAATAAGTATAGAGATACTAAGAAGGTGGTTTGGATGTGTATGTTGGGTTTTTGTATAAAAAAAATGGTGAATAAAGAATTATTATTAAAAAAAAAAAAAGCACCATGGCAGTGGTCATTTTTCCTACGAAACCCTAAACAAGCAGTCTTGAATGGAGAAACGTGTTAGGTCAGGTTGGCACCGGCTGACTTGTAGACTTTTAGTGTGTCTTATGCTGTGGTGCTTTGGCTGGAATGTAAGATAGGATTACAGTGTGGAATTCTCTCAGCAGATAGCCATGAGGGATAGTTTGGGGACCAGCCTATAAGCTGCTATAGCTGCACTATAAGTAATAAGGCCTACTTTAATTGTTAGAGAATACACTAGATTTATTTCCTAGAATTTGAGACCGCTAATTATTTAATGCCGATTCTTTTGCAAGGTCTACTTTAAATTCAGGATGGACTTGACATTCATTGTCTCTTGCAGCTATATAATCTACTTGATAAAATGTGATGCAAAACATCCAACTGTACACGGCATTAATCATCCTAGCTGATGTCTCTATGAGTAATTAAGTAATGATCGCAAATGATCAAGACATGTACTTACACACGGATGAGCCAGATTTCAGTACGGCTTTATTGTTTAAATGAACCATTTAAAAGTATCCATTGAGTTACGTACAAGCTGATATGTAACATCATAAAGATACTTTTCATAGGCAATACATAAGCTGGCGCGTTATTCACTCAATATTACTACTTTATGCAGGGTGTTGGTGAATTTATTACACTACATGTTGCTGATTTAACGGATTTGTGAGCACAATAAACACACAGTATTGTTCATTATGAATTACAAGTGCTATAAATCACGTGTCCATCTACAGCAGTTTAAGGCTGCAGTAAATTTTAAGTTTACACACTGATCTGACCAGCCATAAGATAACAGATCTGACAATATCAACTAGCACTCTTAGACTTATTGAATGACTTGGTAATTTCAAGAAATATACTTGTCTCAATACTAATATATACTGGCAGTTTGTGTAATCACCTAATAGGACACCTACATTTATGTTTATACTACTGTAGGGAGACCATGGGTCTAACTGGTTAATATACAGTATCTGCTGATAGCGTTATTTTCCCTATATCCATCTAGCATTGGTGTCTGCTTAATTTGTTTTAATATCTCAGTGTCACTGCCAACCGGTCGTGGGGCAGTCAGGCACAGTAGAGACTACCCGCGGCGCGGGCACTCTTGCTGCGCATGACTGCAGCATGCACAGCAGTCTCTACTGCGCATGACTGCATCATTACACACATTTTGGCGAATTATTATATAGGATAGGATGTTTTAAGAGTTTTTTGTTTTGTTCTCCTACAATTTTAAGACCTGTGGCATCACCAGATCAACAATAGTTGAATTAAACCCGCATAACATTTACTCATAGCTCTGTGGGACTTGTATAAAGGATACCTACCTAGATCTTTCTGTTAAATTAATAAACAAACATGTATTTCTAGATTACAGCTCCACTTTAACAGAATACCAGTATGTGGGGAGTGCAGCATATAACAGAGACCCTTGTTTTGGCCAGGGACCTCTAGTGTAACAAGAACCATCACATGATTCTGAAATTTGTTTTAACTTCTAAATATTAGTTCTACTAACAACACGCTGTCATGTGTTAAGTGATTGTGTATAACACTTTGTTTTCCTCTGGATTTCATTTTTAATATACATTGTCTCTTTCTTTCTCTCGCTCTCCCTCTCTCACTGTCCTTAAAAAATACTTTGTCTGACTGATGATAAATTGAATTCTTCTCTCTTCCTCCTAGTTTCAGGAGACTATATCCTGGCATCTGCAGAAGAGAACAGCCAATTAAGAACACAGACAAAGGTGTGAAGCTTTTTTCTCTCTCTCTCTCTCTCTCTCTCTCTCTCTCTCTCTCTCTCTCTCTCTCTCTCTCTCTCTCTCTCTCTCTCTCTCTCTCTCTCTCTCTCTCTCTCTCTCTCTCTCTCTCTCTCTCTCTCTCTCTCTCTCTCTCTCTCTCTCTCTCTCTCTCCCTCTCTCCCCCTTTTTCATATATAATGTATATTCAGAAGGTGTAAAATTATGATCAGAATGACAAGCTTCTTAACACTCATTTAATCCTTTAAAGTGGATGTATCACCTATGCACAACATCCTCTAAATAGTTAGGTGACAAATCCAATAGCATTAAAACGTCATTATTTTATTTTAAGCTTCCGTTTGGTTAAAATGTAACTTACAAAAGTATCTGCTGCAGCCAATTCCGGGTGACTGCAGTTCTCAGCGGTTCCAGTGCTCTGCCTCTGTTCCCCTCTCTCCTCCGATGACAGAGGCGTCTCTCAGTAAACTAGAGCGGTCTCATTGGAAGAGATCGATATCTAGCCAATGAGATCGCTCCAGCTTACTGACAGAAGCCTCCGTCATCAGAGAGGGGAGGAGAGCAGAGGCAGTGCGTTGGGCTGCAGTCTATATGGAAGTGGCTGCAGCACAGACTTTTATAAGTCACATTTAAACCAAACAGAAGCTTAAAAAGAAATAATAATGTTTAAATGCTATTGGATGTATCACCCAACTATTTAGAGGATGTTGTGCATAGGTGATGCATCCATTTTAAGAATAACACAATGCAACACACACACACACACCACTCTGACGCTTAAAGAAGCAAATAGGTTTTCATTAAACAGTAAAAAATTTACTGCCAACATAGCTTGGAATGCCCATTGCACTGTTTGAGACTGCTCACATTTGTGTCTTTTTGATAGGAATTCCCTTTCCCAGATAGTGGAAGGAAACTGACACTTTTGTTGTTGAGTGGACAATCACAGTATTGCTGTCCTCTTTATTCCTAGAAGTGTGTAAATCTCACATGTTTTTTCTATCAATCTATGAAAGACAGTCTAAAGGCGGTTAAAAAAAAAATGGCTAATATAACAGAGAAATGTCTAGGCTATTTGGTAAACTGTAAGTGCTTCATGTATTCATTCATGTAAGAAACACATTCTGTTTAGCCTCCAACCTCTAATAGGTTAGACTCAAGGGACCTTTTATATTAAAACAAAAAGATAGGGAAAGTACCCTTGTGTTGAATTCTTGAGATAACTATAAACAGGGCTTAAAATGTGAAGTCCTTTGCTACTAGCCAGACCTGAAAAGTTACTCGGCACTGCAAGCCATAACATACCCACCAGGCCTGAATTTCTACTCGCCAGGGCTGAATTTTCACTCGCCATTGGCTAGTGGAAATTTTGAGCTCTACTATAAATACATATTTTTCACCTCAGCCATTTGTCTACTCGCATTAAAGTGGGTCACTTTGATACATAAGTGACAGTATGCATCTGTGAAGGATCCTCCTACCTTCATGCAGCCCTTTTGTATTCAAATTTATATGTCTGCTCAGTCTGCGGCAGCCACCTGTAGATCTCCATGTTACCGCTTCTATATAATAGACAAAATCAGGAGGGGCTCAACTGTTGGATCACGGTTATATTAAAATAAAAGTAACAGTGTGTTAAACTTACCAACTGGTGATAAATAATTGGATAATATAGATGAACAAATTGAAAGCTTTCATGCCATAGACATATATAGAATATATATAAAAATTATAAAACACAATCTTATTAGGAAAATGGAAAGTGTGAGGTAGATTGTGTGTATGGAGAGACAGACATATAGATTAATAATCTCCTCTTCAGCTGTTGATCCACTGCAGTATGAAAGTCTCCTTAGCAAATGTCCAGCAACTTCTGTCTTGTGGTACATCTACTGTCAGGTCTTCTTGCTATGTGACTTAACCATTTCCATTTTAGGAGCTTTAATAGACCTTTGTTTGCTGATGAATCCATGAACACGTTTGTCTGTCTTTAGTTCTGTTGAGATACTGCAGCTCCATGCTTCTGTGTAACCTTAAAGTGATAGTAAACCCCAAAAAAAACTGTTCGCGGATTGAAAGGGATAATAAAAAAATGTAATGCCCTTATTCCCATCTCTCAAACAGTTATGGTTTGAGAGATGTAAGAAAATAAAGACCTCTGCTCCCTCCCCCTTCTCATGCATCTGCAGTATAGCAGACATCATGAGATCCTGCTTCCGGGACCAGGCGGTGGCTCTTCAGGAGCACTGTCATTGAGATATCGAACTAGGATTACTGCATCGGAATGGTCTACAACGTGTGTTTGCAAGCCAGGCACATGTAGACCATACCGATTAAGTAATTATAGTTAGATATCAGCGCTCCTGAAGAGCCTCCTACAGTAGGTCGACCGGATTCTGCCTCTGACAGCTTTACAGCTCGTCAGGCAGAAAGGGGAGGGAGCGGAGGTCTTTATTTTATTACATATCTCAAACCATAACGGTTTGAGAGATGGGAATAAGGGCATTACATTTTTTTTTTTTTTTATTATTATTATTCCTATCAATTTGCGAACAGTTTTTGTCAAGATGATGATTCTGGCGACTAGCGCTACTAAGCAGATAATCGCCAGATGAGTCATTTAAGCTAAAGTTGTGTTCAGGTGGTAGTTCCGCTTTAATGGTCTGTATTTATTTCTTTATTTTTTAGATCCGCCTTATCACGTTTTTTGTGCTGTAAGATGACTTCTGCCTTTCATTGTTTCAGGCACTTTGCCAGATTGTAGTTATTTTGAAAATATTTTAGCTATGGCTTTGAAAAATGGTTGACCTCCAGCTTCCACATTTCAGTAGTATCTTTCAGGCCCAACTGCTTTGCCATTTTTCATTGATTTTTTTATTGCAGCTTCTGTGCGTTTGGGCAGTGTCTACTGAGCATGACTGCATCAGCCTGCATTTGGGCAGCCTCTACTGCACATGACTGCATTGGACAAACATACATCTGGCCTTTTATAGTATAGCATGTGTTTCTGCTGCAATAAAATATTCACATTTTATTCTTTCATATTATTCAATCCCAGTTTGCATTTGCAAGTGGAGAAGTGCATGTGGAGAAGTGAGAACACACAACTTTACTGTGTATAAGTGCTGATACAAGTGATATTCATGCTCTTCCATTAACTTCAGTGTCTATTTTTGTATTGGTATGATATTGCATGAAAGCACAAAGTTGCAGTATTCTGTGTTCTGCTTCAAATAATAAAATATTGACTGTGTAAAGAAGCTGCATTCTTCATACGATAAAAAAAAAATAATAATCTAGTTATGTTTCTTTTAATTCCTCTTTGTTAATTGTATTTATTGTTCTACTTTTAGATTTTCACAGAGAAGCTTATAAATGAACTGCAAACCTTCAACCAGACGGCCAGTCAGCAAAGAACACTTATACAGGTGTGTGTATATCCAATATGTGGTTGGTGCTGGAGCCTTATCAGTTTCAGATACTGCTTTCTCTGGTGTACTAAGAAAAGGAGCAAAGGTGGGAGGAGTCCCGTGTCTTTGGAGAGCGCAACCCCTATAGAAGTAATATTGTGTGGTTTGGAAGATACATAGATGATCTTCTATTTATTTGGAAAGGATGTATATCTGAAGCAGAAAATTTTGTTACCTACTTGAATGATAACGAGTTGAATTTGGTGTTCACTTCTGAGATCTCTGCGGACTGCATCTCTTTTTTTTAGATCTGAAGATCATGGGAGATACCCTCACTGAGTGTTTTGGTGGATACTTATCGGAAACCCACGGCAGGAAATAGCCTGTTGAGAGCGGATAGTTGTCATCCCCAACACACTATCAGAGGAGTCCCAGTGGGACAGTTTCTCCGGTTACGGAGGAACTTCTCCACTGATGCTAGTTTTGAGGTGCAGTTGGCTGAGCTCTACAGGAGGTTTTTACAAAGGGGATATAAAACTTGGATTCTTGATAGAGCGTTAGATCGAGCAAGAACTGAGGATAGGGTGAAACTATTGAGTTATAATGAAAAGAAGAATTGCAACATACATGATGAGTATGGCCAGGTTATATTTTCCACACCGTATAGTGTGGAGTATAGCAGCATTATACGTATTCTCAAAAAGCATCTCCCTATTCTCAGTGCGGATGAAGGATTACAGGAAGTTATTTCTGGAGGTTGTAAATTTGTGTCAAGGAAGGCTCCTACTCTATCGACAATGTTGTCTCCAAGTCTGTACGTTTCAGAAGCTAATTCTACTGGAAGTAAATGGCTGTATACTAAAGGAACGTACAGATGTGGGAGTTCGCTCTGTTGATGTTGTAGACTCCTTAAGGTGTCCAAGACTTTCTCCTCAACTTGCACTGGGAAGTCCTATGAGGTGAAGGGCTACATTAATTGTGCAACCAGGAGTGTTGTTTATCTGCTTATGTGTACTAACTGCCAAATGCAGTATGTAGGCAAAACTATTAGAAGTTTGAGGGAGAGAGTTAATGAACATTTGAGCAATTTTAGAAATGCAGATCATCGTTCTAATGTGGCCCTTCATTTCAATTCTGTAACTTGTAAGATAGATCACTTTAGTGTGCAGGGTGTGGAGAGGGTTTCTCTTGGTATCCGAGGAGGCAATTTAGATAGCAAGCTGTTGGGGAGAGAGGTTTACTGGATATTTGAACTTGGTACAAGACATCCTGTTGGCTTAAATATGGAATGTGACGTCACTTGTTATATTTAATTATTTTATATGTTAACTAACATATTATTCCAACAGTATATATTCCTTTGAGAGGTATTAGTTGAAGACACTTTGAATCATTCATTTTAATATGCTCGATATAATACACATTTATGTATATGCTATAGTGTCTTTGTAAATTGTTTTCACAAGTACTTACTTAAAATTAGATTTTCCTTTGGATGATTGTAGATGATTCAGGTCTTGTGGGTATCGCTTTATTTCTTTTACAACGTAATGTTGATTTTTTTTTTTTTTTTTTTTTTTTAATATATATATATATATATATATATATATATATATATATATATATATATATATATATATATATATATATATATATATATATAATCTATCAGCGATCGATCACATGTACCGGCATTCTAAAACAATGAATGAGGCAGTGCTACTTACTGCCTCTAGTGTCTCCTCTCTGCCAATGCGTCCCTTACATCAAAGTAAGGGACAGAGAAGCAGGGAGGAGACACCTAGTGGAAATAAATACAGCAGCTGGGGGTGTTAACCCCTTCACTGCTGTTGCAGGAGGATGGCTAGATGCAGGTCAATTTCTGACCTGCTAAATACACTTTTTTTTTTTTTTTTTTAAATAAAATAACTCAAGAAACAAAATTGCAAGTGTGATTGTTGTGGAGTCATGTAATACACTTACACCGCCAAATGTAATGAACAAAAAAGTGGGAAAATAGGGTGGGGAAAAAGGGACATGGGGATTTTCACCCAGGGGGGACAGTGGCCACTTTAAACTGCGCATTTTGTAGGTATGACTGACTAGTCATACCTTTCATGCAGTCTCCATAAAAATTTAACCCTTTGCGCCCAATTGATCCCAAGAGAAAAAAACAAAAATGGTGGGTTTTTTACATTTTTTTTTTTTTTTTTTTTTTTTTTTTTTTTTTTTTTTTAACCTTTTTCTTTAATTTTAATAAAGTAAATGGTGGGTTATCCATATAAGTGGGGTATCAAAGGAAAGCCCTATTTGTTTGTAAAAAAAAAAACAGTATATCATTTATGGGGGTGGAATAAAAGCCTAAGAGGGAAAACTGTTGAACAAAGACATAGTCAAAAAGGTCAGAATTGCTCCGGTCCTTAAGTCAAATCCACCTCTGATTTTCCCGGTCCTTAAGGGGTTAAGTCTATGAGCTGTTGTTCATGTAATGGTTTATGTCAGCATTTGTATGTTTGTATTTTAGACCTTCATTTAACTAGTGACCGTGGAGCTTTCCATGAGAACATGGTATATATGTTGCGCCTTTCGGGCGACTCTGGACTATTGAGCATAATTTATTTTGTGTCTCTTTTGTCTGGGGCTGCTTGATTGGCCGAATTTTAAAATGTGACTGTTTCGTATCAGGTCCGCTTAATTTGGAGGCTTCTCATTGGTCTAATTGTATTTAAAGGTAGGACGGTTGCTTCTGATTTCGCCTAGAGATCACGAGTAAGCGTTTTGTGCGCGAAACTAGTGGCTCTGTTTGAATATGCTGCCTTACATCTAGCTGTATATGCCATACCTATTCCAGTCTCTCCTTGTCTCTGTATATGGTCTGAAGATAAAGGTATATTTTAATGATTTAATAAAGATTGGTGTTTTTATCATATAGTTCCTTGTGTTTATGATGGTGATGCATGAAAACATTTTTTTTGTTCACATGGCAAATCAACTCTAAACCATAGATCAGTGGTTCTCTGCCAGGAATTGAGTGTTTCCCTGCTTGAGCACAGGTGAGTTAACGTACACTGAGCCCTTAAGTCACCTGTGCTCAAGCAGGAAAACCTGAAGGGTGAGATCTTCTTCAAAAACTTGTGGTAACAAACTTTAATGAGTCTAAAAAGGTTTTCGCCATGGTCCATCAATTCTCAGCCAATTTGGCTGGGAGATCAATAGAGGTGACACAGGGGAGCAAGAAAGGTCCCCTGCCTCCATTCTACCCGGAGAACCCTGGTAAGAGAGGGCGGTATCGGAAAATCCCCTCACGTCAATGAGGAAGGCTTTCCCTCATGGACAATCCTGCCTACTCCTGCCCGGCTCTGGGTAGTACGGAAGCAGGAGAGTTCTCTTGCTCCCCTGTGTGACCTCTATTGATCTCCCAGCTGATTTGGCTGGGAGATCAGTAACTGGAGGGAATCAGGAGGGGTCCTGATGCCCCACCCCACCCTCATCAAAGAATTAAGGTAAAACATTGGCACCCTGCGGTACCCAGGGCACACCAAAGTGACATGGCATCTTGGCTACTCTATTGTTAGTGGGTCCTAAGGGCACAGGTTGAAAGCCACTGCCAATTGTGCTGAGGTGTTACTGCTATCTTGTTTTGTGTATAAGGTTCTATATAAAAGAAAAGAAGAGTAATTTTAGAGCAAATCAACGGTCTCCTCGCCTCACAAACGGAGTGCAAATAGTGAGCATCGCTGTAGGTTTTATCTCAAACCTACTCCTTGTCTTTGTCGGCCTATGCTTGGCGTTATATTAGAGATGGCAAAGCAAATGGAGGAAAGTGATGGAGGGGACTATTCTAGTGCAGTGTTCTGATTTGGTGAAAGCACTTAACTGTGGCATACATCACTATAGTTTCATGGCACCTTGGAACATGTATTTTATTTTTTTAGAACATTTGTCCCAAGGCAATGCCCTCCATTCAGGTACAGATAATAGCACATCAGGAGACCTGTCTAGCATTCTGTGCGGTGGGGGATAAAACTCCATTTAAATCCAATGAAAATTTTGGGAATTTCCATTCTCCTGTGCTTCCTGAATATGCTTTTGGGTTCCGTGCATCTAATATTTTGTGTAGAACATACCTTACACATACTCTTGAAGTTGGCCTTCATAATAGCATCAGGGCTTAAAATTGGAAGTCCTTTGCTACTAGCCAGACCTGAAAAGTTACTAGCCACTGCAAGCCATAACATAACCACCAGGGCTGAATTTCTACTCGCCAGGGCTAAATTTTCACTCACCGTTGGCTAGTGGCAAGTGGAAATTTTGAGCCCTGATAGCATGATCTTTATCCCTCTAGTTTCTCCCCGCTACTACCACTGGGTGTTGGTAATCCGTCCCTGGAGTTCTCAGTGGTGTAATTCACTTCAGTGATCATTCTAGCTGGATGTCCCAAGTACAGACTGATAACTTGGGCGCAGGTCCAGCACTGCGACACCAGTAAATCTTATATAAACATAGCACTATTGGCCTTATCCATAATAGAAAAGTGGAGCGATTCTAGAGCAAACCTCCCTCCACATAGACGATAAATAAAACTACCCATTGAGATGATTGCGCTTTTAACTTCTTGAATTTTAGGGGCGCAAACACATTTCTTAAATTAAATTAGAATTTGGTAATTTGTCTCCCCTATGTTGCAGTTTGTTCGATTTCAGAATTGCTTCTGTTTTCTGGCTGCAGGTGACAAAGTTGAGAAAATTCTTTACCCTGTGTCCTGTATGGTATTTAGTCTTGTGAACTAACCTGTAGTAAGTGAGGATTTGATAGCCCTAAGTGTTTGCAATGAACTATTGTTAAAGCTACCCCAATGGAAGGGTGTTGAATAAAACAATGTACAAATCATTGGCCCGTTGAAAACAAATGATAGAAATTTCAGCCAAGTTTGTGCATGGTAATCCTGTTTGTTCAAGACAATTTAAATATGTCACCATTATCCATGCACTACTGAAGGCAGATATAGGGCCTTATTTATCAAGCTAAGGAGGAGGAGTTCTCCTTTATATAGCACCAACTTATTCCACAGCACTGTACCACCGCGGGTGAAGGATTAAAAATTCCCACTGATCTTTAAATTATGTACTTAGTTTACACTAGAATTGCATCTATTTTGCTTGAAAAGTGAGCTGATAATGCTCAAACCTGTAATGATTGATGTTCTTGCTCTTCAGGTAGAGAATGGTTTTAGTCCCGTTGTGGTACAGTTTTTTTTTTAAACCGATTACTTGTCAAGTTTTAAAGGGATAGTAATGTTTCATAATAAAAGCAGCTCTAATTAATCATCATAGTATTTGGACCTTGGAGAGTCAATTCTGTCAGAGTTGGAGTTCAAGAGTAATTCAATGATAAAGTATCCCTCTCCTGCCCCTTTTACTGATGTAACACTGCTCAGCCAGAGCAGAAGGGAGGTGCCCAGGTAGACTGCAGAGAGGGACAATCTTCAATTAAGATAAGGAAAAAGCTGAAAAACTTGTCAAGGGGGCAGGGCTTTCATTGTTCTCATAGGAAGAAGATTGTCCCCTTATGTTATCTGTCTGGTCTATGGACTCGATTCCACATCTGAGAAGAGATGGCTTACACTAGGTAAAAGGGGCGGGAGGGAAACTTTGCTTGTGAATATCTCTCAAACCATAAAGGTTTGAGAGATGAGACTTGTATCGTTCTTCATGTTTTTTAATGCCTACAAAATAAAATAAAGTTAAAACAAAGTATTACTATCCCTTTAAGGCACATGCAGGCTTATAAAGAGATGTTTAACAAAGTTCTTTTTTCTTTGTACTCGCCAAAGGAGTGAGCAATGCATTGCTGATATGTCACTTGAAGGGTGTTAACAAAGGGTACAATACTAAATCGTGCCATAGGCACTTGACACCCTCTTACTATGTTGCCTGTCTTTTTACCCATTTAGACTGTAAGCTCCTTGGGACAGGGACCGCTCTCCTATTGTTTCTATGAATGTGGCACTTATTTTATCCCCTTATTTATTATCCCCTTCTCCACTGGACTACCAGGAAAAACGTGGCTGGCTTCAGAGAGCATAGGGTTGCAATATAAGTGCAAAGATCTCCAGCCTGAGATTGCTGTAAAGCTATGGAATTCCTTGCCTCGGGATGCTGTGCTTGTAGATACTGTAACTACTTTCAAAAAAGCAATGAATACCTATCTAGCACTGAACAATATTAATAATTATGACAGATGGCTTCAATGTAGATAGGGTATTGATCCAGGGAACTATCTGACTGCCATTTGGAGTCGGGAAGGAATTTTTTTATCCACTTGGGGCTTTAGCATGGGCTGGACTTGATGGACACTTTTTTTTTTTTTTTTTTTTTTTTTTTTTTCTTCAGCCTTATCAGCTTTGTTACTGTGTAGTTGCCCCCAGAGACACCCTTGTTTAATCTTATGGGTATTTATTTTCAGTGTCTTGTGATCTCACAATCACCCAGTATTATTGTACAATATCCTTAGTGTGGGTTGGACACCTTTTGCCCAAAGGTTGTTTTTGTTTTGTTGTTTGAAAGCCACAGAGCCAAACACATTGTCTGACACCCCAGCCTTGTTCCAGAAGCCCCATAATTGCCCCTCTGTCTCTCCTACCCCCCCCCCCCCCCCATTCCAGACAGGTAGAAGACCAATGTGTGGCCCTCTCCCCTTACTTTTTTACCTTTAGAAGTCTCTGACTTTTTTCCCTGCCCAGTCATAGGGAAATATGGCAAAAAAGTGGCTTCTAAATGTATTGGGGCAAAATGGGAGTCTAAAGGTACTTTGGAGGTGGTAGGGAAAAGGGGCATATATGCTTTTTAAATGAATGGGAGTGGGAGGGAAAGAAGAGCAAAAAGTGCCCTCACATGCTTTAGTCAAAACATTCCTTACCAGTGTGATCTTTAGAAGGAAGCAGTTCCTTTGGCGGTGGGTAGAATAATGAATTGCAGGTGCTTTGCCACTGCAGTGAAGTGCTTCTCCCATTTTCAGAACAGGAATGTACTGCTCCTTTTAACACCTTAAATATTGCAAATCAGTACCTTGGAGACCTAGCATTCAAGGGATTAAGGGCACACTCTAGTCACTATAGGTAAAGGATGAAATGATTTAATGTTTTACCTACTGATTTGACCGCAAGGAATAATATTTTCTACGTATTGACACGTTTCTATTTGCAGACCGTTATGGCCAAATGGAAGGAAGCGGAGCAAGAAAGGAAACAGTTTGTGGAAGAGCAGCAAGCATTCCAGAAAGAGCTGGAGCAGTTCAGGGAATCACTGCAACAGGCAGAGCAGCGCCTGGACATGTGAGGAAGAACAGAAGGGAAACCCTTGGGCAGATAATGGACTCCGAATAGAATGACATTGGGAAAGAGATACTCTTTTATAGAACCGGGTCTAATTGCTTTCCTTCATAACAAACACCCTACTCTAGGGTAACTGCACCCAGACTGAACAACCCAACCTTCCTGCAGCACACCGTAAACCAGCAGTAGTCAATCTTTGGACCAGCTGTTGCTGGAGACTACAACTCCCAACTTCACAGAAAAGCAATTGTAGTGCCCATCAGTTGGAAGTCCATATATTGGCTGCTCCTGCCATGTGTTGAATGAAGCATACTGATAAAGAAAAAGAAGTCATTCTAAGGAAAACTGTTAAACTTTGGAAACTGAGTTTTTTTTAGTTTTTTACCTTATGAGTGTTGCCATATATTCCTGGTATTTAATGGTTTGTTAGCAGATTTATATTTACATAAGGTATTCCATTATCTGATAGAAATTATAATTACAATCTTAGGCTGTGTTCACACAACTATGCCTATTTGATTATTAACCTGCCCCCGAGTTCACTCTGCAACTTTGTCTATGGTAGGGCATATGACTGTCTGGCTCCCAGGTGGGTCTGCAAGTTTATGGAGGTTGAGATGAGCATCACATCATTCAATATTTCTTGATTGAATGATAGCCTAATCCACCAAGTGGTCTATGGCATTTCTCAGTCTTCTTTGCATTATAGAATGTATAAAGTGGGCTATTAGCATATTAGCACATTTTTCATCTGTGTGAACAAGTCTTAAAGTTACAATATTACCTGAATAGCAACTTTGATAATCACCTATGTTTATTTATAAAACCATTCTAAACTTTTTGGAGTTTAGGATGGTAGATTATGCTAATTCAGACATGCACTTCCTTTTTTGTCCCGTACACGATCTTCACCGCTTACTGTCCCTGCTTAAAGGGATAGTAATGTTTCACAATAAAAGCAGCTCCAATTTTCATAGTATTTGGGCCATGCAGAGTGTTATTTCAGTACTCTCAGCGTTGTAGTTCAAGAGTAATTGAATGATGAAGTATCCCCCTCGCTCTCCTTTTACCAATGTCACACTGCTCAGTTCAGAGCAGCAGGGTTGTGTCCAAGTGGATTGCATAGAGGGACAATCATCAATTAACATAAGGGAAAAAAACATGTCAATGGGGGCAGGGTTTTCATTATTCTCACAGTAAGAAGACTGTCCCTTGCTGTCAGCTGCCTGGTCTGTGGACCAGATTCCACATCTGAGGGGAGGTGGCTTACACTAGGTAAAAGGGGTGGGAGAGGGAGACTTTATCATTCAATTACTCTTGAACCACAACTCTGACAGTATTGAAATAACACTCTCTATGGCTCAAATACTATGAAGATTAATTAAAGCTGCTGTTTTTGTGAAACATTCCTATCCTTTTAACAATCCATTGCCCGTAGTTTCCTACCAATGAAATGGCTGTGGCAGAGGGTTGGGGAGGTAATCTAGGGCTAAAGCAGGAAGTGTCTGCACTGCATACCTTAAATAGCATATGACTTTAAATGAAGCAAATTTGTTTTCTAATTAAATAATGTCTAATATAACATATATAGGTGACAGTGCCCCTTTCGGGCCATTCCTTACACAGTACACATGGAATGATGTGGGAACAAGAACCAGCATCTCCTTTCTGAAGTGGTTAAAAATATATTATTAGCCCTGGCCAACAATTGCTATTAGTAGCAGAACACCAGTATGAAGCAATCATGTACTAGTTTGTAGACTGACCTGGTAGCCTTATACTGGTGGTATGACTGCACATTGCCTTTGGATTAAATAAGTTGCCATTTGACTCTTCACCCATAAGGAAATACTATACATAATCCTACGTGATAGGGCTGCACCATGGATTCTCCTCAGTCATCCCAATACCCTTTAAAGACCAGGTGTGTGTGTGCACCATATTGCTTCACAATACTTTGCATACTCTACTGACCCTTAAAGGGTTACACCTGTGCAGAGTGTTTTTGTGGTTGGATATGTTTAACCCCATTCAGGCTGAGACACCACACTCTGCACTTCAGTAAGCAAGCTTAGAGTTGAATAAACTTTTCCATTAAACTATATGCATGTCATAGAGTTGTGCCACACATTGCAAAGTGATGCACTGTACACCCCTCTGACACACCAAAGGTTGACAGGCTTTCTTCATTGAGAATATGAGGGGAGAAAAAAAAAACAAAAAAAAAAACCTTAAAATGTTTTGATAAATGTAAAAATTAACTTCATATTTATCTGGCGTCCAGTATGGGACACGTGTACCATGTAGGGAGGTTGTGCTTCTCCACTAGAAGACAGAACACAAAAAGACAATGTCTTGTGGGTGGAGACTCCCCTCTTCCTCTCAGGCCAACCATGCCTCCAGTTATGTGTTCTTCAGGGTGTAAGGACGTCTTAGAACACTTATACTTTTAAGTTTTTTTTTTTTTACTTGGATATTGGGTTGTTACAATTCCCCAATTAGGAGGGTTAGCATAACTGGGCTTCCTCTGGAGTGGATTTACAAGTATGCAGATGTTGTGTGGATCCTTGCATCCCTGTGTTAACCCAAGTATTCCCTCCCAGCAGTGCCTCAGGCTCTGCTTCCTTCATGATTGTTACGTGAAGAAAGATGTGAAGATTGGTGAGTAAACCTTTGAGTGCCTTGGTCCACTTTGTCCCTACTTGTGCCTCTTTCTACAGGGGTTTTCCTCTGACCCTGAGGCTCTTGAAATTGTTAGGTATTGACCTATGGGGTATGGCTGGCTGCATTGGGACTAGTTTACCCCTTCCCTTCTGTTTTCTCTGGGTTGGGGGCCTTTCCCTTTAGGGAAATGGCAAGAAAAGGTCTTCACTCAGCTGACACATTTGTGCAGTAAGGGGAGGAAGGGGTTGCTACAATGTAGCATATTTAAACCCTTAGTACTTCCAGCCACAATACCTATGAGTAAGGAAAGTTTAGGTCCAAAACACGTTAGCAGTTTGATGGGGTGGTGTATCACCTGTTCGTATCCATGTCTTCTAAGTTTGTAATACTTGAATAAAGATCTGTGTTTTTTTTTTTTTTGTTTTTTTTTTTTTCCCTTTAGCAACGGATATGTCAGCTTGAGTGCGGACCTTTTCTTGCTATTTCATGTAGTTGGAGGAGAGAGGCATTCCTAGGGTCTGGCACCAGTTATTTATATTGCATTGATGAATTACACACAGACATATGACCTCGAAGACCAGTGGCGAGTGAAGTTTCCCCTCTTTGCACACAGCTTGTGAGGATTAGTTTAATCACACAGTGGTTTCCTATTTATAATCCTGTATCTGGAGCTGTTTGATGTGTTGTGTCTTTTCCCTTTATGGGCCTTTCTCTTTAATACCCACCATCATGTTCCCTGGTGTCATTGGGTGTTTTCTGGGGAACCTGTAATATTGTCCGTTATTTTTATTTTATTGGGTGGGTGGTGCCTTTAAGAAATGCTTCCTGCACAGCCACCATCTCTGGTCCATTGACTTCTATGGGCACATTTTTCTGGAAATCTATATGCAACTGTTTGTCATACTGAGGTCAGAGTAGGCTCTTTCTTGTCGTCTCCTCATGCCCTTTCATCTGGTTTGTCCTGAGTGTGTTGGGGGTCCACAGACAGTTGTAGGCATTGCTAGGCAACAGAGAAGACTACATTACCCAAAATGCCTGTTTTTGTGCGCCTTCTTGTGATTGGCTGCCAATTTTGCAGTCATCATTTTACTTATCCTACGCAGACGCAAACTCTCCTTGCTCCAGATTAACCCTTCACCTGCCTGATAAGTACTTTCTGGCTTTACTTGGGTGAACTATTCGTCTGGGGAACTGTTACTAGTGATTTTTGCTAGTTGTAGACACTAATCCTGTCAGGATGTCGGATCCTAAGGGACATGGGGCTAGACCTAAGTCTAAGGACTCATGGGCATCTCTGATCCCTCTTGCTTACCATTCCTAATGTCAAACAGGGCTTCCTAGAGTATTCTGGATCTCTCTGCCCCTCCTGTGCTGTAGCCCCCACTACTCCACCAGGCTCCTCCAGCACTGATCAAGAGCCAGCTTGAGTCAAATCATTGTTGTCCATAATGTCCCAATTTCCTCTCTCCCTCCAAATGGGTCCTTCAGTCTTGGAAACACCCTACCAATTTTTAAATATGTGGCCCCACGGCTCAGAGTATGCCTGCACTCATAGGGTCTCCTCTGAGGAGGGCTGTTCTGAGGATAAATGAGAGGAAGGGGAATATGAAGATATTTGTTCTTCCTGCTCCTATGGGCTTTTACGAGGCTGACCCTCTCCCTTCTGCTGAGGGACTTATCAGGGCTGCTTTGAGGATCCTTCAGGTCCTTGACACCCCTGATAAGGGTCTATCCTCTGCAGATGTTTTCCAGAGGCATAGGAAATCTTCTACCATATTTCTCGCTAATGCCACTCTCAATTAGATACTTCTGAATGAATGGAAGACACCAGATAAGAGGTTGTCTATTTTGAAGAGGTTTACAAAGCTGTACCCCTTTTTTGAGGCAGCTTTGGTGCATTGGGCCTCTCCCCTTCTGTAAATTCCCCAATTTCTCTATCGTCTAATACAGGTTACTGGTAACTTTGTGTAGGCGATCAGCCCCTTTAAGAGGCAGGAACAATTCTGAGAAGTGACTACTGGGTGGGAGCGTACCTCCTCTCCTTAGCTTGCAGCTAGCCAATCCCCTTCCAGTAAGATTTGTTCCTTGGTTCAAGACACAAGTCAAGAGAACAGTTCTGCTATAGTTTTAGATTTTTATTATTTCCTGTTAGACATGGGATATGACCATTAGGCGGATTACCATCACTGACAATACCAATCACCCAAATGTGGATAGCTCAGTTTACCAGGTGGTTTTGCGGACCTCAGCCCTGGGGGGAAAATGTTGGCTGCAAGTTCTTCCCCCCCAGGTGTTGCCCACTGAGGCTTCTTCTTGATATATGGTAATCTGAAGATGGAAGATCTGCTAAAAAAGGTGAGCACCCTTTGAGGTCTGAGGTCCACATGTCCAATGCTTCCCCTCCATACAGGGATCAGGGCTGTGTTGGACACCCTGAACATTCCCTTGGTGCAGGAGGTTTTTTTTTGATCCCTCCAATGTGTTCCACGAGCCTGTTAGGCCCCATACTTGTTTCCCACCTAATCCCACCCTTGACCGCTTGATGACTTAGGAGTGGAAGTTTCCAGACAGTAAATCATCTGTCTCTAGGAAATTTGCTAAGCTTTATCAGTTCTCTGAAGCGGCCCTAGCTCAGTGGGTTCATCCTCCCAAAATAGATGCACCTGTCTCCAGGCTTTCTAAGTCCACTGCCTTGCCTGTGGCTGATGCATCTGCTCGAAACACTGGACAGACAAGAAGATTGAGACTGCTCTCAAGGCTATTTTTGCAATGGCTGGTTCTACCCCACGCCCTGTGTTTGCTGGAGCATGGGTGAATAGAGCTGTTGCTGTTTGGACTGAACAGCTCACTTCAGCTGTCTGTCAGGGGGCCCCTTCTGCTGACTTGTTGTGGCTTCACAACAAGATTTCTGAGTCTCAGCATTATGTTTCTGCTGCCCTGTTTGACACCGTGCATATGGTAGCCAGATGTGCTCTTTGGCTCAAGATCTGCTCCGCTGACACGGCCTCCAAGGGGGCTCTCCTGTCCTTGCCCTTTCATGGCACCTCACTCTTTGGGCCTGATCTCAAGGATATGATCAGTGAAGCCACTGGAGGGAAGAGTACTCATTTAACAGTGGTCCAGAGGAAGAAGGCGCCAGTCAAAAGGAATCTGCTTTTTCGTCCCTTTCAGACTGACTCACGCCAGGTGACCCAAGCGGTGCCTCAGGCTCCGTGCTCCTTATCCAAGCCTAAGCAGCAATGTCCTCCACTAAGCCCAAGGCTTCCAAACCTCATCCTGCATGACTCACCGAATCCAGGTCCCCACCCGCAGGTAGGTGGCCGCTTTCACCACTACTTTTCGGCTTGGGAGGCATCTGTGGCTGGCTATGGGGTACAGGATCCCCTTCACCTCCCTTCCTCCTTCTCGGACCTTCTCTTCTCGCTCTCCTCTGGGAGCAGAAAAGTACCGCCTTTTCGAAGGAGCCATCCAGGCCCTTCTGGAGTATTGGAACACGTTCCTCATCAGAAACGGGGGTTGGGGTTCTACTCCAACCTCTTTGTGGTTTCCAAGAAGGATGGCAGATGGTTCCTTCCTTCTGCCCTAACCCTTCTTCTGACAAGGAGAAGGATCTTCACCTGTTGGATGTTGTGCGTTGTCTCAAGTTCTGTGTGCATCGCACTGAGCCATTGAAGCAGTCTGATACACTTTTTGTCATTCCTGAGGGTCCCAGGGCAGGGAAGCCTGCTACCAAGGTAACCATTGCTTCTTTGATCAAGTCCACTATTTGTAAGGCTTACAAACGTAGGAAGAAGTCTGTTCCCTTTCGGGTCACGGCTTTTTCTATGAGGTCTATTGGTGACATCTTGGGCCTACAAAAATCAGGCCTCTGCTGATCAGTTGTGTAAGGCGGCTACTTGGTCGTCTGTGCATACCTTTTACAAACACTATCTTGTGGATGTGCTGGCATCGGCTGATGCCAGCTTTGGGAGGAAGGTCCTAGAGGCAGCCTTGCCTGTCTAGGATCTCCTTCGTCACTTCAGTACTCTTTCACTTTTGAGCCCTGTTGGCTGTAGTTCAGTGTGCTGTGTAACAGTTCCTGGGGTCTGTTTTTACCCCTGTTTGGTGTCCGTTCACACTTTGCGGTTATTGTTGGACTATTCATGATCCATTGGTGCTCTGGTGACTTTGGGGGCCTGTGCCCGGTCCTTGCCTTTCTTCCCGCCCTGGGGATCTTAATGGTTGAACATCACAGTTACCAGTAACCTGTATTGGACTACAGAGAAAAGAGTATTTTAGTCTTGCCTGTTAAATCCTTTTCTCTTAGTCCATACAGGTTACTGGTCTCCCACCCTGCCAAGGGACCATGCTTGTCTATCCTGTGACAGAACGTGGGGATCCTTTTGGGTTCATGCTCACAGAAGTCTTCCTTTACCTTCTTAATACCTAGTCAGTAGTTTTCAAATCTTAATGGAAGGGGATTGGCTAGCTGAAAGCTAAGGAGAGGAGGTAGGCTCAACCCAGCATTCACTTCTCAGAATTTTTCCTGCCTACTTAAAGGGGCTGATCGCCTACCCAAAGTTACCAGTAACCTGTGTGGACTAAGAGAAAAAGATTTAACAGGTAAGACTAAAATCCTCTTTTCCAGGCTGGCCAAGTTCATTACTCTGCAGTTGGCAACTGCAGCATGACACAGACATGTAGGATAAGAAACACTATTCTATCCGCTGGTCTAATTTTGCGGCCACTGGTGTTGCGTTGAGGCCTATTTTAACCACTGCCTGGGTTAACAGGGCTCTTGCTGTTTGGGACAAGGACTTGTTGGATTTTTTTTTTTTTCCGGCCAATGTGACGGAGGCTAACGTGTGTTTTGGAAGCCTCTGCTTTCTCAGTTATTGCACGATGCCCCTTGTGGCTTAATATTTGGTCTGCAGATCAATCATTCACAAAGTCACTGGATTCCTTACCTTTTCAGGGCAAGTTTCTGTTTGGACCTGAGCAAAAGCTCCATACTGTGCAAAGGAAACTTCATCTTTTTTTGTCCCCGCCAAATGGAGGAGCAAAAGCCACAGACTTTGCAGGCCTCCAAATACCCCACCCCGTAAAGCCCAAACAGCAGTGGCAGCCGAAGCAAACGGCTCCAAGTCTGTCAGGCCAGCTTCTGCATGACTTGTGGAATTCTGGTCCGCAGGTTCAGGTTTTTTTATTAAAACCTGTTTGTGGATCCGAAGAAGGATGAAGGATGCTGTCCCATACTGGACCGCAAGTGTCTCAACTGCTCGCTTCAAGATGGAGCCCTTGCGCTCTGTCATCCCAGCAATGTGCCTGGGGGCATATCTGGTGTCCCTGGACCTTCAGGATGCGTACCTACACATTCCGATCCACCCGGACAGTCAATGCTATCTGCTCCTACGTCTTGGAGGGCTATCAGTTCATTGCTCTGCCTTTTGGCCTGGCTTCAGCTCCTCTGGTTTTTACCAATGTCATGGGGGCCTTGTCGGCCTTCATTCACACCCAAGGCATTCATATGACTCCTTATTGGGATGATATTTTGCTCAAGGATTCTTCGGAGGAACACTTGGAGCAGGAGTCCAAGAAAGTACTCAATTCCTAGTCCACCATGGGTGGATTCTGAACATGTTGTAGCCCTCCCCAGTGCCATCCCAGGAGCTGGTGTTCCTTGGCATGAAGTTTGACAACCACCTGGGGAAGGTCTTCTTGCTGGAGGATAAGATCCTGCAGGATGTGTCCCAGGTTCTGGAGTGGCCCTCTGCCTCGGTCAGTGAGTGCATGAGGGTTCTGGGCCACCTAGTGTCTACCCTAGAAGCAGTGCCTTACTCTCAGTGCCTTATACTTGGGTACACACCAGGGACCTCCAGATGTAGCATGGGAATCCTGATGTCCTGCATCAGCAGCTCTCCCTCTTTCCGGAAGCCATATGGGATCTGCAGTGGTGGCTTCAACGACATCCCCTGGAACTGGAAAAGCCATTTGTGATCCCAGAATGGATTATGGTCACAAGGGATGCCAGCCTAAGCGGCTGGGGGGCAGCCTCGGTCACCTGGGGATCCAAGGCAGGTGGACTGCAGAGAAATCTCTTCAGTCCATCAATATGCTGGAGCTCAGGGCCATCTGTCTTACTCTGGTGTACTGGACCTCTGTTGAAGGGCCATCCAGTACGAGTCCAGTCAGCTAATGCCACGGCCGTGGCTTACATCAAACATCGGGGGAGGACTCGATGCCCCACCGCTTGTTAAGAAGTGAGGCACATTCTGGGCTGGGCAGAAGTAAACATTCCGGCCCTCTCTGCCATTCACATTCCAGGGGTAGATAACGTTCTGACAGACTTTCCAAGTCACCAGGATGTACAATCCGGGAGAGTGAGAAGTACATCCTGAAGTTTTCAACCTGATTGTGCAACAGTAGGGACTGCCATAGATAGACCTAATGGCCATGAGGAACAACAGGTAGGTTCTGATATTTTGTTCCTCTTGGGGGAGATCCTCTGGCTTTTTCCACAAACATGATGGTGATTCCGTGGCACTTCAACCTCGCTTATGTCTTTCCTCTGATTACCCTTCTTCGCAGGGTACACCAGAATATCAGGATGGATGGTGCAACTGTGATTCTGGTTGCTCCATATTGGACCAAGTGGGCGTGGCTTACGGTACTGGTGAGTCTTTGCATTCGGGGTCCATTTCCACTGCCATCCAGACCGGACCTCCCTCAGGGCTATCTTTGGAAAGAGGATGTGGAAAAGCTGACTTAGCATGGCTGTTGAAGCTCACTTCTTGAGGAGAAATGTTTCTCCCCTGAGGTAATTTCTACTAAGATCCAGACTAGGAATCCTGTTTACTCTAAGGCCTACCATAGGGTTTGATCAAATTTTAATTCCTGGTGTATGAACAGGGACCTGTCTTCACAGGATTTTGACCTGCCAGTGGTTCTGTCCTTTCTACAGGATGAGGTCAACAAAGGACTCGGCTTGAGGGCCCAGATTTCTGCCCTGTGTGTGTTTTTCCAGATCAGTATTGCCACTATTCTAAATGTCATGGTGCTCATTCAGGGAGTCGTTCATTCTTTCCCTGCCTACAAGGCTCCTACGCCTCCATGGGAGCTGAATTTGGTTCTGGGAGTTTTGCAGTGACCTCCCTTTGAGTCTCTTGCAATGTGGAAAATGAAGTTTCTTCTGCCTATGGTCTCGGCCTGCAGGGTTGCTGAGTTGCAGGCTTGGTCTTGCGAGCTGCCTTTCCTGGTCTTTCAAAAGGGCAAGTCTGTTCTTCAGACCTCTCAAGAATCCTTCCTTAGGTGGTCTATGAGTTCCACATCAGTTAGGAGATTGTTGTGCCTTTGTTTTGTCCAGCCCCCAAGTCTGACAAAGTGATATCCATCTGTGGTGCTTTGGTTCCTTAAATTTTAGGTGAACCGTACAGTGTCTTTTCGTAAGACTGATTCCTTGTTTGTCATTCCTGAGTGTTTCTGTGCAGGTGAGGCTGCTCCCAAGGTCACTATTGCATCTTTGATCAAGTCTACAAAAACTGTTCCCTTCAGGGTTACAGCACATTCCAATAGGTCTGTTGGTGCCTCCTGGGCCTAAAAGAATTGTGCCTCAGCTGAGCAATTTTGCAAGGCTGTGACTTGGCCCTCCTTGCATACCTTTGCTAAACGCTATCATTTTTGGATGTTGTGTCTTTGACTGAAGCCAGCTTTATCAGGAAGCTCTTTCGGGCGGTTCAGCCTGTCCAATGACCTAACTTTTTCCTGCGCCTTACTGTTGTTAAACTGTTTGAGCCCGGTTGGCTTTTCTTGTGTGCTGTGCAACTTTATTCCGTGTCGGACACTTTGTTTGGTTTGGGCTGTTACAGTTCTGGATAGTCCTAGGGAACTCTGGTATCATGGGGACAGGTGTATGGTCCTTTCTCCTTCTCAACTCTACAGCCTGCTTTTATATCCCCATGGTACCTGTGTTCTATACTGGACTATAGAGGAAATAGGATTTTAGTGTTACCTGTTAAATCCTTTTCTCTTGGGTCCCTTTCTCTGGGTGGGAGTCCTGTGTTCCATATGGACTATCTTGGTCTCGTTTGTCTGGTTGTGGGAGTTCTTCTAGGGTCTTTTTCTTACAGGAATTTTCTTCTTCTCTTGTCTAACATCATAACTGGAGGGGGTGGTGTTGGCCTGTAGAGGGAGAGGGGAGTGTCAACCCACAAAACTCTTTGATTGTGTTCTGCCTTCCAGTACAGAAGCTCCACCCCCATGGCACTGTTCCATATGGACTAAGAGAGAGGGGATTTAACCGGTAAGACTAAAATCCTATTTTTCCATCCATGTAAGTTCATGAAACTGCCTCTTAAATGAATCTGTCTAGTAACATTCTTGCTTTTTATTTGTATACCACAGCACCCACTATTGTCTATAATTTTAATATTTTGTTAAGTTTGTAAATATATCCTTGGTTCAAATAAAATGTTCTGTTGTAATATGTTCCAAACCTTTTTCAAAGCAATATGTTGGAGACTTTTCTAGCACCCTAGCGTCTAAGGGGAAAATACTCAAAAACTTGATTTTTTTTTTTTTTTTTTTTTTAACCTTTATTTTGTTCTACAGTATTGCATTCTGTGTTTTTCCTTTCTGAAAATGACCAAAATCTCTCTAATTGGACGTATGTTTGTATTTGTAGGGCACTGTAGTAGACATTGATCCGAAGTGTTAAAGCACAGCCCTGTGTCAACTAAGAACTGAGTAACAATTGGCCAAAAATTAGAATCTCTTCAAGAATGAACGGGGCTTAAAAGAAACAGTATACCCTAATTATGAAAATGTTGTTGTAGTGCTTTTCATGTAGGGTAAAATACGATTTGGTGCTATTCCCTTCATGAGCCATCTTTTTATCTAAAATTAAATTGTTCTAACTGCTGTGTCCCTTTAAAACAATCCATAGCCATCTTGACACACAATTTACTGGTGGAAACTCTAGGTCCTGACAGCCTCAGTACAGGTTTACTCACACCTAAAATAAACTGGGGTTATATACTGTTAAATGCCATGTTCTTCATATGAGCACCACATGATTGCCTAAAATGTAGTCTTGCCTTTGGTCTAAAGGACCAGACATTCCTGCCTTTTCTAGGACTTCCATGGTTTATCCAGGTTTAACTGTGAATGGGCTGAGAAGCCTTTTGAATACAAGAGCAGTGTGCACTTTTCTCAATCAATTTACTGATCACTGTACAATCAGAATTAAAGGGATAGTAATACTTTATTACTGTCCCTCATATTGTAGGTATTTGCAAAATAAGTTAACAGCCCCCAGGTTCATGTCTCAAACCTTTATGGTTTAAGAGATAACCGAAGGCGAAGTTCCCTCCCCCTTCCCTGAAGTCAGCGTTGTACTGACTGCAGGGGAAGTCTGTCATACGACAGGCTTGCAGCTCTGCAGCTGAGCTGAGATCCTGTTAGTGACGAAGAATTATTTCACTGAAACGGTCTTCTACATGTTCTTGGTTTGCAAGCACATGTAGAAGACAATTTCAGTGAAATAATTCTTTGTCACTAATGCGATCCCATCTCTGCTGCAGAGCCGCATGATGAAAGTCAGACCGGATATCCCTGCAGTCAGTACAATGCCGACTTCAGGGAAGGGGGGAGGGAGGAACTTTGCCTTCGGTTATCTCTCAAACCATAAAGGTTTGAGAGATGAACCTGGGGGCTATTAACTTATTTTCCAACTACCACAATATGAGGGAAAGTAATAATAAAGTATTACTATCCCTTTAAAGGGATAGTAATTCATTTTATCTTTATTTTATTTTGTAGGCATTAAAAAAACATGAACGATGTCTTATCTCTCAAACCTCAACTTCTGGATGAGTGGAAGACCCTGGATAAAAGGTTGTCTATTACTAAGCGGTTTTCTATGCTGTACCCCATTTCAGAGGCAGCTTTGGCGCAGTGGGCCTCTCCCCCTTCTGTGGATGTCCCAATCTCCAGGTTAGCCAAGTCCACTGCTCTGCCTTTGGTGGATGCAGCGGGACTCAAAGATGTGGTGGATAATCCGCTGGATTATATACTTACAGCAAATTCTGCGGCTATTGGGGCTGCATTGAGGTCTATTTTTTACCTTTGCGTGGGTTAACAGGGCTCTTGCTGTATGGGATGAACAGATGATGGAAGCTGTCAGTGCAGATGCTCCCAAAGAGGACTTGTTGGTCTTTTTGTGCACCATGAAGTCCATCGCTTATGTTTCAGAGGCCCTGTTTGAGGAGGTCAGGCTTAAGATTTCTCTGTTACTGTACAATGCACCTTGTGGCTTAAGATTTGGTCTGAAGACCAATCTTCCAAGAAGTCACTGGGTTCCTTACCTTTTTCAGGGCAAGTCTCTGTACCTGAGCTAAAACATGTTATTAACAATGCTACTGGGGGCAAAAACACCTTGGTGCCTCAGATGCCCACCAAATGTTTTCTCCCTGCCAAACGGAGGTGCAAAGGCTGCACACTTCGCAGGCCTCCAACCAGCACCCCCACCCCCCAGAAAGCAGTGGCAGCCCAAGAGAACAGCTTTAAGCACTAAGTCTGCCAACCCAGCTTCTGCATGACTCACAGAATCCTGGTCCGCAGGTTCCCATAGATGGACGTCTTCTCCTTTTTCGGGATGCCTGGGAAAACTGTCGCAGACCAGTGGGTTTTTAGCTTAATTTCAGAAGGGTACAGAATAGGTTTCAAATCCCTTCCTCCCTTTTGTTTCTGCTAGTTCAAAGTCCTTACTGTACTGGCCAAGATTTAGTTGTTCCTGGATGCAGTGCAGTCACTGCAGGACAAGAAGGTTCTGATTCCAGTACCTCCCCAAGAGCACGGTTCAGGTTTTTATTCCAACTGTTTTTGGTTCCAAAGAAGGACAGAGCCTGCCGTCCTATCCTGGACATCAACATCTATGTGGAGACTCAGGGCGATCTGTTTCACGCTGGTGTACTGGATCTCTCAGTTGAAGGGCCATCCAGTACGAATCTAGTCGAAGAATGCCACGGCAGTGGCTTATATCAACCGTCTGGAGGGCACTCAAAGAGGCACCACCTGGTACAAGGCGAGGTACTTTCAGGTTCCAGTCTCTTGCTCCCATTGGGGGGTATCCTTTGGCTTTTGCCACAGACGCAATGTTGATTCCGTGGCACTTCCACCTCATGTATATCTTTCCTCAGATTCCTGTCTTTCCCGGGGTGCTCTAGGAGATCAGGATGGACGGTGCTACCTTGATTCTGGTAGCTCCTTATTGGGCCAAGAGGGCATGGTTTGCCACTCGGGATCCATTTCCACTACCACCCAGACCGGACCTCCCCCTTCAGGGCTGCCTTTGGAAAGAGGATGTGGAAAAGCTGACCATGACAGCATTGCTGTTGAAGCCCACATCTTGGAGAAAGGGTTCTCCACGGAGGTAATTTCTACTATGATTCAGGCTAGGAAGCAGGTTTCCTCTTAGGCCTACCATCAGGTTTGGTCCATTTTTCATTCCTGGTGTATGGACATGGACCTGTCTTCTGAGGACTTTCACCTTCCGGTGGTTCTCTCTTCTCCAGGATGGTGTCAACAAAGGATTCTGCTTGAGCTCCTTGAGGATTCAGATTTCTGTTCTCTCTCTGTGTTTTTCCAGAAGTGCAGTGCCACTCTTCCAGATGCCAAGGTGTTCATTCCAGAGGTTGCTTATGCTTTCCCTGCCTACAAGGCTCCTAAGCCTCCATGGGACCTTAATTTGGTTCTGAGTGTTTTGCAACAACGTTGCTTTGAGTCCCTTGCAACCATTCTTTGCGTCTGTTGGCTTTTCTTCTGGCTGTGGTCTGCAGGGTTGCTGAGTTGCAGGCTTTGTTTTTCACAAGGACAAGGCAGTTTTTTTAAACGTTCAGGAATTTCTTCCTAAGGTGTGGTCTCTGAGTTCCATATCAATAAGGAGATTGTTGTACCTTCGTTTTGCCCTGACCCCAAGTCTGATAAAGAAAGGCATCTCCACTTGTCGGATGCTGTTCAGTGCCTTAAATTTTATGTGCACTGTACATAGTCTTGTCAGAAGACTGATCCCAGTGCAGGTCAGGCTGATTTCAAGGTCACTATTGCGTCTTGGATAATGTCTACCATTTGTAGGGTGTACAAACTCTGAAAACAACAGGTTTGTTCCGGAGTTACAGCACATTCCACTAGGTCTTTTGTGGCCTCCTGGCCCTACCAGAATCAGGCCTCAACTGAGCAATTGTGCAAGGCTGTGACTTAGTGCTTACCAAAGGTACGTAAGGAGGACCATCATGTGGATGTTCTGGCATGAGCTGAAGCCAGCTTTTGGCAGGAAGGTCCTTCAGGTGGTTCTGCCTGCCTAAGGACCTACTTTTTCCTGTGCCTTACTGTTGTTCAACTGTTTGAGCCCGATTGGCTCTTGTTCTTGTGTGCTGTGTGACCTTTTCAGTGTCTGTTGACACTTAATTTTGTTTGGGCTGTTCCAGTTCTGCATAATCCCTGGGAACTCTGGTATCATGGGGACAGGTGTGTGGTCCTTTCTCTTTTTTCCCCACCTCTGGGAGCCTACTGTTTGTATATCCCCATGGTATCATGGACAATAGAGAAAATAGGATTTTAGTCTTGCCTGTTAAATTCTTTTCTCTTAGTCCATATGGAACACAAGTCTCCCAACAAGAAAAAGGGACCTCTCTTGGTCTCGCCTGTCTGGTTGTGAGTCCTTCTATGAGCTTTCTTCTCCTTCTCTCGCTGTCCCTCACTGGTGTGGTTGACTCGCATCATAACTGAAGGAGGGGTGGGGTTGGCCCGCAGAAGGAGCTGGGAGTCTCTACCCACAAGACCTTGTCATTGTTTAATGTGTTCTGCCCTCCAAAGGAGAAGCTCACCCCCATGCTACCTGTGTTCCATATGGTCTAAGAGGAAAAGGATTTAATAGATTAGGCTAAAATCCTGTTTTCTGTCCCAGGGCTCATTTGCCATCCTCTAAGTGTTCATTTCACACTCACTAAACCTCCTGGCCATCACTGAAACCTGGCTTACATCATCACACACGGACTCCACTGCTGCACTTTCACATGATGGCCTACAATTCACCCATATCCCTAGGCTTGGCAACAGACAGGAGGGTGTGGAGTAGCCATTTCAGTTAATCTCTTCTGTTCCCTCTTTCTCTCCTTCCCTACCTTTTAAGTCCACACACACTTCGTCTCTTCTCTCCCTTCTCCTTTCGTGTCACTGTCATATACAGACAACCTAGTCCTACTGCCCATTTCATGCCCTCTGATGTCTCCACTCTCATCCTGGGAAACATCAACATTCCTTTAGATAACCACAACCCCTACCCCTAAACTCCTTTCCTTAACAATCTCCTTTGGTCAATCACAGTGGACCAGCTCTCTCACACACAGTGACTGTCAGTCTCTTGACCTAGTCTTCACAAACCTTTGCGGTGTCTTCAACTTCTCTAATGTTTCCTTTCCCCTCTCTGACCACCTCCTAACCAGCAACCTCATCATACTGTGCAAATCTAAATCTCTGTCCATGATCAAGAGTATGCAGAGGAATCTGCATGCTCTTGATCTGCAACAACTTTCTGCATCCCTGCAAACTCTTCTCAGCCCCATTTTTACACTTGCTTGCCCTGAGCAAACTACTGCTCTCTACAGCTGCACTCACAACAGTCCTTGAGACAGCTGCAGCTCTATGCCACCCTCGCAGAACCCCATTACATTGGCACACAACAAAGGTGCTCACACACTGCAGAAAGGCACTGGAGGAAATTGCGCTCCTCAGCTGATTTTATATACTCTGAATTAATTTTCTATTTTTCTAGCTCTGCCCTCTTCCTGGCCTAAGGGGTTATATTTTTCCTAATTTCTAATCTTTCCTCTAGCCTAAAACGCCTTTTCTCAACCTTCAAATGTCTTCTGCACCCACCAATGCAAACACTCCACTAACTTCTCTGCCCAAGATCTCGCCACCCACTTCAAGAGCAAGATCGACTTTATCAGACATGACATCTCATTACTCCCACCCCCACCTAGCCAGCTTAGCCCTGTCACCTCTCCCACATACTCATTTAGCTCCTTTTCACCTGAAACCGAGGATGATGTTTCCCTTCTCCTTGCACACTCAAACTTAACCACATACCCTCTTGACCCAATCCCATCTCAGCTCACTCAAGAACTTTCTCCTCTGCAAACTCCGCTTACTCACATATTTAACCTCTCTCTGACAACTGACACCTTCCTGTCTTCTTTCAAGAATGCACTGATCACACCAATCTTAAAGAAACCCTCCCTGGACCTAAACTCACTCTCAAACTACCAGCCTGTTTCTCTTCTCCCGTTCCCCTCCAAGCTCCTCAAATGTCTTGTATATAACTAGCTCACTAAATTTCTCTGCTCCTTTTCCCTGTTAGATCTACTGCAATCTGGATTCTGCCCTCATCACTCCACTGAGACTGCCCTTACTAAAGTGGCCAATGACTTGCTCTTTGCTAAGTCAAAAGGCCACTACTTCCCACTCATTCTCCTGGACTGGTCAGCTGCCTTTTACATAGTGGATCACCCTCTCCTCCTCTAAGTTCTGCACTCCCTAGATCTGTGACACCACCCTCTCTTGGTTCTCATCATATCTCTGCAACCACTCTTTCAGTGTGTCCTACTCTGACTCTACTTCTTCAACCCTCCCATTGTCTGTTGGAGTACCACAGGGTTCAGTCCTGGGCCTCTTGCTTTCTTAAATTTATACCTTGTCCCTTAGCAAACTAATACTCTCATTTGGGTTTCACCATCATCTCTATGTTGATGACACTCAAATCCATCTTTCCTCCCCAGATCTCTCCCCTTCCCTCCCGTCTCAGGTATCTGTTTGTCTCTGCTGTGTCTTCCTGGATATCCTCCTGTCATCTCAAACTTAACCTCAACAAAACCAAACTCATAATTTTCCCTCCCTCTCCAGCCAGCCTTACCCCAGATATTGCACTCACTGTTAACAACACCACCTTCACACCAACCCGTGCACATAACGCTACCTGGGGGTCCCCTTTGACCGTTGGTTACTAAAAATTCTATACATAGGATATGTCTTCAGAGAGTTACAGCTTAAAATGTTTGTTCTCATACCATCTTATCCAAGAGTTTTAAAGGGTTAGTAATGTCAAAAAAAAGTTTTTTTGCATTTAGAAGAGCTTAAAAAGTTGAGCTAAATGCACAAAAAATATCTCTTACCACTATGGTTTGAGATACAGGCATTTAAAGTTTGATGTTTGCAAGCACACTTTGTAGACCGTTCCAATGAAGTATTAATGATCAGATCGTGCGTTTTCGGCTCTGCTGACGAGCCTCCATCAGGTCAAATGACTAGATTCTGCAGCTGTCAGCTAGATCGCTGACTTTGTGCAAACAGGAAAGAAGATGTAACTTTAGCGAGGCAAATCTCTCAACCCATAAAGGTTTGAGAGATAAGCCTTACATTGTTTTTTTACATTTTTTTTATGCCTACAATATTAAATAAATGTAAATTTAAGTATTACTATCCCTTTAAACAAATGTGAGTTTTATTTATGCGGAGCAAAGTGATAGAGCCTGATCTCCTATAAGAGGGACACTAAGATGGGAAAGAGGGACATAGGAATTTTCATCTCATAGGGGAGAGTACCCCCATAAAAGGGACACTTGGGAGATATGAGCAAATGTTCATACCTTTTATCCAGTCACTGTTAAAAATATCCAAACATAAGACATATGGGAGCACTCGCCACTGGGTGTAGTCATTCACTCATGTTGAACGTAGCAACTTGAATTATATCATAAGGGCTGGTGTAAAATTTATTGGCAATAGTAAAAAGATAACAGATTCTTCCGGACAAGTGTTCCTAGTAACACTTTCTCCAGTGTATATGTGTCCCGCTCCCTCCTTGTCCGGAAGAATCTGTTTTCTTTCTAATATTGCCAAAAAAGTCTGATTTTACACCAGCCCGTATAATATGATTCAGGTTGCTACATTCAACATGTGAGTGACTACACCCAGGGGAGAGTGCTCTCGTACTTTTTATGTTTGGATGCGTTCTGTCATGCAGCGTCACAGCGCTGTAATCGTGAGCACCCTTTAGCTGCCGGTGAGTTCTATACTTCAGTTTTTCCCAATAGTGATGTCTGTTTTATACTCCATACCTATGTGAAGCACCAACTCTGTTTGGTTCTACAAGTGTTAAAAATACACTGAGCACAAATCATCACAGGAAAGCCTATAAAATTGTTTGTGTTTTTTTTCCTTAATTATTTTCAATTTTTTTGTACTATCGAATTAAATGATGGGTTATACATATAAATGTGGCATCAAAAGAAAGACCAACTACTCCTTACAAAATGGTGTATAATCATACCTGGTAACTTTTTATTGTGTACTCCCTGGAGAGGGGAGTCCTGTGGTGCCACCTGGTGAGAAAAATTATGCGATTTGTGTCAAAAAGGTGCAGAGCTTAGTAGGGTTGCCACCTGGCCAGTGCTTTACCGGCACAGCTGGTAATTAGCGCACTGCAGTCGTTGCCGGTATAACTACTATACTGGCAATTGAAAAGCCGGTATTTGTGTGCGTCCGGGGAGGGGAGTGAGGTGACTGAGCGGGGAGAGATGCGGCACTTGAAAACTATGAACACATGCTACTGGGATATGTATTCTGGACATCAGATGCCAATGTCACTACCGTCTCACTCTGGGTAGCCTGTCACATGACCTATGTGTCACATGACCTGCCTGTGTGTACAAACAGGAAGTGGAAGCAACATGCACACTGTATATGGAAGAGTAGAAGGGTAAGAATGGCTGATCTCTCCTGAGATGAGCCTGTGCTCCTATTGTAGTGTCATACATCAGTGTTTATGTGTGTCTGCATGAGTTGGGAGTCAGTGTCAGAGGAGCAAGCCATAGAGCGGGAACTATGTGATTTCTGATTTCATTTCTACTTGGGCAAGCAGCGGTGGCATCAAGATAAAAAAAGTGAGTTACTTAGGATGAGAGAGTCGACTACTAGCACTTGTGGGTGAATGATGGGTCAGGTAATTATACCCAAAGGATCAGGAGTAGATCTGCAGTACACTGCCATTCTGTTCAGTTAGTGTAAATTGGCTAGAGTCTGTGAGATTAGCAGGCGTGTGGAATTAATACAGAAAGGTTCTGGAGTAAATCTGATTCGGATGAGTGAGATAAATATTGGAAACAGAAGTGTGAGACAGTTGGACCATAAAGTAATGATGTTTTCATTGCTTGGAACTGAACCTGGCACATTTACGAGGGGGTGCTAATAAGTATTGAGCATTACCCTGAAAAAATTAAGCTAGGAAGCTGTAAATTGCAGGGTGTATTGGCCAATTTGTCTATGTTCAATGGTGCAAAAATCAACTACCTATGATTTTAACTTGTTTATTTTTAAGGTCCAAAGTAAACATGGCAGCACCTTCAGAAAAGTTCAATGTGGAAGAGCATAGGACCATAATCAAGTTCCTGTTTCTCCAAGCGAAAGGTGCGAAGCAGATCCATGAAGAAATGTCACAAACTTTGGGTGACAGTGGCCCTTCATATGCAACAGTTAAACGTTGGGTTGTGAATTTCAAAACTGGCCATTTCTGTGTTGAAAGTGAGAAACCCAGTGGAAGGCCTGTTTCTGTCTATGTGCCTGCAAATGTGAAATCCATCCATGACATGATCATGGAGGACCACGGAATATCAGCCAAACATATTGCTACATATCTCAGAATATCACGTGAGAGAGTTGGTGCCATTATCCACAACAACTTGGACATGAGAACGCTTGCAGCAAAGTGGATCCCAAAACTTTTGACAACCGAACAAAAGAAGAGACGTGTGGCGACATTGGTGCTATTTTGGAACATTTTGCAAGAAATGAGTCAGATTTCCTGGACAAACTGGTAACTGATGATGAGACATAGATCTACTGTTATGATCCTGAGACAAAGGAACAGTCTAAGCAAAGGAGGCACAGTGGTTCGCCCTGGCCAAAGAAGTTCCGTGTGTAAAGGTCAGTGCAGAAGCAAATGGCAACAGTTTTTTTGGGATAAGACGGGAGTTCTGCTAGTGGACTACCTCCAAAAGGGTTCATCCATCGATGTGACATATTACTGTGCTTTATTGACGAAGTTGAGGCAAAACCTCAAGGAAAAATGTAGAGGAAAACTCTCCAAAGGTGTCATCCTGTTGCATGACAATTCCTCCTCACACACTGCAGGAGACACAATAGCAAAACTGACCTCATTAGGCTTTCAAGTGATGCCCCATCCACCCTATTCGCCCGACCTGGCTCCTTCTGACTATCATCTGTTCCCCTATCAAAAAACTCCTAAAAGGACAATGAGTTGGGAGTGTTCCGAAGGCAACTAATGCTGCAAATGAGTGGTTACACCAGCAGTCGGAAGAATTTTATTTGCAGGGACTTGAGAAGCTGCAGGACAGATATCACAAGTGCATTGACTTCCTGGGGGAATATGTTGAATAGTGTGGCAGTTCCCCAGAAAAAATTGAGCTAGGAAGCTGTAAGGCTCAATACTTATCAGCACTCCCTCATATTATTATCATCTTGGGTGCCAGAAATGCAAAGTCCTCAGACTTCTCTAGTTACCAAGGTATCAACTTTAACAGTGAACAAGTACACAAAATATAATTTTGTGTCCTGGGTTGGTATTCATTGGGTATGCCCCTCCTATATTGAAAATTAACCATGATCTCTCACTGTCACCCTTCTATCAGAGGGTTGTATACCTCCTGTGTCCTTCTTTGAAACCCAGATTCCTCTGTCCCTCTTTCCTCCCCTCCAATGTCCCTGTGTTTAGGAGATCAGACTGTGTGGTGTGTATATAAATGCAAGCTCCATGAATGAAGGAGCAGGTGCTTTTTTGCATGTAAAAAGGCTGCAAGAATACTCCATTGTATTAGCATAGTATACAGTAAATGGTAGTGATAGAAATGGATATGTTCATTTTCATCCATTCACAATTAATGAGACCTTATAACCTGGAAACAACATTTGGCAATGTTTGAAAGAGCTTTCAAAATCACCTATATGTTGTATTATACATTCTCCTTTTGAAAACTAGTTTATTTGATTTAGAGATTAAATAAGGAATTCAATGCAGGCACTTCCTATCTTAGCCATACATTACCCCACCCACTCAATTACACTTAACCTTCTCAGTGCTATGGAAGTAATGAAGGACTGCATGGCATGCCTTAATTGGCACAATTTATAAATCTAAGTCAAAAACTGGTTATCTAAATATAAAATGTGTAATAAAACATATAAATTGTTTTGAAAGCTCTTTTCAAATCACCAACTTTGTTTTAATGTTATATTCTCACTTTAGCAGCATTGAAGTAGAATGGAAACCATACTTAAAAGATCTTTGAAGGTATTGACACCTTCTTTCTCATTTCACTCCTAGGCCCCATAGTGTGTAACACACACACACACACACACACACACGCACGCACGCACGCACGCACGCGCATTCATGTACGATTTTTATATACATGAACTGGACTATCTATGACCAGGAAACCCTTATGGCTACTGTGAATGTTGCCCTTGCACCGTCTTTAAAGAGATAACATCAGTCCTGAATGTCTTGTCCACAGTAGTGGACATGACTATTGTTCATACACTTAAACCCCAGACTGCAGTATTGGCATATTCTGCCGGCTCATGCCCTCTGCTTCTTCATTTTAAAGTAAAAATGAAGCTACGGCACGTGTAGCTTGTGGTGGAGGAGTACTGCCAGAAACAGCCACATACACCTCGCTTGACAGGACATCTGTGAGTGAAGGTATTATATATTGAAACAAGCCACAAGTGAAAACTTCATATTGGCCAGTTGGATTTCCTGGCTACTGTAAGCTCCCACAATCCGGGCCCTCTGCTCTTTTGTTGTCTCTGTCTAGTACTTCTTGTACAGCACTGCATAGAAGTTGCCACTATATGAATAAAGGATGATGATGATAATTGTAAGGTGATACAAATATATGAATAGCTCTATCTGTAACTTTGTAAAGTCCAATGAATGAATCTGGTGAAGCGATATTGACCAAAAAAGTCTCAATCAAAAAAAGTATGAACTCAATTAAAAAAATTAATATCTCGGTGTGTAGACAATTGTTACCCAAATCGAGTGTTCATGTCTTCTTGACCCTTTAGTGATTTAGAAAAATGTTTCATCCAGGCGTTTTCAGTGTTATTCAGCAGCTGACAGACCCCCCCCCCCCCAACAGTTACCTGATATTCCAAAGTGCAAAATTTAACAAAGGAGTTGGTGTTCTCTATGTTTGTTTCTTTTCTACTCTGGATCAATTTCCTTTTCCACTCTCCATGTGTGGTAGCATTTATCTGGGGTGAGCCTTTTCCCCACGAATCATCAATGGTTAATGCAGAAAACAGGATGGGAGAAGATGGAGTACAAACACCCCTTGCTAATTTAAATCTTTGTACCATGCAAACAGAATTATACTTATGGAATGCTGACACATTATAGATTATAGGATGTATTCAAAGGTACAGATTCTTCTTGTCACATAAGAAGGCGTCTGAAGCCCACTTTTGTACGGTCATGCAACATTGAGTGGTTCTGCCCCCTTCTGCGGTTACTCCTGTTTGTGGTTCCGCCCTTACTGACCCACAACTATGGCCAATGTTTTTTTGAGGAAAAGGTGGCAACCCTACGGCTTAGTCATGAGTGGGTTGGAGCTTAAAAACATTTAGAAAAAGTATAATGAATAGGCTGGGGAATGAGGAGAAGTGGGGAGAGTTTTGTTAAAAACCTCTCCACACCCAGAGTCACCCTCTGCACTGGAGACCTGGTAATGCAGAGTCAAAACGGAGTCTCCAAAGCAAATCCGTAGAGTTTCCAGCTATGTATATAATTTCTTTGGGTGAATGAAATGAATCGGTGGGAAAGTATGGTTGAACAAAGGCAAACTAAAAAAGACAAAATAACTGTCCTCAAGGGTAAAAGGACTCTTGTAGTGCAGGGCATGTGACTGACTAAAGATACTCTCTTCAACAAAGTTCAAGGACAAGTTTCATTATGGAATTTCTGGCCATAGTTGTTTGAGTGAGAAATTAAGCCTGCTCGTTCTCATTAGGATGTTCTTTCCAGATTAACCCTTTGAGTGCCAGAGAAGTATCCAATAAATTGTGTCACAGACGGTTAAATGGGAGTTTATTTTTAATGATTAGTGTTCATTTAATGGAAGACGCCATACATAGAGGGGGGCTCGCCTGCTATACGTCAGCTTCCATTTCATTCTACTACTAAATTCGGACGATGGTAGTTGTAGTCCTGCAACAACTGGCAAATCATATGTTTTTCAACCTTCTTGTATATACAATTACTTCAAGGTGACAGCGACCAATAACCAGCTTACATCACGTGGGCGGGAGTTGTGCGATAGGAGCTGATCTGATTGGCTTATGTTTACACACCTCCCTGACGTCCAGCTTGATGACCGCCGTGAATTAAAACCGAAGCTGATTGGTCAGCGGACTTCTTGTCGTTCCTGGAAGCTATGGCTGCTCTTCTTCGCCGATTGAACAGTTTGAGCCGTCCTGCATTGCCTGTCCTATGTCAGTTCAGCAGGGGATGTTCTGGTGTTCCGGTCGATGATATAGTCAACGGGCTAAATGAAGAGCAGAAGCAGGTGAGGCTACGGAGTCACCTTTCACCTTTGCATAGTCTTCGTTACTGTGAACTCTATTAGGTCTATGTATACATGCTTCACATAATATAGTATTAAGCACAGGTTAACCTCATGGAGAGTAGAGAGGACTTCGGCATATTTGAATTTACTATGCTGTAGCCGTCTTTGCATCCATGAGATACATATTTTATATAGGGATTTTTATGTGGATATGAACGTGAATCTGTTACCTGCATAAAGGATCTCTTTTTTTTTTTTTTTTTTTTTTTTTTTTTTTTTTTTTTTTTTTAAATTACCTTTAACCCTATGAGTTCCAGAGGGATGTCCAATGTGGTTCACTCCCCTCTGGCAATCAAAGGATTATTACTATCATAGTTGACACACAGGAAAACCAAATATTCCCAAACACACACACTCCATAAAACAATGATCCACGGGGCTTTAAATAAACGTATTTTGAAACTGCTGTCAATCATTATGTAACAACTGAAGTACAATTTAGTAAGGCAAAATGGCTAAATTCTTGTGCAGACTAACTAAACCGTAGGGGAAAATAAAAACTCCCGCTTTAAATTAGTTGGAATTTTGGAACTAACACCCCTGCAAGATGTAGCCTCAATTAGAGGGCTACAATCCGTGATAATTCGCTATGTAATTTTTTTTTTTTTTTTAAACTTGTTATTAAAGAGTAATCCGTTAATTCCAAAAGGTACCTGGTGACGTCTTCTCCCCCCCCCCCCCCCCGGAAAAGCGCATTGCGCATGTCTGCACGGAGCCGATCGGCTCTCTTAACTCCTCCCAGCTACACGAAAACACCTACGTCAGCAGCTTTAGATTCTCCGAGAATCTAAAGCTGCTTACGTAGGTGTTTTCGTGTAGGTGGGAGGAGTTAAGAGAGCCGATCGGCTCCGTGCAGACATGCGTAATGCGCTTTTCTGGGTGGAAGAAGTCACCAGGTACCTTTTGGAATTAACGGATTACTCTTTAATAACACTTAAAAAAAAAAAAAAAAAATAATAATAATAAAAAAAAAATAATAATTACACAGCGAGTTATCAAGGATTGTAGCCCTCTAATTGAGGCTACATCTTGCAGGGGTGTTAGTTCCGCTTTAAAGTGGAACTACCACCTCCACTAAAGTTGCCCTGCAATACTTATGCAGGTGGCGACTAGATTACTAATCATTATTTTACTTCTCAAAAGTGCCCACAAATAAAGTTATCCTTAAGCTTCTGCGACCGGAAGCCAGGCATCACCGCGGACATCTTGTATGTGCACCTACTCTGTCAGTCCTCCTCTTCACCCTTTACAGGCACTGCACTGGCCTGGACAGCTCCGGAAGAGACTGATGGCACAGACGCACAGGCTGCAGTAACCTGGCCCTCAGTCTCAGAACCTTAAGGATAACTTTATTCTTGGGCGCTTTTGAGAGGTAAAATAATGATCACCAAACTAGTAGCCACCTGCCTAAGTATTGCAGGGCGACTTGAGTGGAGGTGGTAGTTCCGCTTTAAATATCTCTTAACCCCTAGGGGGGTCTCAGTGCATTGCTTTGAACCTCAAAGGGTTTAAAGTGCCTTTTAAAGCTGAACTATCACTGAAAATAAAGGGCCCCCAAATCATTATGCATATAGCAATACACATATCCATACTACTATTACTCTGAATAAGTCCGGCATTATTGATAAATCCAACTTGTTTCCAGACGCACAGGCAGGCATCAGCTCACACATCTTGCCGAAGAGACATCTGTGCGCCCATTCTGCTCTTCTCCAGGATTGGTGAGGGGGTTTGCATTCCACCTTAAGTTACAGTAAGGGGCTGATGGTGCAGGCACCCAGATACCAGTGCAGCAAGATGCCTGCCTGTGCATCTGGGAACAAGTTGGATTTATCAAAAACGCTGAACTTGGGGTAATACTAGTATGGATATGCATAATGATTTTGGGGGCACTTTATTTTCAGTGATAATTCCTCTTTAAATCAGAGATGTTTTTATGCCAATGGTGCAGTTTCTTTACTCCAAAATGGAGCCTCTTTAAGCTTATTGAATTGTACCTTTTATGTTTTACCAATAAATATGCAACTGTAAATCTAAACTACCTTGATACAAAGGTTCCTGACTTATCACTATGCTGTTCTGGTAGCTTGGGTTAATAACTAATCCAGTGTTTCTCAATGTTAGTCCTCGGGGCACACAAACAGTGCAGGTTTTCAGGCTGTTTCTGCTTAATCACAGGTGAGTAATTAGTGGCTCAGTCACTGTGGTTGATTCACCTGTGATTAATTAGGGATTTCTTGAAAACATGACCTGTTGGTGTGCTCCGAGGACTGGAACTGAGAATCACTGAACTAATAATTCACATTATCCTGTGCCAATTCCTACAGGGTCAGGGGAAGCCATCCTCTTCTCCAAACTTTTCTGACTTCTCAAACTGAATATTAGAACTGCTTATTCTTCCTGCTTTCCCCGATTACATCAGTAGTATTGGGTTTTAGAAGTTAAGAAATATGTCACTTTTCACACTAATTAGTACCAATCAAACTGAAAGAGGAAGAATCCTGCAGGAATTGGCACATGGTTGGATGAGAGACTCTCTTTATTAACATCATAGGTACTGGGATAACATAGCTGTAGTCAGGTAGTCCTGCCATGTCTATTAATGTAGTTTTAGATGCGCAGACAACTCTGACTTGTCTAGTCCAGTTCAGTTTCTCAACAGTTTGGACTCTTTCAGAGCAAAGGTAAGCGGCGTTGGTTGGTAATTGGTAGATAGGATGGATGAAGCTGCATCAGAGTGGAAGCTCTTCACCAGGTCAGCCCAGCCAGGAAAGGCAGTTATGAGGAGCTCAGACAGTTAGTCTCTGGTCTGACTGGCTGAGCTGAGTATCATGATGAAATTTATTGCAGATGAGTTTAATCCCATGGAGTTGGAGGAGACAACACACTCATCATTAGGAGAGTATTTCCTAACTGGCAGAGTAGGCAACTGCCTAGCGTTCCAAATGTTGAGGGTGTCTCAGCTCTGTTGTTCACACACAGTCTGAATTGTAGTCATGGAAAACAGAAGGGAAGAGCACAAGGAGCGCCCTAGTGCAATAAAGTCTTCGATAAAACTCCACCACCAGAAATCCACCCACACATGGGTACTCACAAAAGGTGAGGCTGTTGAATCACCTATATGACCAACGGCTTCAAAAGCACGCTGAGTATACCAACTGACCCAGCTCAGGATACATTTAAATCAATGATTGGCTGCTCTTTCCACACTCTGTCCCAGTGGTAATGCAATCTCAAAGAAACAAAATGAAAGAGCGCCCAATAGTGTAAAAGCGTATAATCAATGTGCTCAATAATTACACGTAAGAATTATACTCACATTCACATATGGCCAACTCTTGGAAATAACCAAAGTTGACAATAACGCCTGTGGAGATCTCACACCGTCCCCACTCAGTGACATCAAGTGCACAGTTCCGTGACAGGACACACAAACAAATGAACTCCAACCGTTGATATATTTTTTCTTAAAATGTAATACAGCTCAATGACGCATGTATAAAATACAATTAAAATCATAAAAATATCAATAATTCCCGGCTACGCGTTTCGCAGTGAAAAAACGCTTTATGACGGAGGCTTTCTACTTTAAACTGGAGCAATCTCATTGGCCAGAGTTCTCTCCAGCTTGCAGTCAGAAAGCCTCAGTCATTGGAGGAGGCTGGATAGAGGGAGGGGAGCAGAGGCAGAGTGACACTGCGGTACATAGCAGGTAACCACAGTCTGTCCAGAAGTAGGGCCAAGGCAGTATTTAACCATTAAATTTCAGGCAAACAGCAATTTTAAGAGAGAAAATACTATTCTAGTAAACATATTCACTATATAACCTACCTATTAAGGCTAACTTGTATAGGATTGATAGATCCCCTTTAAGACCCTCTGACTGTAGATAACTACAATGGCTACTACCAGGGGATTCACAGCTGGAGAGTCTCACATTGCCCACCCTTGGTGTTTCTTAATTGTGTGCAAAATATATACGTGGTTAGAGCGTTTGTTCAAAGTAATCTGTTGTACTGTGTTTCTGAAAGAAGTACATAGGTCGTATCACAGCAATTCTTTCCTTTTTAGCTCCGGCACACTATGCGCAAGTTCCTCCAGGAGCATCTTAGTCCTAAAGCTGATGAGATAGACCAGCTGAATGAGTTCAAGGATTTGAGGGTGAGTATACTGTGAGCTTAATTCCGAGAACACCCTCCAATAATTCTCTTTTTATGTTCCCCTGAATGTTCTTTCCTGATTGTCCTAAAAATTGTCCACATTTGTGTCCTTTCCTGAAATATTAAGTTTATTGAATGTACCATATACATTAAATGAGACACACATGCATGTACACATGCTTTACCAGAGACGTGGACATATCTAGAAGAAATCAAACATTGATTGACTTGTGCTTATAAACTGATTGGCTTGAGAACCAATGTTATCATTTGTTGTACGTGATGATAACCATTTTGAGACCATTGTTGTTGGTCTTCTAAAAAGTGTAACAAACCTCAACCTCATGGTTTTGTACAGATGAATTCTAGCACCCGGGGGGTTAATAGAAATTGCATTAACCCCTTAACCACCCTTGACGGTCATAGTACGTCATGGGTCGATCTGGGTTAACGACCCATGACGTACTATGACCGCCATGGAATTCCGGGCTCCCCCCCGTGGCTGAACGCCATTCGGGGAGTCCGGAATCGAAAGAGAGGATGAGAGAAAAAAAAAAAAAAAAAAAAAAAAGCTCTGTGGTCCTTTAGTGACTGCCGCGTGCCTGCACGGCCAGTCGTTAAGGGGTTAAAGACCAGATTGTCAATATCTGTGGGCCACAAATGGCTCCTTGACCATAGTTTTGATGTCATTTTATTGTGCTGCCCTCTTCCAGAGTCCACAAGACAGGCTTGTCCAATGTACATGTTTGAAGAAGCAGTGATTTTTCTGGCACCTTTGCCACACTGGACTGAGTAGCTGAGATTTCCTTCATGTAATGTTTGATTTTAACTCCTTACATGCCAGAGACGTATCTAGCTCATTGCAGCATGAACGCTTGGATACCTATCTGGCATTCAAATGTTAACGGACCCACACAGCACAGCACTGATATGTTATAATTCCAGCTTTACCAAAGTGGTACAATTATGAAGTAAACCAATTTCACCATTAGGGAGTAATGATAAATCCTAGTGACTTTAAATAGGCTTTTTAACCTCTTGAATGCTAGAGAGGTCTCCCAGTTCACTGTTCTGCATGCGTTGGACACCTGCCTAGAATTCAAGGGATTAAAAGCCCTATTTAAGTCAACTGGAATTTGTATTTATCACCTATGGTGCAATTATTATAGAATAGCACCTCTTTCACTAGCTGAATACTGTCCTAGGTTTTGGCACCATAAAATATTTTTTTTTTTCCTATCCCCAGTATCTTTGAGTACTTTATAAAACTTGTTTTCTTAAATTTTGTACTAATATGTTGTTTTGTATGTGGTTGTAGAATTTTTGGAAGAAGCTTGGGGACCTGGGGGTTCTTGGAATAACTGCTCCAGGTCTGTATGAATTATTGTGACACTGCACTGTAAGTTACTTTTATGAATAACTAAATTTTTACCTCACTAAGTGTGTCAGTTCTTTTTCTACTTGAGTTTCAGGATGGCCTGCTTAGGCCTTTGCCTGAGCCAGAATGAGGGGAAAAATAAACGGCAAATGACTTTTATATGCCCGTCCCTGGTCAGATATTTTCCCAAGCTCCCATTTGGTGGGACTGTGGTGTTAAACATCCTCCTTGTCTTCATTCATCTAACTTCTATGTTATGTAATCTCCCTTCCTACATGTCATGTCCTCCATTCATTTAATCACATTTCAATTTCCGTCATAATCTTTCTCCGTTCTTACCTGCACCTTATTGTATATGGTTCCAGACAGCAGCCTTGTGGAAATATAGTGTGGCGGGCAACGCATTTGATGTTGCTGACCACATCCATGTTGATGTCCTCATCATAGCAAAAAGAAGAAACACGCCAGCTCTCACTTGTAAAAATCTAACTATACTTAAGGCATATATAGTTGTTGATACCTTTTTATTGGCTAACTAGATTTAGGATTTCCAAGAGTAGAAAGCGCAAAAGGGTGGATAAATTCCTCAGTGCAGGAACCACACTAATGTTAAAGGGATAGTAATACTTCATTTTAACTTTATTTTATTTTGTAGGCATTAAAAAAACATGAATAATGGTATAAGTCTTATCTCTCAAACCTTTATGGTTTAAGAGATATTCACAAGCAAAGTTTCCCCTCCTGCCCCTTTTACCTAGTGTAATCCATCTCTTCTCAGATGTGGAATGCAGTCCATAGACCAGACAGATAACAGCAGGGGACAATCTTCTTTATATGAAAACAATGAAAGCCCTGCCCCCCTTGACAAGCTTTTCAGGCTTTTCCCTTATCTTAATTGAAGATTGTCCCTCTCTGCAGTCTACCTGGGCACCTCCCTTCTGCTCTGACTGAACAGTGTTACATCAGTAAAAGGGACGGGAGGGGAACACTTTGTCATTGAATTACTCCTGAACTACAACTCTGACAGAACTGAAATAACACTCTCCAAAGTCCAAATACTATGATGATTAATTAGAGCTGCTTTTATTATGAACCATTACTATCCCTTTAATGGAACTAGAGGCTGCAGATAATCTCGGTACTCAACCGATAAATGATTAAAATATGCACAAAACAAATCCGCGCACCCTATTATAGGATGCAAGCTTTCAAGACATCTCAGGTCTCTTCCTCAGGCATGTTATACAGATAAATATGAAAACATCTCTTATATACAAGTACACATTGCATTGTTTAGAATGGAATTCTGAGTCCAGACTCTGGTTATTTGATCAGTCAATGGTAGAGGGGAGTGCTGTAAATTACAGTCTTCCTCTGAGGGGGTCCAAGGTATTTACAATCCCAGGGGACTGTTGTTAAGGTTAATCCACAATGCGATAATGTGTCAGGAATTCTCTCTTTATTCTTTGAGTGTGAAACAGTCCCATCAGTACAGTCAGTTTTTAATGTCCCTGGCACTGTGTCCATTTTGTCAAAAATGTTGTTAACACTGGATCTGTGGGAATTAAACCAATTATGTAACGGCTGTCCAGTTTCACCCACATAAACAGCTGTTTGACATTTCGCACACATGATGAAGTATTGGATGATTTGCAGGTGAAGGTACCATTGATCTTATGGTGTATCTGGGTGTTTGGAATGGGTACCTCGTCAGTGGTGTAAATGAGTGCACAGGTTTTATACTTCCTCTGTAGGCAGGGAGATGTGCCATTTGTATTATTATTCAGGGCACTGCTTACCATCAATTGTTTTAAACTGGGAGGCTGTCTGAAGGAGAGTAAGGTAGGTTGTGGGAATATGTCCTTAAGTCTTTCATCCGTGAAAAGATCTGTTAAGCTACAAAGAACAACATAAGGGAAACAGTGTGCCAATGGTGGTCCCTTATCATCCCCAGGTTGAAGTTCTATGCAAAATATCAAGAGAACTTCAAACAACATTGCATATGGATGAAATACTTAAAGGGATAGTAATACTTCATTTTAACTTTATTTTATTTTGTAGGCATTAAAAAAACATGAAGAACGATATAAATCTTATCTCTCCAACCTTTAAGGTTGGAGAGATATTCACAAGCAAAGTTTCCCCTCCCGCCCCTTTTACCTAGTGTAAACCATCTCTTCTCAGATGTGGAATCCAGTCCATAGACCAGACAGATAACAGAAGGGGACAATCTTCTTCCTATGAGAACAATGAAATCCCTGCCCCCCTTGACAAGTTTTTCAGATTTTTCCCTTATCTTAATTGAAGATTGTCCCTCTCTGCAGTCTACCTAGGCACCTCCCTTCTGATCTGGCTGAGCAGTGTTACATTAGTAAAAGGGACGGGAGGGGGATGCTTTGTCATTGAATTACTCTTGAACTATAACTCTGACTGAACTGAAATAACACTCTCCAAAGTCCAAATACTATGATGATTAATTAGAGCTGCTTTTATTATGAAACATTACTATACCTTTAAGCACATATTTCCACAACCTCCCTTACTCTCCTTCACAGAGCCTCCCAATTTAAAACAACTGATGGTAAGGAGTGCCCTGAATAATAATACAAATGGCACATCTCCCTGCCTACAGAGGAAGTATAAAACCTGTGCACTCATTTACACCACTGACAAGGTACCTATTCCAAACACCCAGTTACACCATAAGATCAATGGTACCTTCACCTGCAAATCATCCAATGTAATATACCTCATCATGTGTGCAAAATGTCCAGCAGCTCGTTTGAATAAAGACAGAGAATTCCTGACACCTTATCACATTGTGGATTAACCTTTACAACAACCCCCTGGGATTGTAAATACCCTGGACCCCTCAGAGGAAGACTGTAATTTACAGCATTCTCCTCTACCATTGACTGATCAAAGAACCAGAGTCTGACGTAAACGTCTTTATCTGATTTCCATTCTAAACCATGCAATGTGTACTTGTATATAAGAGAGATGTTTTCATATTTATCTGTATAACATGCCTGAGGAAGAGACCTTAGATGTCTTGAAAGCTTGCTTCCAAAATCTGTTTAGTTGGCAAATAAAGGTATCAACGATTATATTTGCCTCCTGTATTTCTACGGCTATCACGGTACCAACTCTCATCTGTTTAAATATATCTGGGCATATATAACAGGCACAACTGGTAAATATTGGTGAATTGTCCTTTTTTCCAAATGGTATCAGGTGCTACTCAAGTATTTGAGTAAAGCCTGGAAAACATACAAGCACAAATATATAGCAAAACAAGTTGTACAATGATAAATATATAAGTAAAGAGAAAATAAATATATATATATTTTTTTAAATTGACATTATAAATGAGCTCTGTAAATAAAATGAAGAACCAAACAATAGTATATGTCACAGTCCAAGGGAATAAATATACTAAAACAGAGGCAATCTAGCTGTCCGTATGCATTCCTAATTACCGGAAAAAGATCAACCCCAGCACTGAATAGGGATAGGCTCGAGAGAAAAGCTGCAAAAGGAATGAAAGGGCTATTCTAAACAACCTCCAGATTAGTACTATGAACATACCTGGGAACTATCCGGTTTTGCCCCAGAGACTCCGGATTTCAAAGTGAATTGCCGGGTCTCCAGGGCAATGTGTGAATCCCCAGGTGGGCAGAGTTTAAGTAGAAACTCTGCCCACTTGTGCTCCATCCCGCCTGGTTCCTCCCACTCCCCGCCCTCTTACAGCCATTTTGCAGAGTTTTTTTGTGGGTGTTTTTTTTTTTTGCCCCAACTAAGCCCCGCCCCCTTTATGATGCGATTCACATCATTTTCCTCCCGCTGGGCACTGACAGGGTTACCCTCCGGGTGTCCCTGTTTCAAAAGTTCCCAGGTATGACTATGAATACTAGAGGTAAGTCAGTGGATATGGATAATTATAATGTATATGGATATGAATACTGCAAATAATATAAATACACAATTATGCTAAAAAAAAAATGTCTAAACATAAAATATGAAGTTATTATTGACAACTACAGGATGGTTAATTACTAGTGATGAATGAGGAGCAATACGAATACCAGTGGATTTTCAGATGACATGGATGGATGATTAGTCCGGATCAATACACAGCCCAGTCCAAATTATTGAGATGAATGTCAATCATAGTCCACTTGTTTGTGACTACTTTGATTCCCTCTAATCATAGATGTGAATCACAGTCCAGTTGTTTTCAACCACTATAGTTATATCTAATTGTAATATCGGTGATTTCTGTGCTGTTGTCTTAAAGTCCAGAACACTTGTGGAAGGTACATTGGAGGGGAAAAAAAAAAGGAGACAGTGTGCAAGGAGGCTCTAAGTTTAGTATGTTTATTAAACAAGCCAAAGAAGATAAAACCAATAAAAATCTTATGAACACAATTCAATTGAGGGGCTAGCCAGATTAGATAGGACAGACCATAATATGCAAACCAGTCACATTAATAAGCTGGCTGCGGGGTAGAAACATATGTGTCTCGAGCCCAAGTTGTAATAACAATGAACACACATTAATTTCATGAATATGCACAGTGTATCTTGGTGTGGGCCACTAATGAGAATATACGTAGATTATATCTGGAGGGTTCTCCTCCATTATCCATTCGTGACTTATAAAGAATGCGTGAAATGCGTTATTTTAGTGTCATATCCCTTTTTAATATATTATATATATATATATATATATATATATATATATATATATATATATATATATATATAAATATAAATTTTTTTTTTTTTTAGTTATTTTGTTTTTCATGCTATCCTCTCCATTTTTGGTTGACCAAATGTCTCCATCCAAACTTATTGAGACCAAGGTGAATAGAAGGAGCGTGAAATGGAGATGGGCGACAAACCTGGATGACTGGAATGACATACTTGATGGGCTAATATTGAAAGAAACCATCAGCTAAGTGTATTTAGGCAGGGGCATTTTCTGTATATACAGATTTAAGCCACACGGAGATATATTGTGCGTATAAATGAAATTGATGCATGTTCATTGTTACAGTTTGGGCTCCAGGCACATCTGTGCTTCTTCCCCGCAGCCAACTTACTAATGTGACCAGTCTGCATATTATGGTCTGTCCTAGCCAATCCGTCTAGCTGCTCAATTTATTGTGTTCATAACATTTTTATTGGTTTTACCTTCTTTGGCTTGTTTAAAGGGATGGCAATGCCTCAAACAAAATGCAGTTCCGATTCTTCTTCATACTATTTGTCCCATGTAGCGCTGTATTTCAGTACTATCAGTCTTGTAGTTCAGAAGCAATTGAATGAGATAGTATCTCCCTCCCGCTCTCTTTACTTACGTCTCACAGCTATCTAAGCCAATCCAGATGGAGCTCACCAAGTGACAATGTACTGTGAGCACAAGTTAAAACCTGCCTTCCTTCATCAAGGGGGGGCAGGGTTTTCTTTGCGCTCACAGCAAGGAGAGTGTCCCTTGCTGCTAGGTGTCTGGTCAAACAACTGGATTCCACATCTGATTGGAGGCGGCTGCAAGGGGCGGGAGAGGAATACTTTCTCATTAAGTTGCTGCTGATCTACAAGACTGATAGTAATGAAATACAGTGCTACTGGGGACAAATAGTATGAATAGGAATCGGAGCTGCATTTTGTTTGAGGTATTACTATCCATATAATAAGTATATTGCACTTAGATCCTCCTGGTGCACTGTCTCCTGGTATTTTTCCCTCTGAAATGTCCCTCTTCAGTTTCAGGTCCTTTCAGGATCTCCTATGAATGCGCACACTCACACCAGAAGTTGACACATTGTGTTCGGTTTGTTTCTGCTCCATGATAAAGGTCCTGAAAGGACCTGGACATTTGGGATATAAGCATAGTTGGGCAGCAAATTTAAACGTGCCACCCACCACACTTCAAGGCTACAGATTGTAAACATATACAGTAAGGTACAGGAAGCGAGGGAGACAGATTCACCAGGCTGCCCATTAGATTGGATCTTACACTGATCCAATGTCCATCACGAATGTAAGGCAAGGCTGTTGTTTTTTTTTTTTTTTGGTTTTTTTTTTTCTTCCCCAGTCACCATATCATTTTGGCAGAATATATCTTTAATCCCTTCATGACAGCCCAATCCGGCCTCATTTTTTATTTTTCCCCTTGGACTCTGGGATGACAGAGAGGTGAGAATTCCATGACTTTCCAAGGCCATCACCGGTCCTTAATGCAAATCCACCAGAGATGGTCCTGGCACATCACCTGTCCTTAAGGTGTTAAAATAAACTAATCTTATGGCTTTTAAACACATTGTTTTTCAATGAATTGGCCACCCCTCTTGTTCCAATACAGCCAATATGTTGTAGGCCCACTTGCTATCAGTGGGTTATCCCTTTGAGTGACACAGATGTGTGACTCCTTACAACACAATACATTGCACATTTCTGCCACGTAGAACTGCACATTGGATTTTTATTGTTTGGGGTGGGGGTGTTTCCCAGAATCCATCTGTTTTACATGTTGGAAAACAAACAAGTTTTTAAAAGACAAAGCAGTCTCTAATCACTTTTATTGCCAATGGGACCTGCAATAATGATTTATGCAACAAATCATTTAGGAGGTACAATTCAAGTTGGCCTGTTGCAGTGACAAAAAACCCTACTACCTACAATTCCTTGCAAGACTGGAGTGGTAATCTACCTTAAGATGTGTTTAAAAATAAAAAAAAAATCTTAAGGGGTCAGTGCCTCTTAGCAGGGGGGGGAAAGTAACGGCTTAGATGTTTCACCCTTCTGAATTTCAATGGGCCTGATAAATTCAGCTGGTCAACCCCTTCTTTTGTCTGCATCTGTGTCGCTGTCTCTCTCTCTCTCTCTCTCTCTCTCTCTCTCTCTTTTTGAGCTCATATTAACTATTTTTAAAGTGTACCTGCCACATTCCTACTCCTGCTCCCCTCCAATTATGCCAAAATACCCCTTGTAATTACAATCACTTATCCCCATATTAAATACTGTTTGCAAGAGGGAGAGTGCCACCAACTTGATGAAGTATGAAAATGATTGGCAACTCTCTCCCTCTGAATAGTTGCCAATCCTTTTCCATAAAAATGCCCCCTCATGCTGTTGGGCACAAATCAGGGCTGCACACCACATATGTGAATGTATATTTGTTTGGATGTCCACAGTGAGCCCGCTTCACTAGCCTTTTGAAGAGGAAGCAGGCTGCCTCACTATACTGAGATAGACCTGGGTACTGAAGGGAGTATGCAAAGACCTGGGCAAAGCTGGGGGAGGGTAATGGGTGGAGTATTCCTTAACAGGGGATGGCCCGCAGAACAATGTGGTACAGCTTGTAACACAGACCATGTCATTTCTGACAACAGGTACTTTATAAAAAAAACAAAAATAAAAGCCCTATGTCCTAAAGCATTTTGTTTAAAAAAAAAAAAAAACAAACAACTAAAGAACATACAAGCAGTTTTAATAGATTTACTTAAGGTTTGTTGGCAGTGACAGTTCCATTTTAAGTAGGTCTAAAAAGTCATGTTTGCGTGTACACAAACCCTTGCTCTTTAATCTGACTAACTGTGATTGACAGTTCTCCCTGTCAGGCACCAGGAGACTGGCATGTCAGTAGCACATCTAGTCTCTTGACAGTGCAGGAAGCCAATACGATCAGCTCCCTAAACTGTAGTTTAAAAGTAAAAACCTTGTGATCCACCAAGTCTCAATGAGGACTACCTTGAGTATACTTTCAGGATTGACTGTGAGCTCAAGTGGACATGAATGTGTGCACGTGAGTGAAATAACCTGGTTTCCATTCATACTATTTGAAGCAGAGTATCCTGCAGTATAAATTATAGAAGTCTTTATCTTTGTCCAGGAGACACTGGATTCACATTTAAAGGGATGGGAATGCTTCTATGCATGCCTCAGATTGAAGGGCAAGCTATTGCAGAGAGTTACTGTAGATTTATAAAGTGCAATTCAATGTGACATTATTGCCAAATTGCACCAAAACCATAAAGGGTGGCTTTGTAGACAAAGGAATTATTGGAATTTACCCTATATAATAATTCGCTAAAATGTTTGTCAGAAGCTGTCATGCGCAGTACAGTTGGCTGCGTGCACTACAGTTATTCGCAGTACAGACTGCCCTCACCACGGCTGATAATGGAGCGGGCTGCTCCAAATTCAACCGTAGTTGTGCAGAGAGGACTACGGTCTGAATTTGAGCGGCCCGCTCCGTTACCAGCCGCGGTGCAGGCAGGCTCTGCTGTGCATGACTGCACTGTTGCCGTTGCTGGGTGGCACTGTGGCCGTGTACACGGGCTCTTCAACTATTTTAGAAATATTTTTTGACAACAGCACTAATAATAAGGACTTAGTGGTTTTTTTTTGGTTTTTTTTTTTTAACTTCCAGTTTTTGGAGACTACCTCTCCCATCATGCCCAACCAGACAATTTTTGGTTAGATATGTTGGGAGTTGTCTCCAGCACCTGGAGTGCCAAAGGTTGCCAGTCCTTGTGGCCAGTTTAAAGTCTGGCCACATTTTTATGAGAGTGTATGCACCTTAGGTACTGGAAAATGTTCTGTTTTATATTTTTCAAGTATTGTTTTCATTCTTCTTTCAGCCAAGTATGGAGGATCTGAAATGGGCTACCTGGAGCACGTTTTGGTAATGGAGGAAATCTCACGGGCGTCAGGAGCCATTGGTCTGAGCTACGGAGCACATTCCAACCTCTGCATTAATCAGATAGTCCGGAATGGAAATGAGGCTCAGAAAGAAAAGTATCTCCCCAAGGTATTGAGCAACAGCATAATATGACACATAACCATAATCCCCTAAATGAAATGTTTGCTTTTCCTTGATGGGAAAATCACAGTAAAAGGAATGTTGAGCTGCATTCCTGCCGTGATTTTTGTAATATTTTTAGATTCAAAGTGATCGTAATGTTACAAAATAAAAGCAGCTCCGATTAATCTTCATAGAATTTGGGCCATGGAAAGTGTTATTTCAATACTGTCAGAGTGGCAATTCAAGAATAATTGAATGTTAAAGTATCCCCCTCCCACCCCTTTTCCTGTTGTAATACCGCTCACCTCAGAGCCGCAAGACTGCCCGCATGGATTGCAGAGAGGGACAATCTGCAGTTAGCATAAGGGAAAAACCTGTCAAGGTGGTAGGGTATTCCTTATGTTCACAGTAAGAAGACCGTCCCTTCCTGTGAGCTGTCTGGTCTCAAGACCAGATTCCACATCTGAGGGGAGGTGGCTTACACTAGGTAAAAGGGACGGGAGGGGGAAACTTTGTCATACAATTACTCTTGACCTACAAATCTGACAGTATTGAAATAACACTCTCTATGGCTCAAATACTATGACGATTAATTTGAGCTGCTGTTTTTGTGAAACATTAATATCCCTTTAATCCATATATGTTCAATTACCCTCTTATTCTAGAATAATCCTTTTGTCTTTTTCATACTGCTGTCAGAACTGTAGCTGCCCCCAGTTTGGTCATTCATATACTTGATTCTTTCTCCTGTGTTCAACTGTCAATTCCAACACAGGAGGGAGTGATTTACAGCCAGTCCACATGAGCACTAGCTGAATATTAATTGATGGCACCCATTCATAACAACATCCCATATTCTTATGAAAGATATGCTTGCGACCTCATAGCTGCCATGAAGATCTGCCCTACTACAACTTTACTGCATTTGTGCTTGAGCACAGTAAAGAGGCAGCTGACTGGATTTGGTTTGTTCATGTAAGGCAATAGTCATCTATTTAAGGCATTAAAAAAACATGAAGAACGATATAAGTCTTATCTCTCAAACCTTTATAAGCAAAGTTTCCCCTCCCGTCCCTTTCACCTAGTGTAAGCCATCTCTTCTCAGATGTGGAATCCAGTCCATAGATCAGACAGATAACAGCAGGGGACAATCTTCTTCCTATGAGAACAATGAAAGCCCTGCCCCCCTTGACAAGTTTTTCAGGTTTTTCCCTTATCTTAATTGAAGATTGTCCCTCTCTGCAGTCTACCTGGGCACCTCCCTTCTGATCTGGCTGAGCAGTGTTACATCAGTAAAAGGGGCGGGAGGGGGGTACTTTGTCATTGAATTACTCTTGAACTACAGCTCTGACAGAATTGAAATAACACTCTCCAATGTCCAAATGCTATGATTAATTAGAGCTGCTTTTATTATGAAACCTTACTATCCCTTAAAGAGGCACCATACTTCAGTAGTCACTGCAAGATGCCAAGAGATGAAGTTAAGGTGGAGTTAAATAAATTCTTCCCTACTTCTGTCTGCAATACCCTGACAACCAGCCCCAGCCAACTCTGTTACAGAGATGGCTTGGGCAGTGATTTAGGTAGGAACAGACCCTAGGTATCCAGCACTTCACTTCCCCATGCTGTGACCCTTGTGTCCTTTCCTCTGCCCCTGCATAGTGACCCATTGTCTCCCCTCCACACACCACATTATAACGTTGCCACCCCATCCTGCACTGTAACCCTCTATCTCCCCTGCACACTACAGCACTGAGACTCTCTCCTCCATCTCCTTCACATCTATGCCCTCATGTAACCCTTGAGGTGCTAGAGGGGTTTTGCACACCTCTTTGGTACAGGTTACACATTCCCTTTCCCAGTCCCCTACATCCACCCCCTGTTTGCTCACCTGGAGCATGGGCGGATTGTCCTTTCGGGGGATCGTGCATTCCCCGGTGGGCAGCTATTTCAGCTCACTTTTAAAAAGTTGCGATCCACTTTGTCTTGAGTGCAGACTCTCTGTCCCCCTCCGGTGCGCACTGAAAGAACTGCAATTAAAATAAAAGTGCTGTACAGCGCTGGCCATCTCTCTCCCCCTCCGCTCCACTTTGTCTTGAGTGCAGAATGAGGGCACTAAAGGAAGTTAGTGGAGGAGAGAGAGAGAGATGTGCGGCACTGTACAGCACTTCTAATTTATTTGCAATTCTTTCAGTGCGCACCGGAGTGTGTGGGGGGGGAGCCCGGGCTGGTATTCCCCCTACAATCCGCCCCTGACCTGGAGTCGTGTCTTTCAACCATGATGAGGCTGCCCAGCTGCAGTTCTACCACCTCCTGACAATGTGTTTTCCTCTTCCCAGTACCTTCCACTCTCCGCCCAATGCTATGGTGAGTGGAGAGTGTCCTTTTGCAATGGGGGATATTTAAAGGGATAGTAATGTTTCATAATAAAAGCAGCTCTAATTAATCATCATAGTATTTGGACTTTGGAGAGTGTTATTTCAATTCTGTCAGAGTTGTAGTTCCAGAGTAATTCAATGACAAAGTGTTCCCCTCCCGTCCCTTTTACTGATGTAACACTGTTCAGTCAGAGCCTTCATTGTTCTCATAGGAAGAAGATTGTCCCCTTCTGTTATCTGTCTGGTCTATGGACTGCATTCCACATCTGAGAAGAGATGGCTTACACTAGGTAAAAGGGACGGGAGGGGAAACTTTGCTTGTGAATATCTCTCAACCCATAAAGGTTTGAGAGATAAGACTTATATCGTTCATGTTTTTTTAATGCCTACAAAATAAAATACAGTTAAAACGAAGTATTACTATCCCTTTAAAGCGGAACTTTCACCTTCCCTAAATCCCCCCCAATATATTTGTTAATCTTGCAGACATCCAATATAGTGTTTAAATTTAAAGAAATGTTCACCCATGCCTGTACAATACAGTGTCATGGTGCCATGCTATTGAAAAGGTCTCAAGAGAGTTCTTTGTATTGGACCTGCTTACATCTAACCTAGCACCTCAAGTGCACCTTTTTTCATGCAACAGTTCCTGCTCCCCAGTGTATTTTCCTATATAACCCACTTCTTCTCTGTAGAAGCTTGTGTATGTCCACCACTCTTGCACTCAAACGATTAACTGCATTGAATGCTAGTTAGGTCTCCAACTCATTGTAGTCAGGGCCCCATTTAAAAGAAGGAATTTTGCAATTTGCTTTTATCCCCTATGATGGCTTGCCCCAAAATGACTCCAGGTTTCCTTTGAACATTAGTCCAATGCTCCCTCATATCCAGGAATGTGCAGCCTGCAGTCTCTTGCTGTTGTAGGAGTACAGTCGCCATCATTCTCAACTAGCCAGCTAAGGACGAAGGTAGCTGTAGAACAACAACAGCTGGAGTCATGCAGTTTGCCATGATGGGTCATCACGGGTTTGTTTGGGCCAAACCCAAAAGCCATTCCTTGGCTCTGATGGAGCATGCATACAATAAGTCTAATTCATGATAACATATTGACCTGCTGTGTCTTTACTAGCTGATCAGTGGAGATCACATTGGAGCCCTTGCTATGAGTGAACCAAACGCTGGATCTGATGTCGTATCCATGAAACTAAAGGCAGAGAAGAAAGGTAGGAACCATGGTGCTGTCTGCTGTCCCTTTCACCACTAGAGGGCTCAGACATGCACTGTTAGTGTGGAACCATAACCCTCTTAGTCACGTGTGCTTGAGACATCTTCAGCTTTCAAGGGGTTAAAAGCCCCATTTAATTCAATGAGAGCCTAGGGAATTTTTAGTTTTCCTCTTTGCTGCAGTTCATTTTCAGTTAATTTGCTCCAGAATTGCACCTCTTAACACTGCCAGAGGGGTATACAACACATGCAGAGGAATGTGTTGGATTCCCCTCTGGTACACAAAGGGTTAAGCTTGATGGAAGTGGCCAAGTGAGTATGACAGTAAGTAGGGGCAAGAAATAAGGAACTTCCCCACGCTAAAATAGAAGTAACTTACTTCATAATACTCCTAAGCCAGCCAGGCAGCCACCTTGGTTTCAAAAAAGGAAATTTATGAGGAAAAGGGAAGAGACAGGGAAAGGGGGCAAATGGCAGTAAGAATGAAAGTCAGAGTCCACAAGCCTGCTGTGATGGTTTTGCTGCTGCCCACAAACTCTGCCTCCATAGTGCAAGCACCAGGTAACTGACTATCTGTGTGTTTTTGCATCCAGAGTTGCATAGTGCTTGCAGTGTGTGTGTGTGTGTGTGTGTGTGTGTGTGTGTGTGTGTGTGTGTGTGTGTGTGTGTGTGTGTGTGTGGTCAGCTGGCTGTTTCCTTCAACATTCTGTCTGTCCTTCATCAGTCTGTTTCCCAAATTTCTGGACATTACGATTCCCCAATGCCAGGGCAGGGCACATCCCAAAAGACATTTTTAAGGGGAGACTGCCCCCTCCAGCTCCATACAGTCGCTTAGTTTTTTTTTTTTTCTCCTTGGATATGGAGCTGTATTACCCCCCCCCCCCACTAGTGGAATTACAATTACTGGGCTTCCCTGAAGTGGATTGACCAGTGTACAGGTGCTTTGTGGACCTTTTCCAGCCCTGTGGAAGGAATCTTGCTGCCAAGTTTTCCCTCCCAACAGATTTTCTTGGAGGTTCTGTTTGCTTCTCTCTAAAATGGTAACCAGAAGAGTGGTAAGTAACCTTTTGAGTGGCTTGGTCCACATTTGTCCCAGTCATGTTGACTCTCCATACAGGGGCGTTAGGAGTTTTGGTAAGTCTTTCACTCACTTTGGGTCTGTTTGTGTGTGTGTGTGTGATCTTTTTCCGAGGCTCTGGAGTAAGGATGGCTGCCCTTTCCATTGGGATGAACTTTTTAACTGCTGTTTTGGCATTTTCAGTGTTTTAGGGCTTTTGGGGGGGGGGGTTATTTTCACTCTCCCCCCTACTTCTACCTTATTTTTAGGTTCCCCTCAGGTGCCCCCACGGGACTTGGGTCTCTAGGTTACTTTCCTGACTTTGACCGAGTTTTACAGTAGCAGACCTTTCAAGAATGGGAGCCCGCCCACCGCCATCTATTGGACATATGTCTTAAACCATTTAAACTACAACAGTTAGAGGGGGCTCTATCTTCTTGGCTCCTCGTGCCCTATTATACCGCCGCTTCCTCCCTGTCCAGTGGGGCTTATGGTGGTTCCACAAATGGAGCTGTAGGCATTGCTAGACTTTCTTTCAATAGGCAGTGTTTTGCAGTGTCCATTTTACTTCTTTCTTAATTATGCTACGCAGAGGCAGACTCTCCATGCTCTGCTTCTCCAGATTAGGATCCGTGTTCCAGCTAAGCACTGAATCTATCAGTAAAAGGCTGAGGTTATAGGATTTTGTACATTACAAAAAAATGGAACACAACTGCTTCTCTTAAATTAAAATACAAAAAGTGTGATGATCTTGGTATCACAATACTACTTACGACACTTAGTAAAACAAATATTTGCTATTTTAAAGGGGAATTATGCCAGTGATGTTTGTTTTAGTTGACACCTGAGGTTCATGTTCTACTAATTTGTTTGTGTTAGAACTGGTCTGTGTTTGGAGGGTGTTGTGTGTTTTTTTTTTTTTTTTTTTTTTTAACATTCCCTTCCTGGAATCATGGAGAATGCTTTGGTGTATCCCCATGGTTCCTGTATTCTGCATAGGAATTAAGAAAAAATGGGATTTATGTGTATACCAATACATCCTTCTCTCTTAGTCCATGTGGAACATAGGATTTCACTCCCAGAGATAAAACAGTGGTTGGAGTCTTGGGCAGGGTTCCACTTGTGACCCCTGGTTCAGGAAATTACCTTTCTTGTTTCACTCCTGTTTCCTTTCCTTTTGCTATATGTTAATACAGAGCATGTCCAGGTGGGGGTAAAGTGGTGCAGGCAGGGAGTCTCCAGAGACCTTTTTTTTTGTTTAAGTGCCTTGCCATCCTAGAGGAGGGAACTTTACCCCATGGTTCCTCAGGGAGAAAGCAAAAAAGTATTTATGGTTAAGTACACAAAAATCTCCTTTTTGGTACAGGAGTTGATAACCTTTCACTCTCCAGCTGTTGTTTGAACTGCATCTCCGAACATCACCAGCCAACCAATTGCCACTTTTAATTAAGGGAGTTGTGGTCCAACTACAGCAGGATAGCTACAGGTTGTCCACCCCTGCCTTAATGGATGAGTAAATTTAAAGTAGAATCTTCTGTTTTATTCTCCATCAAAAGCTTGATGTTTAAAGGGATAGTAATACCTTGTTTTATCTTTATATTATTTTGTAGGCATTAAAAAAACATGAAGAACGATATAAGTCTTATCTCTCAAACCTTTATGGTTTGAGATATTCAGAAGCAAAGTTTCCCCCTCCCGCCCCTTTTACCTAGTGTAAGCCATCTCTTCTCAGATGTGGAATGCAGTCCATAGACCAGACAGATAACAGCAGGGGACAATCTTCTTCCTATGAGAACAATGAAAGCCCTGCCCCCCTTGACAAGCTTTTCAGGTTTTTCCCTTATCTTAACTGAAGATTGTCCCTCTCTGCAGTCTACGTGGGCACCTCCCTTCTGATCTGGCTGAACAAGGGGGAGGGGGGATACTTTGCTTGTGAATATCTCTTAAACCATAAAGGTTTGAGAGATGAGACTTATATTGTTCTTCATGTTTTTTAATGCCTACAAAATAAAATAAAGATGAAAATTAAGTATTACTATCCCTTTAACCCCTTAAGGACCGGCGGTCATGGGACATTTCCGTCCCATAATGACTGCATAGGGGCACTTGGACGCGCCGGTACACGTGACCTGTCACGTGTATCGGCGCGTCATTATGGGGCTTGAAAGAGATCGCTCCGATCTTGGAGCGGTCTATTTCAGGCCCTATTTTTACTTACAGCGCTCCCGGTAGAGCACTGTAAGTAAAAAGTACGTGACGTACCATGACCGTCATCGGTCCTTGAGTAGTTCAAGGACCGTGACGGTCCTGGTACGTCAAGGGTCCTTAAGGGGTTAAAATCATCCTTGCAACACAATCATTATATAGATTGAACAAACCACATAATAGACTTGATTTAATGTGACGTAGGATAATTGCTACCAAACATAGGCAAAGAAATGCTTTGGTAGGGTGAGAAACATGCATCCGTGTTCCAGCTAAGCACTGAATCTGTCAGTAAGAGGCTGAGGTTATAGGATCTTGTACATTCCAAAAAATGGAACACAACTGCTTCTCTTAAATTAAAATAGAGAAAGTGTGATGATCTTGGTATCACAATTCTATTTACGACATTTAGTAAAACAAATATTTGCTGTTTTAAAGGGGAATTATGCCAGTGATGAGCAATGTGAGGCCTACCAGCTGTTGCCAGACTACAACTCCCATGACTCCCTGCCAGCTTTTGTAAATTTGTAGCAGCTGGAGTGCCTCAAATTGCAACTCTATACCTTTGGATATTATTTCATATAGATTCTGAATAGATGATTATAATAGAGTAGTCTGAAAGCCCGTATACACAGGCTAAATTGCACCCAGCTGCCCGGGAGCCGGGAGCAGAGACAGGACGTGAGCCGTCCAGAGCGGGGCAGCGCATTCGGTGAGTATCTGCTGTGCATGACTGCAGTCATGCACAGTAGAGACTCGCCGAACGTGCTGATCCTTAGCAGGGAGCTCCAGGCGGCTCACAGTGAAGCTCCCTGTGTGCGAAACCACACATGCACAGTAGAGACTCTCTACTGCGCATGTGCGGTTATGGCTCACAGTGAGCGACGCATTCTACCACTTTATGTAATAGGATTATCTAGTTTAAAAAATTCTAATTATAAACCATAAAATATAAAAACTATCCATGAAGTTCCACAGCAAGAGGCATGTTGGACTCCATCTTGTTGGTTAAAACCTTGTTCATGCTCTGAATTAGAAGGGACCACTCATATGTTTTAACCAACAAGATGAGTTTTACGTCTCGTGCTTTGGAGATTTAGGCATAGTTCTATTTGACTAGTTATCTTTTGAATGAATTGAACTATGTATCCTATATAATAATTCGCTAAGGATGTTTGTTCGAAGCCGTCATGCGCAGTAGAGAGGGCTGCGTGCGCTGCAGTCATGTGCAGTACTGAATGCCTGTGCAGCGGCTGATACAGAGCAGGGCGCTCTGAAATTCAGACCAGAGTCCTCTCTGTGCACATTCCTGCTTGGTCCCAGGAAGGTGCGCAGAGAGGACTATGGTCTGAATTCGGAGCGCCCCACTCCATATCAGCCGAAGCACGGGCATGCAGTACAGAGCATGACTGCAACTCTGCCACTGAGAAGACAGGCTCCGGCCACCAGCCGAGGTTGCTGGGTGGCACTGTGGCCCATATATATGGGCTTTTCAACTAGTTCATAAACTAGATCTGTAGCTTTTAATATGGTTTTAATTTACTCTCTTTAACGCAGAGGTACCTAAGACATCTTCTTTGCAGTGTTATAGGCTTTTCCAGTATATGTCGGGATGGAGCAGCAGGTAGTCAATCTTTGGACCTCTAGTTTTAGGGACTACAGCATCGTCATCATCATCCTCAGCCAGTCAGCAGCTGTAGTGAAAAGACTGACTACTCCTGCACTGGAGTATTAAACTTTTTGAAAAGCTGGTGTAGAAATGCAGTTGGCCAACTTTCTGTCTCTACAACTGAGGTGCAGTTCTGGAGCAAAACAGTTGCGCTGTAGGGGACAAATGAAATTTACTGTTGATTTTAAATGGGGCTTTTAACAAGTGATCTAAAGGTCTCCAACACCTTGCTTAGGAATGCATTGAGGACCTCTTTTGTCTTCAAAATGTTTAACACCCCATTTAACCCTTTGAGCTCCAAAGGGGTAAGCAACACAAAGCGTTGCCTACCCCATTGGGACTCAAAGGGTTACATCAATTGGAGTTTTAGGGATGTTTATTTGTCCCCTGTGGTGCCGCTGGTTTGCTCCAGACTTGCTGATCTTTAGCATCCAGAATTGAACCATGGGTGTACATCGAACTGACATTTTGAATAATCGGCAATATGTTTTTGGCTGTTTAGGGGACTACTATATCCTTAATGGCAACAAGTTTTGGATTACCAATGGGCCAGATGCTGATGTTCTTGTAGTTTATGCCAAGACGGACTCCACAGCTCAGCCAGTCTCTCGTGGTATCACTGCTTTCCTTGTGGAGAAGGTGAGATCTTCCTACTCCTCATCCCTTGTGGCTTTCAGCTGATGAGGCATTTTTATTGTTTATCCTAGTGAAAGGCAACCTTTGGACATCCAGCTGTTGGAGACTACCACTCTCATCAATACCTACCAACAGTTGGCTTTTTGGGGAAGATGGGTGTTGCAGTTCCCAAAATCTGAATAGTCAAAGGTTGTTTAACTTTGATTTTATACCATCTGCACTCTGTCTTGCAGGGAACTCCAGGGTTCAGCACTGCTCAGAAACTGGACAAGCTGGGGATGAGAGGATCGAACACCTCAGAACTTGTCTTTGAAGACTGCAAGATTCCTGGTGAGTTCTAAGAAAAATAGGTCTGAATATTATCCCAGGACAGGGTTAAAGTGGAATTGTCACTTTGGAACAAATATGGGTTATTTTGGATGCTCTTTTAAAAATCCCCTATTTGTTAGCCATTTTAAATTCCAAACAATAGTTCCTGAAATATTTAGGGTTTTTTTTATCAGTTTATGCAGCTGAGCTTGTACTTCCTGGTAGGAAATGGCAGTTGGTAATGCAGAGCTATGTGGAATGTTTGGAGGACTTGCACTAACTGACAAATAAAGCTGAATATCTTTATAAACTATTGTTTTAAATAAATAATGCATTACATAAACTTAGTTTGCTTTTGATGGCTCATTCAGAATCTAGTTGTTACAAAGTGACAGTTCCTGTTTAAAGAGATAGTAAAGTTTCATAATAAAAGTAGCTCTAATTAAAGGAGCAGTAAACTTTTTTTTATGAAAACACATATTTTACAGAGCTTTTCCTGCTGAATAAAACAAGGTCACTCACACTGCTGTCAGATGTTTTATTCAAATATTATAACAGTTTAAATAATCAGGAAGTTAATTTATTGTGTTTACTTCCTGATAGTTCTAACTGACAGGAAGTAACTCAGCAGTTTCTATCACATTCTATGGAGAACTGTATGTCTCTGACTTTTCTGACTTTCCTCTCCATTAGAATCTAACAGGAAATCTAATTAGAATTTGACCAATAGAGGGCACTGCTAATGTAAACAAACATGGGTTTAAACTGTAATAACTCTGGAGTACCCTTATTTTACTCAATAGGAAAATCCCTACAATATATATTTTTTCATAAAAAATGTTTACTGCTCCTTTAATCATTATAGTATTTGGACTTTGGAGAGTGTTATTTCAGTTCTGTCAGAGTTGTAGTTCAAGAGTAATTCAATGACAAAGTATCCCCCTGCCGCCCCTTTTACCGATGTAACACCGTTCAGCCATATCAGAAGGGAGGTACCCAGGTAGACTGCAGAAAGGGACAATCTTCAATTAAGATAAGGGAAACACCTGAAAAACTTGTCAAGGGGGGCAGGGCTTTCATTGTTCTCATAGGAAGAAGATTGTCCCCTTCTGTTATCTGTCTGGTCTTACAACGAGATTCCACATCTGAGAAGAGATGACTTACACTAGGTAAAAGGGACGGGAGGGGAAACTTTGCTTGTGAATATCTCTCAAACCATAAAGGTTTGAGAGATAAGACTTAAATCATTCTTCATGTTTTTTTAATGCCTACAAAATAAAATAAAGATAAAACAAAGTATTACTATCCCTTTAAATACACGGTTGGATTTCCTATTAGGCAGAGCAGTCAATATACTAATTGTGAGTGGTGCTTCAGCAGTTTTACACATCCCCAGTGCTAAGTTGTGGGTATGGCCAAACCAGTTCCATTTTCTATAGACTGCATACTCTCTTCTGGTTTATTATGGCAGATTTATTTTACCTTATTATTAGTTTATTTATTTTTAATGTACAGTTTCTAGATTAACTTGCACAGTTTACTCAACAATGTGTGTTTCTCTCTGCTGACCTGTTCCTTTAAAGGAGAACCATATTCTTGGAATAAAGAGCTCTAAATTTGCTTATCAGAAGGATTTACGTAGTTCTGTGATATACAGGAAAAAAGTAGTCTCTCATAAATCTGGATGACTTCATGAAAATCTAATCACAGTTATAGCAAAATGTTTTCAAAGAATAGACCACAAATTGTACACACAAGTGGATTTTCTGAGATACTATTTTTTTTTTTTTTTTTTTTTTTTTTTTTTTATGGCTTAACAAAGGTGTGCCCATTCCTGAAAGATTCAGTTAACCCTTTCAGTGCCAAAGGTTTAGCCAACCAATTACAGTGCAATACATTGGCTACCTCTCAGGCACTCAAAGGGTTCAGTTAGAGTTAAGCACATGCAATGTGTTTTATACGTATTCACTAGCATACACAGAGACAACTTTGCTTGCACAGCTCCTATCCAAATAAACGTACCTGAGCTCAATTAAACATACATAATATTTTTATTAAAAAATTATAGCAGTTTAAATAATCAGGAAGTGAATTTGCTGTGTTTAATTCCTGGAAGGTCTAACTGACAGGAAGTGACAGACCGTTTCTATCACATTCTATGGAGAACTGTATGTCTCTCACTTTCCTCGCCATTAGAATCTAACAGGATATCTAATTAGAATTTGACCACTAGAGGGCACTGCTAATGTAAAAAAAACATGGGTTTAAACTGCAATAACTCTGGAAATATAAATCTCTCAGCAGTGAGAGTACCCTTATATACTCAGTAGGAAAATCCCTACAATATATATTTTTTCATAAAAAAAAAAAAAAAAAGTGTACTGCTCCTTTAAAGTGAAACAACTTAAGTTGCGGGCTTGATCAACCTACACAAGGCTTAACTTTCATTTTCTAGGAAAGCATGGCAACTCACGGTTAAAGTCCTGAGAGCAGTAGCTCCACAATCTTCTTGTGCTTTTAATTTTTAATTGTGTTAGTTCGCTTGTTACCATGGCATCCATAAAGGACAGGAAGGGAGTAGAGTTCATGTTCAGACCTGTAATTTAATTTTTCCATTTGCAGCTTGTCAGACCTAAAACTCAGACTAACCTATGGATTCTCATTAAAATTGTAAATCTGCTCAGTAGAGCATTTTATAGCCATAATGTAATTGGTGCATGTGTGTAACAGAAAACAAGTTACTGTAGCTCGGATTATCCCAATTGATGTAACTGGAGGTGTCTAAAATTGCATCCTTCACTGATTATATTTGCTACATTTAGATATGTGCACCGACTCCAAGATACACCTATGATGCAATTGTCTTGTTTCAGAACTGCACCATTCATATTAGTGCAATTCTGGAGCAAACCAACTACACCAATTTGAACAATTTAAAAAAAAAAAAAATTGAAACTCAATGGCAAACAACTTTTGTTTATGTAGAAACTCTGCCCACTTGTGATCCATCCCGCCCGGTTCCTCCTACTCCCCGCCCTCTTACCTCCATTTTGCGGGGGGGGGGGGGGGGTTCCGCCCCCTCGCGAATAAGCCCCACCCCTTTTATGACGCAAATTGCGTCATTTTCCTCCCCAGTCGGCACTGACAGGGTTACCCTCCGGGTAGCCCTGCTTCAAAAGTTCCAAGGTATGACCATGAAGCATGCATTGAAATTCCTTTTTGGCTATGATTATACCTTGTAAATAAAAGGGAGCATATTAAGATGCAGGTTCTGAGTACAATTTATCTTATGAATGTTTTTATGTCTTCAGAGAAGAATGTTCTAGGCCATACCGGTAAAGGAGTCTATGTACTGATGAGTGGGTTGGACCTGGAGAGGCTGGTACTCAGTGGAGGCCCATTAGGGTAAGTAGGACTCTATATGGGGTGGTTGATTTTATCTATATTACTATCAATAAATGGAGGCATTTTACTATAAGGCCCAGGTAGTGTTCAAGTTTACTTTAAAAAGTGAGGATCTGCAGATTGTCAGGACAACTGTCAGACACTGAAGTGGTGTTATATTGATGTGCACTAATACCTAGAGGCTGGGTTAGCCTCCAGTTCCAGTGAGTGCCCACCTATAAAGGGTTAGTTGTATATAACCAAGCACATATTGCCTAAAAGATTACTCTTAGAGGCACTATCTCTGTTTTTGTTTTATTCTAAAACCCCATTTTATATTGATGAACATATGGGCCATCCTGGAGGAACATGGAATAGAAACCCCTCTAATGGGAGATTGAGCAGACCCATATACGTTCTAAAAATAAAAAAAAAAGCCAAGAAAATATTTCCCTGACAATTGTCAGAGGTCTTTTTTTTTTTTTTTTTTTTTTAAACTGAGCATATCTGGTGGGGGTAAAGTGGAATAGGGAGGGAGAGACTGCTTTCGAATAACTTTTTTTTTTTCTTATATGCAAGTGCCCTGACTCCAGTGGGAGGATAATTTACCTCATGGCTCCTGTGTTCCAGAAAAGAAATGCCCATGCATAGGTTATATACTCTTTAATTAATAAAGGGGGCATTTGTTGCCACCATGCTAGGAGGGTGTCATGAGGGGTCATGATACCCCTCTTGTGGTCTGAAGTACCTTTTTAATGCAAATTACATATATAATTTTAAAAAAGAAAAGCACTGTTTATCATAAATTAAATATTTAATTATATTTTCACACAAATTACATATATAATAAAAACAAACACCTTTTTTTTTTTTATACATATAGAGGTTGCCTATTAACCCTATGAGTACCACAGGGGTAGCAAACACATTATAATACCTCTGTTACTCATAGGGTTAATATTGCAATACAAAATACGAGGGCATGTCGAATATAATAGAAGAAAAATGTTGGATACAAAATGGTGAAAGAAAGTCACGGGAGCACTGTAGTCGACTTTTCAAGGGGGACGGAGGGGTTAAAATGTCGGATGTACAATATTTGTCGGATTAATGTGGTGAAAGAAAGCACTGTAAGTCGGATTTGGAAGGGTTAATTGTTGACCATGAACAATATTTGTCGGATTAATGTGGTGAAAGAGAGCACTGTATTCGACTTTTAAAAGGGGGGTTAATATGTGGAGAGGGAGCACTCTGTCGGATTTTATGTGGAGAACACATCTAACACTGAACTTGATCTTTCTGCTATCAAAAGTACGCCTATTTCCTTGGACTTTGACATTTTGCGCGTTTTTTGTAGGCGGTAGTCAGAAAAAAGCAAACATCTCCAGTTTTGTTACTACTCTGAAAAGTGCTGTCTACGCCAGTTTTGTTTTACTGTGGTTCAACAATAGAATACCGACATAACACATTTGCAAAATTCACGCTACTTGTTTTTCTTGTAATGCTGGTTTTAGCGCGGGTAATAGAATCGAGCCCCTTAATCCTTTGAGTGCCAAAGAGTTAACCAACACAATGTTACCTCTTTGGCACTCCGAGTTAAACAGGGTTTGAAAAAAGTAGATCAACCACTTGGATGCTAGAAATGTGTCTCTAGTGCGTTGCTTCACAAGGTGTCAGAGGCATATAGTACCCAAGAGGTTGTTGGAGCAGTGCCCATAAAGGGAGGTATGCGCTGAGGCAAAAATGTGTGTTTAGCCTGTATTGGGGGGAGGGGTTAGATTATTTGGCATCTGTGTTAGTGAGTGCAAACACTGTGGGAGAGAGAAATAATCTCCTCTTCCCACTGTACCAGAGAGCAAAATGAGTGTCACATGCTGCCACAGGGCTGCCTGTTACACTCCATTCTTCTATCCATTTTTTCCAAAAATACATACTAAGGTATTCTTTAAAGTAATGTCTGAAAAAAACTTTTTTGCATTTAGAAGAGCTTAAAAAGGTGATCTAAATGCAAAAAAAACGTATCTCTCAAACCGCTATGGTTTAAGAGATAAGGGCGTTTAAAGTTTGATTTCTCCTACTGACAGCTGTAAAGCTGTCAGCAGGAGACCCGTGTCGGTTGAGAAGTGCCGAGATCTCCTTACTTACACGGGATCCCTTCATTGGAATGGTCTAAAATGTGTGCTTGAACACCAGGCACACGTTTTAGACCATTCCAATGAAGGGATACCGTGTAAGTAACGAGATCCCGGCACTTCTCAAGCGCCACGGTGTCAACCGACACGGATCTCCTGCTGACAGCTTTACAGCTGACAGTAGGAGAAATCAAACTTTAAATGCCCGTATCTCTTAAACCATAGTGGTTTGAGAGATACAGTTTTTTTGCATTTAGATCACCTTTTTAAGCTCTTCTAAATGCAAAAAAAATTTTTTCAGACATTACTAACACTTTAAAGGGGCAGTAAACTTTTTTTTTTTTTAGTTTGTTTTTTAAACGTAAACCTGTGTTATAGTGCTTTCCTGCACAAGGGAGCTCCACTTGGTTGTTTTATTCAAAAGTTATAACCATTCAAATAATTGGGGAGTGAATTTACTGTGCTTTTAACTCCTGAAAGTTCTAACAGCATGACTCAGCAGTTTCTATGACATTCTGGGGAGAACTGTTTGTAAGTGACTTTCCTTTCAAATGCAATGTAACAGAATAACTAATTGGAATCTGACCACTAGAGTGCACTGTTAATATAGAAATATTATCTTAACCCTTTCAGTGTCAAAGGGGTAGCAATGCATTGCATATTCCTCTCGCACTCAAAGGGTTAAATTGTAATAATTCTGGAAATATGCAATATCAGAAGTGATAGTACTTTTATTTTACTGAACAGGAAAAGCCCTACAATTTATATTTTTCCAATAAAAAAATGTACTACTCCTTTAACAACCATAATGTTTTTTCACCGTTCTAGCATCATGCAGTCTGTGCTCGACTATGCATTTCCGTATCTGCACACCAGAGAGGCTTTTGGCCAGAAGATAGGGTATTTTCAGGTAAGTAAAAACTCTGTTATTTACTATTCATTAACATAATATTGCAATATCTGCCATGCAGGAAGGTAGTCTGCATTTTGCTTCATCCGTGTTAGAAAGTGCCATGTGTGCTTTTGTGTAATGCCAGAAACTTAAAGGTAGGAAGGGGCACTGAGAATTTCTATTTATGTTAACCACAGCACACTGTCCTGATTTACACAGATGGAGACACAATCACCTTCTAAGACAGACGCAGAAAGGGAAACTTATTTTACAGGTACTTTGCCTCAGAATTGCAACACTTTCACTCCCAGAATACAACCCTTAGGGCAATTTTCACCAAGGGCAATATGTTCAAAGAAGTAGCGAAATAACTTTTGTTGTTTGTAACAACATTTCAAAATACAGTGTAGTTGGGCTCAGTAATATTTTCAGATTGCCGACTATGATCAGAAATATGTTGTTTTGTCATTGAACTACGATTCCTGACTGAAATAATTGTAACTAACAACAAAAATGTTGGTATATAGGTATAATAATTCTGCTTTTGTTCTGTTTTCTTCAATTATAGATTTCTCACATTCAAAACTTCACATTCCATCCACTTTTTTTGTTAACGTACAAATTTTGTCTTTTGAAATTTTTTTTTTTTTTTGCCGTTGTATAGGACAAATTTTCTTTACCCCTATACTTCACTGGCGAACAGTTTAGCCACGCCCTTGCCCAGCCATTCTGGAGTTATCGTACACAACGGACATTACTAGTGTTTTGTAATCTACTGTATAGAAAATGTCGTTCATGCATACAACTACAAATTTTTGTCATTACCCCTTTGAACATGCGGCACTAAGAGAGAGAGAGCACCAATTATTATTTATTTATTTATTTATTTATTTTTTTCAACCTAGGTGCACCTTAGGGGAGAAATAAAAGTTCTCATTAATTCAAATGATTCTCTTAAACTCTTGAATGCTAGAGAGGTCTCCAAGCCATTTGCAAATTAATAGGTTGGATACTTCACTGGCACTCATGGGGTTAATTTCTACTCCAAAGGTACAGTTTGTTCTGGAATCACTCCAATTTAACTTTCTGAATATGGCTTTAAAGAGAGAGTAAAACTTTTTTCATAATGTTTTAATTTTTTTTCTGTTAAAAAAGTAAACCTAATGATGTAAGTCTCGTTGTTTAAAATTGTCTGGTTTTATAGATAAAAACTTTAAAGTTCCCCCTCCCGCCCCTTTCCCAGAGGTCCGCGATCTACCTGACAGAACGAGAATCTGGTTATTTGACTGGATGGCTCTTCAGCAGAGCTGAAATAGCGAACAAATACTTCATTAGAATGCTCTACAAATTGTGACGTCTGGGAAAGGGGCGGGAGGGAGGAACTTTATAAGCTTTTATCTATAAAACCAGACAATTTTAAACAATGGGACTTACATTGTTATGTTTACTTTTTTAATATGAACAGAATGAAACATTATGAAAAGTAAGTATTATTATCCCTTTACATCAGGTTCTCTTGACATTGTTGTGCCATCAGCTTTTCAGTTATTAACCCTTTCACAGTAAGAGCCTCAAGTCTCTGTGGCTTATAATATATAGAAAGACAGAACCGCACAAACATTTTATAATACTCTTTTTGCTAATGACTTCCGCAGTGCATTGCATTACTATGTTTTTGGTGACCTCTCTAGAATGCAAGGGGTTAAAGTCTTAAGTTGAATCAATGGGACTGTTTGCTGCATATGAAGCAGTTCTTCCCTGGAGTTGATTCACTTCTGGCTTTACACACATTCTGCATTTTTGCAAACCTTTATATTATTGTGCTTTTTTTTCTTTTTAACCCATTAAGGGCCAAAGGGATGTTCAACACATTGTTTCTCAATACTTTGCACACCTCTCTGGCCTTTAAAGGATTAAGGACCAGGAGTGTACAACACATTGTGAACTAATGTATTCCACACCCCTCCTGTACTTTAAACAGTCACTGTCATTTTGTTTGTTACATGGGAGTGAGTAACCATTTTCTTTTGTCTTCTGTGCCAGCTGATGCAGGGGAAAATGGCAGATATGTACACACGCCTAGCAGCATGCCGTCAGTATGTTTATAGTGTTGCAAGGGCTTCCGACCAAGGTCATGTCAACGCCAAGGTGAGAGGCTGTTATCTGCAGTATAAAGAATATGGGATTTCATGAGCTTAAACAACCTGAGGCTGATTCGCTAAGAACTGGAGTAACTGCACCACAGGGCACAAATAGAGTATTTTTATCCCTTGAATGCTAGAGGTATCCGGTACATTGCTTCACGGTGTGTTGGAGAGGTTGAATATTCAAGGGGTTAAATATCTTCATTTAAATCATTGGGAATTGTGGGAGTTTTTTTGGTCCCAGAATTACTCCTGTTTTCTTTTGAACATTGACCCCTAAATAATGCTGTGATGAATTATTTATCATCCAATTTATATTCAGTCATCCTGTTCCGTTAACCCTTTGAGTGCCAGAGGGGTATCCTCTGCCATTCACAGAGTTATCCACTTGGCTGTTAGAGATGTCTACAACATATATTGCGTACAAAACGTGAGAGGCTTCTGAGGACTAACAACAGCATAATGGCCTGCTGTTTGGCCAGTCACCGCTCGGAAGCATCACGTTTTTAGCTCTCTGGTGCCATTACAGAGGAGAAATTTCCACGTACATATTAGACTAATCCTGCCCAAAACGGCGGTCCAGTTCCAAAATGACAGGCAAGTCTCCCCTGCACGGGAACACCAGCTAACCCCTGACATACGTTTCGGCCTTGTTGGGCCTTGTCAGGAGGGTGCAGCTGGATTCCCTAGGCACTGAGAGCAAAGGGGTCCACTTCTGGATTACCCTTCACTCTTAGGGAGACCCTCTAAGAGTGTTCAGAATATGTGTACAAAATGTGAGAGGCTTCTGAGGACAAACAGCACAATGGCCTGTTCTACGGCGTGTCACTGCTCAGAAGCATCATGTTTTAGCTGTCTAGTGCCATTACAGAGGAGAAATTTCCACATACTTATTAGACTAATCCCACCCTCTAGGGGGTCTCCCTAAGAGAGAAGGGTAATCCAGACATGGATCCCTTGCTCTCAGTGCCTAGGGAATCCAGCTGCACCCTCCTGACAAGGCCCAACAAGGCCGAAACGTACGTCGGGGGTTAGCTGGTGTTCCCGTGCAGAGGGGACTTGCCCGTAATTTTGGAACTGGACTGCCCTTTTGGGCAGGTATAGTCTAATATAGGTGTGGAAATTTCTCCTTTGTAATGGCACTAGAGAGCTAAAATGTGATGCTTCTTAGTGGTGACTACCAGTGGGACAGGCCATTGTGCTGTTGTTTGTCCTCAGAAGCCTCTCACATTCTTTATGCTTACAACATACATTGGATATAAAAAGTCTACACACCACTGTTAAAATACCAGGTTCTTGTGATGTTAAAGAATGAGACAAAGATAAATCATGTCAGAACTTTTTCCACCTTTAATGCAACCTATAACAAGAACAATTCAATTGCAAAACAAACTGAAATTGTTGAGGGGGAAAAATAACAAATAAACTCACAATAACCTGGTTGCATAGGTGTGCACACCCTTAAACTAATACTTTGTTGAAGCACCTTTTTATTTTATTACAGCAATCAGTCTTTTTGGGTAGGAGTTTATTTGCATGGCACATCTTGATGTGGCAATATTTGCCCACTGTTCATTGCAAAAGCGCTCCAAATCTGTCAGATTGTGAGGACATCTCCTGTGCACAGATCACCCCACAGATGTTCAATTGGATTCTGATCTGGGCTCTGGCTGGGCCATTCCATGTTAATCTTCTTCTGGTGAAGCCATGCTTTTGTGGATTTCGATGTATGCTTTGGGTCATTGTCGTGCTGAAAGGTGAACTTCATCTTCAGCTTTCTAACGGACGCCTAAAGGTTTTGTGCCAAAATTGCCTGGTATTTGGAACTGTTCATAATTCCCTCCACCCTGACTAAGGCCCCGGTTCCAGCTGTGGAAAAACAGCCCCAAAGCATGATGCTGCCACCATCATGCTTCACTGTGGGTAAGGTGTTCTGGGTGATGTGCAGTGTTTTTGCGCCAAACATACCTTTTGGAATTATGGCCAAAAAGTTCAACCTTGGTTTCATCAGACCATAACACATTTTCCCACATGCTTGTGGGGGACTTGATGTTTGTTATTGCAAACTTCAGCTGGGCTTGGATGTTTTTCTTTGTAAGAAAAGGCTTCTGTCTTGCCACCCTACCCTATAGCCCATTCATATGAAGAATACGGGAGATTGTTGTCACATGTAGCACACAGCCAATACTTGCCAGAAATTCCTGCAGTTCCTTTAATGTTCCAGTAGGCCTCTTGGAAGCCTCCCTGACCAGTTTTCTTCTTGTCTTCTCATCAATTTTGGAAGGACGTCCAGTTCTTGGTAATGTCTCTGTTGTGCCATATTTTCTCCACTTGATGATGACTGTCTTCACTGTGTTCCATGGTATATCTAATGCTTTGGAAATTCTTTTGTACCCTTCTCCTGACTGATATCTTTCAACAATGAGATCCCTCTAATGCATTGGAAACTCTCTGCGGACCATGGCTTTTGATCTGAGATGCAACTAAGCAAATGTCAGGAAAATCCCACTAGAACGGCTGAACTTTATTTGTGATTAATTGGAGTCACTTTGAATGGTGGCAGGTGTGTAATGACTTCTATTTAACATGAGATTGAATGTGATTGGTTAATTCTGAACACAACCACGTCCCCAGTTATAAGATGGTGTGCACACCTATGCAATTGAATTGTTCACGTTATAGGTCCCATTAAAGGTGGAAAAAGTTCTGACATGATTTATCTTTGTCTCATTCTTTAACATCACAAGAACCTTGCATTTTAACAGGGGTATGTAGACTTTTTATATCCACTGTATATTGCTTTCTCTGTCGTCCAATACAGGTTACTGGTAACTTTGGGTAGGCGATCAGCCCCTTTAATAGGCAGGAACAGTTCTGAGAAGTGACTGCTGGGTAGAGCCTACCTCCTCTCCTTAGCTTGCAGCTAGCCAATCCCCAACCAGTAAGATTTGTTCCTTGGTCTAGACACAAGCAAGAGAACAGTTCTGCTATAGTTTTAGCTTTTTATTATTTTCTGTTAGAAATGGAATACCACCATTAGGCGGATTACCATCACTGACAATTCCCATCACCCAAATGTGGATAGCTCAGTTTACCAGGTGCTTTTGTGGACCTAAGACCTGGGGGGAGAATCTTTGCTGCAAGTTATTTCCACAGGAGTTGCCCACCGAGGCTTCTTCTTGATATATGGTAATCTGAAGACCGAAGACCTGCTGAAAAGGTGAGCACCCTTTGAGTGCTAAGGTCCACATGTCCCACGCTTCCCCACCGCACAGGGGTCTCTATTGGATTTCCTTTTATATACTCATGCACTCATTGGGTCTATTTTGTACGTCTGTGATGTGTTTGGAACAAGTTTCTGTGGTAACTTAACCCTTTGCTGGTTAGCATGTTTGGAGGGGGTTTGGACACTCTCCCTACTGGGACCAGTGTTTTTTGGGCCTAGTGTTTTAATTAGTGTGGCCTTTGTGGTGTTTTTACGTGTTGATATTCACCTCGTTAACTTTATCTTAAAAGATTGCACTTACCGCATAGACGCCGTTGCTCCATTTACTTCTATGGGACTTTACAATTTGGGACATATCTCTGCAACCGCTTCACATAGTAAGGTCAGAGATAGCTCATTGTGTTTTTTTTCCCTTGCTCTGTCATCTGGTCAACGTTCTAGGGATGTTGGGGGCCTTAGGGGGCTTCGGGCACTGTTGGGGGTACTCTGTCAGTGAAACTACGTTTCCCATGAGCGCCCACTTTGCGCGCTCATTTCTGATTGGCTCCCTTCGCAGCAGCCGTTTTGTGTATTTACAGATTGAGTATCCTACGCAGGGCTTGGACTCTCCTCTCCTCCACAGCTTAACCCTTTGCCTACCAGATAAGTCTTAATTTAGTGTTTCTGGGGTGCGTTAATTATCATACATGCTTTATTGTGGGTGTTTTGATACTTTGACCGTTTTGACTCTGTGAGAATGTCTACTCCATTAGACCTTGGGGCTAAACCTAAGACTAAGGATACTGGGGTGTTTTGTGTCCCCCATTGCTCATTGCTCCTCATGTCAGTCGGGGTTATCTAGAGAATATTCAGGTCATATTTGCCCAGCATGCACTGCTGCCCCTGAATCCCCTGCTGGGGCCTCTAGCCATGCACTAGAGCCAATATGGATGCAAGAGTTTAAGGCTACTACTGGGGACCTCCGGTCCACCTTACAACTACTTCCATCCACTTTACAGGGGGTCTTCCCTTCGTTGCAGACCCCTACCCCCATCAGATCTTCCCTGCCTAAACCGCCGGGTGTACCTGATGTGTCTGATTCCTCTGAGGAGGAATTATTGGTGGACTCTGATGATGACTTTTCAGCTGTTCTTTCATCGCAGTTTTTTGGGGACCCCTTCGAGGAGGACCCCATTCCCTCAGCTGAGGGCCTGATGACGACTGTGTTGTCCACCCTGAACATTCCCTTGGTGCAGGAGGCATCTTCTGACCCCTCTGTTTTCCAGGAGCCTGTTAGGCCCCATGCCTGCTTTCCACCTAATCCCACCCTTGACCGCTTGGTATCAGAGGAGTGGAAATTTCCAGACAAGAAACCTTCTGTGTCTAAAAAGTTTGCTAAACTTTATCCATTTTCTGAAGCAGCCCTTACTCAGTGGTTTCATCCCCCTAAAGTGGATGCCCCAGTGTCCAGGCTTTCTAAATCAACTGCTTTGCCAGTGGCTGACACTTCTGCTCTTAAAGACTGGACTGACAAGAAGCTTGAGACTTCTCTCAAGGCTATTATTGCAACTGTGGGCTCTGCCCTTCGCCTACTTTTGCTGCTGCATGGGTAAATAGGGCTGTGGATGTTTGGACTGAACAGCTCAGTTCTGCTGTCAGAAGTAGTGGCTCCCTGACGGACATGTTGCGTCTTCTCGCTAACATTGCTGAGGCTCATCATTATGTCTCTGCTGCCTTGTTTTGATGCTGTTCGTATGGTAGCCAGGGCATCTACCATGTCTGTGATAGCCAGACAGGCTCTTTGGCTTAAGATCTGGTCAGCTGTCATGGTCTCTAAGAAGGCTATCCTGTCTTTGCCTTTTCAGGGATCTTCCCTGTTCGGGCCTGAACTTAAGGATCTCATAAGTGAGGCAACTCGAGGGAAGAGTTCTCACCTGCCAGTGGTCCTGAGGAAGAAGAATCTGTAAAAATAATCTGCTTTTTTGTTCCTTTCAAGCAGACTTGCGCCAAGTGACCCAGACGGTCCCTCAGGCTCCGTGCTCCTCATCCAAGCCTAAGCAACAATGGAGAGCCAAGTCCTCCAAGAAGCCCAAGCCTTCCAAACCTCCTTCTGCATGACTCGCCAAACCCGGGTCCCCACCTGCAGGTAGGTGGCCGCCTACGCCACTACCTCTCAGCTTGGCAGGCCTCTGTGGGGGACCCATGGGTGTTACAGGTGGTGGCCTTGGGATACAGGATTCCCTTCACCTCCTTTCCTCCTCCAAGGACCTTTGTTTCTCTTTCTCCCTTGGGAGCAGAAAAGAGATGCCTTTTCGAGGAAGCTATACAGGCCCTTCTGGACAAGGCGGTCCTGGAGCCAGTTCCCCCTCAGGAGAGGGGCTTGGGATTCTATTCCAACCTCTTTGTGGTTTCCAAAAAGGATGGGGGCTGTCGTCCCATCTTGGATCCGAAGACCTCGGCTCCTTTGACAGGTCCCAGTATCGCCAAGAGTCCCTGCGCACAGTGATAGCTACCATGTATCCTGGGGAATTTCTGGCCTCTCTGGACCTTCAATATGCCTATCTGCACATCACCATTCATCCAGAGAGTCTGCAGTATCTCCGCTCTGCCTGCGACCGAGGGCATTTCCAGTTCTCTGCCCTCCCCTTTGGCCTGACCACGGCTCGCTCCGCAAGTCTTCAACAGAGTCCTGGGAGCCTTGATCTCTGTCCTACATCAGAACGGCATCAGAGTGACTACATATATGGTCAACCTCCTCCTCCTCCGGATCTCCTTCACCAGCAGGTGTAGGACTGCATTCCTGCTCTCTCCCATCACAGGTGCACAAGTCAGACCGTGTTCCTTCTCAGAAGATGGTCTTTCTGGGCCTCCTCTTCGACACTCAGAGAGGGATGGTGTTTCTGACGGACGATGTGGCTCATCAGATAGCACTGAAGGTGCAAGCTATCCTGTCTCAGGATCCGGTCCCAGCCAAGAAGTTGTCCTCCTTGGTGGGGAAGTTCATTTCCACCATAGAAGCCATTCCGTTTGCCTTGGCTCCCACCAGGGAACTTAAGAGGTTTTTGATCATGGCCTGCAAGGGCCGACCAGATCTACCGGAAAGATCCCTGTCTCTCCCTCTTCAAGTGGAACAGAGTCTCTCGTTGTGGCTCAACCTGAACAATCTCCTGAAAGGCAGACCCTTTCTGGTCCCCTTTTGAACCACGGTGACTAGGGTTGCCAGCCTCTCCGCATCGGGAGCGGTGCTGGGGCACTTGAGTGTTTCGGGCAGGTGGTCTCAGGAGGAATCTCTCCTTCCCATCAATGACTTGGAGCTTTGGGTGATATGTCATGCCTTACATCACTGGACATGACCACTGCAGAATTGCCCGGTAAGGGTGCAGTCGGGCAATGCTACAGCCTTCTTCAACAAGCAGGGCGGCACAAGAAGTCTCACAGCTTGGCTAGAGGTCATGGCTATTTTATCATGGGCAGAGGAGCATGTCCCTGCTATTTCCGCAGTTCATATTCCTGGCTTAGACAACGTTCTGGCAGGCTTCTTCACCCAGTGGGGAGTGGGAGCTGCATCCAGAGGTATTCAACCTCATCATCCAGCAGTGGAGTCTACCATGCATTGACCTGATGGCAACCAGACACAACAGGAAGGTTCCAACCTTCTGCTTTCGCTGGGTGGATACCATGGCTCTAGCAGTGGATGCCTTATCGATCCCGTGGACGTTTCCTCTGGCTTGCATCTTCCCTCCTGTTCCTCTGTTGAACAGAGTTCTTCGGAAGCTGCAACTTACCCAGTCAATCTGATTGCTCTGTACTGGCCATGACAGGCTTGGTTTCTGGAGTTTCTGGACCTCACTATGGCGGAACCTCTTCTACTTCCTCCCCGTCCAGATCTTCTTCTACAGGGTTACCTCTGGAAAGAAGATATTCATCGTCTGGATTTGACGGCTTGGAGATTTGAATTCTCAATTTTGAAGAAAGGATTTTCTTCTGGGGTGGTGGCTACTATGATTAGTGCCCGCAAGCCTGTTTCATCTAAGGCCTACCATCAGGTTTGGTCTACCTTCCTGGCAGGTGTGCTGACAGAGACTTTTCTCAGGATTTTGACCTTCCTACTGTTCCTTTCTTCCTTCAGAATGGTGTGGATAAGGGTCTCCGTCTGAGTTCTCTCAAGGTTCAGACTTCTGTGCTCTGTCTTATTTCAGAGGCATCTTGCTATCATTCCTTATGTCAAGGTTTTCTTCCAGGGTGTTACTCATACCCGTCCATTGTTTAAGTGTCCTGCTTCTCAGTGGGATCTTAACCTGGTCTTGGGAGTACTCCAGCATCCTCCCTTTGAGTCTTTGGCTACCATTCCTCTACGTCTGCTGACGTGGAAGTTGGCCTTTCTCCTGGTGATTGTTTCTGTTTGCTGAGCTGCATGCCCTGTCTTATAAACCACCCTTTCTGGTTTTCCACAAGGACAAGGTGGTGCTTCACACCTCCCAAGAGTCTCTTCGGAAGGTTGTGTCAGAGTTCCACATCAATCAGGAGACTGTGGTTCCTACTTCTGACAAAGAGAGGGATCTTCATTTGTTGGATGTTGTGGGTTGTCTCAAGTTCTGTGTGCATCTCACTGAGTCCTTGAGGCAGTCTGACACTCTTTTTGTCATTCCTGAGGGTCCTAGAGCAGGGAAGCCTGCTTACAAGGTAACCATAGATTCTTGGATCAAGTCCACGATTCGTAAGGCTTACGAACTTTGGAAGAAGCCTGTTCCCTTCAGGGTCACGGCTCATTCTGGGAGGTCTGTTGGGGCTTCTTGGGCCTACAAGAACCAGGCCTCAGCTAATCAGTTGTGCAAGGAGGCCACTTGGTCATCTGTGCACACCTTTTCTAAACACTATCGTGTGGATGTGCTAGCATTGGCTGATGCCAGTTTTGGGAGGAAGATCCTGGAGGCAGCCTTGTCGGTCTAGGATCTCCTTGGTTTCTCAGTACTCTTTCACTTTTGAGCCCTGTTGGCTTTAGTTCAGTGTGCTGTGTAACAGTTCATGGGGTTTGTTTTACCCCTGTTCAGTGTCCGTTGACACTTTGCGGTTAGTGTTGAGCTATTTATGATATTTAGGTTCATTGGTGCTCTGGTGACTTTGGGTGCCTGCGCCTGGTCCTTGCCTTTCTTCCCGCCCTGGGGAACTTAATGGTTGGACATCCCAAAGTTACCAGTAACCTGTATTGGACGACAGAGAAAAGAGAATTTTAGTCTTACCTGTTAAATCCTTTTCTCTTAGTCCATACAGGTTACTGGTTTCCCACACTGTCAAGGGGCCATGCTTGGCTCTCCTGTGGCAGAACGTGGGGGTCCTTTCGGGTTCATGCTCACAGGAGTCTTCCTTTACCTTCTTACAACCTAGTCAATGGTTAGTCTACAGATCTTACTGGTTGGGGACTGGCTAGCTGCAAGCTAAGGAGAGGAGGTAGGCTCCACCCAGCAGTCACTTCTCAGAATTGTTCCTGCCTGTTAAAGGGGCTGATCGCCTACCCAAAGTTACCAGTAACCTGTATGGACTAAGAGAAAAGGATTTAACAGGTAAGACTAAAATTCTATTTTGTAATGAGGGTGGGGCCAAACACCCAATGGGCTAAGATTATAGGAAGGTGTAGTTGGGGAACGGTTGATTTACACTGGATTCCTCCTCTTGGTTACTGTGTGTTAAACACCGTTTCATCCTTTTAACCCTTCAAGTGCCAGCGAGGTAGCTGCATTGGCCACCTCTCTGGCACTCAAAGGGTTAATTAATGTGTGTTGAATGAAATAGTCCACAGACCTACTTGGCCCTGTGTTCAAATGAAAAGTGAAATAATACTGGGGCAGACTAACTGCAGCATAGGAACGAAATGCTTATTGTTAGGGGAACAAACACCTAATAATAACCCTTCTTACTTTTTTATGGCCATGCAATCCTAATAGCCCTGTGAATTTTACCTTCGGTTCGAGAGATAACCTTTTCAATTCTGGATGTCGTGTCAATGTCTTAGAGAGTGCTGTCATTCTAGGGGTTAAAAGGATAATAATGAATGAAGCGGGGGGGGGGGGGGGGAAGCTGCTCCGATTAAGCCTCATATGCCGTGGGCCAGGTAGTGGTATTTCAGTATTTTCAGATTTATAGCTTGAGTAATGCAATGTTAAAGGATCCTCATCCTGCCCCTTTTACCTACCCTTAGCCACTTCCCTTCAGTTCTGGAATCTATTCCTAGAACCGGACAACTAGCAGCGAGGGACAATCTTCATACACAGAGTATAAGGAAAACCCTGCCCCCTTCATGAAGGAAGCAAGGTTTTTCCATATGCTCAGTGAAGAGTGTCCCTCTCTGCACTTGAACCGCCCAGTTTAGTGAAGACCGCGTGATGCAGGTGAAAGGGGAGGGAGGGGGACTTGAACTACAAATCTGAAAAATATTGAAATACCGCTCTACCTGGTCCACGGAGAAGCATTTTTCCCATCCGTTACTATCCCTTTAACATCCAATTTAAATCGATGGGAATTTGTCTCCTATGGTGGCTGGGTTGCTCAAAATTACTCCAGTTCTTAATAGAATACATCCGCCTTCCAATGTTTGATTTAAATGTGGAATTTCATGAGTGTGTGTGTTGGGGGGGGGGGGGGCGGGGAATACTGCTAGATAATAAATCTGGTACTTTCTTTAAACGGCATTCCTTGAGATGTGGAATATGATAATACAAATCAAAACTATTGTTGCAGTTTTTCTTAGTAGTTGTTGTTCTGAGTTTTCTCCTGTTCTGTTTTATTACTTGTCCTGTCACTGCTTTGCTTTGTTAATTTTTTGCTGCTCCTCCTGACTATCAACATTTTGCTGGACAGGATTGTGCTGCAGTTATCCTGTATTCAGCAGAGTCCGCTACACAAGTGGCCCTGGACGGCATACAATGTCTGGGTAAGATTTTAGAGTATAAGCTTGTCACGCCTCTATCTTTATGATTTGTACTGATTTTTCTAGGTCTTTAAAGGGATAGTAATGTTTCATAATAAAAGCAGCTCTAATTAATCATCGTAGTATTGGACCTTGGAGAGTGTTATATCAATTCTGTCAGAGTTGTAATTCAAGAGTAATTCAATGACAAAGTATCCCCCTCCCGCCCCTTTTACTGATGTAACACTGCTCAGCCAGAGCAGAAGGGAGGTGCCCAGGTGGATTGCAGAGAGGGACAATCTTCAATTAAGATAAGGGAAAAACCTGAAAAACTTGTCAAGGGGGGCAAGGCTTTCATTGTTCTCATAGGAAGAAGATTGTCCCCTGCTGTTATCTGTCTGGTCTATGGACTGCATTCCACATCTGAGAAGAGATGGCTTACACTAGGTAAAAGGGGCAGGAGGGGAAACTTTGCTTGTGAATATCTCTCAAACCATAAAGGTTTGAGAGATAAGACTTATATCGTTCTTCATGTTTTTTTTAATGTCTACAAAATAAAATAAAGTTAAAACGAAGTATTACTATCCCTTTAAATGGGTTACTATACCAATAAGTCTAAGCGGCTTTTAATTTATTTAACATGGGGACTTTGGTGTCTATCTTACATACAGTCATATATAATAATAATAATAAAATTAGGGTAACTGTGTTAGTCCAGTGGTTTAGGTGCTAAATGAATGAAATCGTTAGTTTTGTGTTTAATACCTTTTTGTATTGGACCTTCCTTCAGTTTTCAGGACATGATTCGAGAGCAACAACCTCCCTTTGTCAAGCCAAAAGCAATACGAATCATCAAAATGGAACAACCAAGTCAGATGAGCGAGGCAGTACATGGGTTAACCCTTTGAGTGCCAGAGAGCTATCCAACGCATTGCGCTGCAATGCGTTTGATACCTCCCTGGCACTCAAATGGTATAGAAAGCAGAAACTGAAACTAAGATCAGGCCAGTAGGATCATAAAATCCCGTGGTCCGTTTTCAAAGAAGATGGAAAAGGGAGGTGGGTGACAGAGAGGGGGAGAAAGATAAATCCATCATAAACAGACAATTCACCCAAGGATGGATTCATGCCTTCTATCAGTTCCTATCATCACATGACCACATCCAGAAATATAGCCCCAAAATTATCATTAAATTAATTTCTCTTCGCACACAACACTTTCATCTTTAACATGACTTCAATCTGCAGATAAAGGGATGTGCCATAGGCACAAAGATGGCATCAAAATATACCCATTATTTATTTTATTTTGGCTGACCTGGACCAGCGATTTCTTGGTGAATACCGCTCCAAACCTTAAACATTACTGCTATATCAATGATCTATTCATCATATGTACAGAAGGAGAACTCAGACTTTCATAAATTCTTTAATGCTTTTCGTCCATCAGTGAAACTTTTAAATGGATTTCTCTGCAGAAGGTGTAGATTTTCTGAGCAGAATCAAAGCATTCTTCAATGGCAAACTACACAGAAAATCCACAGACGGGTGCAGTTTTCTTCACAGCTCCAGCTTTCACCCATCTCTCTAAACAAGGCATCACTCATAGCCAGGCTATCGGCTATCTCTGCATATGCTGTGATACCAGTGACAGCAATAATAATTTAAAAAATTTTCTGAATCGTTCAAACAGGCTGCAAAACCAGGATAATCACAAAGAAAACAGCATCTGCATCACAAACATACCAATACAAATAGCAGGAAGGCACTACATATATATCACTAGTGGATACATACAGCTCTGCGATAAAAGATATACACATCACCAGAGATGCAGTCACTGCTAACAGAGGATGCTGTGTTAAGATCTATTCCACCAACCTCCTACTTTTGCATTCAGTCAACTGAATCCGAAACAAAAATTGATTAAAAGAAAATTGATCGATGAAAGGACAAACACTGATAATGGGACCTAGTCATGCAACAAACCTGCAAATCATGTTTCTCTGTTGTGCAGTACAGGTTACTGGTAACTTTGGGTAGACAATCTGCCTCTTTAAGTAGGCAGGAACAGTGCAGGGGGTGGAGCCTACCTTCCCTCCTTGGCTGCAGCTAATTAGTCAGCTCCAGTAGATTTGTTCCTTGGTGAAGACACAGGCAAGAGAACCGTTCTGCTATCGTTTTAGTTAATTTTTTATTTTTCTGTTAGAAATGGAATACCACCATTAGGCGGATTACCATAACGGACCATGCCCTTAGATGTGGCTAGCTCAGTATCCAGGTGCTTTTTGTGGACCTTAAGCCCTGGGGTGAAAATCTTGGCTTCAAGTTCTTTCACCAGGAGTTGCCCCATGAGGCTTCTTCTTAATACATGGTAGTCTGAAGACAAAAGATCTGCAGGATAGGTGAGCAACCCTTTAAGTGCTGCAGGTCCACATGTCCCACAGTGCCCCTCCGCACAGGGGTTTTCCTTTGGAGTTCCTGTTGCACACTCCTGCACTCATTGGGTTTATCTGTATGTCTGTTGGGTGTTTTGGAGCAAGTTTCTGTGGTAACTTAACCCTTTAGCTGCTGATTTTGCATCTTTTGGGGGTTTATTGGCACTTTCCCTACTGGGTTCAGTGTTTTTGGGTCTGCTAGCATGTTCTAGTGATGTTTCATGTAATTTTAATTCACATTTTCAAGTTTGCAAAATTTGTGTTCCGGGCGCACTTTTATTCCATAGACGCCATTGCTCCTCTAGCAATATCGGTGAATGCCATGTCCATTCCTTGGCTATTTCCTCTGGCTTACATCTTTCCTCCCCTCCTCATGTTGCACAGGGTTTTGCGGAAGTTGAGACTGGAACGCTGTCCAGTCATTCTGATTGCTCCGTACTGGCCTCGACAGGCTTGATTTCCGGAGCTTCTGGATCTGTCAGTGGCGGAGCCATTCCTGCTCTTCTTCCACAGGGTTACCTGTGGAAAGAGGATGTTCATCGTCTCGCTTTGACGCCTTGGAAATTGAATCCTCAGTATTGAAGAAGAGAGGTTTTTCTTCTGGTGTGGTGGCTACTATGCTTAGTGCCCACAAACCTGTTTCTTCTAAGGCCTACCATCGTGTCTGGCCTACCTTTCTATCTTGGTGTGCTGATAGGGACCTGTCTCAGGAATTTGATCTGCCTACGGTCCTGGCCTTTTTGCAGGATGGTGTGGATAAGGGTCTCAGACTGATTTCTCTTAAGGTTACATCTTCTGCTCCCTCTGTTTTCTTTCAGAGGCGCATTGCCATTCTTCCTGATGTCAAGGTTTTCTTTCAGGCTGTTGCTCATACTCGTCCTGTCTTTAAGAATCCTGCTTCTCTGTGGGATCTTAACTTGGTTTTGGGCGTTCTTCAATGCCCTCCCTTTGAGTCTTTGGCTACCATTCCTCTACACATGTTAACGTGGAAAATGGCCTTTCTCCTGGCAATCGTGTCCGTTCGCCATGTTGCGGAGTTACATGCTCTGTCCTGTAAACCACTTTTTTTGGTGTTTCACAAGGACAAGGCAGTGCTTCGCACTTCTCAGGAGTTTTTCCCGAAGGTGGTTTTGGAGTTCCACATCAATCAGGAGATAGTGGTACCTTCTTTCTGCCCTGACCCCACCTCTGACAAGGAGATGGATCTCCACTTGTTAGATGTGGTGCGTTGTCTCAAGTTTTATGTACATTGCACTGAGTCTATCGGGCAATCTGACTCGCTGTTCGTCATTCATGAGGGGCCCAGGGCAGGAAGACCTGGATCCAAAGTGACTATTGCTTCTTGGATCAGGTCCACTATTCAGGAGGTTTTACAAGCTCAGGAAGAAGCCTGTTCCCTTTTGGGTTACGGCTCATTCTACTGAATCTATTGGGGCTTCTTGGGCTTACAAGAATCAGGCCTCCGCTGATAGTTGTGCAAGGCTGCCACTTGGTCATCTGGGCACACTTTTTCGGAGCAATACCGTGTTGATGTGCTGGCATTGGCTGACGTCAGCTTTGGGAGGAAGGTCCTGGAGGCAGTCTTGCCTGTATAGGATCTTCGGTTCTTGGTGCTTCCTTCACTTTTGAGCCTTGTTGACTCTAGTTCAGTGTGCTGTGTAACAGTTGGGGTGTTATACCCCTGTACAGTGTCCGTTGACACTTCATTGTTTTGTTGGGCTATCTTTAATCTGATGGTTCATATCTGCTCTGGTGACTTTGAGGGCCTTGCGCCTGGTCCTTGCCTTACTTCCCGCCTCTGGGAAACTCAATGGTTGGACATCCCAAAGTTACCAGTAACCTGTATTGGACTACAGAGAAAAGAGGATTTTAGTCTTACCTGTTAAATCCTTTTCTCTTAGTCCATACATGTTACTGGTCTCCAACCCTGTCAAGTGACCATGCTTGGCTCTCCTGTGGCAGACCGTGGGGGTCCTTCGGGGAGGTCATGCTCACAGGAGTCTTCTTTCCTTTCTACTATCTAGTCAATAGTAAGGGTCTCAAATCTTAGTGGAGCTGGTTGGCTAGCTGCAGCCAAGGAGAGAAGGTAGGCTCCACCCCCTGCATACAATTCTAGAATTGTTCCTGCATAAAATTAAAGGGGCGGATCACCTACCCAGAGTTACCAGTAACCTGTATGGACTAAGAGTAAAGGATTTAACAGGTAAGACTAAAATCCTCTTTTTGAAAACAATACTGCATGACACAAGATATATAAAATTTAAAAAATTATATTCGCCAGCAAATGTTGTATACATGATACAACACACTGAATGTGAAACCAGATGTTACATTGGGGAAACTGGCCTAAAACTTAATCTAAGAATGATTTCACAAAGACAGTCATCTGACAAATAAAATAAAAAAGCCTACCACAGCTGGTCATCATTTCATCCAAGGAAACCACTCTATCCATAACCTTAAAATAGTCCGAGGGAATTTCAGAAATACCAGAGAGAGAGAAATTTTAAATTAAGATGATCAGCTTTTTCAGTACCAAAGACATTGGACTAAATAAGGACTTGGGATTCCTCTCACATTACCAAAACGTCATACTACATTTCCTTCCCCATGTGATTTTTGTCTGTGTGTAATGGATTTATCTCTCCCCCTCTCTTTGCCTGTCCTCCACGTGCAGATGGGGCTCCACGTTCTTTGAAAACTGACCAAAGGATTTTTTGAGCCTACTGGTGTGATTAGTAGTTTGTGTTTTCTTAAAGTGGAATTACCCCCCTATAGAAAGTCTCTCCCCCCCCCCCCCCAATAATTAGTCATAGGCCGATTAGCTTCTTAAGGGTGATAGTTCCACTTGAATCCATTTACTGCCTCTCATTTGACTTGGATGCTTCATTTTGATGATCAGTTTTGCTTTTGACTTGATAAAGGGAGGTTGCTGTTCTTGAAAGCTTGTCCTGAAAGCTGAATGTTATTCAGATAAAAAAATATTATCACATACTGCAATACTCACTCATTTTTGTATGTATATTTGTAGAATATTAAATATTGCATTGTATATGTTACCTGACAGCTGTATGAAGAATTATTTCCAAAGTAACTGCTTCTGTTAAACATATTGAGAGCATGGTAATAAAATCTGTGGCTCTTCATCGTTGGGCACTTAATCTCCCATCAACCTTAACCCCTTAACGACTCATGACGTGCCAGGACCGTCATGGGTGAACTTCCCTTAAGGACCCATGACGGTCCTGGAATGTCATGGGTTAAATGTTAGCAGCACGCCTCTGTGCATGCTGCTATCATTCATTGCAGACTGAGACTGAGCGATCCGGAACCGGAGCATTCAGTCTCAGCTCTTGTCACATGATCGCTACAGGAGCGATCACATGTGCCGGCATTCTGTGTCTTCCCTTTCCCTCTCTGTCCAGCTGACAGCAGGAAATGATAGACTTTGAATGCAGACATCTCTCAAACATAAGCGGTTTGAGAGATATGTTTTTTTTTTGCATTCAAGTCAACTTTTTAATCCCTACAAAATGCTAAAAAAAAACATTTCTGGGACATTACCATCCAGTTAACAGGTAAGACTAAAATAATTTTTTAATGGATTATTTTTATTTAAACCGTGTGGTTTACATGTGTTGAGTTCCCAAATCCAACAACACTCCCTTTTGGAGAAGCCATTTTGCCCTATTGCCCCCTCTGTGAGGTAGTGGTACATGATCAATACCTACAAGACTAATGTTGGTTGGAGGGTGTTTCAGAAGGAGATAATGTTTAGCCACCGGTTTGTCCGATTTTTCCTATCTCTGAAGGCAACATTAATGGCTGAACGATGTCCACCCATTCTTTCTCTTGGTGTGTGTTCAATCTTCCCTATAAAGGCTAGGCCACAGGGGCTCATAATCCTGTAAATAATTAAATCTGTAGTACATGTGATACGATGTTTGAGCCTATGTCTTATTCCTGTGAGGGTTGGTGAATACTTTAGTCTTCCGCATAGCTCCACATTTCATACATTGTGTACAATGGTAGTATCCAGATGGCCCAATCAATAGCCAGGTAGAGTTCTTTTTGTAGTAACTGGTTGTAGCATTAGTATTCATCAACAGGTCACGTAAATTAGGTCCACGTTTGGAACCAATTATGAATCTTTCACGAAAGGCAGTGGGTAGCTATTTGTCATTTGCCACCACTCTCCATTTGTTGTGAAGACTATTTTTGAAAGTGTTGTGCTGCTGCTGTGGATTTCATGGTAAAAATCATTCATTCTTTCTTTTGTTTTAAACCTGTCTGGTTGTGTCGTTAATAGGTAATGCTTTATCTTTTGAAGTTTCCCTTGTGAATATCCCAAGCAAGAAATCTATTGGTCATTTCTTCCAATTGCTCATCTCCATTATCACTGTGTGAATTATTCCATATAAAATGCACAAATTGGGATTTAGGCACTGATTTCTTTAACACAGGATGGTGGAAGCTATTCTAGTGAAGAAGAGTATTTCTGTCCGTACCCTTACAATATAGAATATATCCCAGTGTGTTGCCTTCTTTGAATATCCACAAATCCAAAAAGTCAATCTAAGATGTATTGTATTTATAGGTCATACTGACTGGGGAAGATAGGTTGTTAAGGTGTCCCATGAAACTTAAGACACATTCCTCCATTCTAGACCAAACAAACAAATCAATAAATCTCCAGAATGACCCATAAATATGATACATCTTTGACTTTTTGAATTTGAGGATATTCAAAGAAGGAAACACACTGGGATATACTCTTATATCGCAATGGTATGGCCAGAAATACTTTTCTTCACTATAATAGATTCCACCATCCTGCCTTAAAGACATCTCTGCCTAAATGCCAATACGTCCGTGTTATAAGAATAATTCCCACGGTAATATCAGAAATGAGCAATTGGAAGAAATGACCAATAGATTTGTATTAAAACCTTTCATAATTAAAGTCCGTGGGTGCAGAGACTGTTATTACTGTATCATTCTCTGTGACCTCATCCTTCTTTAAACCATGTCTTTTTGTTTCCTGACCTCCAGCTGGTAGGTGGATTCTCTCCTTTTGACGTGTTTGTGAACAGTTTTTATTATTTTGTATGAACATGCATTGACTTTCCAGCCACTTGTCAACCTCAGAAGTTATGGAGGATGTTGTGCCTAAGAAATCTAGACTGAGTTCCACTGTGACAACATAAACTTAGAGAGCAAGAAAATGTGCTTTTCTTCCTGAGAGGAAATGAAGGAAGGTCTCTGGGTTATGAGGAAAAGGTTGAACTTGATGGACCTTTTTTTTCTCTTTTAACCTAACTTACTATATTTACTATGTTCCCAAGTAGATATATATAATATATTAGAGATAGATTACACCAAAAAGGAACCTGGAATTCAGGGCCAGTCTTCAATGTTTCGGAAGATCACAGTTTCAGATGAGATTTTGAAGTAATTCTGTCCTCTGACAAGGTTGAAGATCTTTGTTTTTGATAGCAACCTGATTGAACCCCTGGTGAAGGCTGTGTGACTTGCTTTGAATCTCTGTGCACATATACTATTCTCTTCTATAAGGAAGAATGTAGCACAGTTTCCTCTTCGCAAGGTCATCAAAAATGTGTTTTCTGAATGTGAGAGGCCCGAGAAGACATGATTTTCACCCTGCCTAGTTAATAAGTTGTATCCATTCTTGGGACAGAATTCTGAAGCTTGAGATGCTCCTCCCAAGCAAGTATGCCCTTCCATCTGATGATGCCACCTCATATGCAATGGTCAAATGCATGGAAAATTACATTTTAAAAGGTTATTCTTCTGTTTTGGACTTGTCTACTGGACCTTCAGAGACCCTAATCTCAATCTCTAGAGTTATGAAAGTCTTGATGGAGAATAAAGAGAGTGCCATCATCTAGAGGCTTGACGGGTCCCATATTTGTTGTTGCCTTACTCAAGATGAAATTAATAGTTGACCCCACCCCCGCATGAGTTATTGCGATAGCGATTTGAAGGGATTTGTGGTTGAAGGACTGGAATGTGGACAGTGCATCCAAGAGCAACCTGTGTTCCTTTCCGTTTGTTGGGTGACCTGTCCACTTTTTTGAGGCTCACATAGAAAGCCTTTCAGTTCCTTTTGAGGGTCTGAGAAATTCTGAAGGTTCGCTTACCCATGGTTACTCAGTGGAAGATTAAAGTACTTTGAGGATGCTTGCTGTGTGACCCAAGCTAAAGAGCCGTAGTTCTGGACCAAACCAACTACACCATAGGGGAGAATTTAAAATACGGGCTTCCAAACCCGGAGCAAGCCAAATACACCATAGGAGAGGAATGAAAAATGGGGCTTCCAAACTCTTGAATGCTAAAGAGACCTGAACATTCAAGGGGTATATATTTCCATTAAAATCAATGTGTGTTTTTTTTTTTTTTTTTTTTTTTTTGACCGAACGATCGTGGTCACTTAAGGACCACGGTGCATTTTTTTTTTTTTTTTTTTTTTTTAAATTCCGGTTCCGTACTCCCCGAACGGCGTGCAGCCGCGGGGGAAGCCCGGAATTCCATGACGGTCATAGGTTGTTAACTCAGATCGACCCATGACGTACTATGACCAGCAAGGGTCGTTAAGGGGCTAACAGTGTCCATTTGTTTACCATCTCTCTTAGCTTATAGTTTACCTCTCACCGTACAGTTTTTCTGTATATTAAGCTAACCATTGTTTTGTACAGTTACATTTTTGAGAGATGAGCCTACATGTTCATGGAGACACATAAAGCCAATTCCCTGCAGGTTGAGCAGTTCTTTTTAGGCCAAACTCTCCAATTTCTATGCTGTAAGAAGTGCCCCATTGTGTGGGCTTTGCTTAGATTCTTTCGAAAGTATATAGGCAAGCAGTTTTATTTCTTTCATATTATCTGAAGGTGACAGGTTTAAGTTAATTGGGTAAAGGACAATATTCATCAAGTTAGGCGCAAGTCTGGAGCAACCCAACAGCCCCATGAATATTTACTTTGAATTCAGTGGCTCCTTTAACTTCTTGAATGCTACATAGTCCTCCAGTGCACCACTATGCAATGTTCTGGGGACCTAGCATTTAAAGCATTAAAAGCCCCATTATCTCAATGGAAGCATGCATGCTTTTCATTACATCCTTGTGGTGCAGTTGACTTACTCTAGAATTGCACCTCTTTAGCTTGATGAATAAGGCTCAAAGGGAGGACTGGCAAGTTCAACCAAATCTGTGGGATGCAGATGAACAGAAGATGGAGCACAAACAGGTTTATTTATTGGGCAAAATAAGCTTCTGTGTTTCAGCTTATAGCTGAGCATCAAAAGATGTATCTGCACACACAGAATGAGTGGTGCACTTGCGTCTTTTTATATGGACAGTGGCATTGTTTTGGTATGCAGTGTGAACCATGTTCTTCATTTCAAGATCCAACTGTGTGCCAATCATTTGGATTGTATCCAGGCTCTACATTTCTATATAATTTGAGTGCTGGGCCTCTCTTCATTACTCTGTCTCATAATGCTGAATATAGGATATATATTGGCATTATAAAATACAAATGTCTTTTAAACTATGACTAGAAGGGTGTGAAAAGCAATGCATTCCTTTAAAGTAGAGATACCATGCTTCCTTACCTTACTATGGCCAGAGAATCACAATGGCTTGTATGAATTTTGCTCTTGTGCATTTGTTAAAGAGAGAACATTTAATCAGTTCTGGATATCTAGTCCATGGAATACCTCCACTCTGCTTACTGGATATAGACATAATAAATTGTGTTATGCAATCTCCTGCTTGAGTTTGGGGTGGGGGGTGACTGTTCTCCTTTAAAAGGCTAATGTGGACCTGTTTACGGCACTGATTCTACCTTTGTTACATAATAGATAATTTAATCTACCTATAAATTATGCTTCTTGTTTCTGAGTTGGCTTCATAGTTTTATACATTTTTGATTTTAGTAGTTGGGGAATCTAGTCTCATCGGAGCCGTGTTCTCTGACCTGTCTGATAAAGCTGCATAATTAATTGCTCACATGTCCAGAAAACAACTTTGGTGCATCTTTGAAAAAAATTAATGTAAACTTTTAATTTACATGCAAAACTATTTTAAAGGTTATATATCTGCGTCAGTGTAGATTGTAGGTGAGTGGTGAAGATCCATATTCACTAATCTGTGGTATTGTTATTGAAGGCCTCCATTGTTGTGAGTCTGTCTTTAATCTATGTTTTATTCCTACAGGAGGAAATGGCTACATCAACGATTACCCTATGGGGCGCTTCCTTCGAGATGCCAAACTGTACGAGATAGGAGCCGGCACAAGTGAAGTTCGCAGACTGGTTATTGGTAGAGCCTTCAATGCTCTGTACAAATAATCTTGATCTCAAGATGAAATACATCCAGCTACCTGGGAATGGAGATCAACTGACCCTCCATGAGAGTCTAAAAGAAAACAAACCCCTCAATGTGATTGTATTTTAGGGAAAACCTCACCATTGCACCATAGGGGCCAGAGAAACTTTAGTCACAATTCAAGATCTGCATTATTCTAGCCCAGGGTTTGTCAACAAGAAATGTCATCTTCAGATCTTTCTTGTATCAGGAGAGGACAGGATTTTCCTGGATCAAGGGAATGGGGCCCTTTAGTGCCATGGAGAGTGACTGCTGTCCTGTTAAATGATGATTACATGTAACAGTCATTTCTCCAAGTGCCCTTTTCATGGTGACTACTCAGAAACTTCCTGCTGAAATAAGAGATGAGGCAGAGTGTATAACACCGTATTCTGTTAGAGCAAAGGTAGTCAACTGATGAATCTGTAGCTATTTGGGACTACAACTCCCATCATCCCCAAACAACCAATGGCTATATGGGACGATGGTCGCTGTAGTCCTTAATAGCTGGAGGTCTGACAATTGAACCACCCCTGTGTTAGTATAGCAAATTCAATTAAACTTTTCAGTCCTATTCCATTATAGCTCCATGTCTCTGTTACTGGACAGGTAAACCATTTGAGGTCCAGGGGTTGCACACCCCTCTAGACTCAGGTTATTCACTACAAAACACTGGTTGTCCCTCTAGTAAGCTAACCTATTTTAGATGTATTACTTGGTCTCCATATCTGATAAACCAGGGCTTTTATTACATACACTTCATTATTTAACTTGACAATCCCTACTTTCTTGAACCATCTGTAACCCTCTGTGTGTCAGTTACACAAATCATTAGTTACTTCTGTGGTATGCTAAAGTTTTTAATATTTTTAAAGTGACTGTTTGCAAGCTCTGCATACCCTAAAAGTAAATATGTTTAAATATGTACTGTATAACAAGCCTGTTTTAAATTAAACCCCTGTATACCTTGATCTGGGCAGAAAAATTGAATGCCACTGAATAAGATCTATGTGGATTCGTTCCCTAATATGAATCCGTAGGTAGTACTGGATAAAAAAAAACAAACCTGTTATTTATACACACACAATTGTCCATGAGAATGAGATGGACAATCATATACTGAGATTTAGTGGGTGCTGCAGCAGTTGCTGTGCACTGTAGTCCTATATTGTAAGCTGGTGGTGATTCTGAAGCTGACACAGGTCTCATCTGTACTATAAAAACACTTCAGTAATATCATGATCTAGAAGCGTAGAGGGAGATGAGCAAAGAGTGGAAGCTGGAATTGCTTGTGGTGATTTGACCGCTAGGTAACAGACAGAGGTAAGCAGGAGATTCTTACTTGAGTTATGACTAAGTGTAACCATGACAGACCTACGTAATTCATTAATTTCACAGACAAAGCATTACTCTGCACTAACAGCTGCACAGTGTACATTTACAGTAAAAATCTAATTATATCCAAAAATGCTAGGTGCAGGGGTAAGGAGTAGGATGTGTTGCTGGTAGTAAAATGTTCTACAGAAACACCATAGATAGTGCAGCCTGTGCAGTAAGTGATTAGGATGATGATCCATCCCCTTATGAAGAGTCAATTTGTAAAAGAGTATGAAAAAAAAATTTGGATGTGGATGTTGACGCGCTAATGATTGATAGTGATTTAGAATGTCACTTTGCTGTTCTTTCCTTCTTCAGATGTAGAACAAGTAGAGATTAAGAGTTGTCATGACATGGCTCAAATATTATCTGAAAGGAAAAGGCTCAGTCTTCAACCACTGGAAAGGGACGGTATGCTTTTTTATAAATTCTTGGAGCCATCATGTGGAAAGTCTGGGCAAGTAAACATACTTAAAAATACAGTTTTCTCTGTCATCATCGTCACCAAGTCCAACCCCCAGTCAGTCAAATGTATTATTAATTTCTAAGTCAATATTATTATTGACCTTGAAGGAGCACCACCACTCATCATTCATAACTGTAGCTACTACTAGTGCTTCTGCTGGTTTTCTGTGTAGAGCCAATGACCCCAGGTGCTAGCACTACTGCAGCATGTAGCCCCTGTTGTAGAAGTAGTAGTCTCTCAAATACCCCTCGCTGTATATAAAATCTCCAATAATAGGTACCTTTAAGAATAGCAGATATTGTGCATTTACACGGCTTCTCCTACGTCTCTCCTCCCGTAAAGTCATACTTATCTCATTGTTTGTCCCCAATAAAATTCAGTCCCTTTTTTTTATGGCTATTATGGAGAAATAAGCTTTTAAGATGTCAAATGACATCACTTCACTTCAGGGCTTTCTGCGGTACAGCTCTGAACTGCAGGCTGTCCATCTTCACAACTTCTCCTCCCTTGTTGTGCGTTGTTCCCACCTCTTCCTCTGATGGTGGAATCAATACCTATTTTTATGGGCCTGATTTATACTCATTCTATAAAATAAAAATTTGAATTTACCACGTATGTGAATACCTGTCGTATTATGGCAGCAAATCAACCCTATTAGTGCCAGATGTGAGTTTTTTTCATATGTAGGGTACCTCTCTAGCATTGGAGTTTTTACTGGAGTAATATGGGTATCATTTTAATCTGGTAAAAACTCCAGTGCCAGAGAGAGACCCTACATATGAAAACTCATATCGGGCACGAATAAGGTTAATTTGTTGCCATCATAATACAACAGACAGGGATTCACATACGTGATAAATTCAATTTGTATATTATATATAATTGATACCAACCAGGCCAATAAAAACAGGTATTGCCACTTGGAAAATTCAGTCCACTGCCTCCGGGGCTATTTTTTTTAGCTCTGCAAGGAGACTGGCACTTTTTATAAGGAGGGAGAGCATGAACAGTCTACCACTTTGTCTCTACAATGACCGGGACGCGCAATGAGAGAGAGAGCGCCAGTTCATATGCAGGACTCCACCGTTGGAGGAGGGGGTGGGAACAAGGCACAACAGGGGAGTAGAAGAGGTGAAGTCTGACAGCCTGCGGTACAGAACTGTACCACAGTTAGCCCCGAAGTGACGTCCGTTTCCATTTTAAACTCTTATTTCTCCATAATAGAGATTAAAAAAAAACAAACCTTGAACCTGCATTGGGGACAACTAATGAAATAAGTATGACTTTACAGGAGGGAAATACATTTTTGCTACATGGCCGGACCCTTGCTTTAAACATAACCTTTCTAAATGTGTGCCAAGGCATGAAGAACAAAAGAGGAGGAAAAAAGGGGTGCTCCTATTGTAATATAGTCTTATAATGGAACCAACACCAATGAGCTACTGCACTTACAATGTTGAAGTCCACTAGCAGTGGTCAGTTGAACAGGTAAGAGATTCAAGACTTCCCTCACTCAGTCTCGAAATGGAACGTGGACACTGCTGCCCAACCAAGAGCCAAGGACCTCTTCAGAATCCTTGGAGGAAAAGAACATCAGCCAGAAGGGGGTGCAATGTCACTGTCCATATATAGTAGTAGTAACAAGAGATAAGTCTCATACAATTAAAAGTGGAGACCGGTTGATGGTGAACAACCGGTTAGTAGCAAGCAGCACATTAGAAATCCTAGTTCTGCTCAAGTAGTTAAATTGAAGAGACTCTTTACTTTTAATTTAAAAAAAAAAAAAAAAAAAGTGTTGCCAATAATACATGAAGCCCAAATGCTCAATAGTTTCAAAGCAACAGCTTCTTCAACAGGTGCTGAATAGGCAATAGTCACCAATAAAAGTACATAAAATGAAAAACATATATGTTAATGAATATGTTTATTTATATAGCTCCACAAGTGTACACAGCGCTTTACAATTTAAGGGTTTAACCCCTTAAGGACCATTGCCGTGCCAGGACCGTCACGGCGGTCCGGCACTTAAGGACCAATGACGGTCCTGGCACGGCATGGCGTTCAGGGCTCCCGGCGCAGCTGCACGCCGCTCCGGAAGCAATGATTAAAAAAAAAATGCCTCATGGTCTGCAAGTGCCGGCTGCGCATGTGCACGCCAGTCCTTAAGGGGTTAAACGATGCAGGGTTACAGGTCCTTTGTAGAGTGAAACTTTGGGTGGGAGGTCCCTGCCCAAAAGCTTACAATCGAAATCACCATTTAACATTGAGTACCTCTTATAGGCACAAGAAAACCCTATTCTGGTGTCTGGAAAAAGGAAACTGGCACCAAAATTGCACGGCAAATACATCCCCCACAACTGACCTCTCATGTATTCCCAAATTACATGTTAGCAGTGTTGGAGGCACCAGATCCCTATGGAGCGCAAGCACTCCAACATTGAAAAGCAAATAAGCTGTAAATTGTGGGGGAGGTATGTGTCTCCCAATACCAGGTACACAGATTATAACAAGGCACTACTAGAGGCAAAAAGACTGAACGATGGAATGGAAGTGTCACGAATATTAAAAGAAGACTGAAAATACATACATAGCGGATCAAAAGGTGGACTATAATATAATTTGTAAAGTATAATAAAATGAAACCAAAATAGCGTGAAAAAATAATTAAGAGTAATACATAAAATAAGTATATCAAATTGAAAATAAAAATATATAAATGTCATACAGATAAAAACGTAGTGTTAAATAAGAGTAAAGATTAATGAAAACATAGATTGTGATGGGACAATGTGAAAGATCTAACTGGAATTGTGATTGAATTATAAAAAGAAACTGGAAAAAATGTGAATATAATGGTGTGAAGTAATAAAAGGGAGATAAACAATAATTAGATAAAATTATATACATAATATATAAAATATATTAGGGGGTGATGTGCAGTGTATGGGAAAATAGTGATTTACTATTGGGATGGCATGTGATATGTAGTGTGAAGGATCTGATCGTGACAGAAATTAAGATAAAAATAAAATGGAAAATATATAAATTATAATGATCTGAGGAAAGAGCAACAGGGAGAACCCTACTGACTCACGCCTGCAGTCAGTCTAAGGGGTGTGTCACAGTTTTTCAGTACACTCAGACAATTGGATAAGGTAAAAAGTAATTTATTTATAATAAAATAGACCCTAACACAGGTCTAAGCAGAACATAGGAACAGGTAGACCAGTAATAACCATACAGAATCGGTACACTGAGAGCGGTTGTCAGCCAAAGCCTGGGTCAGTACACAGAGAGTGGGTGTCAGCCAAAGCCTGGGTCGGTACACAGAGAGCGGTCGTCAGCCAAAGCCTGGGTTAAAACACAGAGAGCGGTCATCAGCCAGAGCCAGGGTTGGTACACAGGATCAGGAGCAAGCAGGATACTGGAGCATAGTCAGACAAGCCGAGTCGGTACACAGTAATCAGGAACAGGCAGGATACTGGAGCGTAGTGACAGGCATCTGGTCGGAAACACCACGAAAGGGCTAAGCCCAAATGACAGGAGGAAGAATATAAAGGTCAGCCCTGGGCGGGTCTGAAGCACTGAGCCAATAAGAGTAGCGGAGACTACCCGGAAGTCAAAATGTCGCTCTGACTGAATCATGGCACCGTGATAGCGTGTGAACCACCTGGGGTTGTACAGAGTAAGCCAGAACCAGTGGTCAGCACCAGAATGGATGGTCAGACAAATCTTAGGTCATACACGAGGGTAGTCAGCCAGAGCCACAGGTCTGCACCAGATAGGGTATCCAAATTAATGAGGCAACACGGAATGGATATTAGGACAGAGCCCCAGGTCAGCACCAGAATGGATGGTCAGACAAATCCTAGGTCATACACAGAGCGGGTAGTCAGCCAGAGCCACAGGTCTGCACCAGATAGGGTATCCAACTATATCGAGGCAACACGGACTGGATAGTAGGACAGAGCCCCAAGTCAGCACCAGAATGGATGGTCAGGCAAATCTTAGGGCATACACGGAGCGGGTTGTTAATCTGAAACACTAGTCATACACAGGAAACACCAAAAGAATAAACTGCATCAGACAACAACGTAAGGGCGACTGAACAAAAGCCCAGAGCCCTTAAATAGCCAGCCAGGAAGTAGGAGGGTGGAGTCTTCAGTCTCCTCAGGTATAAAACTTATGCCTGTGTCAGTGATGCAGCAAACCTGAGATGCGTCCATGCCTGCAACCAGCTCTGTGTCAACTGGACCTAATGTGCCATTTGGGAAGAGGACACGGATGACCTCTAGAGGCAGCAAGACTCGGCCGCAAGCCTGGAGAGACGTGGGCACTGACGCCGGAGCATCATACCTGAACCCAGGCCCTGCTAAGCAACGCTGGAACGAACAGGTACCCACATTTTTTGGACCATTCCAAAGAAGTAATTTTTTTCAAATTGCGCTATTGCGGCTCTGCTGAAGAGCCTCCTCATGTCAGCTGACACGGATCTCCTTCTGTCAGCTTTACAGCTAACATCAGAAGAAGAAGAACTTTAGCGGAGGATCTCTCTCAAACCACAGCAGTTTGAGAGTTAGGATTTGTGGCATTTAGCTTATTTTTTTAATTTCTACAAAACGCTAAACATTTCTTATGGGATATTACTGTCCCTTTAACTATGGAACTAGTATTAGGAAACTTTTTTTTTTTTTTTTAACATACTTTTTAAGATTTTTAGTCTTCAAGCTGTGCACTTTCGCATTCTACAGCACGCTGAAACTTCGGCACAGTTCTTCAGGAATCCCCAGTGCTGTTTAATTCTTCTCCCGCCTCCCTTCCAGCTGCCCCAGGGGGCGTGTTCAAGCTTCCCTTCGGTGTGGTGTGAATCTCTTGTATCATTACAGCAAGCTCCGTTTATCATTATACTGAGGTTGCAAGCTCAGTATAATGATAAACGGAGGTTGCTTAATGATATAAGTGAGTCGCACCACACCGAAGGGAAGCTTGAACATGCTCCCTGGGGCAGCTGGGAGGGAGGTGAGAAGTCCTGAAGAACTGTGCCACAGAATGCAGACGTGTACATCTTGAAGACTAAATATCTTAATAAGTACATAAATTAAAAAAAAAAAAAAGGTTCCTAATACTAGTTCCATAGTTAAACATATGGTAAAAAGATTTTCATATGTGAATGTTCCCCTTTAAAACTGGGTTACTTAGCAGGGAAATTGTATCCATAGTGACTGTGGATAAGTGATTTTAACCTGCATTCCTGGAGAGTTGATACAGTGCAATTTTTTAGGATATTGCACTGGTGTCATTTGGATCTGTCATTGCAGCTGCATCATCTGTGTTAAAACAAGGCTATCCCAAAAACTTGTTCAGTCTTGTCCTTCTAGGAAAGCAGTTTCCCTGGTGTAAACCTACAGTATATGCACAATGGCTTTGAGTCAGAAAGGACCAGATCTATGTCTGTACAGATTCTGTAAGGGGTGTGTTGGTTGCCCAGGAAAGATGATGTGGTGTATTGAAGGCAAGTTTCCAAGCAGGTAGATTGTATCAATAAGAAGTGTAAACCCACATACAGTACTGCTTTAGGCAAAGAGTGATCTGAATTGCACTTTGTCTTACACATTTTGTTGGGGTAAGCCAGTTGACCAGAATGGGTTGTACATCTACACATGGGAAGTGGGTTGAACTATAGACCCACATCCGTTACTGGCTGCACAAGGAAGAACTGGATAAAAACTAAGGCCATATTCAATAAGCTAAAGAAGTGCAAATGTAGAACAAATCAATTGTATAATAGAGGAAAAACCAGGGGATTCTGAAATTGACCAAAGTGTTGCCATAGACACCTCATTTGAAAATGAAAGAGAGGAAGAGCTGGACGTAGAGCAGAACAAGATCTAAAACGTGTGACATGATTAAAGTGTAAAGTCATAGACCTCACTAGTGTGGCAGTGGCCTATCCTCCACAACAGACGTTCTCAACCCAAGCCCTCAGTGGCCACTAACAGGCTAGGATTTAGGAATTTCCCTGCTAGAACACAAGTGTGTTGATCAGAGGCTCAGTCATATTGATGAATTCACCTGTGCTCTTAACCCCTTAGGGACCCGTGACGTACCAGGACCGTCATGGTCCTTGAACTACTCAAGGACCGATGACGGTCATAGTACGTCACGTACTTTTTACTTACAGCGCTCTACCAGGAGCGCTGTAAGTAAAAATAGGGCATGAAATAGACTGCTCCAAGATCGGAGCGATCTCTTTCAAGCCCCATAGTGACGCGCCGATACACGTGACAGGTCACGTGTACGGGCGCGTCAACGTGCCCCTATGCGGTCGTTACGGGACGGAAATGTCCCATAACCTCCGGTCCTTAAGGGGTTAAAAGGAAATTCTCAAATCCTGGACTGTTACTAGCCACTGAGGGCACGGGTTGAGAACCACTGCTCTACAATGTCTTTCGGTGCTGTAGAAAAAGCACTAAGAGAAGTCACTTTCCACGTGAGTAGAAATGGTTAAAAATCTTTACTTTAAGCCGCTATATAAATTTGGGAATGAGTAATCACTGTCCATAAGTAAAGTGAGCATTAATTGTAAACTTAGATGAAGCTAGTGTAAATTTCAGTGTAAACACTATCCAGACAGTTTGTTACTCAGAAGTCTGAAGAGGATATCCTCTTTTCCCCGAGTTGAGATGGGTGTAATCTATCCATCTGCCTGACTGTCAGGTTCACTGGTATTAGTGATCTGACCACTGTGAAACATGATTGCAATTGTATCTAAGTTTTATTGTTTTTTATTTAGATTGTATTACACTATTGGGTGATTTTTTTGTTTTTTATACTTGGGATTTTTACACCTACAGGAGCACGGTGAGTAAAAGTACGTGACGTACCAGGACCGTCACTGGTCCTTAAGGGGTTACAGTATACAATGCTTACCTGGAAGACTTTGGAGCTTTCCTCTTTGCCATCTGGTCAGTGGCAGAGCTGGTTAGCCATACAAGAATAGGAGAGACACTTCTAATATATGAATTATAGGAAAAATTAAAGGGATAGTAATAGCTGAATAAAAATGCAGCTCTGATTGATCCTCCTATAACGAGGATCATGTAGAGCCTGTATTTTAATAGTTTACGTTTCGTAGTTCAAGAGTAATTAAAATCTAAAGGACCCCCCCCCTCCCCTTTCACTTAGGTCACACTGCCTTTCTGAGCCGGCCGAATGGAGCGCAGCGAGGGACAAGGGGGGCAGGGTTTTCCTTATACTCTGTACCTGAAGATTGTCCCTCACTGCGCACTGTCCAGTCCCACAACCGCATTCCACATTTGAGGGGAGGTGGCTAAGTGTAGGTAAAAGGGGCGGGAGGGGGATACTTTAGAACTGGATCACTCTTGAACTACAAAATGTAAACTATTGAAATACAGAGCTACATGACCCTTGTTATATGCCCCCCCTCCTACCCAAACTTTCGGGTGGAAGTGGGTGGAATCCGGAGAAGCATCCTGATGTCATCGGTGATATTAGGTAACTTTCCCCGATCCCATTCACTCCTATCGGAGGAGTAACCCTGTGAGTGGTGCAGGGGTCCCCAGCGTTTTGCTTTGAGATATATATATAATTTTTTTTTTATTCAATTATTTTATTTACAGCTCATTGGGGTGGCACCAGGAGGGGTCCTGATGCCCCCCCAAACAAGGTCTAAAAAAAAAAAAAAAAAAACCATGCGTGCACCACAGTGGGGTCCAATGCAGTGCTTTGCAATGCGTTGGACCCTCCTCTGGCGCACACACACACATTTATGTATTTTTTTCTATTCATCCCTTGTTGGAGGGAATCAGGAGTGGTCCTGATGCCCCCCAACAAGGTATGAATGAAAAATAAGAAAGTAAAAGAAATTAACCCTCTGTGTGCATTGTACACCCCTGTGGCAGAGAAAGGATTCTTTTTTTTCCATTATTATTTTATTTAGACCTCATTAGGGTGCCATCAGGAGAGATGCTGATGCCCCCCAACTTGGCCTAAATAAAAAAATAAAATTACACCACCACCCCCGCGCAAAAACAACCCCTGCGTGTACCATGGGGGCTTCAACTCAGTGCTTTTCAATGCTTTGGACACCCCTATGGCACACACACTTTTTTTTTTTTATTTTATTCAGCCATTGTTGGGGGTATTGTTGGGGGGAGGGTGGTATCAGGAGTGGTCCTGATACTGCCCCCCAACGAGGTATGAATAAAAGATAATTTTAAAAAAGTAACTCTTTGTGTGCAACAGGAGGTCCAATGCATTGCTTTGCAGTGCATTGGAGACCCCTGTGGCATACACACAAAATGCCTCCAATCCCCCCCCCCCCATGTACCCTAACCCCCTTCCTGGTTCCACAACCCACTGGCAGTCTCCATTACCTACTGGTAGACTCAAAGTACCAGTACGCACTGGATTCAGGCTGGGAATCAAACTGTGTATGAGGGGGACATACAGTGCACACTGGTAGTCACAGATCCCCCATATGCACTATCTGACACATCCACCACCACCATGCTTGCTCCACTGCCCCCTAGTAGGCATACCCACATACACTGCCTAACCTCTCACCCCCCCCCCCCCACACTTAGTTACACTGGCTGTCACAGGTCCGCACGTACACTGGCTGATCCTCTAGCTTGTTTCAAATAGTAGCCATAAAATCACACATACACTGTTTGCTTCCAATTCCTTGTTCCACTGGTAGCCCACTCCTGGCACCCAATATAGTATGTCAACCCCCAGCAGTGGGATACCATTTATCTTAGGTTGGCAGGAGGTCCTCCCAGGAAATACCATGGTGCTGAACCATTTTAATATCTTTTGAAGTGACTGATGTGTAAAAAAAAATTAAAAAAGTTGTTTTTTTCCTGTAGCACCATATTCTGGAAATAGTTGTGCACAATGAGTTAGGGGTAGAAAGGCAAGAGACCCCCTCATTTGATGTAGCAGGTTATCTTCTTTCCAAAATGGTTTGTCTACCCTTTCTTCCCTTGTGTAGCTGTTATAACAATTTTCATACAGGCAAGTCATGGTTGAGAAAATTTTATAAAAATCAGGTTGTAGTAGGTGTAGTTTTGTAAACCTGGCGCCCCCTAATGTATGTCAACTCATATCATTTTTCTCCTAAGAGCACTAGCTAATGTATACAGTTTGAAATTACATATATTTCACAGATTTCAACACATTTTAAGGGGCAGAAATATAAAAAAAATATTTTTCCTATAGAGCAACATTCTGGAAACATTTGTGCACACCAGACTTGGGGTAAGAAGGTAAGTGACCCCTCATAAGATGCTGTAGGTTATCTTCTTTCCAAAATGGTATGGTTTCTCTACCTTTGCTGCATATCTATAATGGTTATGACCATTTTCATTCAAGCAAATCATTTCTAAAACAAAAGTGTCAGGTTTAGGTAAGTGTTCCTTGATTTACTTTTAAAAGATTGCACGCGAAAGGGCATGCAACCACATAACACATTAGCCATGTCACCATTTTTATTATGCATGACAGCGCGAGATTCTCATGTTGCCTACTGAAAGGTTGCATCCCAGTTTTGCTGAATGCTGCCCCGGCGCTCTCTCTCCCCTTCTCTGCCTTGTCCTACACAGGCTGGGGAGCTGGTCCACTTATCCAAGACACTATTCTTACCTGGGCTATCCACATCTGGAGAATTGGGTGTTCCAGGAGATGGTGCAGAAGAGCTGCAGTCCCTGTTGCAAAACATGACCAACTGCAAGTTCAATGTCAACTCATTCCGCCCTGAGGGTCAGACTGCCCTGCACCAATAGGTCATAGATGGCAAACAGGGATGGCTAGAGTGCCCTGCACATAGCTGCCTATGGTGGGCACCAGGACCAAGGCCAAATACTCCTCCAGCAGTCAGTAACCAACCCGGCACATCCTAGGCTGGAGAAGGGGCTGAAGTTGTTACAATAACATTGTTATTATGAGGCTTGGCTGCTTTTGCTGCTTAAAGATCTGTTTTGGGTTTTTTCCTCCTGCAAATGTTTAGTATGTAAACTGAAACTGCCTATCATTCTGTCAAACATAGGTGAAGGGGAGATAGAGCCGAGGTAGTGCTCAGCAAGTCTGGGAATGCGACCTTTCAGTAGGCGATATGAGAATCTTGCGCTGTCATGACGACATGATTGTGTTATGTGGTCGTACACTCTTTTGCATGTGACCTTTTAAAAGGATACCATGTTCCTAGCACCCCCATATTGTATGTTATCCCACACAAATGGGGTACCATTTTTCTCATGTTGGTAGCAGGTACAGAATACAGTAGGAAATGTTATGGTTTGCAAAGATTTTAGTATCTTTGAAGTGGTGGAAATGTAAAAAAACCATGCATTTATTCCTATAGTGCCAACTTTTGGAAATATTTGTGCACTTCATCTCTGTGGTAGAATGGCTACCCCAGAGATGTCTACTTTCCAAAATGGTATACCTTTTACACCTTTCCTTCATGTCTCTAACGGTTATGAACATTTTAGTACAAGCAGCCATTTTCAAAGAAGAAAACAGGTAAGTGTGGTTATGTGCTTTGGCACCCCTATGGTATGTCAACTCATACCAATGGGGTGCAATTTTTCTCCTAAGAGCACTAGCTAGTAAACATAGTTAGAAATTCCATAGTTTTCACAGATTTCAGTACACTTGAAGGGGTATAAATGTAAAAAAAAAAAAATGCAATTTTTTCCTGTAGCACCACCTCTGGAAACATTTTGTGCACCCTATGATTGGGGTAAGAAATAAAATTACCTCTCATTTGATGTGACAGGTTATCTTCTTTCTAAAATGGTATGGTTTTTCCACCTTTCTTCACTTCTGTAGCCGTTATAACCATTTTCATTAGAAAAATCAGAGGTTGTAGTATGTGTGGTTTTGTACTTCAAGCACCCCTACGGTATGTCAACTCATACGAATGGGACACCATTTTTCTCCTAAGTGCTCTAGCTAATGCATACAATTGGAAATTCCATGGTTTTTGCATATTTCAGTACATTTGAAGGGGCAGCCCTGCTGGGGCATCTGGGAGTCATAAAATTCAGTAACTAATTCAGAAACTGTAACTATATTTCCATCAAACAATACTATGTCAGTGATTGTGGTGAGACCCATTTTCACCGTGTTGTTCACCTACTCCTGTTTTGTACAAGCCAAGAAAGCTCTCATCACATCAACACTGGTACCACCATTATCAACAGCACAGGTGTAGGTGGTGCACCTGGTATCATACAGACACACCAGGGTCAGAGACAGGGACCAACCCACTTGAAGCAAAACTTTTTTCCTTTATCTACTGGAAAATTTTATGTATTGGGTTGCAACACCTTTAAGCATTGGTGCGTGTGGCGGCCATCTTTGTTATGCAGGTACAGCTGCTTTTCACTCATTCCCTTCAGCCCTTATCTGCTCTCTGGCAGGTTTTAAGACCCTGACCAGTCTGCCTGCACCCATTCACTGTGTCCTGGATGAGTTAGAATTAGTGTGCCCTGTTCCCCAGAGAAAGAGAACCTGTTTGCCCATGGAGAACTATTCTATATTGCCAAGGGAGGATTGTTCTGTAGAGGAAGGTGAGAGGGGATCCCCTAGTGGGACCACCCCAGGAATACTGTGGAAGGCTTGAATCAGGCAGTATTAGTGACTCTCCACATTTCTCAGACCCCCTCTGGGTTGTTTGCACAAGACAGTGCAGCTGTGGGGTTCTCATCATGTGGCTGATTCTCTACCTATTTCTCTCCTTTCTAAACATGTAGCTCTACCAGTAGCTAATGCAACAGCTTTTATTGACCAGGCGTATAACTCCTGTATCTTCTTCTTAAAATGAACTTTACAGCCACAGAGGCTGTGTTGCTTCCAGCTTTGGTCACACCTTGGGTGTCAAGGGCCATCGCCGTTTGGTGTGATTGCTTAATGGAAGACATCCAGATGGAGTCTTTCAAATGAGATCTTTATATAAAATATAAAGGTGCTGAGAGTAAAATACCATATAATTAAGTGGTTGGCGTTAAATGGAAATTATTGGATACACTAAGCTAAAAATGGGCAGTGCAAAGGCAATGGACAAACAGACACAATCACAGAATTTCCTCTATCATGTTATGCCTTACTGAGGACAAATTCCAAACCAGACTGGAAAAGGTTATAGTGAACAAAGCATCTGTACCTGATGGCATTCTCCCAAGAACTTAGTTCAGTAATAGCAAGTCCGTTATACTTAATATTTATTGATTTACGTTCATCAGGTATAGTGCCCTGTGATTGGAGGAAAGCTGATTTAGTTCCATTGTTCAAAAAGGGGGCAAGATCCAAACCTGGAAATGACAGACTGTGAGCTTGACTTCCGTAGTGGGTAAGATATTAGGGTTACTAACTGACTGTATTTAAAACTATATGAAGACCAACAATATTATTAGTAGGAGCCAGCATGATTTTATGAAGAATAGATAATGTCAAACTAATTTACTTGCATTTTATGAAAGGGTAAGTAGTAATTTGGACAAGGGAATTGCTGTTGAAGTAGTATACTTTGGATTTTGCAAAAGCTTTTGATACAGAGCCTCACAACAGATTACTGTATACATTTTAAAGGCTTTGTTTTGAGAAGTGACATCAGTGCATGGATAGAGAACCAATTAAATGATAGATGACAGAGGGGTTTTTTACCCATTTTGGGCTAATTGGTAATGGATTCAATGTTGTTGTTTTTTTGGGCCTTCCTCAATAGGGGTTATATGGCATGGGCTGAACTTGATGGACGTATATCTTTTTTTTTTCAGCCTCATCAACTATGTTACTATGTATGTAAATATGTAGTCAATAATTAGCGAATATTGCATCATGAAATCAGTACATATCTTAAATAAATGTGAATAAACACAATCTATGAATAATCATACATAATTAACATGCCTGGGAACTTCTTACTTGGGGCTGCCCGGAAGGCAGCACTCTAGTGCCGATGAGGGTAGAGAAATGACGCACTTTGCATCATTAAAAAGGGGTGGGGCTTAATCTCGAGGAGGGGCAGGACTACTACACATAAAAAAACATATAGAAAGCACTAGGGAAGGGGTAGAAGAGGGTGCAGAGTTGGAGGAACAGGGTGGGATTGAGGACAAGTGGGCGGGGTTCCCCCACATCCAGAGAATCTGACTCTGCCCCAGAGACCCCGTAATTCATTGTCAAACCCAGGTATGAAAATTAAACTCTTGGCAACCATTAGTGAAATACAATGTTTATGGAATAGCTTTACACTTCAGTAAAAGTTGTTTTCACTGGGGAGTGTAGCAATTCATTTGCAAAGTACAATGGCTAGGACTATGCAAGAGTCTAAATTACAGTTTATCATTGTAATGTTGTAATCATTTGCTACATTCTAGAGTGAAAGCAAGCAGCCATACCCTTGAGAAAAAGATATGGAATATATCTGCCTAAGATTTAGCATGCATATGGCTATTGAGAAGCTGTTAGGGTAAGATTTACAGTCATAGCAATTCTAGGCATTATGGGTACCCATAGACCGCAGAAATAGGTTTTGCTTGCAAAATAGTTTTGACCTAAGCTCATTTGCCCAAGTCTGAGCACAGTTATGGAAGGAAGGGGGGCATGCCTGTTAAAGTTGTCATGGGTACCGAGATTTCTGATTGCAGCCCTGGCAAAACGTATTGTGTTAGTGCTTTGAGTGTCAATGCATTGGACACCCCCACTGGTGCTCAAAGGTAAAGCCATCTGCATTATGCATACCAATGGATTTCAATACCCCAAAACTAGGGATAGTAAATAGGTTCCATTCTTGCACTAAAGCTCATCTAATCCTGCAATTGATCACTATTAGTGATGAGCGAGCACCCCAATGCTCGGATGTTCGGGTGCTCTGACCGAGCACCCCCTGAGGCTCGAGTGCTCGGCCGAGCACCCGAGCCCCATTGAAGTCAATGGGAGGACTCGAGCATTACACCAGGCACCCCCTGCTCTGATGAGGGGAGGGTGCCTGGTCCATAGGAAAAGGGCAGAAAAAGATGGAAACACTACAGAAATGGTTCAGGGACAGCATAGGGAGGATGTCTGGATGCATCTTGGACTCCAACATCGCTGCTGGGAACGATCTTTCGCCCGTAGTACGCCATTTTTACAGACTGACCGTAAAACACACAAAAAGGAAAATAAAAACGACTTTAGGCGAAAAATTGTTACCAAACAGTATTTGCTGTATATTTACTTGTATATCATCTGCAAATTCTCCCAAAAATTTCATCGATTTTCTGAAGTGAGGCCATGATTAAGAGGGAAACGTGCGCAGAGGCAAATTATCCCAAAAATTTCCTTGATTTTCAGAACTGAGGCCATGATTAAGAGGGAAACGTGCGCAGAGGCAAATTCTCCCAAAAATTTCCTTGATTTTCAGAACTGAGGCCATGATTAAGAGGGAAACGTGCGCAGAGGCAAATTCTCCCAAAAATTTCCTTGATTTTCAGAACTGAGGCCATGATTAAGAGGGAAACGTGCGCAGAGGCAAATTATCCCAAAAATTTCCTTGATTTTCAGAACTGAGGCCATGATTAAGAGGGAAACGTGCGCAGAGGCAAATTCTCCCAAAAATTTCCTTGATTTTCAGAACTGAGGCCATGATTAAGAGGGAAACGTGCGCTGAGCTGACCATCTAAAACATTATGGGTGAGGGTCTGCTGCAGAGCTGACCATCCTAAACATTATATGCGAAGGCCCGCTAGTGAGCTGACGCTATAAAACATTATATGAGAGGGCCCGCTAGAGAGCTGACCCAATAAAACATTATATGAGAAGGCCCGCTGGTGAGCTGACCTATATAAAAATTGGCAAACAGGGCCCGCTGGTGAGCTGGCCCTATATAAAAATTATATCACAGGGCCCGCTGGTGAGCTGGCCCTATATAAAAATTATATCCCAGGGCACGCTGGTGAGCTGGCCCTATATAAAAATTATATCCCAGGGCATATGGAAGAGGAGGAGGAGGATGAGAACATTAAGAGTCAACCATATACCCGTTTTTGGGGTGGAAGGGGTGAATGGGAATACAGAGTATTCCCATCATTGTAAATAACATATATAAAGTGAGTTTATGTTCCCCCGGGGCTTTCCTCCAGTGGAGTGGAGAAGTCAGGGGAAATCCAGGCCTTGTTCATTTTTATAAGTGTCAACCTATCAGCATTGTCGGTGGAAAGGCGGATACGCTTATCTGTTATGATGCCACCAGCAGCACTAAATACCCGCTCAGACAGAACGCTGGCGGCAGGGCAGGCCAGCACCTCCAAGGCGTAGAGTGCCAGTTCATACCACGTGTCCAGCTTGGACACCCAGTAGTTGTAAGGCACAGAGGGATCATTGAGGACGCTGACACGGTCTGCTACGTACTCCTTCACCATCTTCCAAAACTTTTCCCTCCTTGTGACACTAGGCTGCGCATCAGGGTGAGGGTGCTGGCGGGGTGTCATGAAGGTGTCCCACGCCTTGGAGAGTGTTGCCCTGCCTTTGTCGGAACTGCTGTGTGCTCCCCTTTTCTCCCCTTCTCGGTTGGCCAAGGTAGCACGTACTCTGCCGCCAGCGTTGTCAGATGGAAAATTTTGGAGCAATTTTTCAACAAGAACCTTCTGGTATTGCACCATTTTGCTTGTCCTCTCCACCGGAGGAATGAGAGATGAGAAATTCTCTTTGTAGCGGGGGTCCAGAAGGGTGAACACCCAGTAATCCGTGTTGTCTAAAATGCGTACAACGCGTGGGTCACGGGAAAGGCAGCCTAACATAAAGTCAGCCATGTGTGCCAGAGTACCAACAGTCAAGATTTCGCTGTCCTCACCAGGAGGCTGACTCTCAATATCCTCATCCTCTTCCTCCTCTTCTGCCCACCCACGCTGAAGAGATGGAACTAAAGTTCCATGGCTACCCTCTGTAGCGGAGGCAACCGTGTCTTCCTCCTCCTCCTCCTCCTCCTCCTCCTCCTCCGCCTCCTCCAATTGTCGCTGAGAAGACGAAGTGAGGGTGCTCTGGCTATCACCTTGTGTAAGCTCTTCCTCCCCCATTTCCACCTCTTCCACATGCAAAGCGTCGGTTTTAATTGTGAGCAGCGAGCGTTTCAGTAGACACAGAAGTGGGATGGTTACACTGATAATAGCGTTATCGCCGCTCACCATCTGTGTCGATTCCTCAAAATTGCGTAAAACCTCGCAGAGGTCTGACATCCATTCCCACTCCTCACTTCTGATTACAGGAAGTTGAACGGAGAGGCGACGACCGTGTAACAGCTGGTACTCCACTACTGCCCTCTGCTGCTCACAAAGCCGGGCCAACATGTGGAAGGTGGAGTTCCAGCGCGTGCTCACGTCACACAGCAGCCGGTGAGCTGGCAATTGTAAGCGCTGCTGCAGCTTCAACAGGCCGGCCGAAGCTGTAGATGACTTACGGAAATGTGCACACACGCGGCGCACCTTGGTCAAGAGATCATGCACATTGGGGTAGGTTTTTAGAAATCGCTGCACCACTAAATTAAATACATGCGCTAGGCATGGTACGTGTGTGAGCTTGCCGAGCTCCAAAGCCGCCACCAAGTTACGCCCATTATCACACACAACCATGCCTGGTTGCAGGTTGAGTGGCGAGAGCCACTGCTCGGTCTGGTGACTAATCCCCTGCAACAGCTCTGAGGCCGTGTGCTGTTTGTCCCCAAGGCAGATCAGCTTCAGCACGGCCTGTTGACGCTTCCCCACTGCAGTGCTACACTGCTTCCAGCTACTGGCTGATGGGGGAGTGGCGGTGTGTGTAGAGAATTCGGAGGTGGAAACGGAGGAGGAGGAGCCAATAACGTAGGTGCTGGTGGAAACCCTGATGGAGGTAGGGCCCGCAATCCTCGGCGTGGGTAGCACCCGTGCCATCCCAGGGTCCGAGTCGCTCCCAGCCTCCACGACATTCACCCAGTGTGCCGTCAGGGAAATGTAGCGTCCCTGGCCACAAGCACTTGTCCATGTGTCAGTCGTTAAGTGGACCTTCCCAGTAACTGCGTTGGTCAGGGCACGGGTGATGTTACGGGACACATGGTGGTGTAATGCGGGGATGGCACACCGGGAAAAGTAGTGGCGGCTGGGGACCGCGTACCGAGGGACAGCTGCTGCCATCAGGCTGCGGAAGGACTCAGTGTCCACAAGCCTAAATGGCAGCATTTCGATGGCCAGTAATTTGGAAAGGTGTGAGGTTAGTGCTATGGCCTGTGGGTGGGTGGCTGGGTACTTTCTCTTGCGCTCAAATGCCTGGGGTAACGACATTTGGACGCTGTGCTGGGACAGGGAAGTGGATGTGGTCGCTGATGGTGCTTCAGATGCTACAGGTGCAGGGCGGGAGGTATGCGGGCCTGCGCCTTCGACAGGCGATTGGCCGGCACCGAAAACAGGGGAAGAGGAGGCAGTGGTGTGGCCTGCAGACACAGATGGGCGATCCAGGCGTTCCTCCCACTTACTACGGTGCTTGGATGCCATGTGTCGGATCATGCTGGTGGTGGTGAGGTTTCTAGTGTTCATGCCTAGGCTCATTCTGGTGTGGCACAGGTTGCAAACTACAATTCTTTTGTCGTCCGCACTTTCCTTAAAAAAACGCCATACCGCGGAACACCTACCCCTTGGCAAGGTAGATTTACGCAAGGGGGTGCTCCGTGGAACATTTGCGGGCCGGTTTGGTGCGGTCCGCCTTCTTTCTGTAGCCACACCACTGCCTCTTCCAGCCTGTTGCGGTGCTGCAGATGGCTCACCCTCAGGACTGCTGTCATCGCTCGGCTCTACACCTTCCCAGGTGGGGTCAGTCACCTCATCGTCCACCAAGTCCTCCTCCACTTCCTCACTCTGATCATCCTCCTCAAGTCTTGATCCCACCACATACTCAGTCATTGACAACTGTATAACATTCTCCTCAACAAGGTCTTGAGACGGAAATAGTGGTTGATTTAATGGCAACTGTGTCTCATCATCATCATCATCATCATCCACTACTTCCTTTGACCTTAAATGCCGTTCACATCTGTCATCTTCTTGTGATTGGGTAGCCTCTAGAGGTTGTGAATCAGGGCACAAGATGTCATGTTCCTCTGCAAGCGTGCTTGGAGAGAGGGTCAAATGAAGGATTGGTGATGAGACGAGCTCATCACTATATCCCAGTGTGGGATCACTTCTTTGACCAGACCGTGTATGGTGGGAGGAAGGATGATCAGAGTGAGGATTATGTTGACCAGACTCTTGGCTACTGAGAGTGGACTTGGTGGAAGACAGGGTGGTGCTTAACCGACTGGAAGCAGTATCAGCTGTCATCCAACCGACCACCTGTTCGCACTGGTCGGACCTCGAGAGTGATGTCCTGCGACGCCCTGTGAAATCAGACATGAAGCTAGGTATGGTGGATGTCTTTCTTTCTTGTGCTCTGGCACCAGGCACAGTTTCTCCGCGTCCTGACCCGCGCCCTGAACTTTCAGGATCACGTCCACTTCCCCGTCCCTTTTTACCCGCCTTCTTCATCTTACACGATATATATGACTTTAATATATATGAGTTTGAAAACTTAACAGTATTTCTTACTATTCTGCAACTCTGCAGAGTACACAGAATAGGCTGCTAAACTGCGGTGACACACACTGAATGGAATAAGTGACTTTAATATTTGAGTTTGAAAAATTAACAGTATTTCTTACTATTCTGCAACTCTGCAGAGTACACAGAATAGGCTGCTAAACTGCGGTGACACACACTGAATGGAATATGTGACTTTAATATTTGAGTTTGAAAACTTAACAGTATTTCTTATAATTCTGGAACTGTACAGAGTACACAGAATAGGCTGTTAAACGGCGGTGAAAGACACTGAATGGAATATGTGACTTTAATATTTGAGTTTGAAAACTTAACAGTATTTCTTATAATTCTGCAACTCTGCAGAGTACACAGAATAGGCTGTTAAACGGCGGTGAAAGACACTGAATGGAATATGTGACTTTAATATTTGAGTTTGAAAACTTAACAGTATTTCTTATAATTCTGCAACTGTACAGAGTACACAGAATAGGCTGTTAAACGGCGGTGAAAGACACTGAATGGAATATGTGACTTTAATATTTGAGTTTGAAAACTTAACAGTATTTCTTATAATTCTGCAACTGTACAGAGTACACAGAATAGGCTGTTAAACGGCGGTGAAAGACACTGAATGGAATATGTGACTTTAATATTTGAGTTTGAAAACTTAACAGTATTTCTTATAATTCTGCAACTCTGCAGAGTACACAGAATAGGCTGTTAAACGGCGGTGAAAGACACTGAATGGAATATGTGACTTTGATATTTTAGTTTGAAGACTTAACAGTATTTCTTCCTATTCTGCAACTCTGCACAGTACACAGAATGTGCTGCTACACTGCGGCGAAGCACACTGAATGGAATATGTGACTTTGATATTTTAGTTTGAAGACTTAACAGTATTTCTTCCTATTCTGCAACTCTGCACAGTACACAGAATGTGCTGCTAAACTGCGGCGAAGCACACTGAATGGAATATGTGACTTTGATATTTTAGTTTGAAGACTTAACAGTATTTCTTCCTATTCTGCAACTCTGCACAGTACACAGAATGTGCTGCTAAACTGCGGCGAAGCACACTGAATGGAATATGTGACTTTGATATTTTAGTTTGAAGACTTAACAGTATTTCTTCCTATTCTGCAACTCTGCACAGTACACAGAATGTGCTGCTACACTGCGGCGAAGCACACTGAATGGAATATGTGACTTTGATATTTTAGTTTGAAGACTTAACAGTATTTCTTCCTATTCTGCAACTCTGCACAGTACACAGAATGTGCTGCTAAACTGCGGCGAAGCACACTGAATGGAATATGTGACTTTGATATTTGAGTTTGAAGACTTAACAGTATTTCTTCCTATTCTGCAACTCTGCACAGTACACAGAATGTGCTGCTAAACTGCGGCGAAGCACACTGAATGGAATATGTGACTTTGATATTTTAGTTTGAAGACTTAACAGTATTTCTTCCTATTCTGCAACTCTGCACAGTACTCAGAATGTGCTGCTAAACTGCGGCGACGCACACTGAATGGAATACGTGACTTTGATATTTTAGTTTGAAGACTTAACAGAATGTGCTCTAATCTGCAACTTTGCACACTAAACAGAATGTGCTCTAATCTGCAACTTTGCACACTAAACAGAATGTGCTCTAATCTGCAACTTTGCACACTAAACAGAATGTGCTCTAATCTGCAACTGTGCACACTAAACAGAATGTGCTCTAATCTGCAACTTTGCACACTAAACAGAATATATATATTTTTTTTTTTTTTTTTTTGTTTTTTTCCCCCCACACCAAATAACCTGCTGCCCCCACACACAGTAGTCCTAAAAAGGACTTTTGGTTCTTTTTTTTTCACAATTTTTGTTTTTTTCCTCCCTACACTGCCTTTCCCTTCCTATCCTCAGCTCTCCCTGGCTCAGACTGAGCCGAACTCGCTGGTCAGGTGCTATACAGCACCTGACCACGGGTTCTGGCCAGCCAATCAGTGTAATGCCAGCAGCCAACATGGCTGCTGGCATTACACCGATGTCAGAGCCTCCCTGCACGTTTATTGGCTGCGCAGCAGCCGCAAAACGTGCGGGGAGGAGACCCGAACATGGCGGGCGAGCACATGCGGTACTCGTACGAGTACCGCCATGTGCCGAGCAGAGCGATGCTCGAGCCGATCCGAGCATCGGCCGAGCATGCTCGCTCAACACTAATCACTATTAATTAGTTTTAAATTGGTATTAAAATCTTCTGGAGAATTGGATAGCAAAGCAATATAAGGATCTACACAAATCAAGATCAGGCGAAGACCATTTCGTTACCCACATAACCTTTTTCCAGAGATTAAGTCAGAATCACTAAATATGTAGCTACCCCAAAAATTACCTGTTTTTGCAGCAAATAACTGCAGATAAATGCTACAAAATGTTTCGGTACAGTCAATCAAGCGAAGACCATTTGGTCCTTACATTATGGTAAACAAATGCAATTTCCAATTGTGGCCAGCAGAGGACAGCAAAACATCTACAAAGTGTTTTCCTTTTAATCACTGACCAAACGTATTGAGGAAAATCTTACCTCACGCTATCTCAGAGGCTGATGTACTAATACATAAGTGATGTGCTAATATATGTGTACTATATATGCCATTTTGGAGCAAACCAGCATTTTCAAAGGTAACAAATATGTCTCTAACGCTTTAAGACATTTAATTGGGATATTTAACCAATATAATTATATAGAGGTCTCCAGTGCATTGTGAAGCAATGCACTGGAGACCTAGCATTCAAGTCCCCGTTCGGATCAATTTGAATGATTTATTATCCGTGCTGCAGTTAATCTGCCCCAGAACTGCATGACTTTGCCTAGTACATCAGACTCAGGGCTGGATTCTATTGCAGGTGCTAAATGTTAAAGGGATAGTAATACTTAAAATGTAAAAAACAATATGTTGTAGGGTTTATCCCCCTGAGTAAAACAAGAGTACTCCCACTGCTGAAAGGTGTTTCATTCAAAAGTTATTAATTTTCAAAGTTGAATTTTTCAGGTGCAATATCACAGTGGACTGAAATTGTACAGTGGCACTGTTGCTACACGATCCTATGGACAGCTCTGGTCCTTGGACCATAAATCTCCATAGGATGGTGTAGCAACAGTGCCACTGTACAATTTCAGGCCACTGTGATATTGCACCTAAAAAATTCAACTTTGAAAATGAATAACTTTTGAATGAAACACCTTTCAGCAGTGGGAGTACCCTTGTTTTACTCAGGGGGATAAACCCTACAACATATTTTTTTTACTTTTTAAGTATTACTATCCTTTTAACAACCGTTTTATCAAACATTTTCCTATTGAAGTCTACGGAGAAAACTGGAGATAAAAGAGATAAAATTAGCACCTGTAATAGGATCTAGCCCCTAGTGTTCTGAAAGGTTTGCAGTTGAAGGCAAGTAATGTTGCAAGGACAGAGTCAGCGGACTTTTGAATGGCAAATAATAATGCATGTTTTTTTAACCCATTCTCTGAAAACCATCCAGGAACAGATTGTTGCCCTTATGCAAGTAGGGATGAAACAGGATAATCATGGGTTTGACCCCTGCACTATTTTATCAGTAAGCTCACAGGAATAGAGAGGGTGTCTTGCGTTTGGTTGGCTAATAACATTTCAATATTGGATGACTGATCTCCCTATAATCTATTGCTTTGGTATATACAAGAAAAATGGCAACCCTAGTACAGTGTACTGGAAAGATCACATCGGGCTGGTGTTTCTAAGCATTAACTGAGTTCCAGGTCTCATTTTTAAAGTGGAATTGTAGCTGTAGGCGATTTGAAAAGAAATTTCAAAAGCAAGCAATAGTTGTGTTACGCATTTTTTTTATTTCAAACAGTAGTTTATATGATTCAGCTTTGTCAGTCTGTGCAAGTCCAACTCGGGCATTCCACATAGCTCTGCATTACCAACTGCCACTTCCTGCCAGGAAGTACTAGCTCAGCTGAATAGACAAAATAAGTAAGTAAATGTAAATATCTCAACAGAGCAGTCAATATCTACCATATATGTTAGCTATTTTTTTTTTTTTATCTCAAATTGCTTATTTATTACAAAGTAAAAGTTACGCTTTAAAGACTTTGGTCTAGTTGCAAGCTTGGGTCATGTAGTGGTGAAGATCTGCCTTCTAGTAATGGTGCAACTGGACTGTGGAGTGCCACAAATGTATACTGACTTTTTCCCATTTGATACCCTATTTAAAGGAGCAGTACATTTTTTTATGAAAACCTATATATTATAGAGAATTTCCTGCTAAGTAAAACAAGGTCACACCCACTTCTGTCAGACGTTTTCTTTCAAAATTTATAGCAGTTTAAATAACCAGGAAGTGAATTTACTGTGTTTACTTCCTGATAGTTCTAACTGACAGGAAGTGACAGGCAGTTTCTATCACATTCTATAGAGAACTATATGTCTCTGACTTTTCTTCTCCATTAGAATGCAATGGAAAAATTAAATGGAATTTGACCCCTAGAGGCCACTGCTGCTGTAAAAAAACATGGGTTTAAACTGTAATAACTCTGGAATTATTAATCTGTCGGCAGTGGCAGTACTCTTATTTTACTCAACAGGAAAATCCCTACAATATATATTTTTTCATAAAAAAAAAAAGTTTACTGCTCCTTTAACCCTTTGAGTGCCAGAGGGGTACACAACACATTGCAAAGCAATGCGTTGCATACCCCTCTGGCACACAAAGGGTTAACCTCTCTGGATGGTTTCAAATGCACTGCATACCATTAACATGTAACCATTTCAGTGCCAGAGTGGTACTAAAGGCACTGCAGAGTAATGTTTTGCGTACCCCTTTGGCACTGAAAGGGTTCAACTGTTATAAAAAGTTCCTATGAGAGCAAAACTTTGACAAAAGATCCTGTGTCAAGGAGAACAGAAATACTTGTAACCTTTTATCTACATTTAAAGGGATATTTATACTTAAAAATTACTATCCCTCATCTTGTAGACAATAAAAAACTGAGTAAAATGACACCAGCGGCATCTCTCAAACCTTTATGGTTCGAGAGATATCCGCTTTCAAAGTTCCCTCTCCCCTGACGTCAGCATTCTATCTGACAGCAAGGGAATCTGGTCCCGGGACTGGCGGCGGCTCTGCAGCAGTGCGGAGATTGTGTTAATAAAAAATAAATCCTTAACTTAAAAGGTCTTCTACATGATCTCCGCACTGCTGCAGAGCCGCCGGCTGATCACAGGAGAGGATTCCCCTGCTCTCAGCTAGAATGCTGACGTCAGGGGAAAAAGGCAATCTGCTGAACTTTAAAAGCAGATATCTCTCAAACCATAAAGGTTTGAGAGATGCTGCTGGTGTCATTTTACCCAGTTTTTTATTGCCTACAAGATGAGGGATAGTAATTTTTAATCTTGTGCTAGAGGGAAGTGCAACACATTGCAAGGAGAACACCCCTTTAGTCCTTAACCCTTTGAGTGCCAGTGGGGTATACAATGCATTGCACACGCCACTAGCACCCAAAAGGTTAAAGTCAATTTTAGTGTCACTTATTTAGCCAATAATATTCATAATTCATATTGCATCTGAATTAGGTTTTTGATTGAAAACAGAGAAAACCCCTATAACTGTGGAATTTATACCCTGCTCAACACCAAAACTGAGAGGAGACAGAGCTACTTATATTGTAAAGGGGTGTCTGAGATATGTAGTTGTTTACAGCAGGGGAGAGTCACGTGGGATATTGTTTAGAAGTGTATAAAGATTGTTGGCTGGGCAGTCCAGTTTTAACTGTGAAGATATTTACCACTACATTTTCAGCTATGGCATACTTGATAACTTGCCTTGGATATGACAATGTTATGGGGTGATCTACATCTCAGACTCATTTAGTGTCATATGCATAAAAAAAGTGGAGTAATTTAACAGAAAATCAATGACACAACAGGAGGAGAAGTACAAACTCCACAAAATCCCATTGATGTAATTGGGCCTTTTTAACTGAAGTTTTTTCATTACTGGATTGGGGTGGGGGACTAAGATCCCTGGTACCGTGAGTTACAGTAAAATAGATTCAAGGAATAAGACCATTGGTGTGGTAAGGGCACTTTAAAAAACTACAGAGTGACATTCAGATCATCAAATGAACTAAGTGATCCCTGACTCTAGAGAGCCTTATAAATCAGTCCGGGGGTGCACACTGCTGATGTACTGTAAGGAGGGCAACATCAATAAGATTACTATTCAATGTTTGTTTTATTAATACAACTATTCACAACAAGCTTGCATACACACACATATTATACATATATACACACAAGGTCAAAGGCACCAGGAGACTTATGGAGGGCCCAGTTAGGGAGCCCTCTTCTGCCTCTTTGTGTATTTTATATATAGTATATGTAAAATTTTGTGTATAATACTCACAGTTTGCCCCTCTTCATCTTATGTGAAGCCGGCGGGGTGTGCATTATGCATGAGGACAAAAAAAACATTTATTGCTGCACCCACCGCAACTCATTTCCAGATTATCCTGCTTCCAGCAATACCCTGTGAGGACCTTTTCATTTTAGCCAATGGTAATGCCCTGTAGGGACCTCAAGGTCCTCTCAGGACAAAACTGTAGATCCAATGTGCAGAGTTCTATGGACTGTATCTAAGGTATTTCCCTATGAGGACCTTGAGGTCTTCACAGGGCATTACCATTGGCTTAAATAAAAAGGTCCTCACAGGGCATTACCATTGGCTTAAATAAAAAAGTCCTCACAGGGCATTGATGGAAGCTGGTGGCAAATGCAAGAATGTCGCCCTCTATGAGGCTGTCACAGAAGACTCTGGAGGGATAGAGGAGTAGGAGGTTAAGCTGGAAGTGGGTTTCTGTGGGTGGAGGGAGGGAAGCAGAGCTAATAAAATGCATTTATTTTAGTGAGTAGAGGGGGAAAACAAGGGTGCATGTTATACATAGGCACTCTTGTTTTGCCCTAAAATCTTGGGTATAATTTACAACTGCGTGTTATACTGAGGTGTGTATTATACCTGAGATTTTACAGTATATGTAAAGTATGTATATTTTCTCTCTTTCTGTGTCTAACTCCCTCTGTCTCTCACTGTGTGTAAATTTGGATAAAAACTCTTGAAAAAGAAAAAAGTATAAATTATCAGATGCACATAGAGCCGATGCATTTTTAAGTGTATGCAGAATTGATAATCTCAGGGTTAAAAATGGCGAAATTTAGAGATGAAGACTGTATCATCAATCTCAATTCTGTTATGCGTAGCAACAACGTAGGTGGCCTGGATGTGATACAAAACTATATGTGGAACAATGATTCCCCCTTAGATAACAGGCAAGTCAAAGAAGCCTAGCAAGGAAATGATTAATTGTCCAATTAATAATGTGAATATAAATTATTGGATTGGAGGAAATAGTACCAATCCTCATAGAAGAATATATATGTGTAGAGAGACACTAAAGCCAATTACCACAATCATAGGTAAATTACACCAATCAAGAGGGTGGCATTGAAAGGATAATGTGAGTGATGGCCAGACAGTAATGTAGTTTAATGATTGATTACCTACATATTTCTAAAGTGATTATCACTCACTGATATTACCATTCAAATACATAGGTTTCAAAAAAATGTATACCATATGGCAAGGTCCCTACCTACAATAGTCCTTGTTAATAAGACAATCAAAAGTACAAATGAGAGGGAGTCATGATTCCTCACCAGTCATTCAAAGGTTATATATCAGAGTGCATTGCATTGCAACACTTCATAAAAAATGGCATGTTCTTCGATACAAAACTCTGCAAGCATATCAACTCTTGATTGGTGATTTGGGCACAGGTGCAAAAGCTCCTTGCCCAGTCTTGTCCAAATAACCACATGGCCAGTCTTTGTCTCTTCCTACCACCCTCCCTTTCACTGGTTTTCCTCAACTCACTGCAGGGACATCCCCATTGGGTAATATTTTGGATGGAGTGATGGCCCACTGCTCAGATCCTCTCAGTAACATGGCCAGTCTTCACCTCTCTCTGCCACCTTTCCCTTTGCAAGTCTGTATTTTCTGCTCGCTAACATACCATGCCACCCTTCCTTTCATGACCCCTGCTCTTCTCTTCTGGCCTCCAGCTCTTGGCCTCTCTTCTCCCTCCCAAACTAGAGGAAGGTAGGTGGGACACATGAGGAGTAAGTGCTATGGGGTGTAAGTGCCTCCTGAACTGCCGATCAGTGTGAGAGAAAGTAGTGCTATTGAGTGCAGTGGTCCAAGGAAGAGGTGGGTCTGTTTGGGAGAGTAGCGAGGTCATGATGGGGTTGTAGGAAGGAGAATGATTTTAGAAGGGGATGAGAGTGAGCAGAAGTTGGATAGGCTGTTGATCTGGTCTTGCTCATAACTGTTATAGGAATAGTTGATAGGCTACCCTGAAGAGGTGAGTTTTCATGGAACTTCTGCAGGCTGTGGGAGAGTCTGATGGAATGGGGGAGAGACGTTTGGGAATTCCAGAGCTAGGGTGCAGCAAAAGATAAGTCCTGTAGGTAAGAATAGGGAGATACTGCAGCTATATGACAGCCTCAGACTCTCTGCTTCTGCCTTTGATCACAGCAGATGCAAAAAGATTATCAACTACTGGCAAATTAAAGTGGAATTGTCATTTTGTAGCAAATAGGTGATTTTGAAAGGTATTTCAAAAGCACCTATATTTGTCAGATTTGTTTTTATTTTTTCCACTTAAAACAATAGTTTATGGAAAAAATGTAGTTTGTCAGTTGGTGCAAACAAATACTAGCTAATTTGCTTAAACTGACAAATTAAGAAGTCTAAAAATATCTTATGAACAATCGTTTGAGATGCCAAATGGCTAACAGAAGTTTTAGGTGAGTTTGAAAGCTCTTTCAAAAATGTTACAAAGTAACTGTTCAACTTTAAGGCTAACGTGTTAATTTTTAGCCTTGCACTACTATAAGACATAGAGGAGCCCTGGCTGGGAAAAAAATATAAAAATATCCTATATATAGTATCTCACATAAGTGAGTACAGCCCTCACATTTTTGTAAATATTTTTATTTTATCTCTCATGTGACAACACTGAAGAAATGACACTCTGCTACAATATAAAGTAGTGAGCGTACAGCCTGTATAAGAGTGTAAATGTGCTGTTCCCCTCAAAATAACTCAACACACAGCCATTAATGTCTAAACCTTGGAAACAAAAGTGAGTACACCCATAAGTGGAAATGTCAAAATTGGGCCCAAAGTGTTAATATTTTGTGTGGCCACCATTATTTTCCTGCACTGCCTTAACCCACTTGGGCATGGAGTTCACCAGAGCTTCACAGGTTGCCACTGGAGTCCTCTTCCACTCCTCCATGACAACATCACGGAGATGGTGGTCGTCTTGGAGGCGTGTTTGGGGTCATTATCATGTTGGAATACTCCTCCGAAGGGAGGGGATCCTGCGCTGCTTCAGTATGTCACAGTACATGTTGGCATTCATGGTTCCCTCAATGAACTGTAGCTCCCCAGTGCTGGCAGCACTCATGCAGGCCCAGACCATGACACTCCCACCACCATGCTTGACTGTAGGCAAGACACACTTGTCTTTGTACTCCTCACCTGGTTGCCGACACACATGCTTGACACCATCTGAACCAAATAAGTTTATCTTGGTCTCATTGGACCACAGGACATGGTTCCAGTAATCCATGTCCTTAATCTGCTTGTCTTGTGCATCATCTTTAGAAGAGGCTTCTTTCTGGGACGACAGCCATGCAAACCAATTTGATGCAGTGTGCGGTGTATGGTCTGAGCACTGACAGGCTGACCCCCCCACCCCTTAAACCTCTGCAGCAATGCTGGCAGCACTCATACGTCTATTTCCCAAAGACAACCTCTGGATATGACGCTGAGCACATGTGCTCAACTTCTTTGGTCCACCATGGCGAGGCCTGTTCTGAGTGGAACCTGTCCTGTGAAACCACTGTATGGTCTTGCCCACCGTGCTGCAGCTCAGTTTCAGGATCTTGTCAATCTTCATATAGCCTAGGCCATCTTTATGTAGAGCAACAGTTCTTTTTTTTCAGAATCTCAGAGAGTTCTTTGCCATGTGGTGCCATGTTGAACTTCCAGTGACCAGTGTGAGAGAACGTGAGAGCGATAACACCAAATTTAACACACCTGCTCCCCATTCACATCTGATACCTTGTAACACTAATGAGTCACATGACACCGGGGAGGGAAAATGGCTAATTGGGCCCAGTTTGGACATTTCCACTTAGGGGTGTACTCACTTTTGTTGTCAATGTTTAGATATTAATGGCTGTGTGTTGAGTTATTTTGAGGGGGACAGCAAATTTACACTGTTATACAGGCTGTACACTCACTACTTTACATTATAGCAGAGCGTCATTTCTTCAGTGTTGTCACATGAAAGATAAAATAAAAATATTTACAGAAATGTGAGGGGTGTACTCAATTATGTGAGATACTGTAATAATTCGCTAAGGATGTTTGTCAGAAGCCGTCATACGCAGTAGAGACGGCTGCGCGAGCTGCAGTCATGCTCAGTAGAGACTGCCCGCGCCACGGCTGATACAGAGCGGGGAGCTCAGAATTCAGACCGGAGTCCTCTCTGCGCACCTTCCTGGGATCACTTGGCACAGACCGTTATGGCACTTTTAGTGGAGATATGTGTTATCTCCACATCAGACACAGAGGTTACGAGGCCAGATGCACTGCACCACTGGAACACTCCTAAAACTGGCCCTGGACAGGGTAAAGACAGACAGATAAATGGAAGAGATATACACAGGAAAGAGGGACATGGAAAATAAGCAGAACAATTGAAATACCAGCAGTATATAAGTAGCATACCCTCCAACATTTCAAAAATATATAAAAAGAACAAGGTATACTTATAGCCGCTGCCTCAATGAAACTGCTAAAACACATTTTCAGCATAAATAGATATGTAAAAAGGACACCAGTCCCTCCTCAGAACAATTTCATAGTAACAAATGAAATGTGCTTTAATACTTTGTATTTCCTAGCTCTGAATCCCATATAGATTTTAAAGGAACCTTTATTTGATGGTATCATGTTAGTGGGAACATTCTGCACTGTGGGAGGGATTGGAGGTGGGAAGGAGGTGCCAGGGAGCTCTACATCTGCCCCCCATGACATTATGACATCACACATTGAGCTTACACAGAGCAATAGTGCAGAAAAATACAAAAAAATCAGATACTAGAATGTATGGGGTGGGGTAGGATGGTTCAGCCTCTCACTACTTAGAAGATACATTAAAATGGTTGATTTCTTTTGCACTGTCTCTCAGTATAAGCACAGTTCTTGATGTCATCTGTGACATCATACAGAGGGCAGGCCACCTTCTCTACAGACACAAGTGAAGGTACAGGGGATACCCTCACTGGTATCAAAGTCCTGTAAAGATATGGGAAATTAAACTTCTCCATCTCCATGAAGCTGGCATATATACCATAAAGATTTAAATACAGCACCACTGGCTGACAGAAAGACATAATATTAAAGAAAACATGTGCATTAATATGAGTTGATGTTGTAGGACTGTGAGTGTCCCTTTAAAGGCTACAGTAGTGTTCATGGAAGTGGCCATACTTCAGATTTAGTTTACATGGGATGTTGTTCTTCTGTTCTGTGAATTCATTCTAATTACGTGTTAGCACTCTTGTGCCCAAATTATTTGTTACTTACAGAGTGTGCCCCCTTGTGTGCTGAAAAAGGTACAATATAATCATGCTGTTTTATATAGGTACAAAACCACAACGGAAAAGGTGGTGTACCAGCAAAAACAAGGTATTGTTGGAAGGTGGGCAGCAGAGTTAGAACAGCAGTGCAACATACCATTATATGAGACAGGAAAGGCAATAAGCAATTACACTAGACTTGCAGGGCAATACACCATTACGGATGACCAGCAGAGCAATCAAGGACATAGAAGCCTCAAATATTCAAAGGGGAGACATAATGATTTTGCAGAGAAGCAGAGTGCCACTGTCAATTAGGGAGCCAGTGTTGCAAGGAAACCAACCACTGGGGTTCTCCCAGGTCTTTATGTAGACAAGGGCTTTCCAAATTCAGTCCTCGAGGGCCACCAGCAGGCAAGGATTTTACGATTTCCCTGAGATTATGAGCCACTGATTAACTCACGATTACGATTTCCTTGAGATTATGAGCCACTGATTAACTCACTTGTGCTTTAAGGGAAATCCTTAAATCCTGGTCTGTTGCTGGCCCTTGAGGACTGAACTTGGACAGCCATGATGTAGACAAATGCTGAGCTAGTAAACTGTGCACTGTTTTACACCAGGATATGTCCTGTGCGTTCAGCACACCAGTAGACCTTTATAAAAGACCAGCAGAGGAAATACACCAATTGTGATCAGCAGGACAATACACTATTGCAAGAGACTAGCACAATATTACAAGACTTGCAGGATGATATAGTATTTTATAAGAGCATCAGAACCCTTCCATAATATGGCAAAGTGCACAGACATTCACACACAGATATACTCATACTCAGCCAAAGGTAGTACATAGGAGAACATGTTAATAAATGAGAGGAATGACGCTGGAGAGAGTGTGAAGAGAAAAGAGAGGGGAGATGAGAGGAAGGTAACTGGGTGATGGAAAAGGAAAGATTCAACTAACAGGGTGATGGGAGAGTGAGACTAGGGGCTGTCAAAAAAAGTGAGGGTGTTCTGGGGCAAAAGCAATGCGTTGGAGAATTCTCTATCATTCAAGCACTTACAATCCCTATTTAAATCAATGGGAATTTTTAGTTCTCACCTATAGTGCAAATGGTTTGCCCCAGAACTCCTCCTTATTTGAACATACGGCCCGATGTTAGGGTGAAGGGTAAAAGAGAGGCAAAGATGAGCAAGGCAAGGTCAGTGTGAAGGGCACAGTAGGCTGTAGGCCTACAATTCCAATAATTCCTAACTTACTGATGGTCACGAGAGAGACAAGAGTGTGCGTGTCACATGCACTTCCAGGCCCTTTAATAGAAAAATATGTTTTATTTCTCATTTAAAGAGACGTGAGACATGTTTTCTAGTTTGTTGTAAGCTTAAATAATAAGAATGCCAGGTATCAGTATTTCATTGGTATATTCTAGGAATTATGCGTTTTCCCCCCTTTGAGTACCAGGGGGTGTTTTGTATAGCAATGCACTGGAAATCCCTCTAATATTTAAGAGGTTTAACCACAGATTGTACAAGACAAGTTATGTCCATTTGAGTAGCAGAGAGGTATCTAAGTAAGGTGGCCAATTCCCTTTAAATGGATAGTAGTGTTTCACAAAAACAGCAGCTCCAATTAATTTTCATAGTATTTGGGCCATGGAGAGTGTTATTTCATTACTGTCCGAGTTGTAGTACAAGAGTAATTGAATGATAAAGTTTCCCCTCCCACCCCTTTTACCTAGTGTAAGCCGCCTCCCATCACATGTGGAATCTGATCTCTTGACCGGACAGGTCACAGCAAGGGACAATCTTCTTACTGTGATCATAAGGAAATCCCTGCCCCCTTGACAGGTTTTTCCTTATGCTCACTGAAGATTGTCCCTCTCTGCGACCTATCTGGACAGTCTTGCTGCTCTGAGGTGAGGAGTGTTACATCAGTAAAAGGGGCGGGAGGGGGATACTTTATCCTTCAATTACTCTTGAACTATAACTCTGACAGTATAGAAATAACACTCTCCAAGGTACAAATACTATGATGATTAATTAGAACTGCTTTTATTATGAAACATTACTATCTCTTTACATCAAGGACACTTGATGCGTTTTCCCCCCTTTGAGTGCCAGGGGGTGTTTTGTATAGCAATGCATTGGAAACCCCTCTAATACTTAAGAGGTTAAACCACAGATTGTACAAGACAATTTATGTCCATTTGAGTAGCAGAGAGGTATCTAAGTAAGGTGGCCACTTCCCTTTAAATCAAGGACACTTATAAAAACCACACACACTGCAGGCGTGCGTAATTCCTGTGCACTCCTGCAGAATAAAGATTTCATATGGGTCTCTGATCGAGTACCAGCCAAGTGCACAAAGCATTGCTTTGTAACGAATTGCACACCCCTCTGGCACTCAGACGTTTAATTAAAAGGGATATGTGACCACATTCTATCCAGGTCATTGCTTTGCAATGTTCTGGAGAACCCTGAGGCACTCGGTGTTGAATGGAGAATACTGCTGCCTTACACGCATCTTTATCATTGTAGTAGAGGTTACTGGCTGCTGATTTCTGTGTCTCTCACAGCCTCCAAGATTTATTATACAATCTGCCAGTAAAGCACTGTTACAATAATGCCTTTTTCTCCACAAGTTGAGTTTTTTTGTTAAAAGTATTTTACCAGGAAGAATACACTGAGATTGTCTCTCGTTTTCATGTATGTCCTAGACTCATTTTATGTACCTCAGAAGGGAGAAAGGCTGAGCTGACCTTGCCGGACTAGAACCTGCGACCTTGCTGCTTGAACAGATTCTACAGCAGGTACATTAACCAACTGAACCATCTTGCTGGCTAGAGTTATTGGAATCAGACTTATTTTTTTTTCTTTTATAGTTAAAGAGGTGCATTTATGGACAAAACAACTATACCATAGATGGAAAATAAAAATGTTACTGTGGTTTCAAATGTGGCGCTTAACATTTTTCGTGCCATAGGGATAGCCAATGCTTTGCACAGCAACTAGTTGGCTACCCATCTGGCAATCAAATGTTTATACACTTGAATTCTGGAGAGGTCTCCAACACATTGCAAAGCACTGCTTTGGAAACATCTAGTATTCAAGCCCCATTTAAATCAATGCATTCCATCCTATGACACAGTTGGTTTCCTCCAAAAATGTACCACTTTAGCGTAATGAGGAAGGCCTTAAATGAAACACAGATCATATAATACATCTTAGAGTCATAAATCTTAGAGTCTGCACTGTTATGCAGAAATGAACCATCAGCAAGTTTCTGTGATAAGGACAGGGGGGCTACAGATTTTATGTTAACACGTGGAACTCAATGTTAATCCTTTATGGTTTGAGAGATATAAAAGGCTAAAGTTCCACCCTCCCTCTGCTTTCCCTGATGTCAGTTGTAAAGCTGACAGCAGGAGATTCAAGTCCGCTGACAGCAGGCTATCCTGGTCCAGGGACAAGCAAGCGGCTCTTCAGCAGAACCAAAATAGCGAAATGTAAAAAGAAATACTTCATAGGAATGGTCTACAAAGTGTGCCTGGTTTGCAGGCAAACTTTGTAGACCATTCCAATTAATTATTTCTTGTTACATTGCTCTATTTCGGCTCTGCCGAAGAGCCGCTTGCTTGTCCCTGGACCAGGATAGCCTGCTGTCAGCTTACAGCTGACGTCAGGGAAAGCGGAGGGAGGGTGGAACTTTAGCCTTCTATATCTCTCAAACCATAAAGGTTTGAGAGATGGGACTGGTGTTTTCTAATAGCTGCAATATTACCTTTTTTAAGATACAATATTACTGACACTTTAAAGGTGAGGTCTGGTCACCCTACGTTTGGATGCTAGAGACCTCGCTATCATATTGAAAAACAGTGCATTGGAGACACATCTGGTTTGAAAGGGGTAAATTTATTTTGAAAAAGAGCCTGACAAAGGATGAACTTGATGGACCTTTTTTCGACCTTGGCTATGTAACTTGATACAAGTAATCCTGCTCTCCAATATTATTATTATTATTATTATTATTATTATTATTCATTTATATAGCGCCAATTAATTCCGCAGGGCTGTACAATAGGGAATAGACATACAGAGGTATTAACTAGTACAATCGGATGTGGAGAACAGGAGGATCAGAGGGCCCTGCTCATGAGAGCTTACAGTCTAGAGCAGTGGTTCTCAACCCGTGCACTCAGTGGCCATAGGGTGACCACGGGTCCCGGAATGTCCCTTATTTCAGGGCTATGTCCCGCGTCCCGGGTAATCTCCCACCGGGACAATGAAGTGTCCCGGAATGAAGCCAAGCCGCCCTGGATGTCAGCCTGCAAGCGGTGTGTCACATCATGGACGCCGCGAGGGAGCGCTTGGTAGCATAAATCAGCGCTCCCTCGCGGCGTCCATGATGTGACACACTGTTTGCAGGCTGACATCCAGGGCGGCAATGCAGCTGAGCCTGATCTCCTGGAGGCAAGCGCTCTAGTAATACAGAGCGCTGGGAGATGACATCATCTCCCAGCGCTCTGCATTACTGAGCACAGCGCGCAGGAGCTTCAGCTCTGTGCCAGAGGAGGCACAGAGCACTTTCCACACCGTTAGACCACCAGGGACTCAAGGTAGGGCAACAAGGGGCAATGTGGCGATGAAGAGGCTTTATGGTAGGGTGACCACATGTCCCGGAATGGCAGAACGGAAATGTGGTCACCCTAAGTGGCCAGGATTTGAGGATTTCATTAAAAGTGTTAAAAGTCCCATTTAAATCAAGGGGAAGTTTGGGAATTTCTGTGGGTCATCAGTGTGCAGCTCGTTTGGCCTAGAATTGATCAATTGTTTCTTATCACATCAGCCATAGAGAGAGAGAGAGAGAGAGAGAGAGAGAGAGAAAATAAGAGAGTGAGAGAGAAGAAGTGGATAAGAAGTAGTAAAGGGGGAGGGAGGATGTATATTTAATTAGAGCATATCTGGGACAAACTAACAGCAATATAGTGAGAAAATAAAATCCTCTGATTGAAAGTCAACGTTTCAGCCCCCTGAGGGCCTTCCTCAAGACAATCAGAATGCCAAAAGAAGTGACCTTTAATACAGCCAGTAGCACAGTTGCCCCAAAAACCATGATGGACAGTTCATGGCATCATTGTATGTACTATTATGAAAAACAATTCATAAAGAAGTGTATTAACCCTTTGTACAGCAAAAATATGAAGGATCGCTATTTGCATGTTACCTTCTTTGCGAAATAAACCTCACAGTGCTGTTCGCATGTCTACAATGTGGCAAAGCCATCAAGAAGAGGCATTCAATACATCACTTAAACTTGTAACAGTATCAGTGGAAAAGTTCAAACCACACAGCACGACCTACAACTGTGGCGTCTGATAGCATACCCCACTCACACACTGACCATACAATACAAAGCAAACATACACATAAAATATACATCATCTACGTGAAAACTACAGTCAGGAGACCAAATAGACTTGTAGGAAATATCAGAGACCTGAAGATATATGTGCCACATCTGGATTAACAGCATGGAGTCCCTGTATCAGATGAATAGTAGCATACCTCCCAAGTGTCCCTCTTTAAGACCCAAATCCCACTGTCCCTCTTTCCCACCCAGATGTCCCTCTTTTTAGGAGATCAGACTGTGTGGTGTGTATATAAGTGTATCACATTACTCTGCAGCAATAATACTCACATTATTGTTTCTTTAAAAGTCAGTATACGTGTTTATAAATTAGTCTGCTTAAATAAAATACTTTTGTTTTGTTATAAGTCATTTATTAGGTAACACAACGAGGTGTCAATAGGCCATCAAATAGCCTAAAAATTCTCGTTAATGCCCTGACCACCAGCCACGCCCCCAGCAACACTCCTAGTAACACCCCCTAAAGTACAAGTGTCCCTCTTAGGCAATTTGAAATGTTGGGAGGTATGCAGTAGAACTCAATCCTTCAATCCTGAGCTTGCATCCACCACACGGCAGAGGAACAAATTTATAGTTTAGTAGAAGCAGCTGCATTAGTTAAAGGATCCTTAGTATTGTTTGAGAACAAGAGCAGGAATAAGGGATTATACGTTTGATACCCCTGGCTCTAAATGAGCTGCCTGCGGCAGACACCACGGAGACCCATTGCAGGGTATGGCAGGAAAACACAGAAAATGCATGTATAAGTAAGGATCCATTGGTTACCAAGCAAGATTAGGTTCAGAATGAAAATCCAAAATCCCTGGCTCTACAAGTGCTGCCTAAAGTCAGACACCCTATTGTAGGGTATAACTGATAAAACTGGAGAAATCTGTATCCTCCAAGATTTCATGATGCGGGTGACACGTGGACTGGAGGTACTGAATTCTCAGTTAATGCTATACTTTATGTCTGACCGTGTATTCATTCACCATTCTCTTGTTAACAATAGTGATGGGTTTCTCACTTTCCCAGGCTTTATTGGATTTATACTTCAATGCCAGATCATTTGGGGTTAAATGGATCTTATCACCTTAAAATAATTTAAGGGATTTTGAAAGAGCTTTAACCCTTTGAGCTCCAGAGAGGTATCCAACGCAATGCACTGCATGCCTCTCTGGAGCTCTAAGGCTGAAGGTGTCAAAACATTGTTAAAGACAGTGATTCTTTTCCGCAGAAGCTGTAAAACAGTGATCCTTGAAGAATCAGCTGGCATTGGCTCCAAACCCACTGAAGCTTCAACGTGCTTCCATGAATTAACCAGCCAGCATTCATACGTGCGTACGAATGTGTTGTGTCATTTATTTTGAAAGCTCATTCACTTGCTTACAATGCCCCAAAATCGGGACACTTGTGAGCTATGCAAAAGACCATGCCTTGGGGCAGCCAAAGTGCCACCCTAGGCCAAGATACATAGCTGGCTCTGACTCACTTATCTGAAGAGTGCTCACTCATTGCTGCTACCAAAGAGGGCAAGCGTGGATTACAGCCTACTCTGTGTACGCATCTTATGGCATGCCGTCAGTCAACTACGTAATTTGCGGTGTCTCATTGCCTAGTGAGCTAAGTGGGCTGAAGACTTCAATTTCTACTCGCCCTCACTTAAATTCTCCTCGCCAAATGCAAGGAGGCGAGTGGAAATTTTGAGCCCTGGTGTTTATGCATACCTGGGAACTTCCAATTGAGGTCTACCCGGAGGGGAGTCTTCTGGTGAAGCAGGGGGTGACAATAAATAAAACAAGATGTGGGCAGAGTTTCAATAGAAACTCACCATATCCGGAGGAATCAGCTTTTGCCCTGGAGACCCGGTAAAGCTCTGTCAAAAACGGAGTCTCCGGGGCAAATCCGGAGAGTTCCCAGGTATGTGTATATGTAATGTATGTATATATATATATACATATGTATATGTGTAGGTGTATTATGCATATATATGTGTATGTAGATGTAAAATAACAAACAAAATAAGTATCTTGTAATACCTTTTTTATTGGACTAACATAATTTTGTATTGACAAGCTTTCGGGATAAACTTTAGACCTGAGAAAGGGAGTTTATCCCGAAAGCTTGTCAGTACAAAATTCTGTTAGTCCAATAAAAAAGGTATTACAAGATATTAATTTTGTTTGTTATTTTACATCTACATCACTGGACTAATATGGCTACAATCTCCAGTCTACTACTATGTGGATGTATGTATGTGTATGACCATGCTGGATTGATGGATGTAGCATTCTTAATATGTACAATCTTTTTTAACTCTCTCCCCTCCCATACCATCTCCTGTATTTTTCATCTCTTCCTCTCCCCCACCCCACTCTGTGGTCCTTACACAAGGTATTTACGACCCAATGCAAGAAGAGTATGGATTTTCTCTTACTTCCCTGTCTTATCAGCAGTCCCGCTGTATTAACACCCCCAAACAACTCAGCTTTGAATTCAATGCATTAACTGTGAATATGTGTCCTTGTGCTCAGAAATGCTTTAGACTTGAGAAAGGGAGGTTCTCCCAAAAGCTTATCAATCCATAATTCTGTTTGTCCAATAAAAAAGGTATTAATTTTGTTTGTTATTTTACACATATATCTATCTATCTATCTATCTATCTATCTATCTATCTATCTATCTATCTATCTATATTTGTTTAAAGGACAATTACCTAGGTAAGTCATACTGTTAAACAATTAGACCTTTATGTGCCAGAGAGGTATCCAATGCATACCTCTCTAGCACTCAAAGAGTTAAGAGCCGCTTACTCCTAGGCAAAATATCCCCTTTCAAAACTTTACTGTTAAAGGTAATTGAAGACTGTGGCTGGGAAACACCACCATACGGGACTAATAAAAGTTCCCAGTAATTAAATTGGTCTCTTAACCTCTTGAATACTAGATAAGTACTCAATATATAGACTTCTGTAATGTTCAAAAGGTTAAAAGCCCCTATTTAAATCACTGGGAATTTTGGGACTTTTTATGTCTCTGCTATGGTGCAATTTGGTTTGTTCCAGCATTGTTAAAATTCTTCCTAGTACATCGCCTCAGCAGTATCTCTGATTGGGGAAGAAGGGGTTCTTCCGATACTTCCCAGAGTAACATGGGACCTGTCATGTTAACCCTTTCAGTATCAAAAGGATGGCCACTGCACTAAAGAATTTATTTTTTTTTCCCTCTGGTGTTTCAGATGGAAATTAAGAGGTTAAACTAGTGCTGGGCAATGTGAGACTCTCCATCTGCTGTTAGACTACAAAGCTCATAATCCTGGAGGTGGAGGATGATGTAGTTCAACAACAGAGTGAGGGCCTCATGTTGTCCATCACTGCATAAACTGCACATTGAATTACTGACTGTTCTGCTGTGGCAGTCAGAGGGACCGTAGCCACGGAGCACAATAAGAACAGCAACCTGCCTACTTCCTACAGTAAAATGTCATAATTGTCTGACTTCCTGCTGCCTGTAAGCCTGGATTGTTCCTCCCACACACTGATCATTGGGGCTGGGAGGGGTAGTTTGCATTTTTGTCTAAAACTTAGAGATAATTCAGCAGGTTACAACAACTCTGTTTTATTAACGTCTTACTATGGTCCTTAGGAAAAAATGCTCAGAGAACTCAAGCTATTTGAAGTCCTGAGAGATCTTTACATGTGTTTTAGGAACACTGACAAATGTAATAGATGGATGGATGGATGGATGGATGGAAAGATGGATGGACAGAAAGATATCTAATGATAACTGGATAAGAGAGCAACAGTCTCCAGTGCATGTTGTGTGCACAGAAGACTTGGTTATCCCCTTAAAGGTTGTGCATTGCAATGCTTCGCAATGCTCTGCACACCCGTCTGGTCCTTAAACCTTTGAGTGCCAGAGGGGTACCTGTACTGGCACTCAGAGGGGTAAAGGTTTCATTTTTGAATGTGCCACATTTCTAACTATCTATTTTAGCCAATATAGCCACAATAACAGCCGCAGGCTTATTTTTTCTTGTTTGTAAATTATGGCTACAGAGACTTTTTTAATGTAGTTTGTTGATCACTATAGAAAAAAAAGGACTACAGGCGATCACCCATCCGGGTACTTACCAAGCTGTAGCCTGCTTCACTTATAAGTTTAAAGGAGCAGTAAACGTTTTTTATGAAAAAATATATATTGTAGGGATTTTCCTATTGAGTAAAATAAGGGTACTCCCACTGCCGAGAGATTTATATTTCCAGAGTTATTACAGTTTAAACCCATGGTTTTTTTACATTAGCAGTGCCCTCTAGTGGTCAAATTCTAATTCGATTTCCTGGAAAGTCAGAAAAGTCAGAGACATACAATTCTCCATAGAATGTGATAAAAACTGCCTGTCACTTCCTGTCAGTTAGAACTATCAGGAAGTAAACACAGTAAATTCACTTCCTGGTTATTTAAACTGCTATAATTTTTGAATAAAACATCTGATGGGAGTGGCCTTGTTTTATTCAGCAGGAAATGCTCTGTAAATAGGGTTGCCATCTTTTAAAAAAAAAAAAAAAATACCGCCCATAGCTGTGGGTCATTGAGGGCGGAGTCAAAAAGGGAGGAGCCACAAAAGGGGCAGAACCACTCAATTTTGCATGACAACTCTCAGACTAAGTACACTCTTTCTCTCTCTCTCTTTCTCTCTCAGACTAAGCACACTCTCTCTCTCTCAAACTAAGCACTCTCTCTGACTAAGCACTCATTCTCTCTCTTAAGGTAGTGAAAAGGAAAAACATTCAGAGCGCTCAAATTCTCACTTCAAAAACAGTTATATTATATAGTGCATACAATAAACACATTTTATTTTTAACAAGAATTTGTGTGCTCAGAATTTTAAAGCCATATTGCTATATGAAGCAATTTATGCGCTAGAAGGGCTATGGTCAGGTCAATTGCTGGTTGATGCACTCTGATGCCACAACTCAGTGTAATCCAGAGACATCAGTTACCTTACCCAGAGAGAGAGAGAGAGAGAGAGAGAGATCAGTCTGTCCAGTGAGAGACATAGCTTGTATGCTGAAAGGAACATCATTATGTGAAAGAAACATCACATAAGGCTAAAGCTAAGCACAAAGCACTGGCACTGCCACTTACTCAGGAACAGTCTCTCTCACAACGGGTCTGGATCTGGAGCTGGATTGTCTGTAGTCTGTAGACTGTTACTGGAGGCACTCAGCTCTCACGGCGTCACCCACACGCAGGCACCTCAAGACTGCACGCTACACACAACATGCACGCGGCACGACTGGACAGTCAGAAGGCAGCAGACAGCGGTAGTAAGTTTTTTAATTACCACCAGGCAGGCAGGCAACGGACGGTGGAGTAGATATACACATGCGTGTGCGTGTGCAATTGCGCATAAAGCCTGCGCAAATCCGCGATGCGCACACACATTTAAGTTCTAACAGGGCATCTCGCCGCCACTCAAGATACAGCTGAGTGAGTGAGGGTCAGGGAGGGCGTAGTGACAGTGAGCAAATGAGTTAATTCACAGTAATACCGGCTTTTATATTGCCGGTATAGCGGTTATACCGGCACAGCAGTGCTAATTACCGGCTGTGCAGGTAAAATACCGGCCGGGTGGCAACCCTATCTGTAAAATATGTGTTTTCATAAAAAAAGTTTACTGCTCCTTTAAATGGGTTTGGGTGAATTCAAACTCATGTGGCCATAGACAGCTTGGTCATATGTCAGAAGCACCTAATACACTACAACCTGTATGCGCAAAGAATTAGAGGAGCAATTGCAGGATAAACCAGCTACAACTTATTGAACAGCTAACAATTTTGCAAATTTCCATGGCTGAAAATGTGGCTTTTAACCCCAGAATGCTACAGAGGTCCGCATGGCACTGAAAAGCAGTGTAAATTTTAATTTGCCTTGTATGGGGCATTTAGCTTGCTCCAGAATTGCTCCTCTTTTTTTCATTGTGCTTGTGGCCCTAAAAGTCTATAAAGCTTATTCCATTCAATGTCCCATCAACAGAGAATGGGGGGGGGTGATGATTGACAGGACAAATGGTATATTTTTATTTTCTTTACCAAGCATACCTTTAAGAGACAGGGGTGAGATACAGGACAGGAACCAAGACTGGTTGCACAAAAAGGTTTGCATACCTCCCAAATGTCTCTCTTTAGACCCAAATCCCTCTGTCCCTCTTTCCCACCCTGATGTCCCTCTTTTTAAGAGATCAGACTGTGTGGTGTATATATGTGTATCACATTGCTCCATAGCATAACATAGGAACTGGAGAAGTGATATCACTGGAGATGTCATCTCCGCTTTATCACCTCTTTATCACTCCTTAGTGCATAACCGCCATTGTCTTGCTTTGTCTTCCATATACTTATGGCTTTAAAAGGAATAAGTACAGTATTAAGCCATTGAGTGTCAGAGGGATACCCAATGCTTTGCATGCCACTCTGGCACTCAAAGGGTTAAGACATACAGTGTAGTTTTCTTACTTCAGAATTGTGCATGTTTATTAAGATGTCAATACCCCCACACTTTAAGTGAAGGAGAATCATTGTTCTGGTTTTCTTTTTTTTTTTTTTTTTTTGATGAAACACAGTTCTGTGACATTGTAATATCAAGGCTGATTGGCTTCGTGTAAAGGAGAATTATTGCACTAGTTTCCTCCTTTCTTGGAATACAGTGCTATGACATCATGAAGTAAATGCCTAATGGCTTCAGAGAAAGGATAATTATTGCACTGGATTCCTTCTTACTTGAAACATAGTACTTAGTGTTGAGCGAGCATGCTCGGCCGATGCTCGGATCGGCTCGAGCATCGCTCTGCTCGGCACATGGCGGTACTCGTACGAGTACCGCATGTGCTCGCCCGCCATGTTCGGGTCTCCTCCCCGCACGTTTTGCGGCTGCTGCGCAGCCAATAAACGTGCAGGGAGGCTCTGACATCGGTGTAATGCCAGCAGCCATGTTGGCTGCTGGCATTACACTGATTGGCTGGCCAGAACCCGTGGTCAGGTGCTGTATAGCACCTGACCATCGAGTTCGGCTCAGTCTGAGCCAGGGAGAGCTGAGGATAGGAAGGGAAAGGCAGTGTAGGGAGGAAAAAAACAAAAATTGTGAAAAAAAAAGAACCAAAAGTCCTTTTTAGGACTACTGTGTGTGGGGGCAGCAGGTTATTTGGTGTGGGGGGAAAAAAACAAAAAAAAAAAAAAATATATATATATATTCTGTTTAGTGTGCAAAGTTGCAGATTAGAGCACATTCTGTTTAGTGTGCACAGTTGCAGATTAGAGCACATTCTGTTTAGTGTGCAAAGTTGCAGATTAGAGCACATTCTGTTTAGTGTGCAAAGTTGCAGATTAGAGCACATTCTGTTTAGTGTGCAAAGTTGCAGATTAGAGCACATTCTGTTAAGTCTTCAAACTAAAATATCAAAGTCACGTATTCCATTCAGTGTGCGTCGCCGCAGTTTAGCAGCACATTCTGAGTACTGTGCAGAGTTGCAGAATAGGAAGAAATACTGTTAAGTCTTCAAACTAAAATATCAAAGTCACATATTCCATTCAGTGTGCTTCGCCGCAGTTTAGCAGCACATTCTGTGTACTGTGCAGAGTTGCAGAATAGGAAGAAATACTGTTAAGTCTTCAAACTAAAATATCAAAGTCACATATTCCATTCAGTGTGCTTCGCCGCAGTTTAGCAGCACATTCTGTGTACTGTGCAGAGTTGCAGAATAGGAAGAAATACTGTTAAGTCTTCAAACTAAAATATCAAAGTCACATATTCCATTCAGTGTGCTTCGCCGCAGTGTAGCAGCACATTCTGTGTACTGTGCAGAGTTGCAGAATAGGAAGAAATACTGTTAAGTCTTCAAACTAAAATATCAAAGTCACATATTCCATTCAGTGTCTTTCACCGCCGTTTAACAGCCTATTCTGTGTACTCTGCAGAGTTGCAGAATTATAAGAAATACTGTTAAGTTTTCAAACTCAAATATTAAAGTCACATATTCCATTCAGTGTCTTTCACCGCCGTTTAACAGCCTATTCTGTGTACTCTGTACAGTTGCAGAATTATAAGAAATACTGTTAAGTTTTCAAACTCAAATATTAAAGTCACATATTCCATTCAGTGTCTTTCACCGCCGTTTAACAGCCTATTCTGTGTACTCTGTACAGTTCCAGAATTATAAGAAATACTGTTAAGTTTTCAAACTCAAATATTAAAGTCACATATTCCATTCAGTGTCTTTCACCGCCGTTTAACAGCCTATTCTGTGTACTCTGTACAGTTCCAGAATTATAAGAAATACTGTTAAGTTTTCAAACTCAAATATTAAAGTCACATATTCCATTCAGTGTGTTTCAACGCCGTTTAACAGCCTATTCTGTGTACTCTGCAGAGTTGCAGAATAGTAAGAAATACTGTTAAGTTTTCAAACTCAAATATTAAAGTCACATATTCCATTCAGTGTCTTTCACCGCCGTTTAACAGCCTATTCTGTGTACTCTGCAGAGTTGCAGAATTATAAGAAATAAAGAAATACTGTTAAGTTTTCAAACTCAAATATTAAAGTCACATATTCCATTCAGTGTCTTTCACCGCCGTTTAACAGCCTATTCTGTGTACTCTGCAGAGTTGCAGAATTATAAGAAATACTGTTAAGTTTTCAAACTCAAATATTAAAGTCACATATTCCATTCAGTGTCTTTCACCGCCGTTTAACAGCCTATTCTGTGTACTCTGTACAGTTGCAGAATTATAAGAAATACTGTTAAGTTTTCAAACTCAAATATTAAAGTCACATATTCCATTCAGTGTCTTTCACCGCCGTTTAACAGCCTATTCTGTGTACTCTGTACAGTTCCAGAATTATAAGAAATACTGTTAAGTTTTCAAACTCAAATATTAAAGTCACATATTCCATTCAGTGTGTTTCAACGCCGTTTAACAGCCTATTCTGTGTACTCTGCAGAGTTGCAGAATAGTAAGAAATACTGTTAAGTTTTCAAACTCAAATATTAAAGTCACATATTCCATTCAGTGTCTTTCACCGCCGTTTAACAGCCTATTCTGTGTACTCTGTACAGTTCCAGAATTATAAGAAATACTGTTAAGTTTTCAAACTCAAATATTAAAGTCACATATTCCATTCAGTGTGTTTCAACGCCGTTTAACAGCCTATTCTGTGTACTCTGCAGAGTTGCAGAATAGTAAGAAATACTGTTAATTTTTCAAACTCAAATATTAAAGTCACTTATTCCATTCAGTGTGTGTCACCGCAGTTTAGCAGCCTATTCTGTGTACTCTGCAGAGTTGCAGAATAGTAAGAAATACTGTTAAGTTTTCAAACTCAAATATTAAAGTCACATATTCCATTCAGTGTGTGTCACCGCAGTTTAGCAGCCTATTCTGTGTACTCTGCAGAGTTGCAGAATAGTAAGAAATACTGTTAATTTTTCAAACTCAAATATTAAAGTCACTTATTCCATTCAGTGTGTGTCACCGCAGTTTAGCAGCCTATTCTGTGTACTCTGCAGAGTTGCAGAATAGTAAGAAATACTGTTAAGTTTTCAAACTCATATATATTAAAGTCATATATATCGTGTAAGATGAAGAAGGCGGGTAAAAAGGGACGGGGAAGTGGACGTGATCCTGAAAGTTCAGGGCGCGGGTCAGGACGCGGAGAAACTGTGCCTGGTGCCAGAGCACAAGAAAGAAAGACATCCACCATACCTAGCTTCATGTCTGATTTCACAGGGCGTCGCAGGACATCACTCTCGAGGTCCGACCAGTGCGAACAGGTGGTCGGTTGGATGACAGCTGATACTGCTTCCAGTCGGTTAAGCACCACCCTGTCTTCCACCAAGTCCACTCTCAGTAGCCAAGAGTCTGGTCAACATAATCCTCACTCTGATCATCCTTCCTCCCACCATACACGGTCTGGTCAAAGAAGTGATCCCACACTGGGATATAGTGATGAGCTCGTCTCATCACCAATCCTTCATTTGACCCTCTCTCCAAGCACGCTTGCAGAGGAACATGACATCTTGTGCCCTGATTCACAACCTCTAGAGGCTACCCAATCACAAGAAGATGACAGATGTGAACGGCATTTAAGGTCAAAGGAAGTAGTGGATGATGATGATGATGATGAGACACAGTTGCCATTAAATCAACCACTATTTCCTTCTCAAGACCTTGTTGAGGAGAATGTTATACAGTTGTCAATGACCGAGTATGTGGTGGGATCAAGACTTGAGGAGGATGATCAGAGTGAGGAAGTGGAGGAGGACTTGGTGGACGATGAGGTGACTGACCCCACCTGGGAAGGTGTAGAGCCGAGCGATGACAGCAGTCCTGAGGGTGAGCCATCTGCAGCACCGCAACAGGCTGGAAGAGGCAGTGGTGTGGCTACAGAAAGAAGGCGGACCGCACCAAACCGGCCCGCAAATGTTCCACGGAGCACCCCCTTGCGTAAATCTACCTTGCCAAGGGGTAGGTGTTCCGCGGTATGGCGTTTTTTTAAGGAAAGTGCGGACGACAAAAGATTTGTAGTTTGCAACCTGTGCCACACCAGAATGAGCCGAGGCATGAACACTAGAAACCTCACCACCACCAGCATGATCCGACACATGGCATCCAAGCACCGTAGTAAGTGGGAGGAATGCCTGGATCGCCCATCTGTGTCTGCAGGCCACACCACTGCCTCCTCTTCCCCTGTTTTCGGTGCCGGCCAATCGCCTGTCGAAGGCGCAGGCCCGCATACCTCCCGCCCTGCACCTGTACCATCTGAAGCACCATCAGCGACCACATCCACTTCCCTGTCCCAGCACAGCGTCCAAATGTCGTTACCCCAGGCATTTGAGCGCAAGAGAAAGTACCCAGCCACCCACCCACAGGCCATAGCACTAACCTCACACCTTTCAAAATTACTGGCCATCGAAATGCTGCCATTTAGGCTTGTGGACACTGAGTCCTTCCGCAGCCTGATGGCAGCAGCTGTCCCTCGGTACGCCGTCCCCAGCCGCCACTACTTTTCCCGGTGTGCCATCCCCGCATTACACCACCATGTGTCCCGTAACATCACCCGTGCCCTGACCAACGCAGTTACTGGGAAGGTCCACTTAACGACTGACACATGGACAAGTGCTTGTGGCCAGGGACGCTACATTTCCCTGACGGCACACTGGGTGAATGTCGTGGAGGCTGGGAGCGACTCGGACCCTGGGATGGCACGGGTGCTACCCACGCCGAGGATTGCGGGCCCTACCTCCATCAGGGTTTCCACCAGCACCTACGTTATTGGCTCCTCCTCCTCCGTTTCCACCTCCGAATTCTCTACACACACCGCCACTCCCCCATCAGCCAGTAGCTGGAAGCAGTGTAGCACTGCAGTGGGGAAGCGTCAACAGGCCGTGCTGAAGCTGATCTGCCTTGGGGACAAACAGCACACGGCCTCAGAGCTGTTGCAGGGGATTAGTCACCAGACCGAGCAGTGGCTCTCGCCACTCAACCTGCAACCAGGCATGGTTGTGTGTGATAATGGGCGTAACTTGGTGGCGGCTTTGGAGCTCGGCAAGCTCACACACGTACCATGCCTAGCGCATGTATTTAATTTAGTGGTGCAGCGATTTCTAAAAACCTACCCCAATGTGCATGATCTCTTGACCAAGGTGCGCCGCGTGTGTGCACATTTCCGTAAGTCATCTACAGCTTCGGCCGGCCTGTTGAAGCTGCAGCAGCGCTTACAATTGCCAGCTCACCGGCTGCTGTGTGACGTGAGCACGCGCTGGAACTCCACCTTCCACATGTTGGCCCGGCTTTGTGAGCAGCAGAGGGCAGTAGTGGAGTACCAGCTGTTACACGGTCGTCGCCTCTCCGTTCAACTTCCTGTAATCAGAAGTGAGGAGTGGGAATGGATGTCAGACCTCTGCGAGGTTTTACGCAATTTTGAGGAATCGACACAGATGGTGAGCGGCGATAACGCTATTATCAGTGTAACCATCCCACTTCTGTGTCTACTGAAACGCTCGCTGCTCACAATTAAAACCGACGCTTTGCATGTGGAAGAGGTGGAAATGGGGGAGGAAGAGCTTACACAAGGTGATAGCCAGAGCACCCTCACTTCGTCTTCTCAGCGACAATTGGAGGAGGCGGAGGAGGAGGAGGAGGAGGAGGAGGAGGAGGAAGACACGGTTGCCTCCGCTACAGAGGGTAGCCATGGAACTTTAGTTCCATCTCTTCAGCGTGGGTGGGCAGAAGAGGAGGAAGAGGATGAGGATATTGAGAGTCAGCCTCCTGGTGAGGACAGCGAAATCTTGACTGTTGGTACTCTGGCACACATGGCTGACTTTATGTTAGGCTGCCTTTCCCGTGACCCACGCGTTGTACGCATTTTAGACAACACGGATTACTGGGTGTTCACCCTTCTGGACCCCCGCTACAAAGAGAATTTCTCATCTCTCATTCCTCCGGTGGAGAGGACAAGCAAAATGGTGCAATACCAGAAGGTTCTTGTTGAAAAATTGCTCCAAAATTTTCCATCTGACAACGCTGGCGGCAGAGTACGTGCTACCTTGGCCAACCGAGAAGGGGAGAAAAGGGGAGCACACAGCAGTTCCGACAAAGGCAGGGCAACACTCTCCAAGGCGTGGGACACCTTCATGACACCCCGCCAGCACCCTCACCCTGATGCGCAGCCTAGTGTCACAAGGAGGGAAAAGTTTTGGAAGATGGTGAAGGAGTACGTAGCAGACCGTGTCAGCGTCCTCAATGATCCCTCTGTGCCTTACAACTACTGGGTGTCCAAGCTGGACACGTGGTATGAACTGGCACTCTACGCCTTGGAGGTGCTGGCCTGCCCTGCCGCCAGCGTTCTGTCTGAGCGGGTATTTAGTGCTGCTGGTGGCATCATAACAGATAAGCGTATCCGCCTTTCCACCGACAATGCTGATAGGTTGACACTTATAAAAATGAACAAGGCCTGGATTTCCCCTGACTTCTCCACTCCACTGGAGGAAAGCCCCGGGGGAACATAAACTCACTTTATATATGTTATTTACAATGATGGGAATACTCTGTATTCCCATTCACCCCTTCCACCCCAAAAACGGGTATATGGTTGACTCTTAATGTTCTCATCCTCCTCCTCCTCTTCCATATGCCCTGGGATATAATTTTTATATAGGGCCAGCTCACCAGCGTGCCCTGGGATATAATTTTTATATAGGGCCAGCTCACCAGCGGGCCCTGTGATATAATTTTTATATAGGGCCAGCTCACCAGCGGGCCCTGTTTGCCAATTTTTATATAGGTCAGCTCACCAGCGGGCCTTCTCATATAATGTTTTATTGGGTCAGCTCTCTAGCGGGCCCTCTCATATAATGTTTTATAGCGTCAGCTCACTAGCGGGCCTTCGCATATAATGTTTAGGATGGTCAGCTCTGCAGCAGACCCTCACCCATAATGTTTTAGATGGTCAGCTCAGCGCACGTTTCCCTCTTAATCATGGCCTCAGTTCTGAAAATCAAGGAAATTTTTGGGAGAATTTGCCTCTGCGCACGTTTCCCTCTTAATCATGGCCTCAGTTCTGAAAATCAAGGAAATTTTTGGGAGAATTTGCCTCTGCGCACGTTTCCCTCTTAATCATGGCCTCAGTTCTGAAAATCAAGGAAATTTTTGGGATAATTTGCCTCTGCGCACGTTTCCCTCTTAATCATGGCCTCAGTTCTGAAAATCAAGGAAATTTTTGGGATAATTTGCCTCTGCGCACGTTTCCCTCTTAATCATGGCCTCACTTCAGAAAATCGATGAAATTTTTGGGAGAATTTGCAGATGATATACAAGTAAATATACAGCAAATACTGTTTGGTAACAATTTTTCGCCTAAAGTCGTTTTTATTTTCCTTTTTGTGTGTTTTACGGTCAGTCTGTAAAAATGGCGTACTACGGGCGAAAGATCGTTCCCAGCAGCGATGTTGGAGTCCAAGATGCATCCAGACATCCTCCCTATGCTGTCCCTGAACCATTTCTGTAGTGTTTCCATCTTTTTCTGCCCTTTTCCTATGGACCAGGCACCCTCCCCTCATCAGAGCAGGGGGTGCCTGGTGTAATGCTCGAGTCCTCCCATTGACTTCAATGGGGCTCGGATGCTCGGCCGAGCACTCGAGCCTCAGGGGGTGCTCGGTCAGAGCACCCGAACATCCGAGCATTGGGGTGCTCGCTCATCACTAATTAGTACTATAACATCATAATGTCAATGCCCACTGGCTTCATGCAAAGGAGAATCATTGCTCTGATTTTCTTTTTTTTGCTGAAACACAGTGCTTTCACATCATAATGTCAATGCCTTTTGGCTTCATGTAAAGGAGAATTATTGTGCTGGTTTCCTGCTTGCATTAAACACAGTTCTATGACATCATAAAGTCAATGCCTAACTACTTCAGGTAAAGGAAAATGATTGCTCTGGTTTCCTTCTTGTTGAAACACAGTACTATGACTTCATAAAGTTAATGCCCAGTGGCTTCATGCGAAGGAGACTCATTGCTCTGGTTTTCCTTTTTGCTGGAACACAGTGCTGTGACATCATAATGTCAATGCCTAATGGCTCAACACAAAAAATAATTATTACATGTGTTTCCTTCATGCTTGAAACACATTGCTATGACTGTTTAAATTCGATGCCCACTGGCTTCATGTGAGGGAGAATAATTGCTCTGGTTTTATGTTTTGCTATAACACAGTGCTATGACATCAATGCCAAATGGTCTAATGTAAAAGAGAATTATTGCTCCGGTTTCCATCATAGTGAAAGTGTATTCAGCAAAGCACCTCAGGCGTTAAATTTAGCGCCCATTTGACCCCATAGAAACATACTATAAACCAGAAGACTTTGCCATTCAGTTCAATCCTTTAGTAGTAAGATGCGCTAAGGGACCCACTTTAACATGGGAAAATCTGCACCCAGTCCCTTAAAGGGATAGTAATACTTAAGATATAAAAAAATATATGTTGTAGGGTTTATGTCCCTGAATAAAACAAGGGTACTCCTGCTGCTGAGAGACATTTTATTAAAAAATGATTACAGCTCAAACTTGAACATTTTAGGTGCAATATCACAGTGGCCTGAAAATGTACAAAGGCGCTGTTGCTACACCATCCTATGGACTGCTCTGGTCTGTAGACCATAAATCTCCATAGGATGGTGTAGCAACAGTGCCGCTGTAAATTTTCAGGCCACTGTGATATTGCACCTAAAAAATTTAAGTTTGAGCTGTTATAATTTTTTAATAAAATATTTCTCAGCAGTGGAAGTATCCTTGTTTTACTCAGGGAGATAATCCCTACAACATATATTTTTTTACATTTTAAGTATTACTATCCCTTTAACACATCTTTAAACAGCCAACGCATGAAATGAATGTGTAAAAAAGAAACAAAAAAACTCAGCCCCATATCAATACATCCAAAACACACACAAAATGTGCCCAATTTCAGTAGAATCAACCCTATGAGTGCAGGGATGGATTTACATTCTGAGCTCACCTAGGCAAGGCACCCTGGGCACCCTTAGCTCCTCCCATGGCCACACCTCTCTCCTCACATGACCTCATCCACTGTTTACTGGCACAGAATATACCTATATCCTACTACAAACAAGGACATAAAAGCTTTAACCCCTTGGTTGCATTGGAGATCTCACTAGCATCCAAGGGGTTAACTAACAGCCTGTAAAGGGGTGTATAAGCTACTACATGCATACAGAGATTACTCTGGCCCCACTCACAATTCAGAATGTGGGTGTGGCCAGCACAGCTGAGGCACCCCTCAAATCTGACCCTGTTTGAGTGCCAGTAGGGTATGCTTACCCCACTGGCACTCACAGGTTTAATACAACTAAGTTACAAAATAACCCCTGGAAAGAAACACTTACCACTCATCCTGGTCAGCTACTGTCCATCTTCTTCTCTCGTCTTTCTCTTCATCTTCCTTCTTTTTCTGTTCCTTCTTTCATTCACAGTCATGTAAAAAGAAAGAGAAATGTTAACTGTGTGCCCCAAAGATAACTCGGACATATGTGCATAGATTAACCCCTTGAGTACCAGAGGGTTAAGCATTGCACATATGTCCAAGTTAAAAAAGTAAAAGATGCCAAATTAATAAAATAATTTCCCAATTTTTCCACTAATAACCTGTCTATGTGTTCCAATATAAAAGTAAACTTTTCATCATAATGAACATGCCCCCTTTGTGTTCTCTGCCACTGTCGGTGGCAGCCGCAGCAGAAATAGTAGACAGGCACCCCCCCGCAAGTACCTCACTGGCCAATGCCCATGCCAGTGTGAGGGAATTTTGAACAGAGACTGCTTTTTTGTATACCACCTAAAACAAATCTGTCCCTGTCTGGACCATTTGAAATGTTGGGAGGTATGCAATAATCGTAATGAGACTTGTGGCTTATATTTATCAGCTGTCTCATTTCCAAGGACAATTGCTGGTTTTGGCACCCTGCCCCTGGATCCCAATGTTCCAGCTTTTCTTTCTGGTTTTGTAAAATTAATTCAATGTGCACTATGTGTTTGTTATTAGAAGGATATGAGCTTCCCAGTATGTTAATATTGCTCCAATACAACTCCAAGTCTTCTGTAAGTGGTTTTCGTTTAGTGTCATACACATAAAATTATGGGCAGTTAGTGACTATCATGTGACTCTGTGGGGGAAAGTGTGCTTGGGTTGTTTGTTTGCAAGTAAATTGGTCATATTCATCAATATCAAAGATGTGCAATTCAGGGGCAAACAAACTGCATTATAGGGTAAGCTGGCCAGACCTCACCTTTAGCCAGAGGCTCAATAAATACATGCATAATTCATTACTGCACTGCAATACAGCCCTGCAGTATGCATTTTTCATATGTGTCCCCAATTAAAAGTGAGGTCAGGTTACCCTACCATATGAGGACGATGAAAGTGCCCATTGATTTAACACATTCGGTGTCAGAGGGGTGTCCAGTATAATGTTTTGCAATGCATTGGACACCCCTCTGGCACTGAAAGGATTACATGGTGCTTTTAACCCATTGAATTCTAGAGAGGTGTCTGAGACCTGTAGCATTTATGGAGTTAAAAGTCCCGTTTAAGTAAAAGGGAATTATGGAAAATGTTATTTCATTGTTCTCATAGGAAGAAGATTGTCCCCTGCTGTTATCTGTCTGGTCTATGGACTGCATTCCACATCTGAGAAGAGATTGCTTACACTAGGTAAAAGGGGCGGGAGGGGAAACTTTGCTTGTGACTATCTCTCAAACCATAAAAGTTTGAGAGATAAGACTTATATCGTTCTTCATGTTTTTTTTTTAATGCCTACAAAATAAAATAAAGATAAAACAAAGTATTACTATCCCTTTAACATCAAAGTTCCACTTTAAGTATTGTCCTGCTTGAGCACAATTTTATTAATCAAAGATTCAGTCACTAATTCCACTCACCTGTGTTTAAACCTTGACCTATTAGTGGCACATGAGGGCAGATGAAATAAACATACATTTGTACCAGAGATGCTCAGATCTTTCCTCCAGCCCCCATTCCCTTCCCAATAGAGCAGATTTTCAGGATATCTTCAGGTGAGGATGCATAGGCCTATCATAGCACAAGAGGATCTGTCTTTCTGCCACTGACTGTACCTCCTCTGCTCATGCAAGGAGATCCTGAGGCTTCAAGGGATAGTAATACTTCGTTTTATCTTTATTTTATTTTGTAGGCATTAAAAAAACATGAAGAATGATATAAGTCTTATCTCTCAAACCTTTATGGTTTGAAAGATATTCACAAGCAAAGTATCACCCCCCCCGTTCAACCAGATCAGAAGGGAGGTGTCCAGTAGACTGCAGAGAGGGACAATCTTCAATTAAGATAAGGGAAAAACCTGAAAAACTTGTCAAGGGGGGAAGGGCTTTCATTGTTCTCATAGGAAGAAGATTGTCCCCTTCTGTTATCTGTCTGGTCATACAACCTGATCCACATCTGAGAAGAGATGGCTTACACTAGGTAAAAGGGGCGGGAGGGGAAACTTTGCTTGTGAATATCTCTTAAACCATAAAGGTTTGAGAGATAAGACTTATATCGTTCTTCATGTTTTTTTAATGCCTACAAAATAAAATAAAGTTAAAATGAAGTATTACTATCCCTTTCAAGAGAGGAATGAGCAGCTAGGGCTCTTCTGCTGTATGACTACAAATCTCTTCATTCTCAGGCAGCTGTTGGTAGACTGAGGGTAATGGGAATTAGTCCAGCTGTACCATGAGGACCTCCTATCCCCACCACTGACCTAAATGCTAGACAACATTTAAGAATACGCCATTAATTACTCAATGCTGTATTTCTGTATATTGAGTATTGTTAATTGGTAAATGGAGTTCCTGTTGGGAATTAATCCTGCACTTTCAAGCATTTAATCATTTTTCATTTTGAGAAAACACTAGTGAATCCCAGCCCACATAATACACTGTGCAACATATTACCTCTACTGTGTAATCCACTTTACTGCCAGTTAAACAATATTGAATGTTTCTAGGTACCGGAGGGGCAGATTTAACTCGTAAATTGCTGGGTTGCCATAGTAATTGCTTATTATTTGTAATTTATACACATTTCCCTCCACATAATTCATTTTAGAAACCAAAAGAATATTGAGTGAGCTCATACCAGTTCAATACATTGAGCAATAATATATTTACAACGATGTGACTCACCTCTCTTATAATTAAATAATTTATTATTCTCTAATGTGCTCTTTCTAATTTCAGGATTGCTTGACAGTGGACTGTTACTTGAAATTTACTGAAGCCTTTTACTACTCTGTCATAAATGTAATGAAGGGGTAGATATTTATTAAGCCCTTGGGGGGTGGGGGACAAGTGTGAAAGGAAGTTAAAGGGATATGTTCATACCTGGGAACTTCCAATTGAGGGCTACCCGGAGGGGAGTCCTCTGTTCAGCAGGGGGTGACAAAAATGGGCGGGGCTTGATGTGAGTGGGGGGGGGGCAGAGCTTAAAGGTGTCACACAGAAGGCTGGGGAAGGAGGAGAAAAAGCAGATATGGTAGAGTTTCAATAGAAACTCCCCACATCCGGAGGAATCAGCCTCTGTCCCGGAGACCCGGTAAAGTTCTGTCAGAACCGGAGTCTCCGGGGCAAATCCGGAGAGTTCCCAAGTATGGATATGTTTAACAAAAACAGCATCTCCAATTAATTTTCATAGTATTTGAGCCATAGAGAGTGATATGTCAATACTGTCAGAGTTGTAGTTCAAAAGTAATTGAATGATAAAGTTTCCCCCTCCTGCCCCTTTTACCTAGTGTAAGCCACCTTCCCTCAGATATGGAATCTGGTCTTGAGACCAGACAGGTCACAGCAAGGGACAATCTACTTACTGTGAGCATAAGGAAAACCCTGCGCGCCTTGACAGGTTTTTCTCTTATGCTAATTGAAGATTGTCACTCTCTGCAATCCATCTGGACACCACCTTGCTTCTCTGAGGTGAGCAGTGTTACATCAGTAAAAGGAGCTGGAGGGGGATACTTTATCATTCAATTACTCTTGAACTACAATGCTGACAGTATTGAAATAACACTCTCTATGCCTCAAATACTATGAAGATTAATTGGAGTTTTTGGTTTTGTGAAACTTTAATTCACTTTAATTATCTCAGTCTGCTGAAAGATGGCACTCACATTATACATAATAACACAGTTGATGAGGATGCAAAAAAGGCCTTTTCTATATCACCCTTGTTTTTATTGATCCAGATGAAAGAAAAAAAAAAAAAAAAAAAAAAAAAAAGATTTAACTCAATGAGTGCCAGAGGGGTACCCAATGCATTGCTTTGCAATGAATTGGGTACCCCTCTGGCACTCAAAGGTTTGAGCTATTTCTATTTAAGTGGGTAAAATGAATTCCTTATTAACATAAAAAGGCAATTGATTCATCTCCTTGGATCAAATGCTTATCAGCATTAAACCCAACTGCTCTAATTCTCTGTATTATTCTGAGCTAAATGGTATGTAATAAGTTTTGGAAATTATCTACAGTATGTGCCAATGAAGCTTCCTGTGGCTAAGAATTCCCCGTCCTGACTGCTCTTTCTTTTTAGTTAAAGGTGTCGTTCCTCTAGTCTTAATAGATGCCCCCTTGCTTTTTGAGTAAATAGTCACGAGAGGTTTTTTTTTTTCGCATCAAATATATTTTTAATCCCTTAACCCCTTCACTTAAAGGAGCAGTAAACTTTTTTTATGAAAACACATATTTTACAGAGCATTTCCTGCTGAATAAAACAAGGTCACTCCCATCACTGTCAGAGGTTTTTTTCAAAATTTATAGCCGTTTAAATAATCAGGAAGTGAATTTACTGTGTTTACTTCCTGATAGTTCTAACTGACAGGAAGTGACTGGCAGTATCTATCACATTCTATGGAGAACTGTATGTCTCTGACTTTTCTGACTTTCCTCTCCATTAGAATCTAACAGAAAATCTAATTAGAATTTGACCACTAGAGGGCACTGCTAATGTAAAAAAACATGGGTTTAAACCGTAATAACTCTGGAAATATAAATCTCTCTGCAGTGGGAGTACCCTTATTTTACTCAATAGTAAAATCCCTACAATATATATTTTTTCATAAAAAAGTTTACTGCTCCTTTACGGACCACTTTAAAGATTCCGACGTGCCGGTACACGTGATCTGTGACGCATACCAGCACACAGCGCTGGGGATTGAGAGAGACCGCTCCAGTCTTGGAGATGTCAATTTCACTCCCTGTTTTTACTTACAGCGCTCCCGGAGATATAAGTAAAATGTACGTGACGTGCTATGACCGTCACCGGTCCTTAATGCAAAAAACGCATGACGGTCATAGCACCGCACACGGTCGTTAAAGGGTTAAGGACGCTTTACGGTCCTGGCACATCATGGGTTGGCGAGCCATAAGTACCCATGACATGCCAGGACCATCGTGGCTGCACACCATTCGGGGAGCCCTGAACCGGGATTGAGAATAAAAAAAAATGGTCCCTGCTCCTTAAGGGGTTAGTAACATAGTAACATAGTAAATTAGGTTGAATAAAGACACAAGGCCATCAAGTTCAACCTTCTCCTCATACCCCAGTAATTTTATAGCTTTCCTGCTACCAAATAAGTTAGTTTTTATCAGACCTTCCTGATCTGCCTACTAATAAACAGTATAACTCTGTATGTTCCCTTTTGTAAGAAATGTATCTATTCTTCTCTTGAATGTATCCATTGTATCTGCCATAACCACCTCCTTGGGCAAAGAATTCCACAATTTAACAGACCTTACTGTAAAAAAGCCCTTCCTCTGCTGAAGTCTAAACCTCCTTTCGTCTGATCTCAAGTGGTGTCCCCTGATCATCTGATCAGGCCTTGGAATAAATAGCTCACCGCAGAGATCCTTGTATGGACCTCTCATATATTTGTACAATTTTTTCTAGTTTAGCGAGTCTCTTTTTGTAACGAAATTTTCAGTCTCTATCAATTTTGTTTCAGTCTCTGTACCTTTTCATGGATTCATGAAGAGGTAGAATTATATTCCTACCTTGTGCATCAATGCCCCCTTTAACCATCTGAGAGCCAGAGCAAAGCAGTGCATTGCAACCCCTCTGGCAATCAAAGGGTTAATACATGATAGACCCCTACTGGCTTTTGCAGCAGCTTAGTCACTACATACTGTTTTGATGTCTCTTGTCTAGCAATAATTCCAAATCCTTCTCTAACAAACATACCTGGGAACTTGCCGGGTTTCACCCGGAGACTCCGGATTTAGGTCACTGTCTCTGGATCTCCGGGTGAAACGTTACGTTCTCCAGGTAAAGTGAAAATAGAAATCCAGTGGCTATCCTAATGTTGTATGAGGCTCACACACTGCAGTAGCATACCTCCTCAGGCAGGTGGCCTCAGTGAGCCAATGCAGTGTGCACACACAGGCACAGATCAGTAAGCAAAGAATGACAGCAGTCATTACATGGGCACTTGAGGATATGTAGGAGCGGAGCAGAGAACTTGTACACCACTGTAGTTAGGGTTGCCACCTTTTCTTCCAAAAAATACCGGCCATGGCATTCCGTTCATAGACTTAACATTGGACAGAAGCCAATTTTTTACCGGCCTGCCGGTAAAATACCGGCTGGGTGGTAACCCTAACTGTAGTCCAGACAGTTTTGGCTGATAAGTGTATTCTTCTTTTTTTCATTTAACCCTTTGAGTGCCAGTGGGGTAGGCAAAACATTGCAAAGCAATGCATTGTGTACCCTTTTGGCAGTCAAATGGTTAATAACACAGAGCTCTCCGGGTGACCTATTATAAAAGTTCCCAGCTATGCTAACAAGGATTCCCCAGGTAGTTTCCTGTTTAGTGTACATGTAGCACACTTGTTTCTGCAACCTATTTGCTTAAAGAGAGAATAATGTTTAAAAAAAAAAGCAGCTCCAATTAATCTTCAAAGTATTTGGGCCGTGGAGAGCATTATTTCAGTCCTGTTGTAGTTCAAGAGTAATTGAAGGATAAAGTGTCCCCCTCCTGCCCCTTTTACTGATGTAACACTCACCTCAGAGCAGCAAAATTGTCTGGATGGATCACAGAGAGGGACAATCTTCAGTGATCAAAAGGAAAAACCTGTCAAGGGGGGCAGGGTTTTCCTTATGTTCATAGTAAGAAGATTGTGCCTTGCTGGAACTTAACCATTCAAGAGACCAGATTCCACATCTGAGGGGAGACGACTTACACTAGTTAAAAGGGGAGGGAGGGGGATACTTTATCATTCAGTTACTCTTGAACTACAACTCTGACAGTATTGAAATAACACTCTCCATGGCCCAAATACTGTGAAGCTTTTTGTTTGTTTTTTAAAAACATTACTATCACTTTACATTTATCTATGTTAAACATTATCTGCTCATTCACTGAGTTTGTCCAGATCTTTCTAATAGATAATGAAAGGTATGGAAACAAAAGTATCTGTGAACTATATACTCCCTTTCCTATACAGAAAGTTGTGTTATAGCATTCATACATGACTTATGAACAACAGCTACTGCACAGTCTTAAAGGGATAGTAATGATTCATAATAAAATCAGATCTAATTAATCATCATAATATTTGGACTTTGGAGAGTGTTATTTCAATTCCGTCAGAGTTATAATTCAAGAGTAATTCAATGACAAAGTATTCCCCTTCTGCCCCTTTTAGTGATGTAACACTGTTTAGCCAGATCAGAATGGAGGTGCCCAGGTAGACTGCAGAGAGGGACAATTTTCAAGTAAGATAAGGGAAAAACCTGAAAAACTTGTCAAGGGTGGTAAGGCTTTCATTGTTTTCATAGGAAGAAGATTGTCCCCTGCTGTTATCTGTCTGGTCTACGGACTGCATTCTACATCTGAGAAGAGATGGCTTACACTAGGTAAAAGGGGTGGGAGGGGAAACTTTGCTTGTGAATATCTCTCAAACCATAAAGGTTTGAGAGATAAGACTTATATCGTTCTTCATGTTTTTTTAATGCCTACAATATAAAATAAAGATAAAACGAAGTATTACTATCCCTTTAAGTATTACTAATCCCTATATTAAAGTCCTGTTGAAAATAAATGTATTGCCCCCAGTGTCATCTCTCAGAGGTTTGAGAGATAATCGCTCCTAAAGTTGCCCTCCCCCTTCCCCGAAGTCAGCGTTCTAGCTGACTGCAGGGAAGAGAATCGTACGACTTTCAGGCGGCTCTCCAGCACAGCTGCTATTGCGTTAATAAAAAAGAAAACTTTCACTGAAATGGTCTTCTACATGTGCTTGGTTTGCAAGAACACGAAGAAGACGGTTTTAGTGAAATATTTTTTTTATTAACGCGATCTTGGCTCTGCTGCAGAGCCGCCTGATGATCTAAGACCGGATTTCCCTTCAGTCAGCTACAACGCTGACTTCGGGGAAGGGGGAGGGAGAGGGCAACTTTAGGAGTAATTATCGCACAAACCATAAAGGTTTGCGAGATGACAATGGGGGCAATAGGTTTATTTTTAATAGGACTTTAATATAGAGATTAGTAATACTTAAAGGGATAGTAATACTTTGTTTTAACTTTATTTTATTTTGTAGGCATTAAAAAAACATGAAGAATGATATAAGTCTTATCTCTCAAACCTTTATGGTTTATGAGATATTGACAAGCAAAGTTTCCCCCTCCCGCCCCTTTTACCTACTGTAAACAATCGCTTCTCAGATGTGGAATGCAGTCCATAGACTGGACAGATAACAGAAGGGGACACTCTTATTCCTATGAAAACAATGAAATCCCTGCTCCCCTTGACAAGCTTTTCAGGTTTTTCCATTATCTTAATTGAAGATTGTCCCTCTCTGCAGTCTACCTGGGCAGCTCCCTTCTGATCTGGCTGACCAGTGTTACATCAGTAAAAGGGGGGGAGGGGGATACTTTGCTTGTGAATATCTCTTAAACCATAAAGGTTTGAGAGATAAGACTTATATCATTCCTCATGTTTTTTTAATGCCTACAAAATAAAATAAAGTTAAAACGAAGTATTACTATCCCTTTAAGTATTACTATCCCTTTAAATGGAGCACTACTGTAACATGTAGAACGTCTCTCAGGACTGTCATACATTTCACTTCCTCCTCTACCTGATTGTGTCTGTATGTCACCCACACCCATCCATGGGCAGCTCTAGTTTTTTGGGAGCCCCTAAGCAAAAACATTCACATGGGGCCCCCCTTTTCTCCCACGCTGGTGTTTCTAATAAGACATTACCATTTTATTTTGTTTACATGCAGCGGTGGTCCCATATAAGTGCCGTGGGGCCCTCTGATCAAGTGGGGGCCCTAAGCAGCTGCTGATTCTGATTATATTGTAGTTCTACCACTGCTCCCATCATATATTTAGATTGTAAGCGTGGAAGCAGAGGCAATGGCACTCCAGAAAAAATTATTCAAAAACAACATATAATCTCAAAAGGGTGCTCATCCCATAAGGATTATGTAAAGTGTACTCAGCCTGAGCCAAAGCAGCGAGACGGCACACCAGAAACGTAGGAATCAAGATGTTTAATCAAAACAAGTAATCCATAAGTCCAAACGTTTTCGGTCCCCTTACAGGACCTTCATCTTGATTCCTCCGTTTCTGGTGTGCCGTCTCGCTGCTTTGGCTCCGGCTGAGTACACTTTAGATTGTAAGCTATATGGGGCAGGGAAAAGGGCCAATCATTGTGGTGGAATGCCGGCCCAGGGGATTTGTTTTAGTAATCTGGCCCACTAACTGGTATTTCATTCTGTGCATGCATATATTAACTACAACTCCAGCAACTCCCAACCCTTTTCCCCACTCTGTCCCTCTGCCCCCAGCCTATTACCCCCGCCTCCCTTCTACCTACAACCCACTTGGCAGTGCATGACCAGGCAGAGCTTCTGGGTCCAAAATAACAGTTTAAACATCCATTAACTTCACGGTGTTGCAGACTGTAAACTCTTATTATCTCACTGTATGCTTTACTAAAAAGACATAAATGAGAATCTGTTAACCATTTAACAGACTGCATGCTATAAAGAGGCAGGCATTATCAGTTATTAACTGCTTGTATGCCAGAGACGTGTACAGCAATGCGTTGTTCTGTGAATGTCTGCTAGTGCACAACAGAATAGGAATGTGTACCTCAGTGATTAACCTGCTGTATGCTAGATGCATAATTTATCAGTGGTGAACCCTTTTATGCATTTTTCTGGCATGCAAGGGGTTAAACAATGATGAATTATGCCTCTAGCAGACAACAGATTAATCAATGAGGCGCACACTCCTGTGCATTGTGTTGTGTACCTATGAGGAATTCAGGGTTTCAATCACAGAATATAACATTGCTGTACACATATCTGGTATACTTAGGGCTGCCACCCAGCCGGTATTTTACCGGCAGGCCGGTAAAAAATTGGCTTCTGTCCAACGTTAAGTATATGGAGGGAATGCCATGGCCGGTATTTTTTTTTAAGAAAAGGTGGCAACCCTAGGTATCCTAGGAGTTAATAACTGATTATGTATGCCTCTCTATAGCATACAGTGGGTTAAGGGAGTAACAGATGATGATTTATGCCTCTCTAGCAATGAATACAGTGTTTTGATCTGAGTTACAGAATGCAACTTTAAACTGTTGGGTATGTAGGATCCAGAAGCTCTGCCTGCTTAAGTAGTGCAGCAGGACAAACACTGCAGGCAGAGCAAAGCTGACTAAGTTAGCCTTGGGGGCGGGACAGATACAAATGACAGGACACAGTCTTCCCTGCTACACCAGCTCTGGTGAGGGAACTGTGCCTCACATGCACAACATTGTAGGCGGATGAGGTGAGATCATCTGATCTCCCCAACCAGCCCATGACTGGGCGGCTCGGATCTCCTGATAGGACAATCCACCCCTAGGCAGAGCCCTCTAATCCTAATGTGTGAAAACATAGTGTACCCCTTATGATAACATGTGATTCTGTACAATTACTTAAAAGGATAGTAATGTTTAGATATTTAAGCAAGATCGATTCTTCAATATACTTTTTTATAACAAAGTGTACCTTTCTAACTGTCCATAATCGTCATCTTCATTTTATTTTATTTTAAGGTGTTCCCATCCTGCCTCTTTTCCATGATCATACCTGGGAACTTGACAGGCAGGGCTACCTGGAGGGCAGCCCTGCCAGCGCGACAGAGGAGGGAAATGAAGCGATTCGCTTCATAAAAGTGGTGGGGCTTAGTTGCGAGGGGGGATGGGACAAAATTTTTTTTAAAAAAATGGCAAAATATATGTTGATTGAGCGTAAGAGGGCAGGGAATGGGAGGAAGTGGGGCGGAATGGAGAACAATCCGGAGATTGAGAGACTGCCCAGGAGGCCTGGTAATTCACTGTGAAATCCGGAGTCTCAGGGGCAAAACCGGAGAGTTCCCAGGTATGGTCATGATGCCTCCCCTCAGAGCATCAAGTCAGTCCAGATGGATCACAACGAGGGATAGTCTTCTGTCAGCATAAGGAAAAATCTGACCTCCTTCATAAAGGGGGCAAGGTTTGCCTGTCCCTCGTTGTGATCCAACTCTAATTGCTATCTGTCCGGTCAAGCGACTGAATTCAGATCTGAGGGGAGCCATCGTTATGTATGGAAAAGGGGCCGGCGGGGGACACGTTAATATAAAATAAAATGAAGATGACAACGTTATGAACAGTTAGAAAGGTACACTTCGTTATAAAAAAAGTATGTTGAAGAATTGCCTCAATATCTAAATTAACTACTGCACTTACTGTATCCCCTATACTAAATGTAAACCGTAAAGCACTAAGTACAGGAGTTGGCCCTTTATAAATAAAAATATACATACATTTATTTTAGATGTCAGAAAACAAATAGAGAGATATGCTAGCATGGAAAACTGTGATTTGAATGTGTATGACCCCAAAAACATTAGTTGTAGGGATAAAATACAACTTCCAACTATATAAAAGATTATGTTACATTCACAAATTTAAATGTAAACATTCCCGTAAGTTAAAAAAAAACAAAAACTTTTTGTTGAGTTTCATCTTCAGACCAAAATGTTTGCTTTCCTGTTGTATTCTTGCAGTTCTTCAGGACAACTGGCAAAGAGTATGATATCATATGCAAAATGTAAGTGATGTAGGTAGTCTCCATTCATCTTAACTCCTTTTTTGTCCCAATTCAGTTTGTGGAAATTTTTTCTAAACAAGCAAAAAAATAGTTTTGGGGAGATTGTGTCTCCTTGTCGGACCCTTTTTTCTATGTTGAGGTGGACTTTATCATTGTTGACCTGTATGAATGCAGTTGCATTTTCATATATTCATTAGAGGACATTGATGTAAGCGCAGTCTATTCCTTGGGCATCTATTATTGTATATAGTATTTTATTTACACAGGCTAATTTATAAACACATATACTGACATTTAAACAAACAATAATGTGAGTTTTATTGCTGTGGAACAATATGATACACACATATACACACCATATAACCTGATCTCCTAAAAAGAGGGACATCAGGGTGGGAAAGAGGGACAGAGGGATTTGTGCCTAAAAGAGGGAGTGTCCCTCCTAAAGAGGGACGCTTGGGAGGTATGGCGTTGTGCTGACTGCAGGGATATCCGGTCTGACTTTCATCATGCAGCTCTAGAGCAGAGCCGAGATCGCGTTAGTGAAAAATAATTATTTCACTGAAACGGTCTTCTATATGTGCTTGCAAACAAAGGACATGTAGAAGACCGTTTCAGTGAAATAATTATTTTTCACTAACGGGATCCCGGCTCAGCTGCAGAGCCGTAAGCCTGTCGTACGACAGACTTCCCCTGCAGTCAGTACAATGCTGGGGGATGGAGGGGGAACTTTGCCTTCGGTTATCTCTCAAACCATAAAGATTTGAGAGATGAACCTGGGGGCTATTAAATTATTTTACAAATACCTACAATATGAGGGATAGCATTAATAAAATATTACTATCCCTTTAAGCATTGTGTCCATTATCCTTGAAAGTACTTTTTATGAAAACCTTTACGAGTGGCAGCAGCCTAATTGGTCAGTAGGTTTTAGATCCGCCTTATCACCTTTTTGTGCAGTAGGATGACTTCTGCATTTTTCCATGTTGTAGGCACTTTGCTGATTAGTAGGCATTTGTAAAACAGTTTAGCTAGGGCTTGAATAAGAGTTGACCTCCGGCTTTTAACATTTCAGTAGTAACTTTATCAGGTCCAGCTGCTTTGCCATTTTTCATTGATTTTATCTACTGCTTCTACCAAAACATCTGCAACTGCTTCAGCCTCTGGCACTGCATGCAGTTGTTGTCCTTCATCCTTATAAAGATTTTAATAAAATTCTTCCCCTCATTTTACTATTTGTTGTTGAGGTTTTGCTGTTGTACCATCTTCAAGCTTTAATGCAAACCTTTGGCTCCTATGTGTGACCATCTTTCATTTAACCTTCTTTAGCCCTTGATTTTCTTCCAGTGTCCTTTCAATGAGCTCAGAATTGAACTTGTGCATTTCTTCGTTTTTGCACTTCCTTATGGTCTTGCACACTTCTGCATATACTACCCTGCTTCTAATTTTACTATTTTGCTTAACTTCTCATAGCTTTTTCATCATGGCAACTGTTTCCTTTGATATTTGTGTGTTTTTTCTTGTTTTACAGTAGGTGCAATGGCATAGACAGTATCTACTATAGTCTCAATTACTTTTTCATTGTGGGTTGAAATGTCTGTGTCTGGAAGGTCTTGCAGCACACTGAAGTGTTTAGACAGTGATAGCTCAAAATTATTATGATTTAAAAATACTCATCTAGTGTCAATCTTCGCGTTTATGACAACTACTTCCAACATTAAAACAATTTAAGGTTGAGCAGTCAGTATGAAGTTGATTTCACTTTTATTACCATTAGGGATTTTCCATGTCCGTTTTCTCTGGGACTTTTTCCAGTAGAATAACTTCATGATGTGCAAATTTGATTAATTGGTTGTCTCTCTCTTTTTCCAGTTCCTTGCTGTCCGATCGATGTTTCACCATTTTGGATCTTACCAGTTTATGCACTGAAATCTCCCATTATGAATTTGTAGTGGTAATTGTCCTGTTTGTAGAGGAGTAATGTCACCATCGCGCCAATGCACTTACTCATCTTGCGGCTTGTCCTTGCCACTCCATTCTCTTGGAGCATTGCAACACACTTCTGGATTTTGTGCCAGCGAGTCATCATCCTCATCATCCGGCTGCGGCTATATAAGGCAGCCGCTCCTGCTCTCGGGCTACTTTCACAGTGTTGCCAGAGAGCGTGTATTGGTTAGAGTTGCTCTCAGTATTTGTTCTGGTTCCTTGCCTAGTATCCTCCTGTCTATGACCCCTGACTAGTCCTTGTCTCTCCTATTGCCTGCTGCATACCTCTTGATCAGAACTCCTGTGCATGATCCCTGGCTTGTCCTTGACCCTCCTATTGCCTGCTGCATATAGCTCTTGATCAGAACTCCTGTGTATGACTCCTGGCTTGTCTTTGACTCTTCTATTGCCTGCTGCATATACCTCTTGATCAGAACTCCTGTATATGACCCCTGGCTTGTCCTTGACCCTCCTATTGCCTGCTGCATATACCTCTTGATCAGAACTCCTGTGTGTGACCCCTGGCTTGTCCTTGACCATCCATCTGCTAGCTGTTTATACCTGTTGTCTGAACTACTGTGTATGATCCTTTGCCTGTTCCTGACCATTCTATTGACTGCTGATTTGTTCCTGCTTACCTGTGTTATTGTATATGACCTTTGGTTTTTCCTGATTATTCTCTAGCTCATATTCCTTGAAGAGTTCATGCTATTCTATATAGCCCCCATACTCGATCTTCGAACCCTACTCAACGAACTCCCCCTACAGGAGAGTTGCTGCTGTCTGAGTATTCTCATCATTGGCTCACCTCCAACTTCTCTGGGGTTTGTCATCCGGCCTAGTGGCTGGCACCTTTAGTTCGGGCCTCGCCGCAGCATGGGACTATTTCAGACAGCCTACGTACCTGAACTACGCTCCCTAGCATCATACCCCAGCACTCCCTCTTCTGCAGGCCACCCACGTGTAACAATTAATAAATCATCTTAGAATTCTTCAGCTCCGTCATCACAGTGGCTACTTGTAGGGGCAAAACTTGAATGATTTGAAGAATATAGTGTCACCTCGCACATGCATGCTTCCAGATCTCAGCGGGCATGTGTTCGCTCAGTCTCTTCCTCAGCAGTGCAGTCTCTTCCTCATTCCACGAGCTTGTCAATTAGAGTTTGTTTGTGCTATCTATATATCTGACCTTCTGGCATCCTGACCTCCGCTTGCTTGACCACCCCATTGTATCTGATATTCTGACTTCCTGATCTTGGCTTGCTTGACCACTCCATTGTATCTGACATTCTGGATTCCTGACCTCGACTTGCTTGACCACTCCATTGTATCTGACATTATGGCTTCCTGACTTCGGCTTGCTTGCCCACTCCATAGTATCCGACATTCTGGCTTCCTGACCTCTGCTTGCTTGACCACTCCATTGTATTTGACCTTCTGGCATCCTGATCTCGGCTTGCTTCACCACTCCATTGTGTCTGCCCTTCTGGTTCCTGACCCCGGCTTGTCCTGATTATTCATTCCATTCCCTATCTTAGTCTAGTCCTCTGTCCTTAGTCCTTAACTGTACCCAGTTACTCTCATCCTGGTTGCACTCTGGCTCAACTGGGTTGGAACAATCTGGTTTTGCGACCAGCACCTTTACCCAGCTTCGGCTGCAGCAAGGGAGTAACTGGCACACCATCATCACACTCCTAGCATTGCACCCCAGCTAAAGACTTTGTGCCAGGACTACATGGGTCCCTACACCCCGTGTAGTGACATATAGCAACTGTTTAGTTTGATGGCACAGGAAGCAATTCTTTCAGAAATACTTTCAGCTTTTATGACTGAGTCTGTTTGTATTTTGTTAATCAAGAATCCGATTCCTCCTCATCATCCGTCATTAGTTCCTTTATATATATGTATTATTTATAGCCAGTGTCCATCGTCTAATTTGACAACATTTTTGTTTTTTCACAAGTCTCACTTAAGTCAGTAATGTCCCGATTTAATGATATCACAGACCTTTTTTTGCTGACTAATCCATGCACACGTTTGTCTGTCTCTTTTTGTTGTGTTTAGAATTTGCTGCTCCATACTTCTGGGAGGATACATTGGTCAAAAACCTTTGTTTAAGGCAGAGTGGTTGTCTTAACCCCTTAAGGACCCATGACGGTCCTGGACTGTCATGGCTTAAATGATAGCAGTGTGCCTCCGTGCACGCTGCTATCATTAATTCCAGGCTGAGACTGAGCACTCCGAGACCGGGGCGTTCAATCTCAGCCCTTCTTGCTTGTGACGGTTCAAGTGATCGCCGTAGCAGTGGTATCAAAAGAAAGCCCTATTTGTGCTTAAAAAAAAGTATATAATTTATGGGGGTGGAATAAAGGCTAAGAGGGAAAACACTGTTGAACAAAGACATAGTCAAAAAGGTCAGAATTGCTCCGGTCCTTAAGGGAAAACGACCTCAGATTTTCCCGGTCCTTAAGGGGTTAAAGATGGTATTACTAGGTTTTCCACATGGTTGCCATTGCAATTTTCTTTGTCGCTCAAGTTCCATCGTGGTGTTTCCATCTGCTGACATTTACTGTCGAATGTAAACATACTTGTCTACTTCTTCTAGTTCTTGTTCATCTACTGTGATTTTCCATGGTATGGCACATTTGTTAAACTAGACTTGTGTTTTGTTTATATTCATCTTCAGACCCACTAATACTTTCTTGCAGTTCTTAAAGGGATAGTAATATTTGAAAATAATTTTATTTTATATTGTAGCCATTAAAAACATTAAAAATGATAAAAGTCTTATCTCTAAAACCTTTATGGTTTGGGAGATATTAGCAAGTAAAGTTAAGTTCTCTTTTCCTGGCTGTTTTGGCCAAGTCTGCCATCTAGTGGACAGATTTGGAATCCGGTCCACAGATCAACCGGCAGCTCTTTAGCAGTGCCGAGATCACGATCTTTAAAAAGAACTGCTTCATTGGAACTGTCTGCAAAGTGTGCCTGGCTTGCAAGCACACTTTGTAGACCATTTCAATGAAGAAATTATTTCTGAAGAGCCGCGGCTGGTCTACGCACCTGATTTCAAATCTGACAGCTAGAGCAGTGACGTCATGTGGGACTAAAGGGGCACAAATATTTCAAATATTAACCCTTACGGTTCCTTTACCATAGATTCTGGGTCATATGTCCCTGGCTGCTCTGATACGAACCAGTCTTCAAGGGATAGTAATACTTCGTTTTATCTTTATTTTATTTTGTAGGCATTAAAAAAATATGAAGAACGATATAAGTCTTATCTCTCAAACCTTTATGGTTTGAGAAATATTCACAAGCAAAGTTTCCCCTCCCACCCCTTTTACCTAGTGTAAGCCATCTCTTCTCAGATGTGGAATCCAGTCCATAGACCAGACAGATAACAGCAGGGGACAATCTTCTTCCTATGAGAACAATGAAACCCCTGCACCCCTTGACAAGTTTTTCAGGTTTTTCCCTTATCTTAATTGAAGATTGTCCCTCTCTGCAGTCTACCTGGGCACCTCCCTTCTGCTCTGGCTGAGCAGTGTTATATCAGTAAAAGGGGCGGGAGGGGGACACTTTGTCACTGAATTACTCTTGAACTACAACTCTGACAGAATTGAAATAACACTCTCCAAGGTCCAAATACTATGATGATTAATTAGAGCTGCTTTTATTATGAAACCTTACTATCCATTTCAATGAACTCGTATCAAGCAATAACTTAGAGGTCTCACTACATGAACACACACAAGGCATGCAGGACTTCTAATAGAATTATGGCTCCAATCTAAATACTAACCCTTTGAGTGCCACTAGGTATGCAGCAGATTGCAGTGCAATAGTTTGCACATCCCTATGGCACTCAAAGGGTTAAATAAAAAGTTTATTTGTGCAGATCATAAAGTAGAGAACACTAGACTCTTTTGCCCTAAAAATGTGCCTCTTCTTATTCCCTGAAATGTAGCTCAAAACCTTGAGTCTCATTAATATACATATATGGACATCACAGGGGCATATTGAGACTTTGGAGAAGCAAATTAGTTATTCTGTGTGACCCACTGTTGTCACATGCACCCTCAGATGTCCCACACGGACATATATTAGGACAGTTTAAGAATGTTTTTTGGGATGCAGGAAGAAGTCAGTTGTAGCCACCCAGCTCATATACCCCAGCAGTAAAGTATATGTATGTTGTACCTCACTGCCCCTTCCCTTTAATGCATTCTAAATCAAAATGTCACAATATATGAAAAAGTGGGGCATCAGAGGAGAATCAGGGAGGCAATCAGTAGCAGCCCCTTCCAGCTCCTGTACCCAAACACACTGCTTCCCTGAACCTGATGCCCCCCTTTGACATATACTGAGATGTTTATGGCATTAAAATTAATGTGCAGTGATCCATTGCCCAACCACCAAAAAAATTATATCTCACAATATATGCCAAACTAGGGCATCAGGCTCAAATCTGGAAACACAGCTGTGTCCCATTGCATGACTAATTTGCCACTCCTCTTGTACCAATCCTATATAATAATTCGCTAAATCATGTGTAACGCTGCGACATGCGCAGTAGACACTGCTGCATGTGATGCAGTCATGCTCAGTACAGACTGCCCGCGCCGCGGCTGATACAGAGCTGGGCACTCCGAAGGAGCGACCGGGTGGCTGTGACACTGTGGACCGTGTAACGGGCTGTTCAACTAGTATTTTATATAATGTGGTATCAATGTTATTTGGACCATGAGCTGGGCTTACCAGATTGAATGTCACGATACTCCTCTACTGGATAATGGCAATACATGACGATAAAATATAAATTTTATTTACAAGTAACATCATTATATAATAATGACGAGCAACTATTTTTTTAATTGCATTAATTATGCAGTGTTTTATCAAGTTTTTATCACATTGGTGGGCAACTAAATTGACCAATCAGATGAATAGGACAAGGCTGAAACGAAAAAACAATTCTACAGATTACCTGGGAATTATAAACCCTGAATAAGGAATATATTTTACCTGTGTGTTAACCCTTTGAGAGCCATAGATGTATCTAATGCATTGCAGCACATTGGATAACTTTCTGGCACTCAAAGGGTTAATTTATTCCAAACCAATGAGGCTATATAAAGAGGCTAGTCTTCAGTCCCACCCACCTGCTGCAAAGCTTTCCGTTTAAAAGCAAGATAATCTTATCAAGAAAATATTAGATTTTTGAATGGTGTGTTGGATGATTTAATGAGATTTTTTAATCAGGTTTTAACTGACCACAAGCTATGCATTTCCTCAAAAGAGCTTTATCAATTGTAATTTTTATTTTATTTTTAGAGTGACAGTTATATGAAATGTATATGTATTGGACAGGACTCACGTGAAATGGGGTTCCTTGACGTGGTAAGCGATTCGAAACATAATTTGGCCAAATTATGCTATAAAACCCACACTGGTGTGAAATACATTAAAGGGATAGTAATGTTTCATAATAAAAGCAGCTCTAATTAATCATCATAGTATTTGGACTTTGGAGAGTGTTATTTCAATTCTGTCAGAGTTGTAGTTCAAGAGTAATTCAATGACAAAATATCCCCCTCCCGCCCCTTTTACTGATGTAACACTGCTCAGCCAGATCAGAAGGGAGATGCCCAGGTAGACTGCAGAGAGGCACAATCTTTAATTATGAAAAGGGAAAAACCTGA